>OZ010578.1:24776652-24879152 GCA_963932145.1 Acanthosepion lycidas | reverse complement strand
GCAAATTTTCTTTCAATATTTCTATATTTCTGAGATGAGGTATTGTAACTATTTATAGCATAGATATCGAAAAACAAATCAGTCATAGCTAACCATATATGGTGGAAAAAGGAAGATCATCACACTCTGTAAGATAAAGTTGAAATAATAGAGAATATCACTGGAAAATACGATAACGTAAAGAATCAGCGCATATGGAAGGCCACAAAAATCTCTTAAGCTGGCCAAGCATAGACATGGATACAATATGAGAACCAGTAAGACAGAGAGGTAGAGAAAAACAACAATAACAGAAATTTTAATATGAGCTATGTAAAACTGAGAGATTATGATTATAAATCCCAAGAATTAACTCATTGATGTCTCCAAGGACAAGTATTGTTTGCGAAATCCTTATTGTGACTTGACCCAAACAGTTGAGTTTACTACCTGGCCACAACAGCGGAAACAAAAATTTGAAGAGTTGAGTTATTAAGGGGACTTAACTGAAACTGAGATATCCAAAAAAAGGTGTGACAATTGAAATTAGAACAATCTGGGCTAAATAAAGGTTTCGGTTAGGAATTCCAATGTATATCCCCTGAAGAAAGTCGGGCCGTTCAACAACCGAAGCGTCGCGAATATGATAATAAAGCTGATAACAACCCTTCGAACGATGTAAATAGTGTAAAATTTATTTTCATTTGCATAATTTGTATGGAAGATTTTATTTTATTTTTACTGTATTTTGTAAGTTTTATAGAAAGCGTCTCGTTCCAGAAATCAGATTGAAACCTCTGACCGAGTTTCTATTAAAACCGGAATCAGGATTCGATCCAGAAGAAAAAACAATCAAGTCTTGTTACACTAAACAATGGAGCAGAGATGACTAGGCATCAACATTTCTCTATGTTCAATAAATATCCTTGTCTCATCCATTTAAAACCTGCAAAATGGAAATAATTAATTTTGTATGGAATTGATAAAATGGACAATTACGATAAGAATAAAAATGATGATTATCTGAATGAGTTTCAGAAAAAAAAACACAATTTCTTCTTTTTTAAATAATTTGGATAGAAGATTTTCTTCTTCTTTTATGTGCCGTGTCCCTTCAGGACGTACGTGACCATGGTCCTCCAATTCTTCCTGTACATTTTAGTTCTTGATAAGCTATGTCTTTTTGTTATTTCTCCCAAACCCTGTTCTGCCATCCATCTTCGGCTCATCAAATATGTTACCCACTGCTTTCCTCTGTCCTTCTTTCCTTCAGCTTGTCTTGTGAGTATCAGGTTTTCCAAGCGTTCTTTCCTCATTACATGTCCCAGAAATTTCAAATCCCTCTTCCTGGTGTTAAGTATCAGTTTCCTTTTTGTTTTCATTCTCTCAAAAACCTCGTCGTTGTTCATATGTTCGGTCCATGGTGTTCTCAGAATATTTATATCGAACAACATTTCTGTTGCTTCAAGTCTCATCTTCATCTTTTGATATTGTCCAGCATCTGCTGCCATACAGGAAGATAGATATCACTTGAATACTCTTTTCTTTGTTTCTAACGAGATTTTTCTGTCTCGTAATACACTCCTTATTTTGCTTTGTTTAAACTGTATTCTGTAAGTTTTATAGAAAGCGTCTCATTTCAGAAATCAAATTAAAGTCTATGAATGAGTTTCTACTAGAACCGAAATCAGAGTTCGATCCAGACGAAAAGCCGATTGAATGTAAAGAAGAGACAAACGTAAATATCAGTGTTTCTTTCTTTTCTTTTTTTCATTCACTTTTGACCGATGCATTTTACAGAAACATTTAATGAAAAATTGACTAGAGATCTTAAACAAATTATACTAAGGAAATAAATATGAATAAATATCGCTTTAGTAATTATCAATATGGACGTCTTGTTTCGAAGTAATGTCTATCAACCTAATCTGGTAAATCATTACAACTGTCAGTTTGATTCTCACAAGGTGTCTGTATTTTGAACTTGTGCAAAACGAAGCTAAGTTAAATCAACACGCACACACAGACACACATAATCTGTTATGACCAATAGTTGAACAAGTCCAATTTTCTCAAACCCCTTCATTCTAGCACTACCATTGGCGATTCTGAACAAGTTTCACTCACAATGATTGTCTGGGAAACCGTGACATTGCTCTCGGATTTTATATTAGCAAGGACTCACCGCGTTGACAATTCGACAATAAAGAGGTTCGAGACCTTCATCACATGATCAGGACGCTGCACTAAATAAATAGATTGGTAAAAGTGTTTAAAGTTCAAATTAAATTGAATGCCTGATTCCAGAAAGAACCAGACATTTTCATTAATGTTCAAATAAAGATGGCGAATTTACGAGGCTTTCTTGACGGGCCAACAGGCATTATTTATGTGGCTTTAGAACTGGAATTCATCATTAATACTTTAACTTCGAAATCATTTCAAGTTTCAATTTATTTAAATTAAAGATCTTATCTTAAATAAAGTTAAAAAAAAATCTACACAGTAGTGATTGTCTCTGAAAACTAAAGACAACTTCTTTAGAAATTCTCGTTGAGAAATTGTGTAATGCAGACTAATAACTGAGTATCGTCTTGATTAATAACATTTTTCATCTTGATTTTCAGATGAAGAATTCTAACGAACATCGTGGTCATTCAGAAAACAAACCTCCAACAAATATGTCTAATAATATTTCAAGTAAATTAAATCACCTTCGCCTAACCATATTTGATCCCGGTGTTATGAAAAATCCCAGCATGCAATTGCTACTAACTGTTTACTTTTTTTGGACAGGTAAGTTACAGAACTAGTAATAAATGATATACTTGTAAAATACAATTTCATTAATATATTTTAGTAATAAATAACGTTGCATTTTGATGCCTGGTGTTGGATAAATGTTTCGTTGTAATTTTTGGGTGCTGCTTTTAAAAATTAATCCATCTATCACGCCGAGATTTTTCACAAACTCAATTGCCAGATATTCAACAATACGGGTAATCCGTATTGTACCCATTTCTAAAGACAGATTTGGTTTCATCAAATGCTGACCCATGTAGGGAGCTTGACATAATTTTGAAAACAGTTTTTCAATGTCGTTTAAAACAAATACGACAAAAGTGAAAACAAAAGTCATGATTTAAGTTTCTTCAGTAAATAAAAAAGCATAAAACTTGAGCAACTTTCACTATTTTGAATCTAACCAGTTTTAAATGTCATGATGTCCTTTATACAATTGGATGATGATAAACAACATGTGTTTGTGGTCTTTGACATTATTCACGTTTAATAATTGTGGAATTTTCCATATCTGTCTGCAGATATGCTCACGCTGTGCTTGATTTAGTGTGACTATCATTGAAAACCAGCCAAGACATGTTTGAACTTTAACCTTTAACTATATCTTAGGAAAACTGGTATTTTGAATGCACTCTTAATGTTGTAATTGTGAGATCACAAGGTTAATTTTTGTCAAGCATGGTCAAAAAAATGTAGAAAGAATTTCATGGTATGTATGTTCATGATGGAACTTTACCAAAACAAACCTATATTTGATTACTTTATAAGGATTGACAATTCTGAGTATAGTTTTCCCAGATAACAACCGGTTTGAATATATGTTTTGTATTTCTTAAATATGGCTAAATGCAAAAACAGTGCTGGTGTCTTCTGAAATACTTGTGGATGTTACACTTTACCTAGGCAACGAAACAAAATCATAGATTTTGTGAAGAAATAATACCTTACTTACTTTGGCATGAAACTGGTGATCAAGACAAACCATAGGCACCTCATATAGTGGGTAAAACATGCGTTGAATCACTGAGACAGTGGATAAAGGGTGCAAAGAAATCACTTAAGTTTTGGAATTGCCATGGTGTGAAGGAAACCACAAGATCATAATGATGAAACCTGCTGATTAATATGTCTGGCTATACTTCTAAGACTAAGTGTCAGCGTTTATCCAGATCTGTCATCCGCTATTTGACTTGTACAACACTCGGATGATTTGACAACACCAGAAAACATGGACTTTGTTGATGGTAGTGATGATAATAATTAAAAGATGGAGTTTGGTAACCTGGAAGACGAGAACTATGAGGGATAGGAAGCTGCGGCAAGACTTTTTACACCGCCGGAGTTAAATGCTTTAGTTCGTGATCTAGATTTACCAAAGAAAGTGGCCAGCTGCTTAGAGCCCGTTTAACAGAAAATAATCTGCTTGCACTGGAACTGTGTTTACGTTCTGTAGGCAACAAGAGAATTATTTGCTTCCATTCTTCAGCATGGCTGATGATTCTGTTCATTTCAATGATGTTAAAGTCCTCATGGTCGACATGAAGTGTAAATACAATCCAGAAAACCGCAAACTTTTCAAAGAGGGTTCAAAGACTAGTTTGTTCTGTAGCATGATGGCAATGTGTTTGCTTCTATATTAATTATTCATTCTGTAATAGTGAAGGAAAACTACGACTGTATGAAAATAGTGCTGTATGAGGAGAAAAACTGGACTATATGAAGGGACCTGAAAGTCACTGGATTGCTTCTTGGTGTGCAAGATAATTATACCAAGTATCCGTGTGTTTTGGGGACAGTCGAGCAAAAAGTGACCGTTGAATACAAAAGACATAGTCAGACAGAAGAGAGTTCAAAATTGACGAAAAGTATGTTTTAAACAGACCGCTGGTAATTCCCAGGAAGGTTTTACTTCCCACATTGCATATAAAGTTTGTGAAAAGCCTTGGGTCAGGATGGTGACTGTTTCAAATACTTAATCAGAAATTGAGCGGCTATTGCAAGACGAGCAGTTTTTAGAGACAATGAAAAAAAAAACATGGAATGCATTCGCTTCGGTTGTGTCTGATTTCATGTTAGAGAGGAAATTGTCAAATTTTAAAGAATTTTTGCAGACTCTGTTAACCAGTTTTCGAGTACTAGGATGCAACATCAGGTGTAAAATGGCATTTCCTGCACAGCCATCTGGACTACTTCCCTGGACATCTTGTCGTAATGTGTGATTAGCAAGGAGAAAGATTCCATCAAAACATCAAGACCATTTAGTCTAGGGACCAAGGCAGACGGATCACAAACATGATGGACTACTGTTGATGTCTACAAAAAGACTGTTTCCATGCAGGTTATTGACACAAAATAGCCGAGAGAAAGTTTACTTCTTGAGTAGCGGAAACTCCAATTTGAGAGAAATATCTATCCTAAGATGTGCAATTATTTTGTATAATATAGTTGTTAAACAATAAGAAGTACTCTTTGGTTTGTGTTTTTTCTTATTTCAATATTGCATTTAAGGGCGAAATTGACATTTTGGGGTAAAAAATGAAAGCCTGTTTAGCAAAATAAAACTTGATCTGACAAAAAATTTCCGAGGGAAGTTCTGAACATAAAACTATCAATTTAGGTAGGAAAGACTGTAAAATGCAAGACATCTAAAAATGTTTTCGTAAATGTTCACCAATGAAATAAATATGCAATTTGTATTTTGATTAATATATGTCATGCAAAGGGTTAGTTTTTCTGTCAGCCCTAAATAACATTGAGTCTGATGTCATGTTGAGAAAGCTTAACATAAAAGAAATCTTCACAACTAATTATCTTCGTTTGAATAGTCCTTATTATTTAAATGTATTTATTTGTTTAATGTAAAAATCAACATCGATCGATGTTGTGTTGCCATATTTAGCGGAACTGTTGTTAATCCATATATTTGCTCGTATTAAGAAAAGTCGTTGAAATATCCTCTCTTATGGCAATCTTTATTAGACACGCCAAAAACAATCGGCACATCACCTTGCTTCTGTTTTCTTCCTTTAAATTAACGCTTTCAAAATCATGATTTTCTTTTATTTAACACAAATAAAACATTTTAAGTGAGATGTGCAATTTTGCCAGGTTTTAACAGATTCTTTCTGTTTATACATTGAGTGTTCATATTTAACAGACACCACAGAACAATAAACAAACAAACGAACATTAACTTCGACCAATGAAATATGTTAATGTCACAAGTGTGACGTCAACACATTTCATTGGTCGAACTTAATAATAGGTTATTTTTTGATTGTGTCTGCTGATGTCCGCCTTAGTTTATAAGGTGGCTTTTCAGCGTTCTTATACATTTTTACATGCGATCAAATACCAATTTCTAATCGGGAATATATGGAAAAATCTTTTTTATTTGATTCTTTATATTCATTTCAAAATAAATGAATCACAGAATAGAAACAAAATGTGGAAACGTCAGCTTATTTTTTCAGATGAATGTCTGTGATAAAAACGTATAAAAGTCTACGTTTCAAAGTGTCCTAAAAACTATAAGATATTTCTAGAAAATATATAATTTTTTGTGCTTTAAATTGTTTCCAAACGTTGTATTTTAAATAAAATGACCGTACGTAAATGGTAAAATATATCACAAGAAAATCTATGCAATGTAGAATTCTTGCATTTGTAATTTTTTGTCAGCGGGCGAATGTGTTATGACGTATCTTCCTGCAAAAGCTGTGGATACTGGACTCACGCGGGAACAAGGAGCCTTGATGATGTCCATCTACGGTGCAGTTATTGCATTTAGCCAAATTGTTGCTGGAATTCTTGCTGACCTTCTTCACATTCCTACAAGTTACCTTCTGATGGCTTCCTTGTTTGGCATGTCAGCCTTTTCTTTAAGCTTTACATTCTGCCACTCGTTCTCTTTGTTCGTCGTATGCGCATCTCTATTCGCCATTTGCCACGGTGAGTATTTCGAAGTAAAGTAAGTTACTTTATAATATTTATCCGAAGAAGACGTTCTACTGTTATTGCTTTTACGGATTAATTCTTTTATAGATTGTTTCTTTCTAGTTTTCAGTCTCTTAACACTCAGCCCCTTTTCGGTTGTCAATATTCTTCTGTTGAAGGATGCCTGTACTTCCTAAACATGTCACACCCAGTCTCTGAGTGTGTGTGGAACCTCCAATCTAGCTTGTTATATATTTTTCGTCATGATGATAGGAATAGGTTTGCCTATCGTCCGGTTCACACACCTCTTCGGTCTTTTGAACATGAGTAGAGGTTTATCACTTGTTTCCTGTTTAGAATTGGATTTCCGGTTCCTTCTAAAGTCTAATTCTACTCTATACTTCTAATTATACTTTCAGTAACTAATTATATCTTAACATCTTCAAGTCTAGTATTAGCTGTTATCTATGTGCATGGCACCAAGAATTTCACTTCTTGCCCTTTCTTACACCAATACAGCTTCACACAATAACCCTCTACCTTGAGTGGCCCTTGGGCCTTGTATTGGTGAACATTAGTGAAAAAGAATGTGACAATACAGGATTGAAGAAATCATGTTGGTTCAAAAGTGTATGGGTATAATTGCAAAAATATTCCCTTCACAAATTTAGAAACAAATCATACTGACATTCAGGGAGTTCTTTCAAATCAATAAAATGCTGGGATTTCTTCTTAACCAATAAAATAAGACATTTTACGATCTCACCCGCCATGTTTTTATTCTTTCTAGTCAAATCTTTGGCCAATTATCTTACAGGCTTTTAGACTCAAGCCATGCAATTAGCCAAAGCGAGCGTAGATACCAAGAGTCGTTGAATAGAATAGAAATACGAAGATGCCGGATGCGTTGTAGCTAGAAAGAAATGCGCATGCCCAACAGAACAGTATTAATCATTTTGAAACTATACGATAAATAATGCCTGACTCTACAGCTGCTCTGAAATATCGTAAGAAGGAAACAAGAGAATTATCCCGAAAAATAATACATATAATTATCACATATTCAATATATTGTCACGCACACACGAGAATCGTAACACGTAAAAGGGTCGTAGAGGCACTACATGTATTACAACTACACTAGAAGTGATATTTTTTGTTCTAGGCAAGATATCCTGACAGAGACGAATCTTCTCCAGGATGTTTTTGAATTCAGTGTGTTTCCATCTTTTAGACCGGTTGTCACCCAGGGCTGTAGGAGCCAGTCTCTCCTGCTATTTGCTCATAGCTAAGGAGGCTAGAGATGGTTTCATACTTTGCTCAAGTGTATTAGCACGTAAGTGAATATAATGAACTCAACTGGAATTCGAACTCGACTCTCCGATTTCTCAATCCGGGCTGCTATTCCCCATGCCTTCATATATTTTGGGGGATTCGAATACTTCTAAAATATTTAAAGCATTAAACACATATTTTATAACAAAATGTGCGTCGAAATGAACGCTTTCTTTAAGATATTCTCTTAAATATATCTTTCTCAGAGTTTGGCATTCGAGAAAAGCTTTTCACTTTTCATCAGTTTAAATATTCTAATTATATAATGTTCACGTTCATAGCATCGCATTACAAGCAAACGAATGTAAAATCGATCGGATCAATTAGCTTAATGAGTTGCATAAGAAAACTTAACATCCGAAATCTGATGAATAAAGCTTGTAGAAGAATTAGACCCGAAACAAGACCAGAAGAGTGCAAATTCGTTAAAAAGTACTGAAAAGGAATGTGTTATTCATGCTCACAATGATATCAGAAAGAACAATAAAATACAATGCAAAAGGATGTACACATGTGTTTTATAGATTACGTAAAAATATCTGATAAGGTACGTCATAAAGAATTGCTGAAACCGCAAGGTAATCTTGATATATTTGAGAAGAATATTAGACTAATCCAGAACCTATACGAACAGCCAACCACTTGCACACGGATATAAGATAAATTCAATGAACATACAAAAATAGAAAGGGCTATAAGACAAGGGTGTGTCTTCTCACCGGACTTTTTTGAGAAAATTAGTATTCCTACCAGGATTCCTTATTGGCGGCCACAATTTTAACAACATAAGATATATAGATGACACAGTGTTGGTAGCAGATACAGAAAGAAAACTAAAAGAACTTCTACAGAATTTATGGAAGGAAAACGAAAACAAAAGGACTAAAACTGAATTGCAATGCGATGGAATGCATGGTTGTTAGCGCATGGAACAGCTCACAATTGAAACTGCAGATTGAAGATAACGACAATTTAAATATTTGGAAGTGTTTTAACAAAGGACGGAAAACGTGACACTGAAAACTGGGAGTATATTGGCATAACGAATGGTGCCGTCCAAACTCTAAGCAGAGTATTAACAAACAAACAAAAAAAAAAGCTTCGTTAGAAACAAAGAAAAGAGTACTGAACTATTACATTATATCTGTCCTCTTAAGTGACAGAGAATACTAGACAGTCTTCTCACAGATGAAAAAAGTCTTGAGGCAACCAAAATGTGGTTCTACAGAAGGATAGTGAGAATACCATGAACGGGTCATGTAAATAACGACAAAGTTTGACAGAAAATGGAAACATAAAGGATATTTATATTCAACATCAGAAAGAGACAGTTGACATTTCCAGGGCACAGAATGAGAAAAGTGGGCATGTCAAATGTGATGAAAACAACGCGTAACCTACCTAGTGAGCTTGAGTAAATGGATGGCAGAACAGGTTTGAGGAGAAATAACTAAAAGACAAAATTTATTAAGAACAACACGGAGAAAGAAATTGTGGAGAACCATAACCGCCAACGTTATGAAGTGACACGGCACATAGATGAAGAAGAATTATATTATGATCGTTTCTTAACAGCTTTTCATTTGTTTCTTTTTATTCAATAAAATTCTATCTGCTGTGCAATTGAAATTTATTCAGGGCATCTGTCACATTAGAATATTATGAACAGAAAAATTTAAATCTTGAAGATTGTTCAAATTTGTAGCCTCTTAAACCCTTTGTACTTTTATGTTTTAAACCTTGTAAGCGTCAGTTCTATTCCTTCCCCACTGAAGTGGTGTGTACTCCTATGTCACTAGAATAAGAGATTAACTTCAAAAGTCCCAGGAAACCAATATTTTACCCTTCTTTTGAAATTAAAATTGAAATAATTCTTGTGTAACAGCCTTATTATCGAATAGCAAGAATTTAGACAGAATTTAAAAATTATTCATTTCTCTACATTAAGGGATTAATAGTTATTCTCCATAAACTCAGATTATCATTTCATTGATTAAACTGCTTATTTAATCCAAGCTACAAAACATTTAGTAATTAACTAACAATAACGAAAAAATCGTGTGAAGGATAACATTTTAGTCAAAACGTTTCGACTGTTAGACACGTAGATCTATCATATTTAGTTACTTTTGTGTTGTTTTGATTTGTAGGATTTACCTGTCCTCTTCGAGTTGTGCTTGTGTCATCAATTTTGGGAGTAGAAAACCTGACCAAAGGATATTCACCTTTATGTCTTTTGATGGGTTTGACTTACATTATCGATACGATAATCGCAGGTACTTGAAATCATGTATTCATTTTTTTTATAACCTCGGCGCATTTTCAAATAACTTTTTAAATCAATTCTTATTAATGAAATACGTGGAGGATAAAGATAATTCTATATTGCAGGCCCTAGCTGTAACTTTCTTGATTTCATATAAAAGGATCGTATAATATTATAATGTTATAACAACATATAAAGTTATATCGTAGTCGGCTTTATCTTGTATCCGAGAACTGAATTTCTTTTCTGATAACTTCCTTTACGATGATGCCATTGAGAACGAAGTAGACCATTTCTTGCATGGAAGAGTCAATGAAAGTTATCTTATATATAAAGTACAGTGTATGTGAGTTTGTGCGTGTGTATGTCCTCCGCGCGGATAGGTCAGATTTCAATGATTCATAGCTCATTCAAAAGCCCTAGAAAAGTTAGGCACAGGAAACGATTTTCGTTGAGCTTGTTGAGATTCAGGGTTGCCAGATTATGCGAGGTTAAAAATATATATTAATATGTTATACTAGTCATTATTGTTGCTTTCGTGGTTCAAAGGGAATAACTCTTATTTTCCTTTTGAATCCAAAATTAAAATTTAAAGCTAGCTAAATTTTCAAGCTAGCTTAAAAGACGCCCTATCGGGCCACATTTAAGCTAGCTCGAGTGGAGGTCTCTTGCTTTGGCCATCATCGCAATAGCTAGTGAGGAGTAGATGCGATAGGCATCAATAAACTACCGAAGAACTCAAAATTGATCTGCTGCCAATTAACTTAAAGACGATTTGATGTACGTAGATCCTTATTTTCCGTAGAAACAATTATTTTTATTTCATGGGTGACGGAAGAGGGGACAATTTTTAGAATAAAATTAATATAGTGTAAAGATCGGGAGATTTCTCGCAGCCCCCGCAACCGTCGGTGCGAGCACCGATCCCTCTCTCAGGTGTAATGAGAGGGCGCGGACTCGGGCAGCTGTTCCCCAGGGCTGGGCACCTCTCAGTATAATTTTCCTCCGTTGTGACACTGTCCTTTGACGGAGATGGCCATGAGCACACTCTGCTCAAAGACAGAGAAGACACTGAGAGAAGAAAAATAATGTTACAAACTACTTGGTGAGAGCAATTTACACACTAGGTATTTACTCTGTCTCCCCATTAAGAGGACTTAGATGTACGCACGAAACGCTAAATATCTGTATTATATATTATCTTCTTCTAGGCAATATCATTCTTCAGGTTTAACTAATTTGTATATTGATTTTTAAAAAGTTTTATTTCATTAATTAACTGGCCTTTATTACTGATCGTTTATTCGAGGATTGTTTTGATTTTAATCTAAAAAATAGTTATGTTTAGGAATATCGTCTTATATAATGCAGAAAAGTATTTGAAATTTGCATTTTACTTGGTCTTCAACAAGTTGGCATCTATTCGTAAAACTTTCCTTAACTATAACAAGCTAATTTATGAATGAAATAAAAATATGATGTCAAGATAAAGATTTTATGTTATCATATAAAGATCATTATATCATATGAAGATATCATATAAAATATTTAATGTATTTATATCAAGATATCCTATATCTCGATATATGAAAATATATATCAAGATGTCCTATGTAAAGATATAATATAAAGATATTGTAGAATAACAATACAACAAACAGCACTTACCGGCTGGCAGACAAAAATAAAGCAAGCCTTGCAAACTAACTGATGAATCAAGCTGGTATTTATATAGAAATACCTCCACTCATGTACCAGCAGCCAATCACAGCCCAAGCAATGGACTATCCCACTTTAGCACAATGAGATGCTCCATGGCACCATCCCGTTTTAGGATCAAAGTGTAGTATCTGTGCTTTGTGATCATGCGGGATGGCTTCTGTCGAACTCCCTAATGCAGGGAGGAACTCGGAGGAAGCTTTGCCGAAGGGCAAGGTTTCCTTCGGGGAGGTAGACAGGACCTGAACCCGTCAAGGCGGGTTCAAAGGTCATATTTTTGGCCGAGCCTACGGGCTCGCGGGCAACCCACATTAAACCGGCCTTGTGCCACATTTAATCCTCGTGGGTGGGTTAATAAATACTAGCTTGATCCACAACTGAGTGTTTATCTTGACCGCGTGATTGTTCTCCACATTAAGTGTAGAACAATATATTAATATCAAGGGAGATCCATATGTATGAAGATATATATAAAGATATTTTTATCAAGATATCATGTCAATTAAAGACAGGATATGCAGGTTGTATAATGAATTGTGGCTTGGAATGAATAATCAGGCAATTGAGTTCCAGTTGGAATCGTTACTTTCACGTACGCACAAATACTCTCGGAAAAATATGAATCAATCATCCACCAGCTATGGGTTAAAAAGTAGGACATAGATCTGAAAAATCACTGTTATTCTAAAAGATTTTTAATGCAATGTACACTCGTAAAAAAAGATTTATTCTTACCATTGAGAATATGCTTTAAGTAACACAAATGTTTGATAAGCCGTAAAAAAAACAAAAACAAAAAACCCCAACTGAATCCTATTCAAAATAGTTTCTTTTGCCTTTCATTACGTACTTTAATCGTAACATGACCCAATTTCAATGACTTTGAAGCATGGCCAACTTGAAACGACAGAGCTATTTTCATATCCTTTCTGTGAATGGTGTGTCCCAAAGACACTTTTTTAAAAAAATATACAAATCTGATTTATAAATATTGCCTACAGACAATATATAACTCTTCTTCAGTAAATATTTTGATGGAATTTCAAAACTGTTCAATTTTCTGCAGCGTGAACTTGAAGTCCAGAAAATATATTGTTCGAAAGCAATGAGGTAGAAATTCCAAGAAATTTTAGTATTTAAAGCAAAAGTAAAAAAAAAGATCCTCTTAAAAATTGACTACATATATATATATATATATATATATATATATATATATATATATATATATATATATATATATATATATATATATGTGCGTGCGTGGGGCACCTTGAGGCGGTGAAATGGTTAGCAAGCTTGGCTCGCTAGAACAATTACGACTGAGTAGTGAGTTTGATCCTCACTGTGTGCCCCCTAATTTCGGCCTTGTGCCACATCTAATCTGCGCTTGAAAAATCTGTGTGTGTGTGTGTGTGTGTGTGTTTTGCGTGCGTTGTATAAATTCCTTATGTATATAAAAATGCTCTATTTTAAATAATTTTTTTGATTTCAGGTTCTTTGTTCGACTTTATCTTTTATTTTATTTCCGGTACTTTATTCGTGGCCTGCATCTTTTCAAGTGGACTCGTCTACATGCAACGAAAAAGGAAATTCCACGAATAACCACAAAGGAATAATTTGTAAAGGAAAAAAACACATTCACTTCAACATTTAGCTTAAGTGTCAGTCATATATTGAACGTTTATTTAATTACACATCTTAAACTCGTATCCAAAATTTTATTCTTTAATCAGAAAACGTTTGCCATTTGAGCTGCATTTGCGTGAACAACTTGTTCAACTTATTTCTCTTCTACGCAAAGATTATGTCTACTTTAGCTCGGTTAGGTCTAAAGGCACACAATGATTCAGGATGGACAGTGTCAATAAATGATTCATTCACATTTAGGTTTATGTTGAAATGTCATTTATATATTGATCGTTTATTTAATTACACGTTTTAATCTCAAAGTCAAGATTTCATTCTTTATAGAATCAGGAAACATTTGCTATTTGAGCTGCATTCACGTGAAAAAATTGATCGACTTATTTCTCTTCTACGCAAAGATTATGTCTACTTTAGCTCGGTTAGGTCTAAAGGCACACAATGATTCAGGATGGACAGTGTCAATAAATGATTCATTCACATTTAGGTTTATGTTGAAATGTCATTTATATATTGATCGTTTATTTAATTACACGTTTTAATCTCAAAGTCAAGATTTCATTCTTTATAGAATCAGGAAACATTTGCTATTTGAGCTGCATTCACGTGAAAAAATTGATCGACTTATTTCTCTTCTACGCAAAGATTATGTCTACTTTAGCTCGGTTAGGTCTAAAGGCACACAATGATTCAGGATGGACAGTGTCAATAAATGATTCATTCACATTTAGGTTTATGTTGAAATGTCATTTATATATTGATCGTTTATTTAATTACACGTTTTAATCTCAAAGTCAAGATTTCATTCTTTATAGAATCAGGAAACATTTGCTATCTGAGCTGCATTCGCGTGAACAATTTGATCGACTTATTTCTCTTCTACGCAAAGATTATGTCTACTTTAGCTCGGTTAGGTCTACAGGCACACAATGATTCAGGATGGACAGTGTCAATAAATGATTCATTCACATTTAGGTTTATGTTGAAATGTCATTTATATATTGATCGTTTATTTAATTACACGTTTTAATCTCAAAGTCAAGATTTCATTCTTTATAGAATCAGGAAACATTTGCTATTTGAGCTGCATTCACGTGAAAAATTTGATCGACTTATTTCTCTTCTACGCAAAGATTATGTCTACTTTAGCTAGGTTAGGTCTAAAGGCACACGGTGATTCAGGATGGACAATGTCATTAAATGATTCATTCACATTTAGGTTTATGTTGAAATGTCATTTATATATTGATCGTTTATTTAATTACACATCTTAATCTCAAAGTCAAGATTTCATTCTTTATAGAATCAGGAAACGTTTACTCTTTGAGCTGCATTTATGGGAACAACTTCTTGTTCGACTTATGATTAATAATACAAATGAAAAGACAAAGTCATATCTAGTTTATTGATATATCTTGTCACGAACAGAGAAAGTGTACAGAAATATTTTGACCTTCTTTGAATATTGATAAAGTTTTTGTAAACTAATTCATCTAATCAGATTATATTTTTCATGATTTCCATTATTCGAATCGTACGTTGATAAAGAAATCAATGAGCGAATCATTCGTTATTACCCGACTTCCATATGTGGATCAGATTAAGTGTAATTCATATAAATTCCCTGATTGAGGAGGTGCGACAAAAACAAAACAAAACAAAAAACTCAACTGATAATATAGTACGGTTGAGTAATGGATGTCGGCATTGGAGAGTCGAGTTCGAATTTCAGTTGAATCCATTACATTTACTTACGTGCTAATACCCTTGTGAAAAGTATGAATCCTCTTCTCCTCCACCCAGATATGAGTAAATAGCAGGACAGACCGGGTTCTAGAGCTATGGATAGCAACTGGTCTACCGCAGAAAGAAATGGCAACCTACTGCGGTAAAAATCTGCTTCGTCAATCACGTATGGAAAGTATCCATGTGTCATGAGTGATATACGCGACTCATTAAGAATTGCCACACAGGCCAATCAATAGAAGGACATAAGTGAGTGCATTTCTTGGTGCCACAAAATCACAAAGAAATACGCGTAAGCGTATATCACTCATGACACATTAACTGATTGGCTGCTTTTCCGATAAAAAATTCTTTTGCCGATTGAATCATTTCTTAATAGCGATCAAAACTAATGAAAATAAGTCAACTTTATAAAGGCCAAAAGACATAAAACAAAGGAATAAATAAAATCATTCTTAAACTGATCGTCTTTTGATTGCCAATAAAGTAATAATTATGTCCCACATAATGTTATTTTAAAAGCGATCGAAATCAAAAGCCACAATAATCAACAACAGATGAGCTGAAGCGTCAAAGAACCAGGAATATAAAGCTGCAAAGAAAAAAGCCAGAAACACCACAAATCGGTAATTGTGTTTAATTCAGAGTAAGATCTATAATAACTGAGATATAATATCATTTTAAATAGCGATATAAAGCAATAGTTTAAGAAGGAAGTTTATAAAATCTATGAACAGACTGCAAGTGGGAAAAAAAACACATTATTAGGAATCGGTCTGCATTTTATGACCTCATTCATACATACATATGCGACTCTAATATATATGTATATATATATATATATATATATATATCATTCGCATAGAGGACTGTATCACAGTTCATCAGTGCGATAAAGACAACCGAAATCTTCAATCTAGGATCGAAACCCGACCGATTTGATATTAGTCGAAATTTCTACTCCCAGGCCATCGGCACTTCGGCAGAGAAGGAGACGAATTCTAGCGTATTGTTTTTACGAATCTAAAAAAATTCCAGAGAGCTAGAGTCCTCTATTCATTAATGAAGAGCGACACGTTAGCGCTAACAGGTGCTGCGTATAGAATTCGCTCTCAAACTTTAAAATTAAGGACATTAGTTGAATCCGCTACCTTGGCTTCAAACTTACAGTATCCTCAGGCGATTTTTATCAAATGACCTTTTAACGATTTACTTAAAAAAAAAAACGAAAACTAATAAACGCTATATTATTTAAAAAAATAACAATCGCACGACGTTGGGTGCAAAGGAAAAATAAGCGATGTTAGAAAAATTTGCAAAGAAGCACCAGACATATAGATTAAAAGTATAAAAGAGGAGGCAAAAAATATCCCTGCCAAACTAGGGATAAACGACAGGGTCCACATAATATTCTGCAAACAAGCATTTCTAACCATAGAGGACCATCAAGATGAATTCCCCAATAATTCATCTTTTTATCTAATAAACCCAACTAAAACTGAACTGGTAAAAGAAGCCAAGAAATATTGAAAAAAAAAAAAAAAAAAAAAAAACGCGACTCATTAAGAATTGCCACACAGGCCAATCTCTTATTGACTTAACTTGTATCGGTTTTCACCCTGGTCGGATTGAACCGGCTTCCTCCCGAGCAAGTACAGCATCACGGACCATCGCTGCCCACGCTCGCCGATCCTGAGCCAGGTCAAACGAAATGGTGAGCCAATCGCGATTCCATCGTCGAAGACCAACTAAATAGAATCAATAAAATAAATAAACAGAAGGACACAAGTGAGTGCATTTCTTGGTTCCACAAAATCAGAAATAAAATCAAATATGTATTTATAAAATACAACATTAAAAACTTTTATTAATCTATATCTGATAAAGGGTCTGTTGGAGGCTTTGCACTTCGCCAAATCACCTGATCAAATCAATTTTATTCCACAATGAAATAACCTGGGTTAAGAAAAAACAAAAACAAAACAAAAAAAAAACGGTTTTGATGTACCACAAGTTAATAGGTCTACATATATTATATGAAATTAAGAAAACTGTACATATCAACAACCACGGCTTTTATAGGGATGGTGGTCTGATGATAGCGCCAAACAATAAAAGGTCAAATGACGCTATAAGAAAAGCGCTTTTCAAACTCTTCAAAAGCCTCGGCTTTGAAACAGAAGTCGAAATGAATAAAAAAGTTGTCAACTATCTGGACGTAGAATTAAATCTGCAGGCTTGCAGTGTCTCCCATCCAGGAAACACAACGCAAAATTAAAATACGTGAATGTTAGATCTAACCTCCCTGTGAACATAGTAAAGCACATTTTTATTGGAATAGAGTCTACGTTACCCAGAAACTCTTCTAGCAAAATAATTTTTGAGTGTAAGAAGAAAGAATATGAGAATTTAAAGGTAAAGGGTCACAAAATCAAACTAGGATTTAAACTTCAAATTAAACAACATATGAAGAACAATTCGAGGAAAAGAAAAAATATCATTTGGTTTAACCCCAACCACTTTAACTTAGAGGTGAAATGTAAAATAGGGAACTTATTTTTCAAATTACTTACTAAACACTTCCCCAAAAATTCAGAATTACATAAGATATTCAATAAAAATACAGTTAAATTAAGCTATAGATACACTAGTAATTTAGAAACAATAATATACAAAAAAAAACAACAAAAACGCCAAAAATTTCAAAACTAACGCACAGCAAAATATAGTTAACATTAGTAATCTATGCAACTGTAGAAATAAGAACAGATGTCCATTAGATGGAGCTTGTAAAACCCAAGCAATAATCTCTAAAGCAGAATTAACAGATATTAATGGCTAAAATAAAACGTACATAGGATGTACTGAAGGTACTTTCAAACGAATATGGTACAATCATAGGTCGTCATTCAAGCTAGTAAGCCTTAGGGGTTCAACCAAACTTGCTGACCATTTGTGGAATTTAAACGAAAAAACAATTGGCATCCAATTGTAAGCTGGAGAATTTTGAAAAAGGCAAAGCCTTATAACAACCACAACAATATTTGCAACCTCTGCCAACAGAAAGAAATTAACAATTATGACATTTCCGGATCCAAAGAAGCTTTTGAACCCAAATCCGAAACCTTGAATCCTTGCACACATATTAAGAAATTCTGTTAAGCACATATGAGGTTGGATAAAAAAAAAATGTATATTTAAATTAACCCCCAACGATCAACTTCTCCTTCTTCTTCTTTTCTATTACACTAACGTCGTGCGTTTGTTTATTTAGTTTTTAAAAAATAATATAGCGTTCATTTTTTTTAAATAAAGCGTGAAGAGGTCATTTGATAAAAATCGCCTGAGGATACCGTAAGGTTGAAACCAAGGTTTGCGGACTCGCTATAGAATAAATAGTGAGTTTAGGAAATGGGTAAGCGAGATGGAGCGTTATTTTATGCTCATCGTTCCTTAGAGGACCAAATGCCGAGGACGGCTCAGAAAAAAAAACAGAGGGTGCTATAGAAAAATACACCCAAAGGCTGACATCGAACAGCCCGTAGATGACTTCGGAAGTATTAAAGTCGGCGCTTGCAGAGTACTGTGAAGAGACAGTAGACACTCATATATGTTTTAGGCAGCTGTCTAATATTAAACAGGATAGAAATGAGGAAATACATTTTTACATGGATAGGTTATTAGAATTAGCGAAGGGGGCTTACGTGGGGGCAGACCGTAGGGATCCGATAGTAGCATTGCAGCTTAAACATTTTCATGGAATGTCTAGATAATGTAGATATAGAATGTCGGTCTTCAGAGAACAACCGGAGACGTTAGAGGTTGCATATTAAAAAGTACTAGCGGAGAGTAAGTTGAGACATAGGGTTGGATTAAACTTAGGTAGGGAACATGTGCATGAAACCAAGGAGGTTTATCATGCTAGGAGAAGGTCCAATGTAGAAGCTAATCTCGGGATAGGAAGGAATACTGGGAAAGAGGATTTGCTCCACCAGATATACAATAGAAATAGGTATAATCAGGCAAGAAGTCATAGACAACCTGAGAAGATATTTTATGCAGGCAGAAGTGTAGTTATCTGCTGGGAATGTGGTGGTGAAGGTCATATTAGACGGAGTTGCAAGCGATTGTTGCCGGGAAACTGGGAATGTCCGGTCGGAAGGGGCCCACAGAGCGGAGAAAGGAATTACAGACATATATAGTCGATAATATGGGCTCACCAAATTCAGTAAGGATTAGGCTAGGTAGACATTTTTATAGGGCTCTGGTAGGCACGGTTGCAGATGTATCTGTCATACATAGGAGTGTTTACAGCGTGCGGCAAACCCAAACCTGAAATATTAAAGAGCGAGTTACGTTTACAAACGGCGAACGGTTTGCCTCTACAGATAAATGGGCAGCCACGATTACAAGATAAGATAGGCAGCCAGCTTACACCACACGATTTTGACGTAGTCAGAAACTTAAATAAGAATATAATATTGGGGAGGGACTAGCTACAGGAAAATAGGGCTTGAATTTACTTCGATTTAGGACGTCTAGGAGATGAGTATGTAGCATTAAAAGAAGATAGGCACATTTCGCCAAATGTTAGGATAACTCGCCCAGTAACGTTAAAGCCCCACTTCATGCACACGTGTATGGCAAAAGTCGGATTGCGGGATAAGTTAACGTGGTTTAACAATTTAAATCGGGGTTTGTTAGTAAAACCTATGTGGTGTGTCGATAGCGGGTGCGGTAGTAACAGTAGGTACGACGAGCAGAACACCGCTACTCATTGTCAAGAATACGAACCAGATGGTTACTTTGAGACGATGGTGCCAGGCAGCTAGACTTAATCTGATAGACAGTGTAGATATCATCTGTGCATTAGAATCGAAACGGCATCACGTCGAAGAGGGAGAATTGGAAGAGGCGAGCGTGCGAGAAGAATTTAGGGTACCGATACATAAGCTGCTAAAGAAAAATAAGGGTTTATTTGTAAAGAAGGAGAAAGATTTAGGGAGGAAAAATACGGTAAAAATGCGTATCAACACCAACGGACACGTGCCCATCAAAAGACGTCCATATCGCACCCCACCTCACTCAAAGAAAACTGATAGATGAAGATTATTTACATTATTCAGACTATTGTCCATCTTTGTCGCCATATTTATTACAATGTTTCGGCCACTGTATGCTCAGGCCTTCTTCAGGTGGTTGAAATGTCGAACTGAACCCTTTATTTCGCTCACTGGGGTAGACTGTTCTAGTTCCACGTGTCATGTTTAATGGATGTCAGTCATCAGTTATCTCCTGTTAATTTCTCTCTGAAAGTTCTCCATTGCCTTAGCCGGGTATTGAACTCACACTCTTTGGTTCCTGTCATTGGATCTAACTAACGCCTTTAACCACTGTGCCATGTGGTCTTGAAGAAGGCCGGAGCGTACAACGGCCAAAACGTTGTAATAAATATGGCGACAAAGATGAGGACAATAGTCCGAATAATGTAAATGGTGTACATAATACCTCATCTCAGAAATATAGAAAGATACTGAAAGGCCGAAACGTTGTAATAAATATGGCGACAAAGATGAGGACAATAGTCCGAATTATGTAAATAGTGTACATAATACCTCATCTCAGAAATATAGACAGATACTGGTAGATGAAGTTTTCGAGGAAATGTTAGCGGCATGGGTTATAGATAGATCTAGAATTCCTTGAGTATCCCTAGTGGTGCTCGTAGAGAAGAAAGATGGTAGTAAGAGATTTTGTGTAGATGTTAGCGCTCTAAATAAAATTACTAAGAGAAATGCACATCCACTCTCGGTAATTGATGATATATTAGCATCTTTAAACTCAGCTAGGTATTTTTCCAAATTAGACTTACATTATGATACTAGCACGTAGGGCGACATGAAGAAGATAAGAAAAAAAAAACTGCGATCACGTGTCATTGGGGTTTATTCCACTCTAACGTTATGCCATTTGGAGTGGGGAACGCGTCTGGTGTATTTCAGGAATTAACGTCCACCATTTTACAGGGTCAGGAACAGCACGCTCTGTCCTATTTGGATGGCATTTTAGTGTTTTCTGATTCTATAGAACACTATTTAGAACACATTCAAATGGTTTTCAATAGTTTAAGGAAACCCAATTGAAGTTAAAACCGTGTAAATGTGATTTTTTTAAAGCAAGAGACATAGTACTTAGGGTTTAAAATAAGTGGTACAGGAATTCAAACAGGTACTGATAAAGTAAAAGCTATACGCTCCGTAGCCACCCTTACCACCGTCAGACAGGTTCGGGGGTTCATTGCTATGTGCCCCTACTATCTAATACCTAGAAGAATTATTCCAGGACTCTCTCGGTTAACAAAACCATTAATTAGATTAACTAGGAAACATGCGCGTCTTATGTAGGATGATGAATGTCAGGAATCATTCAATCGCTTAAAAGATAGGATGTCCGAATCGGTGATGCTGGTATACCCAATTCCAAATAAAGAATATAAACTTTATTTACAGATGTATCGGACTTAACTGTTTGGTTAACGCAGTAGATATATAATGAAAAATAAAAAGTGAAATAGGAAAACCAGTATACTTCCTATTTCACAAACTGGGTGATACACAGAGGAGGCTATGACATCTACTACGACTTGCCCCCAAAAAATCAACCATTATTTACATCGTGCAAAATTCACCATCTACACAGACCATAAGCCTCTGCGATATCTTTTGAATTCTCCCATTCAGAACAAAAATTTCAGTTGTGGGTTATGAGTATAGCAGGCTACAACTGTACAATCGAGTATTTACAAATTAGGGATAACGTGTGTGCAGATTTACTGTCACGCTCGATGGATGCGCCTAAAGAGAATTTAATAAAGCAAGTCGACGTAAATGATATGGCATATGAGGTTAGTGCTATTAATTTGAATAACTTTGAGCTCCGACACTGCTACTTACAGAGAAAATTTACACCACTCTCCAAAAGAAAGAACCACATTACCTGACATAGACATACTTAGGGAGCAGGGGGAAGACAAAGATATTTTAGAATTGAAGCGTAGGATTCAAAAGGGTAAGGTTAGTAAATTAGAGAACAACAAATACTTTCTGTTGGACGAAGTTGTGTATTATTTATCTCAACCAGACGACGAACCGATAATTAGGATTTACATTCTATCACATCTTAGGAGGAGCGTTCTCGTGCAGTACCATGATCATAATGTCCACATGAGAACGGAGATGTTCCAAACATCAAACTAAAATATTTATGGCCATGTCTTTTTAGAGATGCCGTTCGAGAAGTAGGTAAGTGCCAAACAAAAAATTTGGGAAAGTTCACTCCCCGTATGTAGGACTACGATATGCCGCCTTTTCCTTTCGCTAAATGTGCCTTAGATATTTCCGGAGCTTACCCACAGACCCTATCAGGAAACTAGTTTATAGTAACCTTCATTGATATGTACTCAGGCTGGCCTGAAGCATTTGCTGTACCAAATAAGAAGGGTCAGGCGATCGCCCACTTATTAGTAGATGAAATATTCCCTAGATTTGGCACCATTCTTCAATTAGTAACGGATAACGACACAATAAAGTTATCAAAGAGACGCTAGAAGATTTAAATATACACCACGTGACGTCATCGTTATATTACCCTAAAACAACTTAAGCTAGAAAAGTTGCTGTCTATATTTCTGAGATGAGATATTATGTACATTATTTACATTATTCGGACTATTGTCCTCATATTTTGTCACCTTATCTATTACAACGTTTCGGCCGTTGTACGCTCCGGCCTTCTTCAGGTGGTTGAAATGTTTAACTTAACCCTTTACTTCGCTCACTGGGGTAGACTGTTCTAGTTCCACGTGAAGAAGGCTGGAGCGTACAACGGCCGAAACGTTGTAATAAATATGGAGACAAAGATAAGGACAATAGTCCGAATAATGTAAATAATGTAGAAGGGTTGCATAGGACGATGCACGATATTTTATCAAAAAAAAAAAAAATTAGTAATAAAAATAAACCATGGAATTTATATATTAACGAGATGCACGCGGCAATTAGGTTTAACGTTAGCGAGTTGGCAAAATTCTCACCGTAATACATACTTTATAATAGAGATGTCGTTCTGCCGTAAGAAAATATCTTAAAACCACATCGTCTTTATTATGTAAATGAGCACACCGCGCATTTACACTTTTTAGGAATAGTTTGAAGAAACGACAGATAGAAAGGTCTAACATTTCAAATAAAGACGTAGACTTTAAAGTAGGACACTTAGTCTATTATATAAACTATCATAAGCGGAGCAAATTAGACAATGAGGGGGCGGCAGTATTATGTAGTAGACGATAAGACCGGTCCAGTATCTTATAAGATTAAGGATCAGTTAAATAGTTCAGTAGTTAAGACCCATACTGAACACCTTAGGACAACGAATAGTCAGGAATGGATAAGATTCCCACTGATAACAGGCCGCTAAGAAGGGCAGCCCTAGCAGCCTGGTACACTCCGACGAATCTGAGAAACAAGTACCTAGGAAATAAATGGAAACGTCAACCAGGGAAGATGAATTAGATATTTTATTGATGGGACGTCATATTGTTATGTCTTAAAGGGAAGCAGAAGAAAATGGTACGGCCCGAAGTAATAGTATGATAGAAATAGTTTCTCATCAAATAGTAATTAGAATATGAACTTATGTGCAACTAAAATGAAGCAGGATTTTGATAGGTATCAGTGTTTACAACATGACTGATGAGAGTTCTGACGAGAGCCATAGTAGTCGTAATCGCGATAGTGCGTAGAAGAGTAGACGATTCCACAGATAAGGATGTATGATAATCGTAGTAACTTCGATTCAGACGTTTTTTCATAACGGTATTTAGGGAAAAGAAAGAAGGAAGAAAATAGTGAATATATACAAAAGCTAGTAGGTAGAAGGAAAACTGGGCAACTAGTGTTGGTCATGTGTAATATAGACGAAAAGAGTAGGAAAAAGAAAAAAATATAAGAAACTTAGTTAACGAACTGCCGGAAATGTTTTAAACGAAACTACATTCTGCCATTTAAGCTTAATTGAGCCATTTAGTTTTAAGGGATAAAACTAGTAGACCTTAAAAATATGTTTGGTGTGGACACAGTGGAGAGGTGTCACTGCCAACCAGATCGAGTACATACACACACAAACACAAGCACGAATGCACGAATGCACGCACACGCGTACGCATGAACTGTGAACTGAAGACATATACAAATAAATTCTAGTTAAAAAAAAGAGGAAAAAATATCAATTGAATAATTCTGTGTGATTACCAAAGAGCAAACGGAAAGACATTTCCAAATACCCATTCACCTCTGTGGACATTCACCTATGTGGACATTCACCTATGTGGACATTCCATTCACCTATGTGGACACAGACAAAACAAAAAAAGGAAGAAAAGAAAAATAGAAAAGTCACATGTGCGATTTTGTCAATTGCATTTTGTGTTTCTGCAACAAGTGTCACAAAAAATAACACGTTACTAGAATAATTTGCAAGAAATGACCCAACACGAGAAATCGAATTTGTGTGATACTGAGGGTACGAACACCCGGTAGAATCCGAAGGAGGTGTTTACATGCGAGTGTTGATTATCATACATCCATATCTGTGGAATCGTCTACTCTTCTACGCACTATCGCGATTACGACTACTCTCGTCAGAACTCTCATCAGTCATGTTGTAAACACTGATACCTATCAAAATCCTGCTTCATTTTAGTTGCACATAATTTCATATTCTAATTACTATTTGATGAGAAACTATTTCTATCATACTATTACTTCGGGCCGTACCATTTTCTTCTGCTTCCCTTTAAGACATAACAATATGACGTCCCATCAATGAAATATCTAATTCATTATGTTTTATATTGTTGTACATTTCTGTAAAAGTTTATTTGCTGTTATACTATAGGCCTGAATGCCTGAAGTTATCTTCTATTATGATGTATAATATTTCTTTTGACTCGTGTATATGGCGCTGGTTCTGGAGGCATAGCGAGAGATGGACGAATAAGCTACTAGTTACACTTGGCAATCATTTAAAACACATATTACTATGTATTTTGAAAAAGAAAAGGAGAGCTAATATTACAGAATGCGAAAGCTATGACCAGAATAGTCAGCGATTGGCAGGAGTGACTCATGGGCGGAGAATTCTGTAGGTAATGGATTGCCATTGTCTAGGTTTTGAATATAAGTCCAGAACGGCGCGAATTCAACAGAGGGTTTTGAGAATTCTGACGCGTCGATATGCCTCCCACACCGAAGTTTGCGACCGACTAATACCACCTGCGGATAGACGCTGAGCCAACACGCGACACGAGTTTCTGTAAATCCTATTACTGTCTTTTAGAATCCAAGCTGTTAAGATTAATAAAACGAATTCCAAAAGTAAGTGAACCTTTTCGTCGATGCCGTTTTTTATTAATGCACGGAACACAACACTTTGTGGTTAATTCAGTTGAAGCATATAATCTTCCAATCGTATCCTGTCCTCATGAAGCGGATAAAATGTTCAAGTGTTGTTTGAAGTGCACTTTGGTTGGTACAGAAAAGTTCAGTCATCCTGCCAAGTTTTCATATTGGTCTGGCTTTTGCAGGATTTTTAAT
The DNA here is from genome assembly GCA_963932145.1 of Acanthosepion lycidas. Taxonomy (NCBI): domain Eukaryota; kingdom Metazoa; phylum Mollusca; class Cephalopoda; order Sepiida; family Sepiidae; genus Acanthosepion; species Acanthosepion lycidas. Next base: position 24,853,070 of record OZ010578.1, on the reverse strand, counting down.
TAATACTATATCGTCTACTTGTATTTTACTATTAATATCCATATGTAGATATCTGCATCTTTCTCTCAGACTAAAGGGATATTCCGCATTCCATAACTCTTTGAAGTTAGTTAATAATTTCTTCATTTCAGTGAGAGCCTCTAATAACTCGGACCTGGAAATAGGTTTCATTTCAAGAGAACCACTATAATCAGATTTCACAGAAATTTCTCCATTAGAATTAGAATGTAAAGCGACATTGGGTGTTAATGGTAATAGTTTAGTATCAGACTTACTCCGATATGTTAGAGGTCTGGAATTTATAGCTACTTGTTCATCAGATTCGAAGACCTGTTTGGAAGGAATCCAAACATATTTGGAAAAGTCTTGTTAACAGACTTCTATTCTTTCTATAATCTCTTCGGTCTCTTGTGTTCCTTCTAAAGAATGCATAGTTTTATCAAGTACTTTCAAGACAATTTTATGATTAGGTAGCACTGATTTGTTCCTGTCTCCGTGCCAGGGTAATTTCACGAAGTATGAATTATCTTTGACCTCTGCTGTTTTTTTTTCAAATTTATCTATTACGTTTTTGTTGTAATCACCGATATATTCATCTTCATCGAAGGATCATGCACATGAATCCACAGCAACCATTTTAGATAATTCGAAGACATCTGGGGATATTTGAGGATTAATAGACTTTGTTTCGAATACAAATTCTCCTTGTTGTTCGGCATACGAAGAATGCCCCCAAAATATAATATGGTAGTTTTGGTGAACGTTAGAAGCCTTAGGTCTCTCTGGTGTAACTTAATGTCTATATAGAAAATTCGGACTGTTCCCGAATGGGGCAACTTCATTCGGCATTTTCCACACCAAGCCATTCATACACTTAAACATTTTGGTATCTTCCATATTTTAGGAAATATCCACTCCCAGAATTCCTTAAATGTTTATTTTATTACTATTACTATTATGAGAAAAAGCTAATTTATAATTTAATCTGGTTAGATTCGTTATTACTTGTCTGAAATCATCGAACATGAATTGAATATCAAATTTATCGTCCAACAAAACGGGAATAGAAAGTGGTACCCTTTGCCTATATTTACCACTAAAACGAATTGATCTAACTTTTTACTGGAATCACTTGTATAAGTTTTTAATTAGTAATAATCACCAGGACTTAGACACCAGTCAGAACATTAGTAATAATCACAAGGACTTAGACACCAGTCAGAACATTTTAAGTTTTTTTTTTAAATATTACTCTAGAGAAATACTAACTGTGTCCAATAAACAGTTTATGGAAATTTCCTAGCCCCAATATAATGTGATTTCTACTATAGGTAGTATTAAATCGCTTTCTTCACACATCTTCGCCTGAGTAAAAAGAGATATTCCCTTTTTAAGATTATCGCATAGTGGCGTTATATGTCCCTTAGATGAACATTGTTTATAAGAAAGGAATAATTTATCTGAAGTCCAGGGCAATTTTCAAACTTATGCCTGTTAATGGAGCATCTAATACATAATTTTAAATATATACATCGAACAGTACGGGAATCGAAGTTAGTATATTTTGTACACCTCTCTATGAGGTGACCACATGTTGCACAAAATTTAAATGGCGTTCCAAGAGAGCTAATGGTGAAATTCTGCAAAGCCACACCATTATTTTCTTTTTCATCGGAATTATTATTTTTAGTATCCTTTTCATATACACGGAAGGACTTCTTATTCTTCGTCAGTGTGCAGATGGCTTCATTATAATGCTCAAATATATCCTTTAAATAATGGTAACTGCTACCTAGCCCTTGAATGATTTCCCGCCTTAAATTATGGGGTAGCTTATCAAATATGATGTAGCGTACAAGTTTGAATCCCGGGGAGTCTTCTTAAAATCATCCATATCATACGAGGATCTCAGATCATACAAATCAGCCCTTACTTCGGCAAAATAGTGTTTAACAGTCACAAAATTGGGGTTGTATTTAGGAAAACTGGATAATATTTGTTTGAAGATCTCATGAATTATAAAAGGCATATCCAAAAATTCTTTCATTAACAAACTTATAGTCACTTCGTGTCATCTTCTGATGTAACATGTGATATTAACTGTAGAGCGTAGCCGGCTAGATAACTCTTTAAGAGGGTCACTATTGCTTTATTAGAATTGATGGAATTAGCACAATTATTAAACTGTGCTATAAACTTCTTAAATTCAAATTAAAACGGATTAATGCCGATAAAAGAAGCACATTGCAATTTGGGAATTGAGATTATTGAATGGCTGTTCGAAATGGAGCCACCTTCGATTACATGAGAAATACTTGTTTCTTGAACAGAATCCTCAATATCAGCAAACCTATTATTGACATTGACTCGAAAATCAATTCCGTTCCTTTGTTCAGTCTCAAAACCACTTTCATTTAAATCCAGATTAGCTTTGATACAAATCTCCTTAATTTTACCATCCGAAGCTCGATTTTCTCCTTGAAGATTTTTCGACGATAACTTCTTCCCTTTTAAAAAATTTTCCTTTAAGTTTTTACCTTATTCCAGCAATTCCAAATTTAAATTAATATCATTTAAAATTATTCTTAGAGTCAATAAGGGTCTTAACCACTTTTAACTCTTTGAAGTTATCCATCTTGAAATAGACAATCAGTTAATTTTCTTTTTTCAATTATTTTTTGAACTCCACTTGTCCGGTAAAGACAGAAAAAATATTTTTTTATCTATATTCGGACACACGTGTCCATAAGAACCTCGCTGAATTGTGAAGGCAACAAATTATCTTTATAATTTTTAACTTCTTGTGTTCGGATTTATTTTACCGAATGGTGAAGGTAAAAATTATTTTAATTATTTTTTGGATACACGTGTCCAGTATCAATTTCACTTAACAGTAAAGGCAAATATTTACTTTTATATATTTATTTCACATAAGCTCTTCAAAATAACGGGGAAGCTCGTGCTGTGGCCCTAGACATCTCCAAAGCATTTGATAGGGTTTGGCATGCCGGCCTTCTTCGCAAGCTCCAGGGTTATGGCATTACGGGTCGATTGTTTGACCTAATACAATCTTTCCAGTCAAACCGTGAACTGAAGGTCGTTCTCAACGGATTATCCTCCAGTTCCTATCCCACGAACACAGGTGTTCCTCAAGGCTCCATCCTAGGCCCCACTCTATTCCTTACCTACATAAATGACCTTCCTGATGCCATAAATTCCCAAGTTGGCATCTACGCGGATGACACCACAATTTACTCCTGCCTCAAAAACAAATCTAGTGTCGCTGACAAAACTAACCTGGCCGTGCGTCTCGAAAAGGACCTTCAATCGGTTGTGAACTGGGGCAGGAATTGGCTGGTCAACTTTAATGCCTCAAAAACAAAACTGCTCTCTATTAATCACCACGGAGATCCTTCCCTGCCCCCCATTAGAATGTCTGACACTCAACTTCTCGAGAGCACCTCTCTGCGGCTGCTCGGTCTCACGTTGACTTCTGACCTGAGATGAAACAAATACATTGAATCAATTGCTTCGTCCACCGCAAAGAAAGGTGGCTCCCTGTGCCGCGCCAGGAAATTTTTCTCTCCGGAATCGATCCTCCAGATCTACAAATCAACAATTCGTCATTGCATGGAGTACTGCTGCCATATATGGTCTGGAGCCCCTTCTGTTTGTCTCGGGGTTCTTGATAGGCTCCGGAGGCAGATATGCAATATAATTGGCCCTGTTCTGGCATCTCGTTTACAGTCACTTTCTCACAGACGCGCCGTCGCCTCTCTCTGTCTTTTTTACAAATAATTTCATGGCAATTGCTCCGAGGAGCTGCATTCACTGGTTCCCAGACTTCATGAGTTCAAGCGCCCTACGAGGCTGGCATCCCGCTCTCACCCCTTCACTGTCGAAACTGTTAAATGTAACCGTGTCTTTTACTCCAATAGCTTCATGTCTCGCACCGTTCGCCAGTGGAACTCCCTTCCCTACTCCAGTTTCCCTGAGAGCTATAATCTCCAACTATTCAAATGTAATGTCAATCGACATCTCCAGTTGCCTTGATCTATCCACTATCCTTCTCCTCATCCTTTCCTCTATTACTCCTATCTGATCTTGCCCCAAATCTTCTGTAACCCCTTGCGTCCTAGTGGCTTAAAAAACAAAAAACAAAAACATATAAAGGAAGTGGATTATTTTGGAGATATCTTCTCTCATATAAAAGGACAACAATCTACTAGATATGTCTCTCTCGACGTTTTTATGCACAAATCTCTTGATTTTTTAAAAAATATTCTCTGTCATCATGTCAATAAAACTATTATGCATTCGGCAAATTGCTTACATATATATAGAAAGAAAATGCTTTTTTGTTTAGTGAAATTGCGTTTATGTTGGGCAAATACGTTTTAGCAAAATATGTGAAATTCAACTACCCCCACCACCAAACAGAGTCGTGGCTAGCCGAACAAAATGAGACAAATGAACATTGTGAAAACATAGTTTAAACAAGAAACTCAGTATATAATATGAAAGAGAATGGAGGAGTAAAAGTCAAAGCATCGTGGACGAAATTCAAATACATATATTGGGTTGGTGCAAAAATAATATCGGTTTTTGACGTATTTTTTAACGTCAAAAACCGTCATTATTTTTGCACCAACCTAATAGATGATACACTTATCTGAATGATTCACACTGAATATTCTGCTTGTATTGTCCTCGCATTATTCAGGTTAACTTGTGCCCAGTATGCCTGTTCTTGAGTGGGTTTGAGACACGTCTCCTTTATACCAGATCTTCTCGGTTTCTGCCGTTGCCCATAATCAACAGACTCTTCTCATTATCAGCAGGAGCCATCTACCAAAGAGAGATAGCCTATCTTTTTTATAAACATCCTTCTGTAGAACCACATCTCTGTTGCTTCAATTCACTGTTACATATTCCATCTTCTGTTAATAAACCTACTTTTTCTATGGTTTGTGTCTCTTCAGGACATTGGCGATCTGGACTCTCCACAATTTCCTATTCTTTGTAGGTCTTAATACTTTTTGCATGCTTGTTATCTTTCCTAAACCATCCATTTACTTAAGTTCCCTTGTTCGGCTATGCGTTGTTTTCCTCTATCACGCTTGCTTATAATATTTCATGTGATTATCAAATTTTCCAAGACCTCTTTCCTCTTTCTATGCCCTCGAAATTTCAAGTGTCTCTTTTTGCTGTTATGTATAAGTGTCCTTTTTTTATTCCATTTCCTCTAAAATTTGCTCACATGTTCAGCCTATCATATTCTCAGCAACCTTATACACAACATTACTGTTGCTTCAAGAGTCTCTTCTTTATTTGTGAGGAAGTTGCCCAGTATTCACTACCTTATAGAATGATATTATCTACTAGTTCAGTCCTCTCTTCTTTGACTCCAACGAAAATTTCCTGTTTCTTAATACTTTGCTTAGCTTTTGTTAGACAGGCAGTATTCGCTACCCCAATATACCTTCAGATGTCAGTGTCACACTTTCCGTCTTATGTTAAAACACTTCCCAGATATTTAAAATATTATACTTGTTTGATTTTGGTATCTCCAATTTGGAATTTGTGTGTTAGGATGTTCGTTTTGCTAACAAGCATGCTTGTCTTGGTATTGATATTTAGTCCTTTCATCTAGCTTTCCTTCAATAACTGCTGTATTTTCTTTAGTTTCCGCACTGTGTCTGATATCAACTATCTGCATATTTTATGTTGTCAAGATTGTGACCACCAATAAGGAATCCTGACAGGACTTCTAATTCTCTCAGTATCGACTCACTCTAAGCTGAATATGTCCGGTGAGAGGTCACATCTTTGTCTCACACCTCTTTCTATTTTCGTATATTCACTGAATTCATTTCTGTTTGTATGCAGTCGGTTTGCTGTGAATGTAAGTTCTGAATTATTCTAATATCCTCCCCAAAATATGTCAAAATTACATAGCAGTAACAGACGTCCTTTGTTAAATTCCTGTATCTGTTTGATTACGTACTTTTAGATTACTTGACATCACATACGCTTCATAGTAATCTAAACTGTCTTTTTCCCTACTAAAAATAAACCATCAGTTTACTTAACCATAACTACTATTGCAATTTAAGTTTTAGTCTACGTGCACTAACAATGAAATAGTATTAGGTTGGTGCAAAATAATGACGGTTTTTGACGTATTTTTTAACGTAAAAAAACCCTCATTATTTTTGCACCAACCTAATACATTTGAATGTTTATGAAAATGTTCTTTTCATATGATATTACGTCATTTTCATCATCATCATCATCATCATCATCATCATCATCATCATCATCATCATCAGCAGCAGCAGCAGCAGCAGCAGCATAAAAATCAACATTTGTGAGAATTTTTTCTCACACGGTTTAACCCCTGGCAGAGACAAGAAAAGACATAAAATTAACAAAGCCTACCTTAAAATTCAATACAAATTTTATTGCGTCTTTGCAAAAAAAGATTATGCCCTTTTTTGCCCCTGTGAATAGGGTGGGGTAGTTACTTCAAAGAAGTGGTAGTGTTTTTCTTCTCTGTAGGACTCAACTGGTCTCTATGCAGATTCGAAGAAGCAGGAACTTGACGGTCGTCGCAGGAGCATTACCAATTTGGTTGCTGAAATAATAACTCGGCTATTGTCGAGCGCATGCAGAAAAAATCTTCCTGTATAATTTGCCGACAGTCAATAATCCGACTGAATTATTCAGCCTTAAAAAAGTCTCTAGAATATGAGACAAGAATAATAATAGCCCAGTTATTTAGGCTTAATTTTGGGCGCTAAAGGCCCTACAATGTGAGAGAAATATGAGACCTGTCATTTCGAAGATTTTGCAGCAACTCAAAAAAGAAAAAAGGCACGGGCCGTTGAAATGCCCGCCAAAAGCAAAGGAAAGTTCAACCAATGAGATTGGTCGGTACAAAATACTGTGTGGCATAAATTAGCCAATAGGAGCTTAGCTTCAATTGCAGAATTTCTCACACATTATTATATTTGATTTAATATTTTTACTTTCACTCATAATTATGAAAAGGCATTTTTTTAAAAAGAAAATTCCATTGATCGACAGTCAATAGTAGCTTGTATATTTTGGACATCTTTATATACGGTTCGCAATGAAACATCAGAGAGCCGAGTTCGAATTCCAGTTCAGTTCGTTACATTGATTTACGCGTAAATATTCTCTTCCCCCAGGTATGGTTAAATTGCAGGGAAGACATAGCCTTATAGCTTTGATTGGCAACCAGTCTTGGAGAAAGAACACTTTGAATTCAAATCAGCCTAGAGACGATTGGGATTGGTCAGGCTATCTTGCCCAAGACACAACTCTGTTTCAAAACATGTGTTGTCCCTAAGATCCTAAGTGATTATGTGACTCGTCGATATAAATGACATACACGAACATATATACACACACATATAACTACATGTATATGTTTATTCACAGCAAATACACACAGGAAAAGTTTTACAATATGGTAGGCTGTATATTTTATGTAACTTTATACGAGATATAACTGACATACACAAACATACACACACACATGTTTATTCACTGCAAACACACACAAAGATACACATAGGCATATACCTGCTTGCAAATAATCTACTGAATGCATTTATAAATCTATCTATCTATCTATCTATCTATCTATCTATCTAGTCACTTTTCACTATCAATCAACCAACGTTTTTATCCCCTGGGACTTGTGTCTATGTGTCCAAAAGTGACTTGACCCAAACAGTTTTGAGTTCAATCTCTGGCCACATCAAAGGTAACAAAAACTTAGAGAGTTGCGTTATCAGGGGTAATATCCAAAGGCATGCTATGTGGAATTAGAACAATCTACCCCTGTGGACTAAATAAATGGTTCGGTTCGAAATTCCAACTAATATCAAGTAAAGAAGGCCGAAGCGTACAACGCAAATGTCGGCGGAATATGGCAATAAAGATGAGGACAACAGTCCGAATTATGTAAATAGTCTAAGTTTTAGGTTAGCCAGAACGTTCTGACACACTTAGCAAGCGGAAAGAAAAAAACAAATCTTGATCTCTGTCTGATGGAATTTCCAAGGAGTATTGCATTTCGAGATTGTTCTACACGGTCGCACCATCAACGCTAAACTGTATTGCAAACAAAAGAAGGAGAATCTTGCTTGCAATGCTTTGGTCAATCGAGGTCGGGCTTTGTTACAGCAAGACAGATGGATGGTGTTGAAATTCTTTGACACCCACCATTCGATGCTGCTCGAAGTGACTATGGCTTATTCTGCTCAATTCCTTCGCGATTCAACACTTTTAATGAAGTGAAGGAAGCTTGCTTACAGTATTTTATTCAAAGCCAAATGGACTGGTATCTGGGACAGATTCAGATGCTAGCTGATAGCTGGCAGAAGATCGTCGCGAATGACGGGACTTTATTTTGAAGAATGAATGTTGGAGTTGGCAATGTTATGATTCCATTTATCTTCCGACAGGGCCTCGGTCTCAACACGGAGGCCTACTTCAAGTGTCTTGATGAGTGTGCTGTCCTAGGTCAAGAGGGTGGCTGCTGGAAGATCCTATGTCTGGAAACAAGACTCTTCACCGCGCCACACAAGCAAGAGAACCCAGCAATAGCTGTCAGATAATCTCTGCCACCACATCACCACTTACTTCTAGCCAGCTATCTCCCCAGACTGCAACCCCCTTGATTATTATGTATGGGGCGCAGTTGTGTGAGAGACCAACAGAATTTCTTGTAACACCAAAGATTAAATGAAGGCAAAGATTATGACAACATTCGCCAACTGAAACAAGGAGATCATCCAGAAGAGTTACAGGTTGGTGTTGTCCATAAAATTTTGTTGTTTTCATTCTGCTTTCTAAGTGAGTCAAGACATTCTGGCCAACCAGAAACTGAGAAACAAACATACGGAAAATACAAGGTGCGATGACTAAATTCTCGACATTTTATATTTTGAATTTCGCACATGTGTATGCTTGTTTTTGATTTTGTCGATTGCACAGGGTAGTAGGGTCCGTTGAGAAAAAGAGCACCATGACAAATTCATTCCTTCAGAAATTTGGAAAAGGCATGTTGTTGTACTGCTTGGCATTCGCGCCGGAAGATCCAATACGAACATTTCAGAGTTTTGGGGCTTCAATCTGAGGACAGTGCAGAGGATTCGGAAAGAGTTGGATGGTATATCCAGTCAAAATCATGGGGTTTGGAGTGATCACTAATGATGGCGACATTATGACTTCATTTATCGTGCCACAGGGCCTCAGGCTCAACATGGAGGCCTACATTAAGCGCCTTGACGAGGTAGTGCTGCCCTGAGTCAAGAGGGTGCCTGCTGTAAGACCATATGCCTAGCAACAGGACTCTTCATCATGCTACACAAGCAGGAGAACGCAGTAATGGCTGTCAGACAATCTCTGTGGTCACATCACCACTTATTTCTAGCCATCTAACTCCTCAGACTGCAACCACCTTGATTATTATGTGTGGGGTGCAGTTGAGCAAGAGACCAACAAAACTACTTTTAACACAAAAGATGAACTGAAGGCAAGGATTATTGCAGTATTCACCAACTTAAGCAAGGATACCGTCCAGAATAGTTGCAGGAGATTCCAAATTCGTCTGGATGCCGTAATTGAAGCCAGTTGCGTTTTTATTGAATAAATGTACTCTTTAGTATTTCAAGATATATTTGTGTAATTTTGGTAAATATAGCTGTTATATTGAGATGTCAGTATTATTTTCATTTTTGTGTAATTTAGACGACAATTTATCTATCGCACCCTATATTTCATTAAAAGACAATACGTGCTGTCACGTGAAGACACGTTATTTTTTAAATGATGAAAATGACATTACTCAAAAATGAAAGGCTTAGATAATGTATTATGAAATATGAAAGTAGTCAAATATGGGCAATTTTTTATTTAAATATGTGCTGGAAACCAGGAAAATGGTACGAAATACAGAAAATAGTGAATAAGTAAAAGGTTAAAACAAATTTATGACGTGAGACAGGTAGTTTCGATGCAGTGTTGATTTCTATATTCCCATTGTTTATAACTACAAACACTCTGTCTCTATTGTTGTGCCTTCTCCCACCGTAAATAAAGGAAATTTTATATAGAAACTATCATTACAATAAATGCATTATCACTTTTGGAAAGTATAGTTAAATAAATTTCGAGAAAGATCTCTTTTCGACTAAAATTCCGTTTTTAATTTTCCCCTGGATTAAAATTCCGTTTTTACTTTAAATATGATTACGGCCATATCACGTTGAAACACCGGTTCTAGTCAGGTCACCGAACTTCAGCAATGTTGAGGTTTGTCAGTACCTAGAGGGGTGACCACTTGGGACAACCTGGTGCTGTAAGCTTGGATGGTATAATGGACAATGACTTTTAATGAGAAATCGGAGAGCCGAATTCGAGTACTAGTCAAATTTGTTACTTTCATTTACAGGCAAATAGCCTTGAGTATGATATTAATCCATCCCTTCTCACAGCTATGGCTTAAATAGCAGAAGAAACTTGGTTCTATAGCCTTGGTTGACGACCAGTCTACTACAGAAAGTAACAGGGGCATCCTGCGGGAATTTCTTTAAGTTAATAATGAATCGAAAAGAGACATGTTCGTCCAAGAGTGCATGGCGTCCATTGAATGAATTTAGATAAGAAGTCATCAATGGCGACACACATTAAGAGAAAACTTTCCTTGCTTTCTTAATGTCGACATAAATGTTTGCTGAACCATAATGCATTGATATTGATTCCACTTCACTTGCTCTTTTCTAAAAGCAGGTTGTGTGCACAGCCAAAGTTACATAAACGCTTCATAAAACAAAAAACAAAAAAAAGACACTCCAGCATTTTTTATGATTGCAAAACGCATGCAAATTACCTCTCAACTTAGAACCTAAAAAGGACAACATTTTCACCGGGAGTTTCACACGTATTCACCTGTCTTGTAAGTAAAATGACTTCATTTTTATATTCATTTTTCCTCTTTTTATTTCGTTATTGTAATTTAATGTTTACTCCAGTTTGTTGTTTTCATTCTTGCTTTCCTGTTTTTTATTTAACATTGTCGTTCTTTTCCCCATTTTTGTTATTTTCTCAACATAAAAACAAGTACAAAGCTCCCGGCTACTGCGATTTGAACAATTTGACATGGCACTCAAAATCTCAGAACCGTCTGAATTCTGTAATTGCTCTGAAAATCTTTGACCGACAACGAATTGATACAGTGATTGATCAGTAGAAAGCACTTTCAATTCAGTTGCATAATAGATTACTCGAGAAAAATTACGATATATTGAGAAGTTTAATTCATTGTATGTAAATTTGGGCCTGACAAGAATTATCATTTCGAGTTCACGATCAACCAACGAGCGTCATTTTCTGGTTAAATATGAAGCAGTATCGGAAAACGGTGATTGTTCAAGATCGCATTTATATTTCATGAAGAAAAAAGCCAACTACGCATTTTCTGGACATTCACGTGATATTCAAAACGAGATCATTAATTGTATAGCTGCTACAATTGAAAACGAAATTAAAGTAATAATCGAAAAAAAATAATTTGTTGGTGTTATGTTTGATGAGACCACGAATGAGACCACGGATACTCAATGGTCAAGCGTTTTCCAGTTTTTTAATAAGAATGAAAAGTCCCAAGAAAGCTATTTCGGATGTGTCAATATCAGTAAAGATAGAAGAGCTAAATTGAATTTCTAATATTTCTTAATGAATTCAATTGTGGCCAAAATGTAATCGCAGAAGTTTATGATGAAGCGAGCGTGATGGTTGGACTTGGAACTCTCTCAACTGAGCTTCAATTATTCGCGAATGTCGAATTTTCTTTCAAATTTTAAAAGGAATTCAACTTGAATAGCACTACTGGACGAAATCGTTAGAAGGTGATTTTCAAATATACCTGAGACACATTAGAGTTATTCATCTTGACAAGTATTCATTTTGTCTGACTGTGTTTCCTGGGCTATTTTCCACCATATTAGAAAATCCAGAGGATTGAATGGATAAATTAGCACAGCCAGTAAGATTCATTTTAAGATTTTATTAATGGTTTTTAAAACCATATTGAGTTGGCTACACATTTTATTTTCTATTCTTCAAAAAACGTTCGCTTACTTCTCTGGTGGTTCAGCACACAGTAAAATTCTTCAAACATGATATCAATCAATTGAAGTTCTCAAATACACCCACCAGAGAAGATTAGTCGACATCAAGAACCAGATGTTTAGCAGCCTTTTGGATGAAGTTATTTTCACATTGGAGGCCTTTTCGTCTTTGGATGTCTATAAAAAATATTGAATTTAGATGAATTGAAATATGAGCTGAAATCAGTTTCTGCTGCAGATTTTGCAAAGCAGGCGTCAAGCATCGAAGAAGTCCGGAAGTTGAACTAAACCTAGATCTGGGAGAATTAACAAAATTACTGTCTTATTCTGACCATACCTGTCACGCCGGTTCCCTGTAACTGAACGTGTAGCAGAAAAATACAGTTTACACATAGTTAGAGTAACAAATTAAAACCAAATTTATAATAATTATTAGAAAACATATTTCTCTAACTAAACACCAATTTTCGGACAGCTAAATCACGCACATCGCATTCTACTAAAAAAAAAAACAAATTAAATAAAAATAAAAACAAATATACCAGAGTGTTGGCCATCACCGACACGGCAGTCGCTTGCAACAGATGTCTGCAAATACATCTGTGCGTTTTCCTTATATAGTCTATAAGAAAAGCCAGGCAGGGCCGTGAAATCAGAGAGAGAGAGAGAGAGAGAGAAAGAGAGATTTCATACACACACGCTAACCATAGAGACAGCCTGAGAGCATTCTGACGATTAAGCTGTAAAAACGACCTCCGTGAACACAGAAAGAGAACGGACTCCATTATCAATGCGACAAGCCCAAACAGATAGCCAACAAAAGTTGTCAGTGTGGGTTAAGAATACTCCTTTTTCACACTCATTTAACATGTCGTTTTACCAGAGAATTTTCATATCTCGTAAATGAAAATAAATCTATGGTTATTTTGTGACACTATGTGACACTGGTAAAGAGAAAAGATTAAAATAAAACATGAACTGGAACAGACGAGGTGGGTTAAAGTACGGAATGGCATTTATAAAATGAACGAAGATAATTAGGCAAGAGTCGGTAATCCTAGAAGAAGCTGTCCGGATATCGATTTCGGAAACTTCGATCCAATCGCAGATAAGGTATGAAAGCTCCCACGAAGCAATGGAAGCCGATCATCATAGACAGAAACCTAATATCCAGGCACTGAAGAGAAATAGAAATCAAGTTAGGAGATATACTAGAAGGGATTATCGGACTGATCAAGTGCCACTGCAGAGAGAGAGAGAGAGGATTATCGGACTGATCAAGTGCCACTGCAGAGAGAGAGAGAGGGATTATCGGACTGATCAAGTGCCACTGCAGAGAGAGAGAGGGATTATCGGACTGATCAAGTGCCATTGCAGAGAGAGAGAGAGAGAGAGAGAGGGGGGGATTATCGGACTGATCAAGTGCCACTGAAGAGAGAGAGAGAGAGAGAGAGAGGAGGGGCAGTAGAAAAATAACCCGCCTGGTCAAATAGTTTTGGACCGTGCACTGATCACCTGTAGGATATGTGACTCTAAAAGGCATGCAGAGACGCTACATATTTTAGGGAAACTGTGTCCAATCTGTAAGAAGGTAACAGATCTGACAGAAGGATTGCCGACGCTAACATATAGGAAATCTAGTCCTATCACCGTCTATCATTGAGGGCGTAAGCTATAGAGTGCTTTTAGATAAAGAAGAAAAGACTTCGATTATGCACAAGAGGTTGACATCAGATACGCTTCATGGCAATCTAAGCCGTCTTTTTCGCTACTAAAAATAAACCACCACAATTTGTTTTAGTCTACGTGTGCTAACAATTCTCTATGAAGGATAAGCCTGATTTTGAGGATAGAAAAATAAATCTGCAAACAGCTAACGGAATGTACTTGAAGGTCTACGGGTAAGCTAATATAAGTTCTCAAAATTAAATTTATAACTCGTTATTAAAACCCCTAGTGGTTGCTTGAAACTGCTATAAAAATTATAACAGTTTAGATGAAAATATAAGTTATCCTTTTCTTTTCCGTTGCTTGTAAATACAAAAATCATTTTATTATATATTATATATTTAATGTTAAATGGCCGAGACAATTCTCATAGTATTATTAGTGTAATTCATGTATTATTCTTATGTCTAGTTTTTATTCTAAACTAGACAACCCATGACCCGTTGGGTCATTGATGGTTCAGGTCATAAAACATTGAAGTTGATTTCAACCTTCCATTGAAATGAAATTTAATTTTCTTATGATTAAGTTAAATATTTCAGTTTTTTATGTCCTCATTGGTCTGGTTTACAAGTTCATGTTTAACGTTTTTCTGAATGTTTACTACATTTAATAGGAATAGAACGTCGGGGATAAACTCCAGTAACGGCATTTATTTCTGGCATATGTGAACAATTGTGCAGAATGCAAAAGAAATTGTTATATAACGCTAACATAAAATTAATGGAAACAATTTTTATAGTATTTTCACAAAGAAAATTACAAGCCATTTTTCACTCATATCTATCCAATCATTCCAACAAAAAAAAATCCCTTTTTTCTTTATCTCCATGGATACTTCACTGATTAGTCTGAAATATTTTTCTGTTTAAAAATTTGCAAAGTTAATGGTTTTATTTTGAAAAATTTATTTTTACTTTTTTTAGTTTTTCCATTTCTTTTCGTTTTCCGACGTTGGAATTAATATTTTCTCTTATTTATGCTGTTAAAGCTTGTTCAAAAGAATGCTTTTGATGACGACATTATTAGTTGACTGGTTATCCTTCAGGAACATTCTGATATTTTCCTTTTGTTTTCCGCGGTTATGAACCCCATACAGTTGACCGTGATGGAATACAGGTCGTTCCAAATAAATCAAGATGTTTTCCATAGTTTGTCCTTGTGCTTTATGAGTAGTCAGAGCGAAACACGATTGAACTGCAAATTGGTTTCGCTGCAAAGGAATATCCTCAGCTTGGGATAGGTTAAGTTTTATTTTAGGTATTATAACGATCTCATTTATGAAAGTGGTAGTGTGGATTCTAGCTCTTATGAGATCGTGGTGCACTTCTTCCACAATCATGCGCGTTCCATTACAAAGCCTTGGAAGCTTTAAGTTTTCCATAAGAATTATCGGTGATGCTTTTTTCGATTCCAGGTTATGTGGTGGCAGTTCTGATAGTTCAACCGAATCAAGGAATTCAGTCGGCAAATGAGTGGCATTGGCACCATCTCCAAGAATTATTGCTCAGCTGGATTATCGAATGAGGGTAACTGAAGTTCATTCGTTCATTAATTCATAGTTGTTGCTTGGAGATTCATTTCTTTTGGCAAAATAATTTCATTTTCATTTTTTGGGATCTTATCTTCTCCAATATCTAATAGGAACTGTGAATAGTCTTCGGTTCCCTCACACAATCGCATGTTTGCCTTTAGGTGAAACTTGGTGAAGCTTCGCCATATGTAGGGCATTTTGATGCACGCGCTTACCACCTTCTGCGTCATTTTCCCCGACCTTTTCACAACAAATTGTGAAAAGTCTACCGAATGCCTCATTGCTGTCACATATATCACGCAGGTCAACAGTTTCGAAGCTTTCCATCGCAATCATAGGACACTCGTCCCAAAAAATCAGCCTTGAATGCTGGACGAGTTTTGAGGTCTTTGATTTTTTTTTATCAATATTGCCCTTTCTTTCACTGCTAGTTTGAATCTAAAATGTGCCGTTCTTCCATTAGGCATTAGTGTTGCGGTGATGCCAGGTGATGCTACAGCAATAATCACGTAGTCGTCATTTCTGAATTTTGAAAGAATTAAGTTAATCAGGAATGTCTTCCCTGTTCCACCTAGAGCGTCAATGAAAATCAATGTTGATGTGTTACAAACGAAGCCGTACACATTTTTTTTGCTCATTATTTAATAGAGGCTGCTTCTCTTCTACAAATTATCGCAGCTCTTTGTTGTATTGCATCTCACACAATAACTCCAAATTGCGAATATCATTATTAGCGGCAATATTATTTGTCGTTGGCAAGTTAAAGTCACTAAGGCTTTTGCACAGGTCAAGTTTGTTTTCAAAATACAGAAGACATCCCAAGAGAGCGAATTCTTAAACCGAGCCCATAAAGCAGTGAAACTGTTAATTTTTGTATTTGTGAGGAGCACGATAAATGTTTGCTCAGCATCTTCCAGAATCTTCTGCCAATGATCATCCGATTGAAGCAAAGCTTAATTTCTGCAGACATCTTTGAATAATGGCAGGAGTTCTCCATCACACTTTTAAAAAGAGTTGAAAAATACTAGACCTTTGACGTGAAGCAGAAGGAGTCTTAAGTAATACAGGTCCACACTTCTCGGAAAAACAATGTATACGCGTACCAAAACGTCTGATTCAAATACTGGATACTGCTCAACTTTTTTCCCCGCCTTCCTCTTTTCCATCTCTTATTACTCCAAGTGTAAAATCTTGGTACATCGGCATAATACAATGGTTTTGCAAACGGATCGCTAAGCGCAATGATGCATGAAATTAGTCAGAGTTGTTTTACTCATGTTATTTACTATAACAGCAGCATTGTCACGAAAGAAGATTTGATTTTGCTCAAATAGATGGATAATATTCGACCGCTTCTCTAACATGAATTGGAAATCCAAGTACCAAAGCAACAGCTTCTGAAGGACCGATATATCTTCCTGTTAAAGACTTTTTTTTATATCCCATCTTCCCTATTCACTTCAAACATTGCCTCTCACTAAACCTGCTCAGTGGACATGGGTGGCTCATCCACTCACTCCTGGTATTTCAATTCGAATTTCGACCAGGAGAAATCAACTCCAAATTTGTTCGTTACGAAAATGAAATTTCCGCTTTATATTTTGCATCTTTACCTGCGTAGAACACATGTCAATCATCATTGCTCTTTAATTCTGGATCAATTTCCATTGTTCAAAACCTCGACACACCAATTCCAGGTGTCGTCTATAAACACACAAATATCCTTTCAATAATTTTATAAGAAAAAACCTTACTTGAAACTTATTACCCAGTTTTCAAACTATGTTTTATTGGTTCGTGAATTTATTAAAAAAAAAACTGCAGTCTGAAGTTATTATGCAGATTAAACTAATATTAATTGAAGGCCTCTGAAATAGAGTAAAAACTATTTTCTTTTTTCTGAAATATATGCTGAAAATTGTGTAATGGAAAGCTTCTAACAAATGGTGAAAAACAGAAAATTATTCAGTGAGGGTCTGTCCATATTGAAGATATCAAAGGAGCTTCGCAGAGATCATCGAACGATAAAATGGGCTGCTGAATATGTATTTAATTTGAGAACTTAGAAGCAAAGGAAAAGGCTTGAAGAACTTGTCTTCCAGAACATAGCATAAACAAAAGCGTGTTATAATGAAACCACTTTGAACAGGCTGTAGTTGAGGGAGTCACGAAGGACAAAAGGTGTAGAATACTTTGCAAGTTGGGGGTCTGTCAAAATATCTGCTAGGCAAACTTCTCTCAGTAAAACATATTTAAGCGTCAAAACTGGGCCAAGAAATACATTCAAATTGACTTTTTTAAAGTAATTTTCACGGATGAATCTTGGTGACACTCGATGGATCTGGTGGGTGAAAGGATGGATTTTCTCCGATGTAGATGTGCCCGTTGGTAAAAGAAGGCAACAAGGAGGTGGCAGTGTGACGATATGGGCTGAAACTTCTCGACCGAACCATTACTGGTCTATGAAGGATTTAACCTAATAAGTGCTATTGCGATTTCATGGACAAGACTGAAAGGTAGAAAACCTAGCCTCACAGCTTCGAAATGAATTGTGTATTTATGCATGACAATGTTCCTTCTCATGTATCTAATTTTATCTGTGAATTATATGAAGGAATGCAAATAATATGACAGGGAAGTAATTAAACCTACCATGTCAGAAACTAAACATGCTGAAGTAAAAATAATTATATACTCTTTTGGGTGTGAGATTGAAAAGATTGAATTCTAAATCTTGCCTACACACACATATATAAATATATATATGCGTGTGTTTGTGTGTGTAAAGAGTGAGAGAGAGAAAATTATAACATCATCACCCACTTTATGTTTTATCAATATCTTAATAAATACTTATTGAAATCTCAATGTCTACTTAGAGAATTGTGGCAATATGTATCGGTACTCTTAGGATTAAAGGCATATAAAAAAGATAACAACTTCTACGAAATGTTATGAATATTGAAGTTTCATATTTATAAACATATTGCGAATTTGGATCGTAATGCAGATTTGAAGAATAAACAGAAATTCTTCACAACTTTAGACATGAAGGAACGCTGTAATTTGCAAAATAATTCTTCAACAGGGAATTGGGAAGTTCTTCAGAAATTTTGGATGAATCTGATGCAGGTTTTCTCTCGACAAATTGATATATTTATCTCGCTGACTTGTGATCTGTATTAAGAGGAAATATGTATATTTTTTCTTTGTCAATATTTGTAGCATTTAGAAGTTGTGGCGAGGAAGAAGTGTCGAAAAGTATAAGACGTCTGATCCTAAAATTAAAATCTAGGAGATCGATCTGTTTGCTGGCTTTTCAAAACATCTGTTAAAAAAATCGAATAAAATAGACAACAGATGCACAAAAAGGTCGATTTTTCAATCGTTCGTTTCACCAAAGAATTTCATGCTCCATTCGATGAGAGAAACGTTTTAACAGCTTAAGACGTCAAAAAAGTCAGGCTCAAATCATTCTCTTTTCCTTAGTATGTCAGTGATAAGGAGGAGGTTTCACTTCGATTGCTGCTTCTGAAAAAAATTCTACTTTACGCAACAAACTCCAAAGGAGGACGCTTCCCTAATTCCAACAGTCTTAACCTCTTCGAGACTATAGTCAACTGTAATCTATTCCACAGATCCATGAAGACTGCGTGAAATTTTACATCAAGAAACCAGTTATGGGTTGTTTATTCAGTCGATTTAAAATAATAAAATAGCGCTGTGAATGATTTCTTGATACTTGACAAGTCTTGGGGAGAATTATTAAATAACTATGATAATACGTTTAACAATGATTAAACAAATATGAAAGCAAATCACTAACATGTACCGTCATCTCTTCTCCCCGACTCAACGATTGGGCATACGGCTAAGAACTTCAACTTGTAAAACACATGTCACAGAAACCACAACATAGATACCACACAGGTGACTTGAAAAGAAAATATTCATACAATACATAAATAAGGTTTGCATATAGAGCAGCATAATTTATTCCAGTGACAGATGAAACTAAAGATAATTCATCCCAATGCAAACTAAATTTTAACTCGAAATGCATAGGCATAGTTTTGCTTACATATATATATATATATATATATATATATATATATATATATATATATATATATATATATATAGGAACAAAATGTAATCTTTTACAATGATCAACAACTGCAGCCCCCGGCAGGAATACAACTTTCCCATTCAATGTTTAAAGAACTTTCGCTTTTAACCGAACGAAAATTTAAAAAAAAAATTCAACCTGTTTCTTTCGGAAGTCTCTGCCACTTATGAAATTTTCTAGTTATCGACCAAATGAAAGATCTGTAGAGGTTAACTCTATTGAATGTGGAGAATATGAAGAATATGGAGGAACAGCTTGGTAAGATAGTGCCCTTGCATTGTTTTGTGGCAGAGCGACTCTTTTCTTCTGTTGATAAACGCAGGATATTTTTGACATAATGCTGCATTTTCCTGATCAACTCTAAAGACAAAAACGTCTGCATTGATGGTCTTTTCATCTTACCGTATCTCTTCTTAATGGACGACTCCTTTTATATTCCACCAGGCACAAATCAAGGAATATTGTGGATGGACCAATTTTTGTGTTTTTGGTGTTGGAAATCTTTACTCATTTTGTGATAACCACTATTTTTCGTTTACTGTTAAAATGTTAAAAAAAAAAAAAAAAAAAATCATTGCAGTCGGTGAGAAATGCATCGTTTATAACAAATGTCGATCAAAAAGGGCCCCGAGGAAAACAAAATGAGCCAAGTGTCTTGCTCCGAAATAATATTCAGAAAACTAATCGTGTACGCCATTACGACTGTAGTGAATTTGATATTTACTTGATACTCCCCACTCCTGGCCTTTTACCATACTATGCTAAGATTAACTCTACCAATTATATATTTAATTAAAACAGGTGGATTCTTTCATATCTGATTGGATCATAACAATGAATTAAGAATTTGACTATAACAACATACGGGAAAATATCGATGAATTATAATGAAATAAATTTTTATCTCAATTCGTTGAAATAGATTTTTTTATTGATATTTTATGTTTATATTATAAATGAACAATTTTAACAAATCTGTTCCGATTGAAAAACATTGTTAAAATTCATGCTTTATTGCAAGCATTTCTATATTTACAGTAGTATAGCAACAATAAAACGAAATATACATGATTCGATTTGTTTGCAAAAAAGGCGATGAAATAAATCACCCTCCTGTCCTGTTACAAAAGAAATAATTCTATTTCTAATGTTGAGTTAGTAATTGAGTTGTAGAACAGAGTTAAATTTGAACATTTATTTAAAATGTTTTATTCATCTCTGTTTTCTATTAATAGGTAAAAATTTTCTTTGATTTTTAATAGGAGGAGATAATTTCGCCTATCGTCCCTTTCACAGGCTTTCTTCTAGGTTCCAGGTCTTCTAGGTTCCAGGTCTTCCAGTTTCGAGATCTTCCAGGTTCCAGGTCTTCTAGGTTTCAGGTCTTCCAGGTTCCAGGTCTTCAAGGTTCCGGGTCTTCTAGGTTCCAGGTCTTCCAGGTTCCAGATCTTCCAGGTTCCAGGTCTTCCAGGTTATCTAGCTTCCAGGTCTTCCAGGTTCCAGGTCTTCCAGGTTATCTAGCTTCCAGGTCTTCCAGGTTCCAGGTCATCTAGGTTCCAGGTTTTCCAGGTTCCAGGTCTTCTAGCTTCCAGGTCTTCCAGGTTCCAGGTCTTCTAGGTTCCAGGTCTTCTAGGTTCCAGGTCTTCTAGGTTCCAGATCTTCCAGGTTCCAGGTCTTCTAGGTTCCAGGTCTTCCAGATTCCAGGTCTTCTAGGTTCCAGGTCTTCCAGGTTCCAGGTCTTCTAGGTTCCAGGTCTTCCAGATCTTCCAGGTTCCTGATCTTCCATGTTCCAGGTCTTCTAGGTTCCAGGTCTTCCAGGTTCCAGGTCTCCCAGGTTCCAGATCTTCCAGGTTCCAGGTCTTCTAGGTTCCAGGTCTTCCAGATCTTCCAGGTTCCTGATCTTCCATGTTCCAGGTCTTCTAGGTTCCAGGTCTTCCAGGTTCCAGGTCTCCCAGGTTCCAGATCTTCCAGGTTCCAGGTCTTCTAGTTTCCAGGTCTTCCAGGTATATATATATATATATATATATATATATATATATATATATATATATATATATATGTGTGTGTGTGTGTGTGTGTGTGTGTTTGTGTGTGTGATCATATGTATAAACTAAGAAGAAATAGATTATATTAAGTTTTAACTTAGTAAGTTCTTATGTATTCTAACTAAAAAAATCGGGTGGGAAATTAATTCACTTTTGTCACGTCAGGGTTTAAGACACTTTATTACAAGATAGAAATGCAGAAAACTCTTTAACTAAAACGTCCAGCAACAACATGAACCAGTAAGAATGCAGTTAGCTGTGGTCAAATATTTTTTAATTTACACCAAAGTTATAAAGTACAACTTCATTCCAATTTCAACAAGTGGATTTAATTGAGGTTAAAATTTAAAATTAATTGCAGTAGTGAAAAAAAGAAAGAAAAATGGGGAACAGAAAGCAAAAAATAAATAAAAATAAAAAGGTAAAAAAACAACAAAGGGTACAAAGCAAGTAAGTTGCTGTTGATGCTTCATTTCAAGAATTAAACAGACATTTTTACGGTCTAAGTAAGACGGACTTATCAATGGTGCTATAGAAGAAACGACTATTTGAAAAAAAACTTTCTTCATTATTATGGCCAAAATTATATTTACAAATCACCCTTGAGTGGAATGAGTGACAAGGTGTCGGGGTGAAGAGTGAGTCACTATTGCGTTCTAATTTTGATTCCTTTTACCTTTGTTATTTTTGTGTTGACCTCTATCAAGAATTCGAGCCATTCTAGTCACCAAAGAAAGATAGGTGTGCTTATGTACATGGCAAAGTTCAATCTCTCTTTATATATATATATATATATATATATATATATATATATATATATATATATATATATATATATATATATATATATATGAATGTATCAAATTTAAATACAAAAGCGATTTTAGTCGGGGTGTCGCTGAAGGTAAAAATTAAAAATTAATGGCAGTAAAGAAAAAAAAAAAAGAAAATGGGGATATTCGATATCGTACAACAGGCAAACTATTGAACATCCGACCCTTCTCTGCTAAATTGAAAACATTACAAGAGATCTTCTTAATGTAGATGACTGTGACTTGGTCACTCAAACAGAATAACAAATGCAAGAACCAATGGATAATATTTCTCGTTCCTGCAAACAGTTAGGTCTCATTAGCAGTCTGGAAAAGACAGTGGTCATCTTTCAAGTTGCTCCCAATATTGATTCGCAGTCTCTCTTCCGTTAATTCTTATAGGGTCAGGATGATTTCTTCAACATAATTTGGCAAAAAAAAATTCTACCGGAAAAATATTCACCTGTATAAGCTTTTGCCTTTTTTTAAAAATCCATTTTTAATCTTTTTTCTTTTAATTGTGAAGTTTTCTTTTGCATCTTCTCAATTGATACAAACTAGAATCAATTAGTTGTATTAACATACAGAAGGAAAATGTAATCATCAAAAAGAAAAGAAATAAGAAAACAATTATTCAAAGAAGAAATTGTTCACAATAATGCAACTCAAATAGTCAGCGTTTCCTGATTCTATAAATTTCTTTTTAAGAATTTTTCATAACGAATGAATTCTTTGATCTGAGATCAAGACGTGCATTTAAATAAACCTTGAATATCTGGCTGACACTTCATCATATAGTTACATTTAAATTGTGAAAGTGCCTTTTTCTTTATAAACTATTCTTCTGTGGTTATTCGTAGAATTTCCTTTTTCGTTGCATATAGATAATTCCAATTGAAATGATGCAGGAAATAAATACAGAAGCCGAAATAGAATAAAAGATGGCATCTAAAGACTGCGTTGCATCAAACAATAAACCTGAAGAAAAAAAAAATAAGAAAATATGAGTACATAATCCCTTATGAATTATAACAAGATTCGAATATTTAAACTCGGCATTATAATCTGTTTTAATTGGGGGCGAATTGGGAAAGAACTTCCGTTCATTTCATTAAGTAAAACAAGTAAAGACGTTTTTACATTGACCTTTTTAAGAACTTTTTTTACATTCTTTATTTTTCTTTTTTCATTATTTCTGTCATTTTTCGAACAACTGCAGAATTCTTTCCTCACAGAAATTTTTATCTTTCGTTAATGCGTCGTATCCTGTCGGGACCCCAATTCTTTAACTCAAAGGAAAGTGCTCACTTCGACATCCACAGCTCATATTATATATAAAAAAAAAACAGTATTTAATTTCGCTCGGTTCCGCGCACTTACTTCCGGAATACCGCCCCCACCCAAATAACAGTGTCATAAAACATTTTTCTGACTAATCAGAAAAGGCCCACTCAGTTTTTGCAGCAGCATTTTCTGAACCACTAACTCACTATATGTTGTGGAGTTATTTCGCAGTGGAGCCTTGTATTTGTACTAAATCTGTCCTAAATAAGTTCGACGTACAAAACGTTAGGAACTTGATATAATAGGTATTACGCAGAGTAAACTTGTGGTCGCTGACTACTTTCGTATTCGACTAACTGTCGACTACTGTCGTCCGACATCGACTGACCTTTGTTTCTCTTACTACTCCTACTTATATTAGGTGGGAGAGTCTATTAACTATAGAATAGGTGTGTTTTCACCATAAAGCAAACGCTGATTTCACCGACGGTGGCTGATCCAGGTCGGCTGGCGTTAACAACTGACTTCCCACTGCAGGCAAGCTTAACCGATTACGGTAGCTACACAATTACACATGCCATCGTCAGCGACACCGATTCGCATCCTTCAACAATGATGCCTTCCGCCAGCGATGAAATCAGCAACTCTCAACCATTAGAAAGCGATAATTCATTGAATATATCTCCCACCAGTCTATAACACTCGTCTAAATAAGGGTGTTGATTTTCTTCTATGTGTTTATTTCGACTCCGACAGCTGATATACGATACCTCAGAATGAGCAAACCATCTAACCTTTAAATCACAGAAAAAAAACTTGCTTATATCAACCATGTCTTATCTCCAAGTATACAATTTAAATCAGAAAAATATTCCAAGTATGCAATTTAAATGAGAAAGATCAATCCAGGATTAAATTCTGTGCGCGTCGGTGTGTGCGCTCATGCGCACGCTTTATGATATACAGTTAGCAAAGAAATGAACCGTTTCTTTGTCATATGATGTGTGGATTTAGAAAGGAGTCTATTTTCGTCTTTAAACACTATCCCTTTGTTATATTTAAAAACTATCTCTTTGTTATTTGCTTTAGTATTTGTATTATCCGACACTCAAGATTCAAATCAAGTGTCTGCCCCAAAAAGCACAAAACCCGGAGTTATCTTCAATAGATTGTATAGTTGTTATTTTGTCCTTTATAGCCATCTATAAAAAATATTTTTCTCGCAGTTTTTTTAAACATACATACTTATTTAATGAAACAGGCAAGCTGTTATTTCATTGAAGCCATGTATATCATATGACACTGATCAGGAGTACACTGCAACATTTCCAGACTTGGTTCAATGAATATCAAAGGGGAACAAACAGACTTGTCTTAAGTAGAATTTATATCCAGCTAGAAAATTGGCTCAGTGAAAATTGTGCTCGAATTCAAAGCATAACGCATTGTCTCTGTTTGGTTTAACAGTTTTTTCAAATTCTTTTTTTTTTATCTCTTCATAAAATACAAAGGTTTTTCTCTTATGTAGAACCTTATTAATTTTAAGGATCGTGCAAACAGCAATATTTTCAGACCCCTAATCTAGCGGCTGCTGCGTTTTTAGTAATAGAAGAACACAACTCCTGGAGTTTGTCTATTCTACGTCTCATTTCATAAAGAATAAATGTAATTATTACCTTTCAGGTGTGACACTGAAACTTGCTATCCACATTTATTTATCACATTGTTGTCTTGATTTTCTATGGACCAGTATTAGCCTGAATATAAGGAATATTTTCAAATAGCTTCTGTGTTTCATCCTTTTACTAAAGGTTCACCCAGTACAAGGCCCATTTCCAACGTTTCTAGATTGGCCCAGTGAATATCAAAGACGAACAGAGTTGTATTAAGTAGAATTTATATTCAATTAGCAAATTGGGTCAAGGGATATTGTGCTCGAATTCAAAGCATAACGCATTCTCTTTGTTTGGTTTGACAAGTTTTTCAAATACTTTTTTTTAAAAATCTCTTCATGAAATAGAAAGGCTTCTTTCTTATGTAGAGCCTTCTAAACTTTAAGGATCATTCGAACAGCAGCAGTTGTATTCTCACTCCTTATCTAATGAGTGTAGCATCTTTAATAATTGAAATTGGGGTTTTGTAGGACTCATTCCATAAAGAATAAATGTAATTTCTATCGTTCAAAATGTGAAACAACCTTGTTCTCCACATTTATTAATTACATTGTAGTCTTGTTTTTTATGGACCAATATTAGACATCCTGTTTTTCATTATTTTACTAAAATTTCACACAATACTAAGCTCAAGAGCCATTAAAAGAAGAGGATTACTCTATACAGCTCGGTCCTGGATTATTTCCGCGCTAGTCAGCAATGACGCCGGTCAACTGATGGTTATTTGTTGACCGCTTCGTTCCTTCATCTGCTCTACCCACATTGTGTACTTTGATCACAGTGAAGTGAAGATCGAATTTCCGTCCTTACTTTAAGCATTGAATCGAGTTGGCGGGACCGTACTATGAAAAAGGACAAGAATGTTTCCACCGGTACAAATATCATAACAAATATTGAAGAAGGTCACTGGGTTAATTTTCGATGGGTTTATATAATCGTTGATGCAACAAAATTAACACTCCCCATTAGACTCTCTATCGTGACACTGTATTTCTTGCTTCTAAAATTTGGAGCTGGCTAAACATTCACACAAGATGTTAGGTCGTCGTTAATTCTAGTCATCAAAGCTCAATGCAATCCATTTTCTCGGCAGCAGGTCACGTGGCTTCTTCCAGTCTCTCCCTGCCACTGCTGACATCCAGCGACTTGCCTCTTGCAACTGCTACTTCTGGCTTCAACCAAGCGTTCGGTTTATATGCATCTCGTCCATCTGTTACCACTCCCCAAAGCACATTACATATTCATCAATTACTTATTTTTTTCCAAACCTGGAGAAATGATACCGACCTTCAAACAAAGCGGTCTGGTATTTCAAAACAATAAACTTTATGTTAAAAATCCTTTTACCCAACAATATTTTTTCGTTAAAAACTTTTGTGCATTTAATAAAACTATTTCCAATTGGCAAAGAAATCTCGATTGCCAAATACAACTCAATTCAAACTACATTGTTTATATTTTTGGCTTTACTTGAATTTGCTCCCCGTCCGACAATGACCATCGAATACTAAGCAGTCAACTTTTCAAAACCAAATTATTTATTTCGAAACGGCAATCTTTTAGTTTGTAGTTTTACCAATACGACCTAAATATTCTCTGCGACAATCGGTCGTTTTTATCAAAACAAAAATATTTATTTAAAATCGGTAAAGAACTTTTTTTACTTTTTTACATTCCAGCTTTCTTAGACTCATATCAACTTATTTGCTTCTTCAGTATATCAGAAAGAAAAATATTCATCTTTTTTCCTTCACTTCATATTTCAATGCATGTTTTTCACCTTATGTTTTTCTTACGTTTTCAACCCTTCCAATGCTCAAATATTATACGAGGTTTACACCCCTTTTAATCCTATTTCCATACTACCAGTGTCACGATAGTCACCTACTCTTAAACTACTACCAGTGACCATATATACTGTCAGACTCCTTTAAACTGTTACCACTGACCCTTTATAGTGTCACAACTGAATGAGAAGGTTCTATGGATTTAAGAGAAAGAAGTAATTGCTAATTATGAAGATATGTAATTGAACCTGAGCTTGAACAGTAGTGATCGGGAAAGAATCCAATACGGAGCCTGTTCCACAAAGTAGCAGCTCTGAAGATGCTTTCTGAGTGGAACTTCCTTCGTACAAGTGGAATACGAAGAGACTGAGAGTGATTCGATCATATGTAAACAGCATAGTGGTCTTAGCTGGTGCATCTTTAATAGCAAAAATGCTCAACTCTTGGTATTGGGATATTTTATCAGTCAATACATGAATAAGATATATAGTTTGTGCCTTTTGATAGAAAGTCGATACAGTTTTTCACATTTATCAAGTTATTGTCTCATGGGCCAGTGTTAGTCTGAATATCAGAGAAATGTGAAGTGAGGCTCTTTGTAAATTTACTGTTTTATATCAATGATGACATCAGATCTAAAAAAATAACTGGATTTAAGTCATGGCGTAAATGTAAGACGAAAAACTTTTTACCTGAGAAATATTCTTATTCTTATTCTTATTGCTAAAGTCTATTTCATATATATGATTACTGTATGCATGATAAGTAATTAAGCGGAAATAAATAATTAGTAATAATTAAAAGTAATAATATTCAGGATAGTATAAAGAAAGATATATAAAATGCTTTTAAAATTATTTTAAACTGACCCATCCGTCAAGTACCGGATAATCATGTAAATGTCTTGAAAAGATTTCCACTAAAGAGTAAAAGAAACGACCTCAAGTACCTGTTAGTTCCGTATCGATAATATCAGTCAAACCAATCAAAAGACATAAGGGTGAATATCCTTTGGCCAAGTTCTTCTCTCCCAAAATTGAAACCACAAGTACAACACGGAGGGTCGAGATTATTTCTAAAAAAAAAAAGAAAAGAAAAAAAAAATAGACAAAATATTTGAATTTCTCAAATTAAAAATTACTAAAATACACAGTTGTATTCGAATTGGTATTCTTATTTCTGTCTGAATTTAAACTTTACAACGTTTCGACCGTTATGTCCTTTGGCCTTCGTCAGGTGTATGTCGATCCGGGAAACATACAGCTGATTACGAACAGAAGCCTTTATTTAATTTAAAGAAGCACAATGTTATCGCTCCACTGCCCATGGACATCTCGTCTAGTTCTTATTTAAGTACTTCTAAGTTATTGCACGCCCAGTTTTCGCATTTCCATTTTCACGCTGCTCGGCCCAGAGATTAAAATCACAATTACTATATCACCAAATCCACGAATGGACACTTTAATTCAGTAAGCTATTATTCCGTTTAGCTTACCCGGATTGACATACACCTATTGAAGGACTGAGGGCGCAACGGCCGACGACGTTGTGATAAAAACAATAAAGATGGTGAAAATAACCCGTATGTAAATAAAGTGAATAATGGTAATTCTTATTATGTTCTTCATACACAAAATTTCAATTCTTGTACTCTACGGCCTTCTACAAGTATTTAGTGCGTTCTATGAATTTCGATCTTTTATTCGATCAGTTGGAAGCGATTGTTTCCATCTCGCTGTCCATGCTAGGAGAAAATATCCTAGAATTATATGTTAATTTTTTAGAACAAGGTTTTAAAAATGTAATGGATTTTGAACAGGATCATTAAAATGTAATAGATTGTGAACAGGTTTATTAAAGTGTAATCGATTGTGAAGAGGATTGTAAAAATGTAATGGATTCTAAACAGGGTTATAAAAATATAATGGATTGTGAAAAGTGTTATAAAAATGTAATGGACTGTGAACAAGTTTATAAAAATGTAATGCATTGGGAACATGGTTATAAAAATGATATGTATTCTGAACAAGTTTATAAAAATATAATTGATTGTTAACAGAGTTATAAAAATGTAATCAATTGTGAACAGTTTTATATAAATTTAATGGATTGTTAAAGGTGTTTTAAAGATGTAATGGATTGTGAACAGTATTATAATAATCTAATGGATCCTGAAAAGGGTTATAAAAATCTAATGGATCCTGAAAAGATTTATAAAAATCTAATGGATCCTGAAAAGGGTTATAAAAATCTAATGGATCCTGAAAAGGTTTATAATAATCTAATGGATCCTGAAAAGGGTTATAAAAATCTAATGGATCCTGAAAAGGTCTATAATAATCTAATGGATCCTGAAAAGGGTTATAAAAATCTAATGGATCATGAAAAGGGTTATAAAAATCTAATGAATCCTGAAAAATGTTAAAAAATGAATGGTTTATACAGGTTTATACGAATGTAATCGATTGTGAACAGGAATTATAAAAAATAAAACTGATTGTGACCAGATTTATAAAAATCTAATGGTTTGTGAACTGCTTTATAAAATTGTAATAGATTCAGGACAGGTGTATAAAATTGTAATATATTATGAACAATATTATAAAAATGTGATAGACATCGAACTTTATAAAAATGTAATGAATTGTCAACAGGTTTATAAAAAATGATTGTGAATAAGGTTATAAAAATGTTATGGATTCTGAACAGGGTTATAAAAATGGAAAAGGATTATGAACAGGTTTATTAAATATATAATGGATTGTGAACAATGTTATAAAATGCCATTGGTTGTGAAGTAGTTTATAGAAATGTAATCGATTGTGAACAAGTTTATAAAAATGTAATGGATTCTGTGGCATCCAAAACCGATCCAGAGTCTTATCCTGCTGTCACGGCACCAATTGTGGCATCCAACCGTTACGTCAAATTGTGACGTCAGCCGATTCCGGGTCTTATCCTGGTCGCGACGCCAATTGTGATGATCTAACCTTTAAGTGATTCGGATGGGAATCTGGTTAGATTCAATATCAGCCTCGTCGTTCCCAACTCGCTTCCAACGTCTGGTTACCGAAGTAACTACTTTGATCTCCAGTCTGCCTACCCACGTTGTGAATTGATCTTAGGCAGACGAAATCAATCAGCGTTGGGGCGGTATCGCACAAGTACGGGCAAAATAAAATAAAATAATAAGTCGAAAATGGTATAAAAAAAGGATAACAATACTTTATATCTGGTTGCTGGATACATAGGACTGCGTCTATCTCCCGACCCGCTATATGGATTGTGACACGTGGTTTTCAGGCGAAATTCACAAAGCTTATTTTGGTGGTGTGAGTCTAAGTCGTTCTTCAAAAAATATAAATTGTTCTTGGTTAGAAGATGAGTTCGGAAGTTGCGCGAATCTTGGTCAGCTCTTCGTAGCGGGGCTTCAGAGCTCTCAACTGGAACTCTCTCTCGAACTCAAAACTAAACTCAACTCTACTAAACTGATTTTTGCTCGCTGCGAATTTGCTTATATGTACGCCGATTCAAAACCGGGGGTGGGCTCGTCGGGGTTTGAGGTTCCCTGATAAATCCATAAACCCCTTCTTTTGTTTTCGGTCAGGAAAAATTTATTATTTCCATTTTTGGAAGACATCTCTTACTCCCACCTTCTCTTATTTTCATATGGACACGTCCCCACTTCCTCGCAGGGACTTCTCATATCTACCTCTCAATGGGCTGCCTCCTTGCGTCACATGATCACCTCCGCCTGGCTGGTTAGCATTCAACCAATGGTCGATCAACAGTGTGGGCGTGAATAGACTAGCCTTGTTCTTAAAAAATATATATATTTTGTTCAAAGAAAAAAAATTATCTTTTTTCTTTTCCTTTTCTTTCTTTTGTTTCTTTCTTCTTCTCTGGCCGCCAAGAGTACAATACGACCCGTAGAGTGATAATCTCAATTCTTATCCTAACGTCACGGCATATGGAATTCTTCAATCAGATTTTCGCCAGCACCAAGAGGCTAGTCAACCAGACACACTCATTCTTCGGCGCCAACGAAATATTGTTTCGCTGTCATATTCAAATTCCAACACAGCCCAGATGTGTCTTCTCTCAATGACACCTCCCATCGACAAAGACCCAACCTAGAGATGACTCTCTTTTTGTGTGGTCAACAGATGACCTATTAAATTGTTTTCAGACAGCATCATGACACAAGTAAACCATTATCTATTTAAAACTCTGTAACCACCTGGTGTTTGTCAATTAGCTTTATGACAATGGCCATAAGAATTTTCACCATTCTTCATTTATCAAAACAACATTTTCAAATGTCTCTTCTCGTAGGTGACTTTATCTTTAAATTTTCCTCGCGGGGAATTTCACCACTCCCGACAATCAGCCTGTCACAAATACTCAGTTAATTTTTTATCTATCTAAACAAAACAATGCATTAACCTGGACCCTGCCAGCCAGCCCCAAGACAATGGCCGACAGAACCCTCACCAGTGTCTTCCATTATCAAAATAACATTTTCAAATGGTATTTCTCGTCGGTGGCCACCCGTTATCACCTAAGTTAAGTTGTCTGTTCCCTAATAAACTGGCTCTTTTTTCTTTCTTTTCTTTCTCTTTTTCCTTTCCTTCTTTTTCCCTCTTTTTGCGCCCCTAAATGGTGTCACAATTCTGAACAGGGTTATAAAATGTAATGTATTGTGAACAAAGTTATAAAAATTAATCGACTCTGAACAGTTTTATAAAAATGTAATGGATTGTGAACAGGTTATAAAAATGTAATGGATTCTGAACATGGTCCTAAAAATGTACATACTGTGTTCTATTGAAATAATTTATGAAGGATATTGGACAGAAGTTTGTAAAAAATAGAACCAGAATATTATCCGTTAATTTAAATATAAATTATTATTCAGTTGGAAGCGATTGTTCGCATCTCGTAGTCCATGCTAAGAGATAATCTCTTATATTTCTTTGTTAATTGTTCTGAACAGTGTTACAAAAATTTAATGGATTGTGAATAGGGTTATAAAAATCTAATGGATTGCGAACCGGTTTATAAAAATGTAATAGATTCTGAAAGAGATTTATAAAAATATAATGGACTGTGAACAAGTTTATATAAATGTAATGGACTGTGAATAGGGTTTTAAAATGTAATGGATTCTGAACAGGATTATAAAATGCAATGTAGGATAGATATCAGTGGATTTAGGGCTTGAAGCGACCAAGATTGTAGTTGGTAAAGAAGGATCCTCTCGGGAGTTTGTTATGGGAAAGTAACCGTCTGAGCGGAACTGACTCCTTATCAGAGGAACACAAAGGGATTGGGTATGGTTTGCCGCTGTGAGCATCGCATGTCGTGTCCTAGATATGAATGGCTGAAATGGTAGCACTAAAAATGTAACTCGTCCAAACATCTGTCATAGTAATAGCAACAGAGTAGATGGGGATTGCAATATTTTTTTCTTTGCAGGATAATGTTTACAGGATGGAGAATAATTCATCACCCACAAGGAAGTGTTGGGGATGGATCGTGAGGATTAGGAAGCACCATCCCAGATATGGCAGCAATATTCTATTCTTGGTTTGATTTCACTCTTGTAAAGATCGAGCATGGCATCAGGAGTCTGGTATTTTCTGAAGCGATTTAAGGAACCGACCATTCTTCCAGAATCTTTTGAAATGTCAAGAATATACACGTTTCATTTGCGGTTGGGAGTGACCTTTGGACTCATTGGGCGTTCGAGGAAAGGAACCTTCTTTAACGACGAACTTCATAGACCAAACTGATAAGAAGAACTGAGTAGACTCTCCCAGACATTCTATAACTGGAAAGTTTGTGGGGCAATACCTTGTGCTACACCTTATCAAAAGCTTTCATGGTGTCTAAAACCGATTGCGATATCCTTTTTATTATCAAGTGCTTCACAAGTTTATGCTATTTTAGATCCATCAGTGAAACTAAAAGAGTTAAAATCATAGTGTTTGTCGCGCTGAGGTGTTCAACAACTTTCTTGTTGGTGATAGCTTCAAAAAGTTGTCTAATGACACAAAGTAGGTAGATGGAGAGATATTGAGACAGGGAAAGTGCTCACCTGTGTTCTTGTACACAGGGTGCACTAGACACCATCCAGGGGCTGGGAAAATTCTGTTCTTAAGGCAGTAGTTAGATTAGAAATATTTCTAGGATAAGTTTCTGGAAAAAAAACTACAATGTTTTGGCCCGGACCAGTAGCCTTCGTAGAGTCAAGGCTTTTTATATGTCTGGTAAACTCCTGAGTCAATAAAGTGATATTACAAAGCTTGCGGAGAAAATTAGCTAGGAAGATTTTCTTATCGTCTGACCTGGAATTAGATGCAAATTTCACAGAAAAAAATAATATACATTCAAAGAATGTCCAAAAGTAAAGCGGCTGAAATGACGCAAGAAGAAAAAGGTTCGATAAGAGAATTTATCTTTAAAACAATGAGTAAGAACACCTTATTAAGATCAATATTATGAAGTTGTATTTTTTAAAATACTCACCATAGCAAACGGCGAATAGACACATGCACAAGACGAACATTGAAAATGAATGGCAGAATATAAATGCAAAAGAAGAGGCTGACGAGCCAAATAATGAAAACATCAGAAGGTAACTTGGAGGGATGTGAAACACGTCTGCAAGAATTCCAACAGCAATGTCGCTAAATACAAAAACTGCACCGGAGATTGACATTATCAAGGCTCCCTGTTCGAACGTGAGTCCGACATTCATCACTTTTGCAGGAACATAGATCATTACCAGTTTGTTTGCTGGAAAAAAAGAGAACAATTTAAGCAGGGATATTTTTATAGAACATTATTTCAAAAATTTCGTTAGATAGATAGATAGATAGATAAATTTCCAGTTAACAATTAAAATTTTCATGCGTTCTCAGGCAATAACCAGGCATTCGGCAACATTTATTTGTGAAAATGAGCATTTTATACTCCTTTGGCAAGATGTTACAAGGGTAGTTGATGCATGAACACGCCAACTAAACACTAAGGGAGGAAATGCCTAGTGCGCTTCGGTAGAAAATGTATTCAGAAGATGCTTATTTATATATATATATATATATATATATATATATATATATATATATATATATATATATGTATGTATAGGTAAGATGAGAACGAATTAAGTATAATTCCGACGTACGTAATATTTAATTTAAAAGAAGGCTCAATACAAAGTAGAGCAATATTATTTATTTTATATTTATTTTAGGATATTACACCCTAAACGTTTCAAAATCGCTACACAATTGCAGTCGAGTTTCGATGCGTATCAAATGTACCTCATCAGCCGATTGCAACTTACTGGAGAGTGAACAATTTATTTAGATTTTAAAACAAAATACAACCTCTTTTATGAATTGCCCAATTGTTAGATGAAGCTCTAAACTGTTGTAACACAGAAATGATTAAATATATCTTACTGGAATTCTCCAAAGTTTTTATAACACTATAGGACTCCGAGCAATAAGACAGTATAATTACTCTTAAGGCTTACACAAGTATCGTGATGAAATCGATCATAAACGAA
Source organism: Acanthosepion lycidas (assembly GCA_963932145.1). Lineage (NCBI taxonomy): Eukaryota > Metazoa > Mollusca > Cephalopoda > Sepiida > Sepiidae > Acanthosepion > Acanthosepion lycidas. The sequence continues at coordinate 24,818,335 of OZ010578.1, read as the reverse complement.
CCTGCCATGTTCATCATTAATTAATCATAGCTAAAAATGGGGAGCTCATAAAGAATTGAAATAAAGTTCACACACACACACACACACACACATATATATATATATATATATATATATATAATTCCAAGATCATTTTCTAACTTATTCAAGATGATCTTCACCCTCTCTACCCTTCTAAATTTCTGTCCTTGAGTAACAATGTGCCTCACAGGTTTCACGTACGATTTCCTTTTCAAGTCTTTTTTTTTTTAGTGCTCTTTGGACTGAAACTTCTCTCTCATTTGCCAAACGTCTTATGAATTGAGATGAATCTTTTTTTTAATTAGTATCTTTAGATTTGAGTTGAAATGAAGATCCCTCTTCCGCTTGTGACCTCCTGATCCAGTTTTTCTCTCTATTGTTCCCTCTTTTTAAAATTATTCATCGTAATCTTGATGGTTCTTCAATGCACTTTAAAGATGGGAATCAGAGTAGGAAAGTTGGTAACATTACTGAAGGCCTGAGTAATCTTTTTCCTCTCACCATTGCTCATTTGGGAAGATAGTCGGTTTGAGAAAAACAATTTTAAACCGCTCTCTTTTTAGCTGAATAACTCAAATGGTTTTTCATAGGTTATTACGTAAAAAGGTGCTATTATGGCTAAAAGTATTGTCTGAAAATCTGGCAAAAAGAAACTCGTTAAGTTTAGTGTCTCTTAGATATTAAACATTTTGTGAGTTGGACAATTATGCTGTTACACGATTTGGACAATTTTGCTGTTACACCCGGCATATATATATATATATATATATATATATATATATATATATATATATATGTGTGTGTGTGTGTGTGTGTGTGTGTGTGTGTGTGCGTGCGCGCGCGTGTGTGTGTGTGTGTGTGTAAAAATATATAGAAAATAGGAAAGAACTCGTTAGGTAAATAATCCAAAGTTTAGTATTTTTGTTATTATTTTTAGAAAATAGTGCTCGATACAAAAGTAGACCATAAATATAATTATTTATTTAAAAATATGATTCCAACGCTACATAAGAGTTCTCATGTTTCAAAACAAGAGCCGAAAACTTCAATATAATGGAGCATAGCTTAGTACTTTAATTCAATTTAATTCAAATAATTATATTGAAGCTTTCGGCTCATGTTTTGAAGCATGAGAACTCTTATGTAGCGTTGGAATCATATTTTTAAATAAATAATTATATATAAATATATATATATATATATATATATATATATATATATATATAAATGTAAAAGACAATAGGAAAACAGCATTATTGGCGACGCGTTTAGTCAAAAGGGGACTTTTTCAAGGCAAAAACGGAATGAATTTATTGAAAACAAAGTAACTATTAATAACAAAATGTCTTTAGCAACTGGAAGAACTTAGAAAACGCTATTGTATCCATATTATCAACTGAAAATTATGTCAATATTGAAAATTGATAATATGAATACAATAGCGTTTTCTAAATTCTTCTAGTTGAACTCTATTAGACCAACAAGGGAATGGCAAAGACTATTTCAGAAATACTAAAAAGGCAAGAAATATTATAAGAAATGAATTGAAATGGTTATTTTTTGAAAAACTAGGAAAGCAAGGAATATTATATGAAAATGATTATTCTTAGAAAAACAAGAAAGGTGAGTAATATACAAGAAATGAAAGAAAATGATTATTTTTAGAAATACTAGAAAGGCGACGAATATGATAAGAAATGAAAGAAAATGATTATTCTTAGAAAAGCAAGGGATATTATAAGAAATGAAAGAATTTTTTATTCTGAGAAATACTAGAAAGGTAAGGAATATTGTAAGAAATGAAAGAAAATGATTATTTTAAAAAATACTAGAAAAGCAATGAATATTATAAGAAATAAAAGAACTTGATTATTCTCAGAAATACTATGAAGGCGAGGGGTATTATAGCAGATAAAAGAAAATGATTATTTTTAGTTATATTAGAAACATAAGAAATGAAAGGATATGATTATTCATAGAAATTATAGAAAAGCAATAATATCTTACGAAATGAAAGAAAATTATTATTCTTCAATATACTACAAAGAGTAGGAATATGATAAGAAATGAAAGAAATTCTTTATTCTTGGAAATTCTATATAACAAGCATTATTATGAGAAATGAAAGAGATATATTATTCTTAGAAAATAATTAGAAACCAATCAATAGTATAAGAAATGAGTGGAATTGAATATTCTTAGAAATACTAGACTTTAAATGAATACTATATGTAATGTAAGAAAATGATTATTCTTAGAAGTACTAAAATTCAATACTTATTAAAAGAAATGAAAGAAATTGTTTATTGTTAGAGATGAAAGAGAAATGCAGTTACATTATAAAATTTAGAGAAAATAATTATTGTTAGAAATACTAGGAAAGCAAGAAATATTATAAGTAATGAAAGAAATTTCTTATTTTAAAAATTACTAGAAAAGCAGAAATGATTAATTTTAAAAATACTAAAAACAGAAATGAAATAAACAGATTATTCTTTGAAATACTAGAAACCGTAGGATTGTTTTAAGAAACAAAAGAGAATTATTATTCCTAGAAATACTAGAAAAGCCAGGAATATTATAAGAAATAAAAGACAATGATTATACTTAGAAATACTAGAAAGGCAAGGAATATTGAAAGAAATGAAAGAAATTGAATATTCTTGGAATTACTAGAAAAGGAAGAATATTATAAGAAATTAATGAAAATTATCATTGTTAGAAATACTAGAAAGATAAGGAAAATTATATGATATGAAAGAAACTTATTATACTTAGAAATACTAGAAAAGTAAGGAATATTATAAGAAATGAAAGAAGATTATTATAATTAGAATGATTATTATAATAATGAAAATTCTAAGAATTGGAAGAATGTTAATATTTTTACTTATAGCAGAAGTGCATGATGTAATTTAAGAAATGAATTAAATTGCTCATGTTTTTATGATGCCAACATTTTGTGGAGTAAATATGATAGCCCAAGTAACACTAATGAACTATGCAATATACCTTAAATTAAGGACTCTATGTGAGTCAAGTAAAAACTCGATGGAATTCGTCAAGAAGAATTTCTAATGACGTCATGGTGATTAGCCTAAGGGAGAAATATTATAATAACTGCAAGGAGCAAGTTATGACACAAAATGAAATGGAATATCCTATGAAATGGAATATCCTATGAAATGAAAGAAAATGATTATTCTTTGAAATAGTTGAATGGTAAGCAATATTATAAGCTGCCCGGCCCGTTTAGGATCAAAGTGTAGTATCTGTGCTTTGTGATCATCCGGGCTGGCTTCTGTCGAACTCTCTAATGCAGAGAGGAACTCGGAGGAAGCGTTGCCGAAGGGCAAGGTTTCCTTCGGGGAGGTAGACAGGACCTGAACCCGTCAAGGCGGGTTCAAAGGTCATATTTTTGGCCGAGCCTACGGGATCGCGGGCTACCCACATTAAACCGGCCTTGTGCCACATTTAATCCTCGTGGGTGGATTAATAAATACCAAGCAATATTATAAGAATTACTATTATGTCAGTGACTATTTAAGAAATACTAAAATGACAAGTAATATTCTAAGAAATACTATTATAATGACGACTATTCTATGAGGTTTATTTGCATGATATTTGGGAATTATACTTTCATATTATTAGTTCTTTTTCATGTTAAATGAGAGTATTTGAATTCGGAATTTTATTGCAGAAAAAGAAACAAGTTTTTACATTTTTTAAATTAATTTAAATGTAAATTGTTCATTTATTTATTATTATCATTCATAACATTAATTACATTTATTCATAGAATTCTTTAACTTACTTGTCCCCAGAAAGTAAATGGCTAAAAGCATTTGCATACTACGGTTTTTCATAACATCTGGATCAAATATTATTTTCCGGAGTTCAGAGCATTTGCTTGAAAATTTACTTGTAGTTGTTGGTGGGTTGTTCCCATAAAGTTTAGTATTTTCGGTGGCATCAGAATTGTTTGTCTGAAAATCAAGAAGACTGAATTCTATTATAAATGTGAGTGGTCAAAACTGTGTGCATATATCTCAAAAATATTCAAATTGCCATTAAATTAAAATGTGTAAAACCCGCTCAGATACATACGTTCCCCTCTCCACACAATACTTAAATATATATATATATATATATATATATATATATATATATATATATATATATATATATTAAATAATAGTTTATCAGACTATTAATTTTTAGAGGAATTGTATTTCTGCTCGAACTTCCTGAGGTTGACCTTTGGGGTCAGATAGAAGACAAAACAAAGAAGTCGATTCTGATCGACTGAACGAGCGTGAGAAATATTGAGAAAGGTTTTTCGGAGAGTTGTTTCTGAACCGTCGAGCAGTGTAGACGTGTTTTCTCTCGTGTCGTAAACGGCTCCCTGATGAGGGAGCGAACCTACTAATTAGACAGAAAATTTTGACATGAATGTGATTGATAAATAGTTAAAATTCCATGTGTTGAAGTTTTTTTTTAATCTTTGGACACAAAACCACTAGCGATCACCGGCCGAGCGAGAAGAATGCAACTTTATTATCGAATTGACGCCGTCGTCCAAAACCGCTCCACCAGGGGCCTGTGCAACATAGACTCAATTAGGCGCCGATGACCAAGACCTCCCCAGCACGAGTGGGCTATACAACATGTTTGTGTGTGTGTGTGTGTATGTGTGTGTGTGTGTATGTGTGTTCATAAACAACTAGGTCCATCTTTTCATAGGAGTTAACGTTTTCAAGCTGTTTTTGTTCCCTCTAGGTAATCTCAGCCTCGAGCATTTTACTTTAATGAGTATGTAGGTGTTTGCCATAAGGTCTTTTTTTCTCATTGTTCTCCTTGATACGGTGCTGCGTTCAAGCTACATCGTCAGGGTGCTAGGTAAGAGAGTCGACGTAGGGCATTTAGGGTGTCCAAGTTTTCATTCGATTGTTTACTCGGACCATAGGCTCATCCAGATAAGGTTAAACTTAGATAAGCGTAAGCCAAGATTCCCTGCTCATTGGAAATCCAACACGTCGTTTTTCGAGTTAAAGGATTTCCGTAATTAGTTCTCACCAACCTCACAGAGGAGCCTGACAGAAACTGTTGCTGGGAATAGGTTGTGGGTGCCATTTTAAGTCTCTGATTAGGTTGTTTACAACTGATTATAACCAGCGACTCAATCTAGATAGATTAGCAGCATAAACGTCAGCTGAATCTTGATTAGATTGAGTAGTCAAATCGGGAGATAAGTGGGGAACTAATTATTGCTATGACCAAGCTGGCTTCCTCCATAAGAATCAAACTCTGGTAGTTAGGGCTCGTCTTCCGAGGTTTCTAACATGGCCACTGAACTGCTGAAAGAGGAGCTGCGCATTGTGACAGACTGACATATCCCCAGCGTAACATTGCCGAACGGTCGACGGGTAACCACAAACGAATGTACCTTTTGAGACCTTTTGGAGTTATTTTCACCAGGGAACATGGGCTGAGTTCTGCTCAGTTCGACACCTATTTGGTCGACTTCTCTCTTCTTGAGTCGGCTGAAGCGACTGTGTGCGAGGGGGAGGGGCAACACTGTGGTGTAATATATAATGGGAGATCTGAGTTCCAAATTTACTTATGAGCAAATACCATTGGTAATAGCATGAATCCACTTCTCCTCTCCTAGTTATAGGTTAGTTAGTAGGACTTGTATAATTAAATCATTGTATAATTAGTAGGTCTTGTATAATTAAATCATTGTATAATTAGTAGGACTTGTATAATTAAATCATCATTATTTTTTAAAAAATCTGAAAATATTTTCTAGCTTTAAATAACTTGCAAAAGGATGATAAGCTGTAAAAACAAAACAGTCAATCAAATTTAACAATTAACTATTGAAATTAGTTCGAGTCTTTTCGACGTATTATGAAACGTCAAGTCCCCTTTGTTACGTCATGAGGCGTGCTGCTTCCATCCTGCTGAAGAATGCCGAGCGTTGATAATTGAATTTCATGGAATCAATGTGTTCGCAAGAGGATGGTCAGGGTGAATTTTTGAAGAAAGATGTCCTTCGGTGATTTTTTTTTTTTTTTCTCCCTGAGGAGCGTGCATTCGGGTAAGGAGAAGCCTAACCGATTGCCGCGATCCGAATATTCTTTCTATTGGGAATGTCGTAAAGTACTGCAACATCTTTTCCGGATGAAGGATTGCCTCTCTGACACATTGTCTCAGAAGAGATAAAGAAGTGTTAGTGAGCTTGTGGGGGCTCGAAAGCTGATTGACAACCCTGGCTGTAAACAGCAATAGTACCGCTCAATCTGACTCCGGATACCCGGTCTGAAACGCTCACCAATGACGAGTCATCATTCACCTAGCTAGTGTTGCGAGTGGCCCTCTGGTTTGGCAAGAAGGTTCGCGCAGTTAGGCTAGCGATTGCGGTTGCGTATGTGTGAGGTGGCGATTGGGAGGATTCCATTGGACATGCCTTCTTCACTTCAGATTGAAGGTTACATGGTCCGCGTCAATAAGTGTGACTAGGTAGGACGGATTTATTTTTGTCCTAAATGCCAATTCCGTCTGAGCTAATGTGGTACTGTGTTATAGTGGAACACACCTATTCTATAGTTAATAGACTCTCCCACCTATAATAAGCAGGAGTAGTAAGAGTAACGAGTCAGTCGGCTCAGGGGGTCGGTCAGTCAGTCGATGCCGGGCGACCGTTAGTCGGATACTAAAGTATCAGCGACCGCAACTAGATTTCTCTGCGCCATTACCTATTATATCAAGTTCCGAACGTTTTGTACGTCTGACCTATTTTAGGGCCGACTTAGTACAAATACAAGCCTCCACTGTGAAACCACTCCATAATATGCTGTCACTGGAAAAGGAAAATTACCACGTCCTCTTGTGCTTACTCGTCATTTGGAAGACTCGACAGAAGGAGTTTCATGTAGTTTCCAACTGATCCCTTTTTAAACATCAGCTTACTTAAGATCAGAGCGGAACAGATGCGACTCTCTTCAGCAAAATTCAGTGAAAGGTGAATAAGAGTTTCGCTCTTGGTGAGAGTGAGTGGCGGCCACTATATATATATATATATATATATATATATATATATATATATATATATATTATGAAATATACAAAGTCCGAAAATTATTCTGTGAAAATTTCTCGGATATTCAGGCCGGTAAATGTTGTTTAATATTGTTTATTATAAACAGACCATTTGTTTTATTTGTATCTATAAAAAGAATGTTAAACATAAAAATGTCTTCAGGTGCTGATTGAAGACCGAGTTAGAAGATTGCGTTTTACATAATTATTATTATTATTATTATTATTATTATTATTATTATTATTATTATTATTATTATTATTATATTGGCTTTTATTTTTGGTGTCTACTCATTTCTTTCCGGGTCCTAACCAGAGACCTAAGTTTAGAAATGGCACCACGATATGTTCAATCGAAAAGAATCTAAGATCACTTTTGAGATTTCGATTTCAAAGTCAATGTATTTTGATAGACTTTCAAAGATATATTACAGTATGCAAGGAATGTTATTTCAATAAAAAGCACATTTTGCTTTTGGGGTCTATGATCACGATGTTTGGCGATTAGCTTTGATTTTTCTGTCTGTGTGTATTGCAAAGTCCCATATAATTGTTACAGGCCCTATCTCTGCAACTGGTTGGAGTTCATACCAATTTCTTGCAGTTTGCTTTCCGTAAAAGTTTCAGATTTTCCAATACAGTTATTCGCTCACTCCATCATGCCGGGTTTTATATTCAGTGGGTGCCAATAACGTGCAACATGATATAAGAGGGTCAATTGTTTCTGGATATTTATCACATAATATGCATTTTGGACTAACGCAATTTTTCAGTATGTGTGCTTGTAATTTCTACCTCGGAAGCATTGAACCTGTACAAGAATTAATCCTTCGGTTTCAATTTTAAACCTACACTACGTAGCCACTGATGGGTACGGGTTTGTCTACATCATCTTGTTTAGTACAGTATTGACCATGAATAGGTTATTTTCTTGTACATTGTATTTGCTTTTGTTTTCTTTTTAAAGTTTTTGCTACTGCACTAGGTGTATTATGCTCTCCTTGCTCTTATTCACCCACTTGAAATCTTTTTTACTAACTAAAGTTTCTTATTACTTTCATGTTCTTTGTCATATATCAACATCCAGTCTTCTGCAGTTTCCAGATATTTTTCAAGGTCTTTTGTATTAGTTTTGTAAAATAGTTCTAGTTGAACTAATCCTCTGTCTCCTTCAGATTTGGAAACATAGAGACGATCAAAATCATCCTTTGGATGATGCATGCGATGGCAAGTGAGAAGCTTTCTCGTTTTGGCGTCCATTCGCTTAATGTCAGCTATGATCCTGTTAAGGATATTGAAACTGTATTTCACCACAGGTACAGCCAATGTTTTTATGGCTGTTATTCTGTTTTGTGAATTCAACTTGGTATTCAGACGCACACGTTTGTATTATTCTTTTCTTACGTTCTCGTTCATTTGGGTTTGCTGTATTCTATCTCCTTCGCTAAGGATTCTAATTCTAATATCTTTACGGTTCTTCTTGCTGCAATTCCCTAATCTTTGTGACTAAACCTAAATCTATTGAGTGTGTTTATGTAATTTTCCTTTCTTAAATGTTACTTGTGCGTATTTATCCAACTCGAAATCCATGCCGATGTCGTCACTGAAACATTTTAGAGCATTGAGGAGAACCTTCAACTCATTGTCGTCTTTGGCTAAGATCCTCCCTGTAGATTAGGTGATTATTTTGTGATTTTTATTGTTTAGTTCATGTGAAAGGGTGAATTAAGGACAGACAAAACAGAAAGGGTAATATGGGGCCCCCTTGAAAAATTCCTCGTCGGATATTCATGTGGTTGAAAATGTCAGTACTTTTGGTGTGATTTAAGTATGATATGGTTTTCCACATTCCCATGCTGTGTATAAAATATTTTACTGTCACCGAGGAGAGTTTTTATACTTCCAAAGCCTTAATGACCCAAGAGTGTGGCATTACTATCAAAGGCTTCACAGTAATCAATACATACTGTGCTAAGATTTCTACCTCTTTTCCTGCAATGTACCAGGATCATTTTGTTTATCAATAGTTGAATTTTGCAACCATATGAACTTCTCCAGCATCTCTTCTCTTCCAAGGGTAGAATGTTGTTTTCATCGGGGAAATAGTAAGTGCAGTTCGTCAGGACAGACGTAAACAATTTATATGTGGTGGACAGATATGTTATTGCTCTATAATTCTTTGGATCATATCTTTCAGTCGTTTTTAGTAGGAGATATGTAATATCTTCAGTGATCCATCCTAAGACTTCATTGGACTTAATTAACATTGATAAAGTTTGTGCATTGGTTTTATGGATTTATGACAGATGAAAGAACCCCAAATTGAGTACCATGTGATTTTATTTGGATTCCCATTTTTGTTAGAGCTTCCCTAGCATCATTCTTGGTTATAATTTCCCATTCTTGTAGAAGTTAACCTATTATTATTATTATTATTATTATTATTATTATTATTACGTGTTTATGAACTTGAAACTATTTTTCCATAAAAAGTTTTTTATAAAATGTTAAAGGAAGAAGAATATAAAGAAAGAAAAATACATTGATATTTACATTTGTCTTTTCATTATTTTCAGCCGCCTTCTCGTCGTGCTCAAATGCTAAATTCATTTCTGGTTGAAGCGTTTCTGTATATTTCAATTGTATTTCTGAAGATAAGAGACATTGTATCTAACATTTTCTATCAGAAAATAAATGTAATGTAATATTATCGTCCAGTATAATAAATGATGAACACCTAACTTAATCTCTCACGGAAAATCTTTTCCTTCATTCTGTACTTTGTCAATTACTGCCGACCACTGAGGAAGCGATGTTATGTGATGTATATAAAATTCGATACTTTTCTATAAAATTCTAGACTTTAAGCGACCGAGTTGGTTTCCCTCTGCCCAGAGGGACGCAAGTTCGAATCTTGCCAGAGAGCACATATTTTTCTAATAAGCTTTCTCGAATAATCAGACGACACTAGATATGCTGTTTAATAAATATAGCCTATACTCAAATATATGTATCCACTAAAAATATTGTTTAAAGCGATATATATATATATATATATATATATATATATATATATATATATATATATATATATATATATATATATATATATATATATATATATATATATAATACTTTATCAATCACAATTCTTTTCAGTGAAAACATTCTTCTATCAAATCAATGGGTGTTGTATCTTCTTCTTTTACACCGAAAGTTTAAAGATTATCATTTTTATAAAGTCAGATTCATTTTTAAAGTTCTGTTTACAAACAACTAAGTTCTTTGTAAATTATAATCTAGGAAATACACTTACTTTCCTTTTTCTTATTCTTCATGTTGGCGGTCTTAAACGGCCGACACAACGCGCCATAGACAACAAAGTTTAAAAACAATCCACCTATTAATAAAAATGTTCTCCTCATACCATAAAAGGTAATGCTCTGTTCTAATAAATAATTAAGAGCAAATGCACCTAATCCACTTCCACTTTGAGAAATTCCCACAGCCAAAGTCCGTTTCTTGTTAAAATAAGATCCAACGATGGTGTTGCCGGCAAAATATGCTATTCCAGAAAAACCGCCTGAAAGAACGAATGAGAAATGTTATTAAGTTAGAAAACGGAAGAATCAATGAACAAATGGGTAGTTATTAAAAATATATCCAGAAAATCTTACATTTTTTCTATTTATGAAAAAAATCTAGAGAATTCTTTGTTTCAGTAGACATCTTTGGATTACAATGAAAAGGTATTTTCTTTTATAATCACAACCCGAATTTTTCTCTGGCTTACATAATTCAATCGCTTATGATTGTGTTCAGGCAAAAGGTGATGTTTCGAATATTTAACATCAAATTTGAAGGAGACACCACATGCCATCATAGAATACAGAATTTTCATATTTCTGTGGACCTTTAGCAGAAGTTTGAAAATCCTTGAACAAAAATCGATATGATGTCAGTCTACATCCTAACCACTTGCGTGAACGTATAAAAATGAATAACGATCTCCCGTCTCTCTCATTTTTCTCTCTTCTCTGACTTACGCCATGAAGGCTTTCCTTTCTTTTATTGGGTCGTCAGCAGTAACGGACGTCGCGTCCACAGCTCCAGATCTAATGACAAAAAGGGCATATCTCATTGTACCGAAAGAGACTTCAACTATTGCACAATTTTAGTTACTTAGTCTTTATATACAAACCAATATGTCCACTAACTAACAATGAAATCTGATAAAAAGTATGATGAAAATTTGTAGATATTAACAACCCAAATAGTTATATGGATTATAAGTAAACCTATTCAATGAATTTTGTGACTTCGTGTTTCATATTTTAGGACATTGACGATCATGGCTCTTCATAAACCTCAACTCTCGTCCTGGTTTTAAGTATTAGTTTCCGTTTTGTTTCCAAGTTCTTCAAAACTTCTGTCATTGCTCACATGTTCAGTCCATTGTATCCTCATCATTCTTCTGTAGAACGACATTTTTATTGTCCCAAGTCTAACACCAATTTTCACAAGCTCATTGGGTAGGCTATGCGCTGTTTTCCTCTGTTATGTCCCTGTGAGTGTCAAATTTTCCAAGGTGCTTTTCCTCATTATGTACCCTAAAAAATTTCAGCTGGCACTTTCTGATGTTAAGTGTCTGTTTTGTTTCCATTTTCTCTAAAATTGCATCGTTGCTCAGATGTTCGGTCCGCGATATTCTTGTTGTCTTAAGTATTTTCTTCATCTGTCCAGCATTCACTGCCATATAGGAAGACCGATAACCCATAACAGACAAGTAAGGAAGTTTTTCTGTTTCTTAATATTTTGCTTAGCTTTAAGAAGACAACATTCACTATTCTAATGCGTCTTCGGATTTCTGTATCGCACTTTCGTGATCTGTTAAAACACTTTCTAGACATTTACATTTGTGTCTATGCTAGATTTTGATTGATACTGTAACCAAATTGTTGCTTACTTGAAAGATAACACCTGTCTTCCACAAAATGTTACTTCGATTTAGTTCCCTAAATCAAGCATTCCTCACCTTATTCATCTACCAAATATTTATAAACATTGGTCCTCATAAATGAAGGAAGCGATATCACAGAGACAGACAGACAGAATCATTGTAATTCTCGTTGGAATATCAAAAACGATGTCATAGAATTCGTTGAACGTTTTAGCTTTACTTTTTATAATTAATATAACTATTTCCTTTTTAATGCACTTATTTCAGTGGTAGATGTAATTCACATCGATCGAATATTATACAATGAAAATTTCAAATTAAATATCAACTAATACCCACGTTTCAGGCTACAGATTTATTGGTCCTCTATCGAATAGAATAATATTAAAATCTTTATATGTTGCTACATTTACACATGTACACAGATATGTATAATAAATAGAAATATTCATTCTTCCAAATGAACTCATGCTCTCGTCTGGAATCAAGCCTTTCTGGAATGATGTGTTTTAGACCCCAGAAAGAATTCCAGCAAAAAAAAAAACAAAAAAAAAAAAACAAAACAACAAAAAAAAATTAGCAGACAGCAGCAATTCATCCCGAATGTGCTACAGCCATAGATCACTATAACCACTGCTATAATTTCTATCACTTACTGCAAACAGAATTGCCTGCAATGATTGCATGAAAGTTCTAGAAAATGTAAAGCGTAGCTATGCACAATCAGGTCAGACCAAGATCGAAGGCAAACAGTTTGGATCCCGAGTGTTGTGGAAGATCTCCAACCATATTCTAAATAGAGACAAAGCATCGGTGTTTATAAATGGCCTCCAGGTAATGTCCTCCTCATCAGATAAAGCGAAGCTCTTCGTCACGATCATTGATTCGAACTGAACATTAGCTGATTTCCTCTTCTCGACATCCGCTGTCTCACTTTGAACAATCTCAACAATATTTTTATTACAGCACTAGAGGTCTCAAGACTTGACCCTAAGAAGTTTATTGGTGCAAATAAAATCCCGAGTTATATCCGATCTTAGCAAAATTATATAACCAGTGCTTTAAATGAAAAATCCTAGACTCCTCCTGCTATCATCTACATTTACAAGAGCCAAATCAGGTCAAATATGGGGTACTGCTGACCCATATGATCAGGAGCTGTCCAGTCTTCACTTTCCAGTATCGATAGAGTCTAAAAGCGTCTATGCGGCGATGTTGGGGATGAATTATGTTCTACCATACATCTCCTTTCCCGCAGATGAAACCTAGCAAGTCTCTCGCTATTTGAATGGAAATTCTTCAGATGAGCCACATTCCTCAGTTCCACTAATGCTAACCTTCACGGCTACTAAATTTCAGGCAATGTACATTGTAGCAAAAAAAAAAAACAAAAAAAAACAACCTCCCCACCAAAAAAAAACCCTTCATTCCCTTCGTATTCCATTGGTAAACAGCTTCTTCCCACGAACCGTTTGTTTATGAAACCGGCTCCGAAGAAGATGATTCTACGATCACTACAAACTTAATCTGTTAAAATTTAGAGTTTGAATTTATCTTCCCACATATGCGCATAAACTCTACCTCTTACTCTGTAAACCTCTACTACAAGTGGCTCTTAGGTCTTGTACAGGGTGTACATCATGTTAAAATAATGTATAGATTTCCTTTCTAACAGAAAAATGTGTTATATATGAAGAAATGCTTTCAGCCTTGACGGGACAACATTTGGTTCGCATGAACGTATTTTTTATTGATTGATATTATCACAAAAACATCTGCTTACTGAAACGATAACACATGCTTTCTACTATGTTCCACTTGTCAGGATTTTGATTTGGCTACCTAAATAAAGCATTTTTAATCTTATTCAACTTTTAAACATGTATACATGGTACCCTTTTTGAATTCCTCAGGCACACCCGTTTCTTCAAAGTCACTTGAACCAACTTTCTTTCTCATAATAATATCTAAAATGAGATTGAGCAGATCGTCATGACCATATTTAAATGTCTATATCCATTAAATTCCTGCAACGTCATTGATTGGTTAGAAATTTGTATGAAAGTGCATATGTTCACGTGTATTTTATTAAGTAACCAGTAGGTGTATAATGTAATATGATTATCTGTATGCATGAACGTAGATATGTAGAAAAAGAAAATATATACACGTTACCACACATCATATGTTTGTGTCAGTTTTGAGAAGGAAGCATGTTACATAATTGCGGAAAGATTTATTAAAATGCTCAGAATTTCTTACCCGTGAACGTATTTGTATCTGACTGATACCGTAAGAAAAAATCTTGCTATAATCTATATATTTGGAAATTTTGGGAATATATGAATTTTGGGAATTGAAGGAAAAGGTCTAAACCCGCAGATAGATTGGCAAATTATAGGTTTCGCACAAACCCCTAATAGTTTTAGAGATAGATGCAGGCTATTTTTAGAGGAAAAAATTAGAATAATTAAATACAATGATCAATACAATCTATTAAACCAAAGGAGAGAACCAGTATTAAAATGTAGACATAGAAGCAGGTCCAACCTCATATATGAATATAGCTCTTACAGTCACTCACTAACTACCAAAAATAACAGTCCCTCAATTGATAAAACTCCCTCTGATTAAATTTTTACTTGAAAATCTTCCCCTTAAAGAATTTTGGATACAGCTTGGCATTTCTAATATTATAACCGAACCTTAATGTTGGAATGGGATGGTGTGTATATGTATGTATGTATATATATATATATATATATATATATATATATATATATATATATATATATATATTTTAAGCATTTCACCCCAAGCAAGGCGGGAAGCCACTAGGACGCAAGGGGTTACAGAAAATTTAGAGCAAGATCAGATAGGAGTGATAGAAGAAAGGACGAGGGTAGTGGATAGATCAAGGCAACTGGAGATGTCGATTGACATTACACTTGAATAGCTGGAGATTATAGCTCACAGGGAAACAGGAATAGGGAAGGGAGTTCCACAGGCGAGAGGTGAGAGAGACATGAAGCTATTAGAGTAGAAGAGACGGCTACATTTAGAAGTTTCGACAGTGAAGAGGTGAGAGCGGGATGCCAGCCTCGTATGTATATATATGAGTATATGTGTGTATGCACGCATATATATGTATACATATGTATGTGTTTGTATGTGTGTATTAAATCCCCCACCTAACAGTATAATCCGCTAGCAGGAACCTAAATTCATTTACATAAATAAACCCCCAACTCTGGCCTGTCTCCGGGTCATCAACCCAGACTCATTATCTGAACCACCGCTATCTAAACAAAATTAAAAAAGAACGCCATTTCCAGACAGTCTTCAGCTGAGGATAGTTGGTACATAGCAGTGCTAGTTTGACTATACCCACATGATGCAATTGTATATATATATATATATATATATATATATATATATATATGTGTGTGTGTGTGTGTGTGTGTGTGTGTGTGTATAGACGCACTCTGGCCTTCTAAATGTAAATGGTAGAAGACAGAATCATTCCAATGGATACTACAATAAAAGGTTCTGCTCACTTGAAACGGATACATTGTCTTCCCAATGTATTACTCAAAATCCACTTCGACTTAACTCACTGAATCGAGCATTTTAAAACTTACTCAGCTGCGATATATATATATATATATATATATATATATATATATATATATATATATATATATATATATATATATTAGGTTGGTGCAAAAATAATTTCGTTTTGTAACATATGTTACTATGTGAGAAAACGAAATTATTTTTGCACCAACCTAATATATATATATATATATATATATATATATATATATATATATATATATATATATATATGCGCGGTACTTATTGGAAAGTTTTTAATATCTATGATAGTGCTAACATATTCAGTTGTATGGATATTAGTTTGTAAACCTGACTTTCACGCTTTTGCGATGATCAGGCAAACTGGTTCATTTTTTAAAAAAATGGATCCATTTATGCTTATTTTTATTTGATTATTTGCGTGTGGTAGAGGTGGGTTATATTCTGTGTTTGTTTGGGATGATACTCTCATATATATAGACGCACATACATACAGGTTTATGCATTTTAGTTTGTACAAGCACACCCTTATAAATAAGCTCAGACACACAACCATGCGTTCTACGTATGTTAGAGTTTCATTCCAAACAAACACAAAAGATAATTCCCCCTCCACCGAACACAAAACATCAAGCACAAATACGCATAAATAAATCCATTTTTTTAAAAATGCACCAGTTTGTCTGATGATCACAAAAGCGTGAAAGCCATGGTTACAAACTAAGGGGTGCTTTTATAAACAGTGGCTGCTGTTGGCAATACAATGCTCTTCTACTCGAATTGAGCTCTCCTAGCTACTGACGTCTTCCGCATAGTAAAAACATTAAAATTTCCCTTCTGCTTGTTGCTTGTAGAATCTCTGACTGATGCCAAATCGGTCAAGTTTCGATCTCCAATGGGATGGTTAGCCACATTCATGAGCTGTGATACAACGAAACAGTCCATCTGTTATATACATATATAATTATTTATTTAAAAAAAAATTTATAACATAAATATGTTATAAAATCACTACAAAAATAGCCATTTTGTTTCAACACCCTCGGTGCCTTATCAAGTCCATGATACTTAGAAGGCCAGATGATACATATATATATATATATATATATATATATATATGTATGGTCTGGCCTTCTAAGTAGAAATGGCAGGAGGCAGAATCACTGCTACAAAAGGTTCTGCTCACTTGAACTGTATTCCTTGTCATCCACAATGAATCACTCAAAATCTCCTTGATTCACTGAATTGAGCATTTTTTAACCTTACTTAACTGAGAAGTATTTATATACCCTTTCAGCCAAACCGAAATGGGAGAAGACAGCATCACAGAAATAGTCTTCACAAAATTATCAAACAAGTTATCTGACATCAGTTGAACATTTCCGCTTTATATTTTATAATCAATTTTTATTCTTTTTTATTTTTATAAAAAAAAGAAATAAATTCATGCCTCTTGATTTCTTTATTAATTTTTACCATCTGCTTCAGTTCTTTAATTCAGTTTGATTAATTGATATTTTATAATTGATCCTTGTATATTATTCTTTTGTTGACAATCCATGTGTCTCATTATTGATTTCGTTATTAATGTTTACCATCTGGTTCATTTCAGATCGATTAATCGACATTTTATAATCGATCTCTATATATTATTATTTTGTTGACAAGCCATGTGTTTCAATATTGGCTTCATCATCACGCCACCATTATAGCAAATATTGCTCCTACTAATGCTACAAATATTGCAACAATGGCTACTATTAATAATAACAATAATAATTTATAATTATAATTATTATTATTAGCTGAAAATTCATTTCCATTCATAACGTGAATATTTATACTAAAGCTTTATATTTTGTAAAATCAAAATTGCTTAACATTGTGAATCCAGGATTGAAATAATCATTCTACAGAAATATCACTTAGATGAATACGTTTGATATTCTCTGAATACAATAAACGTATTAAGAGACTTCTACGAAGTGTAGATGAGTTTAATTTCAGTGATAGGAGAATCTATTAAATCTCTAAAATGGCGATCTGAATCACTAAATGTTCAATGCTCATGCTACACAATATAGAACACGAGACAACGAAAAGAACTGACCTACAATAATAACAAGTAATAATGAGCTCTAATGTAAACCAGAACTACATTAAGTTAGGATAAGTGAAAGTGGATTAAATGAAGCAATAAGGGAAAATATTAGAAGCTAGACTCTATATAGGAAGCATGATGAATGTAAGCGTACTACTAGATTGGCATTTAGGTCTCATTGTTTTACTGATGAATTAGCGACATGTAACCGTAGCTTCTATTCTAATAGTTTATTTACTCGCATTTTCAACTGTGGAACTCGCTTCCGGTTTCTTGCTTAACTGACGCTTACAATCTTCAAAAAATTGAAATGCAACGTCAATCGCCATCTTCTGATTTTCTGAAATCTGTCCATTTTCTGAAATATGTCTTTTCTCTTCACTAATGTTTTCTCATTCGCTTTCACTCCCAGTACCCTCCTAAAATTGGACGTGCAGCCAATCAACTTAGAAAAACTAATAATAACATGATTTCGAAAAATTCGAAAGGTTACTTCTAGAACTTCGTCGAATCGAAGAATTCAGGTTCTTCTAAAGGCAACATGGAGCCCATCTCGATATAAAGTGGCCGACGAATGTATATCTTTGACATCCGAAAATGCAAATCCAAAAAAGAGAAAAAAGTAAAAAAAAAAATACTGAGGAAAGTGTTGGAGCAAACAGAAGACTTGCTTCTACTTGTCTGACAGCAACCAAATCTAATCATATGACAACAAAACAAGTATAAAATAATAAGGAAGTAAAAGTAAGTATTGGTAACAATTTACTAAAAATATTTGCTTCTTCTTACCTGAGAGAATTCCATACGTAACATAAAGAACTTCAACTTGATCAACAAAAAAACATCCAACGGTTGACACAGCAGAAAGGAATCCTCCGCAAATGATAACTTGTCGATGGCTTGCATTAAACATCATTAGAAGCAACACAAATGGACCTGGTTAATGAAACAAATATTCAAGTCATGAACAGAATTGTCTCAGGAAGGCAACTTTCTTTCTTTTAACGATACAGTCTTTTATACATTAGCCAGTTTGCAAACTTACCAACGCATGCTTTGATTCCGTCGAAAATAGAACCCACCATGGCTGTTTTTGAAATAGAAACATCATAAAGTTCACTCAGTCCAAGGAGGATAATTCCATTTGAGGCAGTCAATCCTCTAATTGTAAAATTAATCATGAATCCGGCAAAGCAAACAACCCAACCCCAACCGCCATCAGGAATAAGGAGGGCGTTTCCATCGTCAGGTTCTGCTTCTGATTCCATTTCCTTTGTTTGCCCTTCAGGGATACTTGTATTTGTCAGTTCCATTCTAAAAAAAGAAGAAACACTTATGGATTTAAATTTACCAAAGTTCCAAAGTTGATGAAATGATTAAATGCTTCGCAAAATAACCAGATTTCTCAAATAAAAATATATTTCCTCTCTCTCCCGCTCCCTATCTCTCTCTTTCTCTCTCTCTCTCTGACAGACACACAAACACACATTAAATTAAATCCACGAAAATGGACTCAAATTTGCCAAAGTTATAATGTTTATAATGTTGATTAAATGTAATGCTTCACGAATTTTTGTACCGATTTAAGGAACATATTATGACTCGCCTTTCTCAAATAAGAATTGTGCATATATATATTCACAAGAGTATTAATTATATCACGATCACGAATCCCGTAACCCCTTTGCGTGGAAGGGGCACCACATGTCTGCAATCGCAGCAATGTTTCTTGGGCAAGATAGCCTGACGGATCCCTGCTCTTTCCAGACAGGTTATATATATATATATATATATATATATATATATATATATATATATATATATATATATATATATATATATATATATGCGTGTGTGTGTGTGCGCGCGCACACACGCGCGTGTGAGCGTGTTCTGAAAATCCTTTGACCAAATTAAGATGGCTTTCTACTCGAGATTCTTCAGATAATATGAACACCTACATAGAAAGGGAACAGTTGGTTTTAGTTTGATCTCAAATGTTTCTGATTGATAGATCAGCTGATGGGTCCTTTTTAAGTTCGGTTTTCTAAGCGGCACCCTATTTAACCGAAGGTTAACGCGGAAGTAAAGGTGTGAATTAGGGTTATTTTGTAGATGAAGTGGCAACAAATCAAGAAATAGGGTATATCTGGGTCCTGGTCTATATTAACAGTCATATCTTGTTACCGGAGACAGTTTCTGATCTGTTCTTGGCGGGAGACGGCATACGGTTCCGAAGACGCCATTTCGTATTGCTAATCACCACATCAGGATGAATAAATAGGCGATATATTAGTCGGGAAAAAACTGCCATAGCAAGAGTTGTCCCAACTATTACCTACCTACCCACCTGGACAAGCAGGCGAAGTGCTGAATAAAACTTGATATTTGAAACAGGATTCGCCTTCTTATTTTTCGACGTGACATTTGTTTTTCATCGTGTTACGGTGTAAACTTATACCACGCCCTTCTCTAGTTTTCGGTGCATACCGACGAACTGGAATTCAATGTAGAGTGATCATTGACCGATCGGTGGAAACCTTAGGCGAGGGTGACGTGGTGTGCTTACAATGTCTTACCTTTGATTCAGATTTTGGGAAGTGTGTAGGGTTAAGACGTTTTCGGCGGCCCATCGAGTATATACATACGTAATGTTTAAATAGAGATTTTAATCCGTTACTTAAATAGTAAAATTAATAACAACCGGCCTAGATCGAGAAATCCTGCTAAATGAGAATTGTACCTCCTGACAAGGATCGAACCTCTACTCCCAACTTTCCATCAGGGAAACCACTCCTATAGCCGAAGTGTGACGTGAGGTTATCTTCATACAGCAAGGTTTAAATTACTGTAGTTTACGTTTCGACTACGAAACTGAAGCTATTAGATCAAGATTCGCAGAAAGTCCCAGTGAAAAACGTATCTTCCTTAAATAGATAATTCAAACGTAGCGCTATTAAGATGGCCTTACTTCGTCCAAACAGGTAGCGGTACAATTTGGCGGGAGAAGTTGGGGTTTTCCTGATAGAAAATGAGATACAAGTTCAATTCCTGACGTGAGATATATTTTTCTTTAGGAAGATTTCTCGATCTAGGCTGGTTGTTTTTAAGAAAATACAGAGATAGCAACTAAAAAATAATGTTTGTAGTGATTATATATATATATATATATATATATATATATATATATATGTATATATATTTAACAAGACGGGAAATGTATAATGTATTTTGTTCTCAGTGTTTTCAGAAAAGTAACGAGTTTATTGCCAAAATCATTTTTATTTATTAATTTATTTTGATTTCTGTAAAGTTTTATCTTCAGCACAGTCGACAGTTCTTGCTATTACTATCGCAAGGAGATTCCATTTTTATTAGTTCCCATTTACAATACGTATAGATGTATTTTCTTTCTATTCCCATATATATTTTGGAAGTGTAGTATTGTCAGGATATCTTTTTTTCTCTCGATTGAAATTTTATCATTATTCTACCTTTCTTTTAGAGATTTTCTATTATTCCTATATACATTTTTATTCTCTATTAGCATTGTTTTTTTTTCCGTTTTTTTTGTTTATCTTATTACTGAATAAGAATTTTTTCAAGAATGCTCGTTGGTTAATTTTTACAATTACAGACAATATTATTACCATTATATTTTAATTTATTATGTTACTTACTCTCGTATATGGACTAAACGTGAGGGTTTCAATACAAACAATAAAAAGAAAACTTATTTTTGTAAGAATAAACATTAATGTACTTGAATTTCTAACCGGGATTGTTATTATTGTAAATGGGAATTTATATATATATATATATATATATATATATATATATATATATATATACATATATATATATATTTTGTGCAACTGAAACCGTTGAGAGGAAGGCCCCGAAACGGTGTACATTCTCTCCTGATGACCCCAGTTTAAAATTCGAGAGGAACACATCAAAATTCAGTGAAGTCATATGCCGTAGTGAAGCTCGGTGGAAGTGTCATTGGCATGAGGAGCATTACACATTCTGCTCGCTTCAGGTGAGTTTCAATTACTTTCCAGTAATTTCCTTCTTATATATATATATATATATATATATATATATATATATAGGGAGTGAGAGGGTGAGAGAGAGAGAGAGAGGAGCACGTTAAGATGATTCATTTTAGAAAAGAGTATTTATGGAAAAAAGATTTTTACCTGATTGGTTGCTATTAGGAATATCTTAAACAGTAAAAGAATGAATGGAAGAGATGAAAATAAAATAAAAGGTGAATGTTAGTCGAAGAATTTCCAAAACAAGGTAGACGTATTTTACTGTGATCCATGCGATTTTTTATTTTTTTTTTTTATTTTGCGAAAATTGGACTAATTAATTATCTTTGGACGCAAAAAAAAAGTTAAGAATTTCCACATTTTTTCTTTGTGTTTCTTAGTACTTTGCTTAGCTTTTGGAAGACATCTTTCGTTATGCTAATGCGTTCGGATTTAAGTGTCACGGTTTCTATCATCTGTTAAAACTTTCCCCAAATATTTAAATGTAAATTATTATATTTTTTAATAAAAATTTTGATAACAAATCACTTCGAAACAAAATAAATTTCTAAACCATATTATTTTTTTAATTCAAAGTAACTTCTTAGCTTCACTTTGAGAAGTTAATAGAGATAGATAATTTCAATATTCAATATTCGATCACAGTCAAAAAGTTCCATAGCTGATAATCAGTAATTTGTATTTAAAAAGTAAAAAGTTATATTATTTCTGGTAAACTTTTAAATTAGTCCCAAATTATGTGTTTTATACTTTAAATAAGAGAAAAGTATTATACATTATTAAAAAAGTGAAAAATGAATTTTTATTTAAAATCTTATGACAAAAAGAAAAAATATTTTAAGATTAAATTTTGCTCTCGTCAAAATATCTGCTTTGATTACTGCAGCAGAAATTTTTGGCATTCGTTGTAGAAGTTTCTCAAAGTATAAATTTCATAAATCATTCCATTCCTTTTTTCAATAACTCTTTCATCAACTTCATCCCATGGCTAATTCTGAGGGTAGCTTGAAACTTTTGAACTGTAGTGTACTTATGAATCTAGATTATTATTTTTCAAGAGAAATACTTCTAAAATATTGTTTCGAATGTTTTAATGAGGCATACAAGTTTTTTTTTTTTAGGATTGTTTATCAAAACAGCGAAACATTTTTTCATATTTGTTAATATTATTAGGTTGGTGCAAAAATAATGACGTAATAATGTCGTTTTTTGATGTTAAAAAACACGTCAAAACGACATTACTACGTCATTATTTTTGCACCAACCCAATAAATATTGAACGAAGACAATGAAGTGAAAATGAAGAATAAAATTAAAAAAAAAAAATAACTCTAGAACGAAATAAAAATAAGGAAAATGCAAATAAAAATCAGGCATTTCACTTACGTAGTAGATGAAATGTAACTCGTTTTTTTTTTATAGTTCTACGGTGAGAGAAATCCGCCTATTATAAATTGTTTTGTTATGATCGGATATCCTTGAAAGGTGTTGCTTTTATCATAAAATTGTTCATATCTCGATTGATGTTCGTACATCAGCTTTGATGAGTGGAGTCAGGTGGTAATAACTTTAGCAAATCCAAAAGATTACGACTGAATAATTACGACTGAATAATTAAAAAGACGTTCACAGATGAACGTTTCTTATTAATATTAGGAATACGAATCTCAAATTCCGAAAAGAAAAAAGATACTTGCAAAATTAAAAAGATACCCTGGCACTCACCCAGAAAAAGTTTATTTATAAAATTTATTTCTGTAATAAAAAGGAAAATTTTGGTATGCTTTAAAGTTTTTCATGAAGGTTTTAAGGAAAATAAAATTTAATGAGGTTCTTATAAAGAGGAGAATTCCTAAATTTTTTCTTTATTTGTTGTTTTGAGATTAAAAAAATTTGAAACTTTAAACCTTAATTAATTTAAATTTTGATCTTGTACTTGAAATTCAAGGGACCTACGACTATGCTAAATTTATTATATTTCAACTCCTGAGTAACATTCAGAGGATTTAGCAATTCCTCCTTGGCCTGAAAGGAGCCTAGATCCCTGTTCCGTGACCTTTCTAGAGATAGTGTGTGGAGAAAGCGCTCAGCCTACTGTGCCGTAAACAGTTAAATAGTAGTCAATAGGTTCGACTACATAAACACGGCAGGTACGTCTTTCATGTTTACTGAGCAGTAGAGCTTTATCTCTAGACATTACATTTGAATAGTTGGAGACTATAGCTCTCATGGAAACTGGAATAGGGAAGGCAGTTCCACAGGCGAGAGGTGCGATACATGAAGCTATTAGAGTAGAAGAGACGGCTACATTTAGTAGTTACGACAGTGAAAGGGTGAGAGCGGGATGCCAGCCTCGTAGGGCGCTTGAATTACCATGAAAGTATTTGTAAAAAAGACAAAGAGAGGCGACGGCGAGTCTTATGAGAGAGCGACTGTAGACGAGATGCCAGAACAGGGCTAATTATATTGCATATCCGCCTCTGGAGCTTATCAAGAACCCCGAGGCAAACAGAAGGGGCTCTAGACCATATATGGCAGCAATACTCCATACAAGGTCGAATTGTTGATTTGTAGATCTGAAGGATCGATTCCGGGGAGAAAAATTTCCTGGCGCGGCACAGGGAGCCAACTTTCCTTGCGGTGGACGAAGCAATTAACTCAATGTATTTATTCCATCTCGGGTCAACAAAGTGAGACCGAGCAGGTGCTCTCGAGAAGTTGAGTGTCAGACATTCTAATGGAGGGCAGGGAAGGATCTCCGTGGTGATTAATAGAGAGCAGTTTTGTTTTTGAGGCATTAAAGTTGACCAGCCAATTCCTGCCCCAGTTCACAGCCGATTGAAGGTCCTTTTCGAGACGCACGGCCAGGTTAGTTTTGTCAGCGACACTAGATTTGTTTTTGAGGCAGGAGTAAATTCTGATGTCATCCGCGTAGATGCCAACTTGGGAATTTATGGCGTCAGGAAGGTCATTTATATAGATAAGGAATAGAGTGGGGCCTAGGATGGAGCCTTGAGGAACACCTGCGTTCGTAGGATAGGAACTGGAGAAGAATCCGTTGAGAACGACCTTCAGTTCACGGTGTGACAGGAATGATTGTATTAGGTCAAACAATCGACCAGTAATGCCATAACCCTGGAGCTTGCGAAGAAGGCCGACATGCCAAACCCTATCAAACACTTTGGAGATGTCTAGGGCCACGGCACGAGCTTACCCGTTATTTTGAAGAGCTTGGTAGACAGTTTCAGTGATGGCCGTAAACACATCAGCTGTAGATCGGGCAAAGCGGAAGCCATATTGCTTGTCTGAGAGCAGATCATGGGATGTAAGGTGGTTAACCACTTCGGTATTTATTAGGGCTTCGAAGACTTTGCCGAAGATGGGTAGGAGACTGATAGGACGGTAATTAGAAGGGTCAGAGGGGTCGCCAGAGTTCTTGAAGGCAGGAACAATCGAAGAGGACTTCCAGCAGTCAGGAAAACAAGATTCCTTGAGGCAGTAGTTACATAGTTTAGAGAGGGCGGGCGACAGTTCAGGCGCGCATTTCTTCAAGACAATGGCTGGTATCCCATCCCCACCACTAGCCTTGTTGGGGTCTAAATTGGAGATAATGCCCAATACCAAAGACGGGGTTATGTGTAACCCACTCAATAGGGCCTCAGTCCTGAGAGGGAAGTCGAGTATGGGTACACCGGAAGAGTCGAGCGTTGATTTGAATGAAAATTTCCGAGCAAAGCATTCAGCCTTGTCGGCAGAGGAGGTCAGGACTTCGAACTGGTTGAACAAAGGATGTATAGATGGTTTGCAATTGTTCAATACACTCTTGCAGAGACAGCAATAATCTTTGGAGCTAAATTTGCGAGATGCAATACGCTCCTTCATCCGATCAGCAAATAGTGACTTAGCATCGTTGAGGACACGCTTACACTCGCTACGGGCGGAGGCAAAGAGACATGTCGCTCCGAAATAGGTGAAAGAAGTGGTTCCTATGGGCGATGGCGGCTAAGCAAGCAGCCGAGAACCAGGGGGAGGAGCGCGACATGACCCTATATTTCCTTGAGGGGATGAAAGCGTCGATTCCAGATTTAACCCAGGATGAGACCTCAGAAGAACATTCTTGGACGGGGAGCGAAAAGACAACATCCCAGGGGACATCGCGAATGAAATCATCGAACGAGTCCCAGTCAGCTCGTTGATAGTAGAACGAAGTTCTAGTGGTAGGAGGTTCTTTGCAGGGGGTGGAGTTCTGTTTAGGATGTGGTTTACCAGTTTCTTTCTTCCATGATTTAAATGCCTGAACATTTTTGTGATTTGACTGATCAGTTGTTGCGAGTTTTCATTTAAAAAGTACCGGCTTGGCAGTTTTCTAGTTGCTGCATCCGGACTGGTAGCAACAAGCCCGAACTCTTCGATAGCACTTACAAAGATTGCTCTGTTCAACAGTCGCATGACTTTCCAGTGGGCAACACCGAAGCCAGACTATGCATCAGTCTTAGCCATTTTCCATTTAGTATGTAAAAATTTAAAAAAAATCTTCTTATGACAGTTAAAATTTACAGAAATAAGAGTAACCCAGTAATCAAAAATTACCTACGCAACTCAAGCTTTCTTTATCTAATTTTTTTGGTATTCATACCAATTTCTGCAGTGTAGAATCTTTTCTCTTGAAATGTCTTCCAAATATCTTAGAGATTTTGAAAACTTATTTAAACTTTATTTACATTTTTCAGAAAACAGTCTGCCTGCCTTATGTGAAAGGGTTATCAGAGAAAATACAAAGGATCTGCGGTCCTTATAACATCAGGACAACCTTCAAAATCTTGACGACACTTCGCAGATATCTCCCGAGTAAGACTCCCTATAGAGGAGAACATGACTAAAGGCTGTGTTTACGTTATCCTATGAAGCTGCGAAAAGAAATATAAAGGGGAGATAGGCCGCCCCCTTAATGTAAGGCTTCAAGAACACCAGAAAGCTGTAACACGAGCAGAAGTGGAAAAATCACACGTGGCTGACCACATATGGAGAGAGAAGGGAGATCACCTCCCTCTGTGGGATCAGGTTGAGATCATAGACAAGGAACACCATTGGAAAATTCGTAAACTTAAGGAATCAGCACATATTCTAGGCCACAAAAATCTCCTGAGCCGACCAAGCATAGAAATGAATACAATATGAGAACCAGCAATAAGGAGTGCCAAAGAAAAGCGATAACAACAACATTTGCAATATGAGCACTGCTAAAAATGTTTGCTGAAGACATTAGGTTTATAATATCCAGAAATTCATGCACAGTTGTCCTCAATGACACATTTCACAGTGGATAAAGGCGTTGGTTAGATCCAGTGACTATTAAAAAGTTACTAACACATTTTTTTAAAAAAGATACCAAAATGAAATCAGTTGGTTTGTTAAAAAATGAAAATTTATGTACAGAATTTTACAAAAGATAGGTTCGGCTCTGATGTCAAAAAGGCTCCAAATTTAAAGTTTGCAAACAAAATATTTTGTTTGGATAATTGAGTTCCACATTTTAATCTATGGGGATGCAAAATATACGCCCTTTTTAATATATGAGTTCATTACATTTGGATATCTTTTCTAAACTTGTATTATTTAAACAAATATATATAGTAACCTCATTTTTACAAATAAACAGAAAAGCTACAGACCATAGAAATATGTAAGGGGTTAGCACCATATCAAACATAGATAAATAAATTACTATTTTACAGATGTTTTGGACATCTCGAAGGCATTTGACAGTGTTTGGTTCTGGGTGATTTTTTGAACTGATTAAGTTTTTCTTATCAAATCGCGAAATTAAACTTACCCTGAACGTCCACGCTTTCACCTCTTTCTGCAGTAATGTAAGTGTCCCCTGGGGCTATTTATCTCTTTCTGCAGTAATGTCCGTGTCCTCTGGGGCTATTTACCTCTTTCTGCAGTAATGAAAGTGTCCCCTGGGGCTTTTTACCTCTTTCTGCAGTAATATCATTGTACTCTGGAGCTATTTACTTCTTTTTGCAGTAATGAAAGTGTCCCCTGGGGCTATTTACTCCTGCCTTAATAGTAAATCAGATCAGTTTGATAACGTCAAATTTGTAGCTGATGTCTAAATGACTTACAACCTGTCGTTAACAGGGATAATGAATGGTTTGAGAATTTTAAACGCTTCCAAAACGAAACTGCTCTCTCTATCAATCATCTGAGAGATCTTTTTCTGTCTTCCATTAGTATGGCTGATGCTTACATTATTTGTTGACATGAAATGAAAAGATTATATTGGATCAATTGCTAGGTCTGCTGCTAAAAAGTTGTTTCACTTTGGTGTGTTCAGTAATTTATCTTAGATATTTATAGATCCACGACTCGTCCATGCTTTAAATATTGATTCCACACATAGTCTTGGTCTTGTTCATTTACAAATTCTGACTTTAAGACGCGTTGTTAAATAAATGTTCAAGACAAGACACTTCATCATGAAGCTAAATGTTGAAGCGAAAGTGTCTTTTCCTTTATAAATTATTCTTCTGTGGTTATTTGTAGAATTTCTTTTTTCCGTTCCATGTAGATGGCTCCACTTGAAGCGAGACACCCCATGTATACACAACTTACTCTAAATCAAAGACAATTACCGATCTATTGTATTATTAAATAATACCTAAACCCATCCAATATCCAAACTCTTCAGTTTCTGTCTGTCTATTTATTTGTTATATATATATATATATATATATATATATATATATATATATATATATATATATATATTGTTTTATATATAAATATATATTGTTTTATATATACATATATATTTGGTTTAAATATATGTGTGTGTGTGCATGTGTGTATATTTAAACATATATTGTTAAATATAACAGATAATGTTTATTAGGTTTGATGAGCCGTTCTTAACTTCGTATGGTTGCTTTAATTTGGGGTGAAAATAAAGACAAAAACTGTCCACCATTTGGCTATTTTTAAAGCTGTTTCTCGATTTAAGCTGTCAGCTCACAAGAGCCATATTCAGAGTCGTTATATTGACATTTAAACAAAGATACTCACCATCAAAGATGATATTCTGTTATGTTAACATAGAAGACTGCTATGCGAGAATAACGGTTATATTGTTGGTTCTTTGACACTACCCTAAATACTACACTATAGCTCAGTTTTATATATATTAGCCTTTATATATTGTGTTGCGTTTGGCTTTCATTTTAATCAAAATAATATCTCAGTTTTGAAGGAAAATACTCGCAAGCAAAGACAAATAGCGATTTGTTTTAAATGTGTTTATTTTGCACTTCGCCTCATCTGTCGTTGATTATTGTGGCTTTTGATTTGAATCGCCATTAAAACAAAATTATATGGGAAATAATTATCACTTTATTGTCAACCAAAATCCAGAATACAATCAATTGAAGAATGATTTGCTGCCTTCCTTTGTTTTATGACTTTTAGCCTTCAGGAATTTGACTTATTGTCTCTAGTTTTGATCGCTATTAATAAAAGATTCATTTGCCAAAAGAATTTGAATCTGAAGATATTCACTGGAATATTGTCAGTTCCATATTTAGCCATTATTTTGTCGTATCCCTCCTAATCAGGCAATTTATACGAAATGATGTCAATCTATTTGATCCATATAAGGAAGGCATGAAATAGCGAATTCCATCGTACAAAAAGAATTGAGTCAAACAATAAATGTTTAACATAAATGCAGCTCAAATAGCAAACAAAATGAAATCTTGACGATCAGTTTAAGACGTGTAGTTAAATAAAAGTTCAATATATTATTGATACTTGATCATAACGTAAAATATTGATGCGAAAGAGTTTTTTTTTTCTTTATAAATTATGTTTTTGTGGATATTTATTGAGTTTCCTTTTTCCGTTTTATGCAAATGCTTCCACTTAAAGCAATGCAACCCATGCATACGCAACTGGCAGAAACATAAAAGGCAGCATCGAATCACTGTGTTGCATGGAAATCAACGTCAATGAAATCATTTCCAACTCCACATGTATTATTTAAATAAATTTTTCAGCCAGTAAAAAGCATCAAAAAGAAATTAAGCACATCTGAGTCGCTTCTATGGAAGCCAATTTGAAAATTTAGCAGGTCCTCCAGCCACCACGTTGTTTTGCCTGGGCTTACGCGCCCCTCTTACCACTATGACAATCAGAATCCAGGCGATAAAGGAAATCCCTGGCGATAACCCCTGGATAGTTGAGTTATCGGGGTGGGCGGATATCCAAAGCATTGCATGTGGAATTAGAACAATCTACCTCTGTGGACTAAATAAATGGTTCAATTCGAAATTCTAATATCGTGTGAAGAAGGCCGAAGCGTACAACGGCGGAAATGTCGGCGGAATATGGCAATAAAGATGAGGACAACAGTCCGAATTATGTAAATAGTCTAAGTGTTATGTTAGCCAGAACGTTCTAACACACTTAGCAAGCGGAAAGAAAAAAAACAAATCTTGATCTCTGTCTGATGGAATTTCCAAGGCGTATTGCATTTCGAGATTGTTCTACACGGTCGCACTATCAACGCTAAACTGTATTGCAAACAAAAGAAGGAGAATCTTGCTTGCAATGCTTTGGTCAATCGAGGCCGGGCTTTGTTACAGCAAGACAGATGGATGGTGTTGAAATTCTTTGACACCCACCATTCGATGCTGCTCGAAGTGACTATGGCCTATTCTGCTCAATTCCTTTGCGATTCAACACTTTTAATGAAGTGAAGGAAGCTTGTTTACAGTATTTCATTCAAAGCCAATGGACTGGTATCTGGGACAGATTCAGAAGCTGGGTGATAGCTGGCAGAAGATCGTCGAGAATGAGGGACTTTATTTTGAAGAATGAATGTTGGAGTTGGCAATGTTATGATTCCATTTATTTTCCGACAGGGCCTCGGTCTCAACACGGAGGCCTACTTCAAGTGTCTTGATGAGTGTGCTGTCCTAGGTCAAGAGGGTGTCTGCTGGAAGATCCTATGTCTGGAAACAAGACT
This sequence comes from Acanthosepion lycidas, assembly GCA_963932145.1. Classification (NCBI taxonomy): domain Eukaryota; kingdom Metazoa; phylum Mollusca; class Cephalopoda; order Sepiida; family Sepiidae; genus Acanthosepion; species Acanthosepion lycidas. Next base: position 24,787,463 of record OZ010578.1, on the reverse strand, counting down.
CTTCACCGCGCCACACAAGCAAGAGAACCCAGCAATAGCTGTCAGATAATCTCTGCCACCACATCACCACTTACTTTTAGCTAGCTATCTCCCCAGACTGCAACCCCCTTGGTTATTATGTATGGGGTGCAGTTGTGTGAGAGACCAACAGAATTTATTGTAACACCAAAGATTAACTGAAGGCAAAGATTATAACAACATTCGCCAACTGAAACAAGGAGACCATCCAGAAGAGTTACAAGAGATTCCAAAGTCGTCTGGACGCCGTAGTTGAAGCCAATGGCAATTTTATTGAATAAATGTACTCTTTAGTATTTCAAGATATATTTGTCTAATTTTGGTAAATATAACTGATATATTGAGATGTCAGTATAATTTTCATTGTTGTGTAATTTAGACGACAATTTATCCATCGCACACTCTGTTTCATTAAAAGACATAACATAATACGTGTTGCCACGTGAAGACGCGTTATTTTTTAAATAATGAAAATGACATTGCTCAAAAACGAAAGGCTTAGATAATAGCTTATGAAATCTGAAAGTAGTCAAACATTGGACAATTTTTTATTTAAATATGTGCTGGAAACCAGGAAAATGGTACGAAATGCAGAAAATAGTAAATAAGTAAAACGTTAACAAAGGTATATACTTGATATTTAAACAAATTTATGACTTGAGACAGGCAGTCTCGATGCAGTGTTGATTTCTATATTCCTACTGTTTATAACTACAAACACTCTGTCTCGATTGTTAAGCATAAAGGAAATTTTATATAGAAACTATCATTACAATAAATGAATTAACAATTTTAGAAAGTATAGTAAAATAATTTTAGAGAAAGATCTCTTTTCGACTAAAATTCCGTTTTTAATTTTCCCCTGAATTAAAATTCCGTTTTTATTTTAGATATGATTACGGCCATATCACGTTGAAACACCAGTTCTAGTCAGGTCACTGAACTGCAGCAACATTGATGCTGGTCAGTACCTAGATTGGTGACCTCTTGAGACAACCAGGTGCTGTAAGCTTGAATAGTATTAATGGGCAATGACTTTTAATGAGAAATCGGAGAGCCGACTTCGAGTACTAGTCGACTTCGTTATATTCATTTAGAATCAAATAGCCTTGAGTATGGTATTAATCCATCCCTTCTCCTCCCAGCTATAAGTTAAATAGCAGAAGAGACTTGGTTCTATAGCCTTAGTTGGTAATCAGAATGAAAAAGTAGCCTCCTGCGGGAATTCCTTTGTCAAGTTAATCGTGAATCCAAAAGAGATATGATCGCCTAAGTGTGTATGACATCTATTGAATGAATTTAGATAGGAAGTCATCAACAGAAAACAGAATATGAAAACTTTTTTTGCTTCTTAATGTCGACATAAATATTTGCTGAACCGTAATTCAGTGATATTGTTACCACTTCACTTGCTCTTTTCTAAAAGCAGGTTTCTGTACATGTCGAGTGAGTGTGCTTATGTTTATTTACATAACCGCTTCAAAAAAAGACAACACCGGCATTTTTTTTTTACGACTGCAAAACGCATATTATTTCCATGGAGTAACATTCGTTTTCGATTTAAATAATTTACCTGTCAACTTAGAACCCCAAAATGACAACATTTTCATTGGGAGTTTTACACACGTTCACCTGCCTTGTAAGTGAAATGACTTCATTTTAATATTAATTTTCCCATATTTATTTCGTTGTTGTAATTTAATGTTTACTCCAGTTTGTTGTTTTCATTCTTACTTTCCTGTTTTTATTCAACATCTTAACTGAAAAAATATGAAATCCTATTTTGATACTACTGTTGATAAATAAGTCTACAATGATTGTAAACTTAATTGATCGATTGGGAGTCGTCAAACTGTAGACTGTAATCGTCAATTAAACGACTTCATGTGTACAAATTATGCGTAGATATTAAGTGAAGAATACCTTACGTATCATCCTAGACAACACGATGTTGTAATCCAAAGCAATAATTTATAATTGTATACATAATTGTATCTGTACTCTAAAGTAATACTTACAGAAATTGCATAATTCTGCTTTAATGAAACTAAGTCATGAGTGAGACGAAAATTTATATTCATTTATTCACGATGGACCAGTAACGCAACTTACTTACTAAAATACGCGAAGGACATTATTGCATATATTATTGATTTATTTTAATTTTTCAAGCTTGGTGCAAACTGTAATGATTAACCTATCACAATGTACACTCTCTTTTTCTTTCCCTTGATACATCTATCTATCTATCTATCTATCTATCTATCTATATATATATATATATATATATATATATATATATATATATATATTGTGTCAATTTAGGCAGCATCTTTTCATTCATACACGTTTCATTAAATAATATAGACAAGTGTTGTCTATTTATTTTATGTAAATTCTTTTCATAACGCCTGATAAGTTTAATAACATTATCATTGAACGAAGAAAGAAATTCGCAATATTGATCCATATTTTTTAATACAATCTAAGCTTTCGGCTTACATAAGCCATTATCAAAGATGTCAATTACAACATATTAAGCAATATACGGACAAGACAGTGATGATAGTCTGTGATTGTTTACATAGATGATTTCTTAGCAACGATAAACACATGACGCTAGAAGCGAGAATCGCACCGCATCACATGACGTCACACATGACCACGGGAGAATGAATTGGAGAAATATGAAGTATGAAGTATGAAATATGAAGTATGAGCTGCCGTTGGTAGAAACCAATGGCTTCTGTTACCAATTATAGACATTTAAGGATATTTGTAGAGATTCCATAGTTGATTTTGTTTAGGTTGGGTTTCAACTGTTTGATGTATAATGCTTCAAGGATTTTTAGTTTTTGTCTATTGTTTTCATGTCAAAGTATAATTGTGTTTTCGACAAGTATTTTACGGAATTGTGTGTGCGGGCAGGCATGTTGTTTTAAAGTTTTCATTCAGATGTAGTGCCAAGCGTTGTGAAAGCGAGTTTGTGGTATGACCAACATAAATATTATTTAATTCGTTGGAGATACAATCTCCCAAAGGGCACCTGAATTTATAAACTATGTTGTTTTTTTGCAAATCGCTAACCGAGGGAGAAGAATCATTGCGAAGAATTAAGTTGGATATACTAGATTTAGTGTAGTATATGATTAATTTAATTATTTTGCTAGGATCTGTTGTTGATATATTAGTATTTACTAAATTTTTTAGTATATTTTCATCTTGTTTATAATTAGTATGCATTTGATTACGATATAGGAGATTAATATGTTTGAGATCAGTAGAAGCAGTATTATGTACTACTTGCTTAGTATTGAGATTTCTAAGAACGCATCTTATTTGTCCATCAACTATATAGTTTGGAAAGCTATTATTAATAAGTGCCTGTTTTGTATTCTTTAGTTAACTGTAAAAAATCTGTTTTGTTTATCGTTGCTAAGAAATCATCTATGTAAACAATCACAGACTATTATCACTGTCTTGTCCGTATATTGCTTAATATGTTGTACTGTAATTGACATCTTTGATAATGGGTTATGTAAGCCGAAAGCTTAGATTGGATTAAAAAATATGGATCAATATTGCGAATTTCTTTCTTCGTTCAATGATAATGTTATTAAACTTATCAGGCGTTATGAAAAGAATTTACATAAAATAAATAGACAGCCCTTGTCTATATTATTTAATGAAACGTGTATGAATATATATATATATATATATATATATATATATATATATATATATATATATATATATATATATATATATATCATCTCTGTGATGTTCATATAAACGTTTTTGGTTGTGGTTTCTCGATATTTCACAGAGGTAAATCAATGGGCATTTTGTGCAGTCTATTTTGCGTATCACTGCGACAATTCTGGTATTGTTACTCTCTTGGTTAATGCTGTATCTCTTATTCCTTTAGAAGTGGTATTCATGAATTTTGTGTCAAGGTTGGACCGTTTTGGATGCTGAGTATTATGGAATTGGTAGGTAGGATTATGTATCTAACTTTATTATGGTTGTTGGAATTATTATTTGTGGATGTTTGTATTTTTTCCTCTGGATTTTGGAGGCTTTTCGTTTGGCGTTGTGCAGAAAACATTTCAGATATTGGATAGTACATGCATTTGATTTCCCAATACGAAGCAAAGTACACTTTATCGTTTCTCGTCATCGTGTTTATACGTACATATAAGTATATGCAACTAAAGTTCTTTTTAAAACCAACAAATAATAAAGAAATATTACGTATTTATTCCTACAACAACAATAAAGTAAAATCTGAAGAAATCATAGGCTTTTATTTAAGAGTCCTTAGAATAAGGGAAATACATCGAAAACACCTTCAAAATTTTCCAGTTATTCTCCGAAAAATAAATCGAATTCTCTGCTTTATGTATTCAATAATTTTATAAAATGCATTATTTCTTTTCGTTTGCATTCTTCTCTCCTAGACGAGATATCTCCAAAAATTCGTTAGAAAAGGAGAATGCATCATGAAAAAATGTTCCAAACATAATAAAAACAACATTTTATCGTCAAAATCTTTGTTAAGAAGAAAAATCAAAGCATTTTTTGATGCCATTTTTTAAAATCCTTTTTAGAACCTCGGAAATTTTTGTTAAAATCTCGGTTGTTCTTGTAACGTCAACGTGGAACCCTAATTTTTTACGGTAAAATTAAACGGTTTTTTTTTTCACATTGATTTTGAAATACTTATAAAATCAGATAATTGTTGGATTTTAAAGAAACCTTCAGGATTTATTCAGAAAGAAATTAACGTATTTTGCAAACTTTTCTTTCCTAGAAAATATTTTGTTTACATCTGCAACTCCAGCGCGTTTAATGTTTAATAAATTTAAATTTAAAAATAATAAAATAAAATTTCTAGAATTTCATTTTTTTTATCTTTACATTTTATCTTAATTATCATTTACATTTATTATAATAACAAGTCATTGGAGAATTTAAATCATCAAAAATTTTTAATAAAAACAGGAACCCCAGTTGTAGAAGATCTGCACTGAATTTCAAAATAAAAATAAACAACAAAGGTAAGACACATTTTGATTAGAAAATCTTTTAATTGTTTTATGAATAAAATATATTATAGACACTATAGTCTTAAGAAGATATTTTTCGATGAATAATGAATTTTTATATGAATTATAAATTTCATTAAAGATTGTAATTAGAATATTTTTAAACATTTAAAATTTTATATTAATTTGTAGCGTGCAAATGATATTGTTATTAAATTAAAACTGATTTAAATGGAAACTCTCACTACAATTCAAAGACCCACAGTATATTAAAAGAATTTTGAATTTTGTTTTGTCTATACACAACATTATCAGATAATAAGAAAGTTATATATAATAAATTAAAATTTTATTAATAAATTACTAACATTTTCTAACAAGTGTATTTGTAAGTAATGTTATTAAAGCAAAGGACCTAAAATTCAGATTTTTGAATGGATGATTATAATCATAGAAATCAACTATAAAGAAAATATAATTTCATGCAGATATAAAGTAGAGATTTCTGTGATTATGTTTATTAATATCAAGGTTCATCTTCCATTGTTTTCAACTCATGTCTCTTCTCATTCAGGGTTGAGTTCACTTTCATTTACACATTTTCTTCTTCTATCATAATTTCTGCTGCTTTGTCAAAACACGCGGGGCTTCGCATTACTGTTTATGAATCCTAAATAAGTCTATTATTTCCCGAACACACTAATGTAAGAGATGATAAACTTATTTTAGACACAGCTTCCTTCCATTCAAAAGTTAGTCTACCCTCTTTTAGTGGCACGAAGAAATACCTAATTATTTTCTGAAAATTCTATATATGATGAACTAATTCACAATGCAGTTTCCTACAATTCAACCATTGTTCTGCTATTATTCATAATTTGTACACATAAAATACGTAATCACTTTCCAAATATCATAATACGTAGATGTGATGATGAACCAATTCTAGACGCTGTTTTCTAATCAACAATTATTCTATCATGCTTATGTGAGAAATGATTCACAGTGGTGAAATGCGTAAAAAACTTCCGATCACCAAGAACAAATGATAAAACGTGTACTGGACATTTGTGTACAGGACAACTGCGTACCAGACAATTGTGTCACTGGACATTTGCGTACCTCTGATAATTTTTTGAAGCTTTTAAAGGCAATTAACATAAATTTTGAAAAAAGCATAGGTATTAATCATATTAAAAAAAAGAAAAAGTATAAAAGGAATGGAATAAAAAATAAAAGTTTATTTTCTTTTATAATGCAAAGACAGATTGACAGTGTTGCAAGATCGCTCTACACATCGCCAGAATGTTTTTGTTTCATGGGCGTTTTTCTTATAATGGTGATAGCTGCAATTTTCCTCGTTCACAAATATTTTTCTACCAGTGTTTGATTTTCGGAACTTAGCCATGGGTTCCAAATAAAAATATAATATATAAAATCCAGAATCTATTTTTTATGTTTGGTAACTATTAGGTTGGTGCAAAAATAATGACATAATAATGTCGTTTTTTGACGTATTTTTTAACGTCAAAAAACGACATTATTACGTCATTATTCTTGCACCAACCTAATACCTTTGTGCTTGTTTAGAGTAATTAAATGTATTGGTGTGCAAATTTCTATATTAAACAGCCCTTTAAAAATGTTAACTTCAAAAAATTATCAGAGGTACACAATTATCCAGGGACGCATTGATCTAGGGACGAAAACATCCACGGACGCAATTGTTTGGTACGCAATTGTGCAGGACACAAACGTCCAGTACGCAGCTGTCCGTCTACCGGATAGGTTGATGTTTTTGGAATTAACAACTTTCGGTGAAAGACGAACAACAAACTCGACTCTAATAAAGTTAATGGCCATCATTCCTTATATAAGCGTTAGTAGGATCAGATAGCTGTTTTTAAAAGATGAAATGAAGCGTTCTGTTGGTTAAGAAACCTAAAAAAAAAGGCGCTTCTTTTAAAACTATAGCAACCTTTACGGATGTTGTCGGATGAATCCTTTCAAGTCCGAATTAGAAGATTTTAGATGCTTTTGAAGTCTCAAGTTTCTGCCGACTCATAAAGATGTTTTCTAATGGCTAAGAGTGACAGGTAATTTTAACCAATACAAATCCAACTTAACTATCAGGTTTGGATAGATTCTCAAGCAAACTTTAAAAGAACGCATTTAAAAAAAAATTAAGAATTGAATTTTTAAAAGAAAAAAAAACAAACTTTCCCTAGATTTCGTATTCAGAATTACAAAGCATCACAAAATTCAAAATACAATTTGCAACTTTTTATGCAATGTTCCTGTTCTTATTTTTTCCAAATTAAGCGGTTGAAGGAAAAATTCTGTTCACATAATTTTGACAAATTCTGCATATTAATATACTTGTAGGTGTGTATGTGCGCGCATGTGTGCGCACTTGCATGTGTGTATGCATACACACACAACACAGATATATATATATATATATATATATATATATATATATATATATATATATATATATATGCGTGTGTGCATGCGTGACACAGAAAAACATTATTTGACAAATTTGTGTATCTTAACCGCCATTAGAATCACTTGTGAAGCATTTGATCCTTTCATTAACTGTAAATGATTAGTAAATTTAAACCGATAAAACTTTAAATTTCAACAATTCTTTTTTTTCAGAATGGAATAGACAGATCCAAGTAACATTGAAAGACAAACAATCGAATTGGAACCAGAACCAGATCCTGATGTTGGAGACTCCCTCCACATTCCAGATGGTGGTTGGGGTTGGGTCGTTTGCTTTGCTGGATTCATGGCGAATATTACAATTTTCGGATTGAATTCCTCAAATGGTATTCTCGTCCTTGGACTGACTGCCATTTAGGGAGAAAGCATTTCGAAAACAGCCATGGTCGGTTCTATTTTTGGTGGAATTCAGTTATGTGTTGGTGAGTTTTCTAATTCATGCAAGTATAAAAGACTTGTATCATTTTGTGACACATTTGTTCTTGACTTAAATATTTTTTCATTAACCAGGTCCGTTTGTGTTGCTTCTAATGATGTTTAATGCAAGCCATCGTCAAGTCATCATTTGCGGAGGATTCTTTTCTTCTCTGGCAACCTTTACAAGCTTTTTTGTTGAGAAAGTTAAAGTTCTTTATGTGACGTATGGAATTATCTCGAGTAAGAATGGATTCTGTTTATAATGTAAATGTAAATTCTTCTTATTCTGCTCTCATTATTATGCCGAACCAATGACAGAATGAAGGTAACTCTTCTCAATACACCAGCACTTTCCTCAGTATTCTTGAGGATTTTAATAATGGTATTATTATTATTATTATTATTATTATTATTATTATTGATTGGATGATTACATTTCTTGCGTTTGCTACAGAACGACACAAGAAGAAGAAGAAGAAGAAGAAGAAGAAGAAGAAGAAGAAGAAGAAGAAGAAGAAGAATGATATATTTCTTATTAATACGAAATAATTTTTATTTTATTTTGGTATTTTTTTCGTTTGTGCAGTCAAAATTTTTCTAAAAGAGCAATCCAAATTCCTTGCACCGTTCCCAGTAAAGAACAGTTCCTTTTCAGTCAAATGCACTTATTATGTCATTTGACCTTAGTTTATACATGCAATCATTATATGGTTGGTGATTTAACTTTTTTCTCTGAACACTTGTAATTTTTCTGTATTTGTATTTAAATGATTCTCATTTAAGTTAAAAATGCTCGATTCAGTTAGACAAGTGAAAGTGGTGAAAGAAAACGTAATGATCTGAAAAGTGATAATGCCAGATATTGCTCTTAAGCAAGGCGGCCATATTTCTAATTACAATAGCGATGAGTCTAGTTTTTTATTAAATATTTCCATATAATATCTCAGAAAGAAGCGAAGGTAGAAAATGAAAAAAAAAAAATTATATTTATATAAATAATATATTTACGTTTGTCAATTTTTCAGTAAATGTTTCTATAAAAGGACTCGGTTAGAAGTAAAGAAAGAAAGAAAGAAAGAAAGAACAAACAAACAAACAAACAAACAAACATTGATATTTACGTTTGTCTCTTCTTTATATTCAATCGTCTTTTCGTCTGGATCGAATCCTGATTCCGGTTTTAGCAGAAACTCATTCTTAAACTTCAATTTGATTTCTGAAATGAATTGATTAGTATAAAACTGAGAAAATACAATATCTATCTATATGTCTGGGATGAGGTATTATGATTACTTACAATATTTGCATTATTGGGACTGTTATCCTCATCTTTATTGTCATATTCACATCGTTTTGGCCGTTGTACGATCCGGCCTTGGAATTTTGAACGGAACCCTTTATTGACATTATTTACATTATTCGGACTATTGTCCTCATCTTTCTCGCCATATTTATTAAAACGTTTCGGCCGTTGCGTCCTCAAAGACACATGGCACAATGGATAAAGGCGTTGGCTAGCTCCAGTGACAGGACTCAAAGAGTGTGATTTCAATACCCGGTTAAGGCAGTGGATAACTTTCAGAGGAAAATTAACAGGAGATAACTGCTAACTGACATGGATTAAACATGGCACGTCGAACTAGAACAGTCTTCCCCAGTGAGTGAAATAATGGGTTCAGTTCGACATTCCAACCACCTGAAGAAGGTCGGAGCGTACAACGGCCGAAACGTTGTTATAAATATGGCGACAATGACGAGGACAATAGTCCGAATAATGTAAATAGTGTACATAATACCTCATCTCAGAAATATAGACAGATGCCCTTTATTGAGTAGATTGTTCTAGTTTCACGTGCTATGCCTCTTCCGGGTGTCTCTGTTATTTTCTTATATTTTACAAACGCAATAAATCCTCAAATTTCTAAAAGGAAAAAATGTTCATGCATTGATTTATTCGAACTTATTCTTCATTTTTATTATTTTAGGCACACTTTTCTAGCGGCTGTATTCTCTGGCTTTTTTTTCCAATTGTCTATCTTATGTGGCAATGATCTGTTAGATTCGAACTATCCACTTTATTTAATCCATTCACTTGCAACGTTCTCATTACTCTGCCAATGTGAGGCAATGTTTCACTTTAGTTAATTCTTAGTTGATATTTCTTTGTGATGTTGCTTTTACACGATTCCCTAAACCACAATGAATTATTGAACTCAAGATCACGTTCGCATGTACTGTCTATCCAACAGTTCACTTCTCTTAATGGAATAAATTAGTATTATTGCTGACATACTTCATATTTCAACAGATTATATTCTAATGCCTTCATTGCTTCGCATATCCGTTACTTATGTAGCCTTTTACATTCTCTTGGCCCGTTTTTCTCGTTTTTCCTGTTCGCATCTTGTTTCGTAATTCGCGAAGGTGAACAAATTAAATTCAATCCTATTTTTTTGAATGATTTTCTTCGGGAAAATCGTTCTATTGTTTCCCTAATATTCTTTTCCTTTCTCTCTACAAGATTTTGGCCGCTGAGCTCTTCAGCCTTCTTCAAATGTTTGTTTCACTTAGTAACAGTTGATATCTGTCCATGCATTTCCCTTGCTTTTTGTTATCTTTGCAATCCTGAATTTCTTTTCTATCGACGTTTCCCATGCTTGGCCTCCTGATAAGAGAAACGTTGTGGGAGAAAGAAGACGTTGGTAGGAACCAAGAAATCTTCCATGCTCAAATCATGACATTAAAAATGTAGAATGTCATAGAATCTTTTACATTCGAGAAGTTAATTAATTAATTGTTTCTGCTTCTACCTATTTA
>OZ010578.1:24626652-24766652 GCA_963932145.1 Acanthosepion lycidas | reverse complement strand
ACCTATTCCGGGTTGCACGTAATAAATGTAAACGTATACTCGAAGTAGCTACGTCTCTATTCAGAAAATGAGGCACCGTATTGCATCTTACAAATGTGGCTCTCGGGATTACAAGTGGCTCTGTAATAGCTTGTTAAATACAAATAAGTTTTCTATTCCTCCTCTCTTCAATCAGTTTGAGGTATTAACATCTACTGATGAAGCTGAATGTTTTCCCGCAAATTCTGCTTTGTCCTGACTCATTAGGAGCATCCTTGCCTAATTTCCCACTTAGAACCGAATCTCTCTTAAGTGATATGCATATAACTCCCTGTGTTTTCTGCTATGATCTCTAATATGGATCCCCACAAAGCATGTGAACCTGATGGTATCTCTGTAATAGTCCTTAAGAAGCGTGCTCACGAACTGGCTCCTGTTCTCTCTAATCTGTAATAAATGCGTCGCTGCCTCTTGTTTCCTTGCCTGATGGAAATCGTCATTTTAATTTTGAATTACTCGGATAAATCGTTCAACACTTCCAACTATCAAGCCTATTAGCCTTCTGGGAAGCTACAAGAGTCCCTAGTCAGTGCAGAATTAAGCATCTCACATCGCAGGGCCTTTTTTCACACATGCAATACGGCTCTCGTTTCTCCAAGTTAACTGCTGATATACTGACGATATTTGTGGACAGATTCTCTCAAGCTCTAGGTAAGAAGGTTGACGCCTGAGATGTAGCTTTGGATATCTCGAAAGCCTTCAACAGAATTTGGTATACAGGTGTTCTTCATAAATTGAAAAGTTATGGTGTCTCTGGACACATTTTTGAATTGATACACTCTTTCTTGGTAAATCATAAAATGAAAGTTATCCTGAATGGCCACTCTTCCAGATCCTTTCGTACTAATGCAGGTTAACCCCTTCAGGGCGCCATCAGTGGTCTTACTTCGTTTTTAATTTTCATTAATGACCTTCCTGATGGCATCATCTCTCAATTTGGTATCTATGCTGATGACACTCCTGTCTCAATAGTAAGCCGGATCGGTTCGATAAGGTTAAATTGGCGGATGATTACACTCATATTCTTACTATATTTCATCAAAAATATATATATGAATTTGGCTAGATTGCAAACAATTATTTTTAAAACTTTTGAAACTACCAGCATTCCTCGTCCATGCGCATATGCATTCAAAGCAACGTCAAGAGACCAAGTGCGTTGAAGTCCTAATGGATGAAACGCGTCACAAATGAACTTTTTTTCATTTTATCTGACAATTTCCTCAATACTGTTCTTGATATATAAAAATACATATCATTATGTCATATATATATATATATATATATATATATATATATATATATATATATATATATATATATATATGTACAGGTATGCAGAAAAATAGGGAAGAACGCGTTAGGTAAATAACCCGGAGTTCTTTAGTATTTTTGTTTTTATTTTTAAAAAACAGTGCTCCATACAGAAGTAGAGCTTAAATTATAATTATTTTTTAAAAGATATGATTCCTTCGCTACATAAGAGTTCTCATGTTTCAAAAACATTATTAAAATTAAATTGAATTAAGGTATCGAGCCCTGTTTCATCCTCAAGCGTAAATTTAGTTCCTAAAACTTTAATTCAATTTAATTTTAATAATTATATTGAGGGTTTCGGCTCTCGTTTTTGAAACATGAGAACTCTTATGTAGCGAAGGAATCATATCTTTTAAAAATAATTATAATATATTTATATACGTGTGTGTGTGTGTATGTATATATATATGTGTGTGTGTGTATGTATATATATATATATATATATATATATACATGTGTGTGTGTGTGTGTGTGTGCGATTATATAATATTACATACTGAGTCGCATCAAAGGAAACTTAAACATATAATCCTTTGAAGTCCTAAGGGAATGGATGCATCACACCAAGGTTGTTTTTTTTTTTTACACTTTTCTTATACAAATGAAAATAAATATTTCCAGGGGGAATAATAGCAACTGGGTATTACAGGGTTATTATCCGTTGGACATAATTGCAATATGGATTATATAAATTGGATTTTTTTTTACATTGATGTTCACTCTGTACAAGGCTCGGGTGCCACTCAAGGTAGAGGGTTACAGAATAAGAGGCAGAGTTTCGGTGTATATGTGGGAAAGATAACGGTTAATACTAGATATGAGCGGGATAATATTGTAGTGATTAGGGCATCGGTTACGCAGAGAATCGTTTCGTGGAAAGACGCTGCTCAAGTGGAACTTGCATTTCAAAAATGAAATACAAAAGAAATGAAGGTTGTTCGCTACAATGTGCGCGGCATGGTTAGTCTTAGATGTGAAGGTTAAATTAATGGAGATAAGGCATGTAGTTAGTCTGAAAACATTTCCATGAAAATATCGAAAAAAGCAGTGAGAAGAAGGAGACGCCACAAAGAACTCTTGTAACTGCTAGGTAACTTTGGTCTATTTGGGAAGGATATTAAAATAATCCAGAAATTTTACTGCCAACAATTCGCCTGCATATCGATAGAAAATGAATTCAGTTAATATTCAAAAATAGAAACGGTTGTAAGACAAGGATGCGCCTTCTCACCAGACTTATTCAACTTATACAATGAGGTGATTCCTAGAGAATTAAAAGTCCTGTCAGGGTTAATCATTGGCAGCCACAATCTTAACAACTTAAGATATGCAGATGATACAGTGTTGATAGCAGATGCAGAAAGGTAACTACAAGAACTCCTTCTGCAAAATGTAGCGAAGGAAAGCGAGAAGAAAGGACTATACAACAATTGCAAGAAGACTGAATTGCAAGAATAATTGTTAGGGAAAGGAAAAACTCAACATGTTAATTACAAATTGAATATATCGAAATCAAACAAGTACAACAATTTAAATATCTGTTGTTTTAACACAGGATAGAAAGAAGAGATGATGAACTTATTCTAGACGCTTAAGTTTGCCGACATTTTTAATTAATTTCCGGTCACTATAGAAGCTTTCTCAAAATCTAGTTAAAACAAAACTTGAAATTTAATGGAAACAATGTGTAAACAAAAAATACGTTGACAAAGTTGCGATGTAAATGAAGTTTACATCGTTCTTTTAAACAAAATATGCAAGCTCGGCCTCATTGAAGTAGATATAAATTGAAATAGATCTTAATAGAAAAGAAATTACAATTAGTCGGTGTAAAAAAGGAAATCATTTGAATACTGTTAGAGTATGCATGTGTGTGTGTGTGGATAAAATACCTCCTTTGGAATGAATAGCTTGTGTTTTCGGTGAAATATATTTCTGCATCTCTATGATTCAAACAACGTCGTAAAGAAACGCGACTCTGACGTGTGTGTGTGTGTGTGAGAGAGAGAGAGAGAGAGAAAACTCATTTCAGAAATATAGGTATCTGAACCACCATTAAATTCTCTTAAATTTTCTTGTGATGATTTAAACATTTCATTAGTTTTAAAATTTTCATAGATTTGCATCCATAATACTTAACTTTAAATCTGAGGGTTCTTTTTTCAGAATGGAACAGACAGACCCAAATATCTTTAAAAGACAAACAAACGAAGTGGAACTAGAAAGAGAACTTGATGTTGGAAACTCTCTACACATTCCTGATGGAGGTTGGGGTTGGGTTGTTTGCTTTGCCGGATTCATGACGAATTTTACCATTTACGGATTGCTTTCTTCAAATGGTATTCTCGTGCTTGGACTGGCTGTCATTTACAATGTCGGTATTTCGAAAACAGAAATGGTCGGTTCTATTTTCAGTGGAGTCATGGTATGCGTTGGTAAGTTTCCATATTGATGCAAATATAAGACTTGTTCTATTTTGTTCTTGACTTGAAAATTTCCCTTTTACCAGGTCCGTTTGTGTTGCTTCTAATGATGTTCAATGCAAGCCATCGCCAAGTTATCATTTGCGGAGGATTCGTTTCTGCTGTGGCAACCTTTACAAGTTTTTTTGTTGAGCAATTTGAAGTTATTTACGTTACGTATGGAATTCTCTCAGGTAAGAATGGATTTTGTTTATAATATAAATGTAAATTCTTCTTATTCTTCTTTCATTATTATGTCGTACCAATTAAAGATTCGACGAGGACAGAATGAAAGTAACTCTTCTCAATACACCAGCACTTTCCTCGGTATTCCTGTATATTTTAATAATGGTGTTTGTTTTGTATGATTGCTCGTCTTGTGTTTGATAAGGAACAATACAAGCAAAATTTTGATCTGCTAGGGAAGCTTGACTTATTTGCGAAACGTATTAAAATAATCCAGAACTGAAAAATAAATCATTTACGATAACGTTCGATGGACAGGCATGAAGAAATAAACATGGGAATGAACTGAACTCTTGTCTAAAGTTCGTTTGCATCTAATATAGGTGTTGCGGTCAGTTTGGTGGCACCCCTTGCTTCTTACAATAGATGAAATAGTAACTGCAAAGAAATATTACGATGAACTCACCAATTTCATATATATATATATATATATATATATATATATGTGTGTGTGTGTGTGTGTGTGTGTGTGTATATAAATCTATCTATAAAAATATTATAAAAAATTATTTATTCGAAAATTATAACATAAATATATGTTATAACATATTTATGCCATAATTTTCGAATAAATAATTATATTTGCTCTACTCTGTATTGAGCACTCTTTTAAGAATAGTATTTGTTGGTTATTGAAATTTATTCCGTATACACCAATCCTATACTTGTGTATATATATATATATATATATATATATATATATATATATATATATATATTATTTGTTGTTGCTATTTATAGAAATTTATTACTGTTGTTCATGATGACGGTCGTCTTTGTGTAGAGAATGCAGAGGTTAGCAGTGAATATTTCGAAGACAGTAGAAAAGCGTAGTTCAGGTTAGCAGTGGATATCCCGGTAAAGTAGCAGAGCGTAGTTCTCCCTTCTGTTCCTCTTCGCCTGACAAGCTGGCACTGGACATTCGAATAGAGTAAACAAAATGGCCGCCTTTGTACACGACGGATTCTACGTCTTCTGATTGGTTAACCTTCTATTGGTGGACTATAAAGTGAGTCAAGTCATTTGGACTGTCTCACTAGTACATAATATGAACAAAAAACTGCAACAATTACTCTTGCTCTTCTTTCCATAGTTTGGTGTATTTTTTTATGCAGTTTTAATATGTCTGAATTTCAAGGTTATTTTTACAACCAGATTCCGTTCTAATGAGCCGCCTGCTTTCTCGCTTATTCATTTAACCCCTTCTCGATTCTTCTTTTAGGAATTTTTGCTGGAATGTTATATTTTCCCGCAACACAATCGTTGGATCTTATTTTAGGAAGAAACGGACTTTGGCTGTCGGAATCTCTCAAAGTAGAACTGGAATTGGTGCAGTTGTCCTTAATTATTTATTAGAACGGAGCATTTCCTTTTATGGTATGAGAGGAACATTTTTATTAATAAGTGGATTGTTTTTGAACTTTGTTGTTTATGGCACCTTGTACCGGCCGCTTAAGACCGCCAAAATGAAGAACAAGGAGATGGAAGGTCTGTATATTTCAAGAATATAATCTTCAGTGAAATTTTTGTTGTGTAAGTTGTGATGATCTTTTTAATTTCCGTTTAAAAACATAAGATAAAAAGTTCATTGAGTTGGTGGTATTGATAAAGGGGAAAGAACTCGTGCCTTTATATTGTAAAACAATGCCCAATCATTTTCTTTCTTTCTTTCTTTTCCTCTTTATTATATATTTGCCACACTTTCATTTTCTCCCGTCAATTCATATCTTATCTGTCCCTTTATTCATTTAAAAAAATAGTACGCACACAACAAACCTGTATATATATATATATATATATATATATATATATATATATATATATATATATATATATATATATATGATTTATTGAAAATTATTGACTTGATGTCTCCCCTCCCCATAACTAATACCCAGGTGACGAGTCTGTCATGATTACCACTAGAGATCATAAGAGAAGTCTGTGAAAATTATAGAACCCACAAGGAATGAGATTAATTTTTTTTAGGAAATCTAGTCAATTCTTCCTTTTTTTAGGTAAAGTCTTCGATCACTTTGCTATATAACGTATCAGCACCACACTCTAGCTTCATCTTTTTATATAATTATTTTCTCCCTTTAATAAAGAAAACAATCATTTAAAGGAAGCTAACCTGACAGGTATGTTCAGAATAAGACGTTGTAATCTGGTTACTTCTTCTCGAGCTTGGCTTAGTTCAATTTCCCGACTCCGTTCGCTGCTTCATGTTTGCTTTGCAAAATCTGCAGCAGGAACTGATTTCAGCTCGCATTTCAATCCATTCAAATTCATTTTTTTTTTTTTACAAATATCCAAAGATAAAAACGCCCCCATCGTAACGCAAGTGTTAAAAATTTTCGGATTTAACAAATCTTAAACTCTTATATTGTTTTAAATCTTTGCTCAACTTCCGTTTCTTGCTGTCGACCACTCTTCAATTCCTGAACCCGACAGACAAATTTAAAACTGTGGGCGATCGAATATAAAGAATGTACAAACGTAAATGCCACTGTATTTTTCCTCCGTTTATTTTTCATTCACTCATTGAGGCAGTTTATTTGAAAAATCTAATGAAAAATTGACTGGATGCCTTGAACAATTTCTTTCTGTCGAAGCACATTTCTGTTTCTTTTAGTCTCTTCTTCAAGATATCACTTCCATTCTCTTTTCTTTGTTTCTAACGAGATTTTCCTTAATATGCTCCTTATTTTGTTTTGTTAAAACTGTAATTTGTATGTTTTATAGAAAGCGTCTCATTTCAGAAATCAAATTAAAGTCTCTGAATGAGTTTCTACTAAAACCGGAATCAAGGTTCGATCCAGACGAAAAGGCGATTGAATATGATAAAAAGGAAAAACGTAAATGTCAATGTTTTTTTTTCTTTCTATATACTCTTTATTCCGAGACATTTGGTAGAAATATCGACGGAAAAAAGAGAATCTTAACGCTTTTGTAAATATCAATATGGCCGCCTTGCTTAGGAGCTGTATCTAGCATTATTACTTCTCAGATCATTACGAATGTCAGTGGTATGATTCCCATTAGGGTCTCCTACAATTAGGGATACATTGATATTTCTAAATAACATTAGCTTGAAACTTATCTGTATTGTTTGATTGTTCTGTTTCATCATATTCTCGAAATGCCTCATTTGGAATTAATACTTAACATGTAATGGTGAAGGGCAACTATAGTTGTCTCCCTCTTGAAATAATCGACTATAAAAGAAATGGTTAAAACTCACTTAGTTCTTAGTCCTTAATAAGTTTTGTCTTTTTGTTATTTCTTTCAAACTCAGTTCTGCCATGCATTTGCTCAAATTCTTCAAGTATGTTACGCGCTGCTTTCCTATGTCCCGCTTTCTCTCAATCTTTCTTGTGAGTATAAGATTTTCAAAATCCTCTTTCTTTATTACATGTTCTAAAAATTTCAACTGCTTCTTTCTGATTTTAAGTATGTTTCCTTTTGCTTCCCATTCTCTCCAAAACCTTGTCGTTGCTCACATGTTCGACCCAAGTATATTCTCAGTATATTTCTGTAGAACCACGTTTTTGTTACTTCTTCATATTTGAGGAGCATTCATACAATTAGAGTTGCACTGAACTAAACAGAAGTCTCTAAATATCATTACAAATTCCCAATTATGAAGCAATAGTTAACATACAGTGATGGAATATATATATATATATATATATATATATATATATATATATATAAATATAAAAGTGAACATAGAAGTCAACACTTAGAGGCGACAGTCTGTTTCATGCTATATGCAATCGTCAGGCCACATATGCGGCCTGACGATTGCATATAGCATGAAACAGACTGTCGCCTCTAAGTGTTGACTTCTATGTTCACTTTTATATTTACACACGCTCTATCTCTGATATTGAGCACTTTATTCCATAAATATAGCACACCTTAAGACTATATTTCTTTATATATATATATATATATATATATATATGTATGTATCCTTGTGCAGGTATGCAGAAAATAGAAAAGAATACGTTGGGTGCATAATCCGGGGTTCCTTAGTATTTTTGTTTTTATTTTTAAGAAGACAGTGCTCCATACAGAAGTAGAGCTTATATTATAATAATATTTTTTGTTTAAAAATATGATTCCTTCGCTACATAAGAGTTCTCATGTTTCAAAAACGAGAGCCGAAATCATCCAAATAATTAATAAAATTAAGTTGGATTATGGTGTTTAGTCCCGTTTCATCTTCAAGCGAAATTTTAGGAATAAGCTATTTCTCGGTTTACGTGTATTTTTAGGCACGGTCCGTTACAGAATTTGTTATTGTGGGAGTGGCTAGACTATTTTCCTTCTTTAAGTGGTCAGGGAGTTAATTCTTATCAATAGATTCATCATCCTCTGAGAGGTTTTGCTAAGGTTGGGTAGGGTATCTATTTCAAGGCTAATGTTTACGGTCATCTTTTAGTTGGTTCCCAGTGAAGGATATTTTTATGGCGCACCTACAATCGTTATGTGTCTGGAGAATTGTCTTTTATTATTGTCTATCTGATTATCTATTTATTTATTTGTTTATTTAAGTGGGTGTTTTATATACAGATCGCTTTGCATTGAATTTCAATTTGTATTTTTAGTTTTTTGACGACGACAAAAAGGGTTTTTTCTATTTAAAGGTTTGGCTAAGCTTTTTAGAATTTTACTCAGCTATGTTTTTTTTTATTTTTTTTATGCTAATTATCTAATGCGAAAGTCTGTTGATGTCGGCAAAAAACCGTTAACTCCTGCCTATGGTTTAGTAATTTTTCATTATTTAGGAATTTAATGTGTAGTTTTTCCTGTAAGCATAAAAGGCATGGGTCATCCCAGGTTCTACAGGTACTTGTTCTATGGAAAATAGTAAATAGAACAAGAACCTGTAGAACCTGGGATGACAAAAAATATTATTATAATATATATATATATATATATATATATATATATATATATATATATATATATATATATATATATATATATATGTATGTATGTATGTATTACTTAAGAAGTTATTATAGCAGAAAATTGTAATTGGAATAAGCGACTCGTTTTTATTATTACTTTACATCTATGGTCTGCGTACTCGGAAAATCTCAATAAAGAAGATGGGGGGGGGTCTATTTCAAGTACAAGTATCCACTATAGTAACGTTTGAAGTATTAAAATATCTAATTAAAAATAAATCTATTAATTCTTTGAATTTGTTTTGTTTACATTTCGGAGATGAACAGGACCATGTTAGGATTTTCTAGAGAAATATCTGAATGAAGAAGGGCCGTTTCCTTAAAAAGGAAAAATTTAAAAAAGAATAGTTTAAAA
The DNA here is from genome assembly GCA_963932145.1 of Acanthosepion lycidas. Taxonomy (NCBI): domain Eukaryota; kingdom Metazoa; phylum Mollusca; class Cephalopoda; order Sepiida; family Sepiidae; genus Acanthosepion; species Acanthosepion lycidas. The sequence goes on along the minus strand of OZ010578.1, from coordinate 24,757,251 downwards.
ATTTGTTTGATCTCATTCATGACAGACCCGTAACTTTGTATATCATTTAGGCGTAAAATATTTTGGATGAAATGTTCAATAATAAGTTAATTTGATAAAGCAGAATTTTCAGAAAATGGCCCTTCAAAATGTTTCACATTACTAATGAGTGGAAAAGAGTCGATATTTTTTTCATTATATTATCGAAATAAGTCAAAGTAATTTGTTCCATTAGATTTTCTTAAAATTGTGCCGAATTATTTAAACTACTGAAAAATAGTACTTTGAGGAATTCTTCTTCTTCTTCTTCTTCTTCTTCTTCTTCTTCTTCTTCTTATTATTATTATTATTATTATTATTATTATTATTATTGATATAAACAGTAGAGCATTATTCAAATGTTTCTTTCATGGTCACCTTTATGTTGCTACGTCCAGAGTAGGAAATTCAAGATGTCTTGCTCAAAAAGATTATGCAGAAATTTTAGGAAGATAAGATAATTTTGACGACAGATTATTTTCTCTATTCATACTCAAGTTGTATTCGGATAGTTAGAAACATTCGTTAAAAATACAATCAAATTGCTTTTCAGACCAACAATTTTGACGAATCTGAAAATCCTGGACATTCTGCCAACGATCTTCCAGCCAATATGACAAACAGATTTTCAAGCAAATGCACTTACCTCCATAAAATCATATTTGATCTTGATGTTATGAAGAATCCCGGCATGCAGTTGCTTCTAACCGTTTACTTCTTTGGGGCATGTAAGTTACAAAAATGTATTAATAAATGATAAATTTACAAATTTCATTTATATAAATATATGCCATATAAAAAGAGTATTTTTTTTCTTTCTGAAATAAAATTCAGACATTGCTCTGGATAAAATCCCTGATGATTCAATGAAGAAATTTAGGCCAGTATTACCTCCAATCTTGGTAAGGTTGGTTACCAGCTGCTTGAAAGAGAAATATTTTCCAAATCTATGGACATTGTCATGTGTTTTTCCCTGTTTTTAACAATGATGTTGAGCCTCATCCCCCATTACACTATTTCCTCATCAATACTCTTAGCGTTAATGTCATTAGCAAACTCTTTGTCTGTTATATACAAGAAGGTAGTCGCTCATCTTACCAGAAAGAAACTCTTGACCGGCATGGGTTTGCATCTCTAGATCCACTGCTGATCTCATAAATGTCGTTAAACTCAAAATCTGTAGAGTTTGATATCTTCAAGACGGGAGCAATTGCCTTAGATATATAAAAAGGTTTTTGGCAATGTGTAGTATCGGCGATTGCAACACAAACTGTCCATCTTAAGCATATCCGGAAGTTGACCTAATTATCAAGTCTTTTTTTCTCAGTTCGTTCCATGGAGCTCGTTGCGAACGGGTAGGCTTTTGAAGCCCATGAGCTGAATAAAGGCGTCTCCCAAGGCTCTTCTAACATTCTTTCTGCTTTGTATTATCATCGGAAGATATTTGGAGCATCTGATCTATAATCTGAACAAGCTCTAACGGCTTTAATGAGAAAAAAATGACTTGTAGCATTCAATGCCTGGAAAACCAAGCTAATTTAATTTAATCATCAACATTCCAATACTTGGTTTTCTCCAGTTACGGTAAATGGTTGTACTTTCAATGAGGACCCGTGTTTTGAACGACTATTGGGTCTCAAGTTCACTCGAGACCTGAAGTGGGATTCATATACATTATCCCCACTAGTCCAGACATTTACAACTCAGATTCACAATGCTTCGTCAACGGAGTCCAATCACCCTAATTGCCCACGTATTCAAATTAAGGAGGATGCTCCACTCAGACAGCTGCGTCTCTGCTTGGTGTTTCCTTCAACAATTCAGTAACAGTCTGTTAAATATCCTCTATTAGTTGTCTATCGTGTGTATTTCTTTCGTTAAATGCTGGCTATTCAATTCCCATAATATAACAGTTACACAACGTTCTAGATAAAACATATAAGGGTAGATGATCAATTTTGTCAAATTTTAGTTGATTCTTTCCTTTTATGTCTGGAGAGAGAATTTTATTATATTTATTGTACGACGTTAACTCTTTTCATTGGTCGAATTTAATATTAGTTCGCAAAATCTAAAAAAACTTTCGAAAATAGATGTCTTGTTCAAAAAGATTATTCAGAAATTTTAGAAAGATCATTTTTCTCTATTCTTACTCAAGTGGTATTCGGCAAGGTTAGAAAAAATTCTTAAAAATGCAATCAAATTGCTTTTCAGGCCAACAGTTTGGACAACTCTGAAAATCCTGGACATTCTACCAACGAGCTTCTAACCAACATGACAAACACATTTTCAAGCAAATGCACTGACTTCCACAAAATTATATTTGATCCTGATGTTATGAAGAATCCCGGCATGCAGTTGCTTCTAACCGTTTACTTTTTTTGGTCATGTAAGTTACAGAATTATATTAATGAATAATAAATTAGCAATTTTCATTTTTATTAATATTATGTTGTTTCAATTAAGAATCTTCGACTATAATATAAACGGTTCCATAACGTTTTACATAAAACATGTAAGGGTAGATGATCAATTTTGTCAAATTTTACTTGATTCTTTCCTTTTATGTCTGGAGAAAGCATTTTATTATATTTATTAACGTTAACTCTTTTCATTGGTCGAATTTAATATTAGTTCGCTTTCGGTTTCGTTGTTTTTATGGTGTCGCCATTGGATAAAAAGATCTACTTTCATCATATTTATTCATTTTACATGTTTTCAAATACAAAATTCCGACGTGAATTATTTAATAAACATTATTTTTATTTGTTTATATGAATTTAAAACTCTATTACAGAATAAAGGAAAATCCTGAAACATAAGTTTATTATTCAGATTCATATTTAAGTGTGGCCATGAAAATAATGTGTGCTATCTCAAAATATTCGAAAATTGAAGATACCCTTCGAAAATATGTAAATCTTTTTTGAGCTTTAATTTTTTGCCAAACTTTGTATATCCTTCTGAATCGCTTACAGTATATAAGAATGGCAAAATATATACCAAGAGAATTGTATAAATAATATGTTGCAACCTGTTTTTATGCTTTCCCTATGCCATCTTGAATTTTTCCATTTATAATATTTTTCACAGCCTGCGATAATGTTTTGCTCTATCTACCGGCAAAAATTGTCAATGTTGGACTAACCAGAGAACAAGGAGCCTTGATAATGTCCATCTACGGTGCAATTATTGGACCTAGCCAAATTGTTGTTGGAATTCTTGGTGACCTACTTCACATCCCTATAAGCTATCTTCTGCTGCCTTCATTGTTTGGCATGTCGGCTACTACGTTAGCCATTACATTCTGCAACTCCTTTTCATTGTCCGTCTTGTGCGTGTCTCTTTTCGACATTTTCTATGGTGAGTATTTCGAAGCAAAGCCATCGACTTCATTATATTTGTATGAAAAAGATGTTCTACTTTTTTTGTAGAAATTTATTTTATCAATGGTTTCGTTCGAGGTTCCGGTCAAGTTATCATGAGTTCTTCTTTGGTTGACTCTTTTATAAGTTAATAATTGTTTGATTGAAGGATGCGTGTTCCTAATTAGAAATGTCAAATTTGGTGTTTCCACCTTTTTGGAATCTAAAATCTCTCATTCCTTTCGTGATTAATGTCTACACTAGCCGTTATGATAATAATTGACAAAAGGAAATACAGGAAAATAAAACAATTCATTTTATCTGCACACACACACACACACACACACGATCGAAATCATATAATATCAAAACTTGTAAAGATACGGGATGTGATGTGATTTGGAAGGAATGCGCATGTCCCAATAAAATAATATGCTACACAAGAGATATTGATTGGCCAAACAGAAACATTATTATTCTTGTGGTATTTAAGAAATTCTAATTTTTATCTGTTCTTTTTATTTTGCAGACGGAAAAATATTCAAATTTGTAAAAAGAACAAAACATATTTAATACGCAAATTTGTTAGATTTATTTTCTTCTTCTTGAAGTTTTTCGTCAAACCTTTCTTGTGGTTATATTCTCCAGCTTTTTTCAGTTGTTTGTTGTATGTGGCAATCATCTGTTAGATTCAGACTCTTTGTTCAATTGATTCGCTTCGAAAGTTCTCATTCCGCTGTACATGCGATGCAATGTCTCAAATTAATTAATTCTTTGTTAATAATTCTTAGCAACGTCGCTTCTACCCTTTTCCCAGGAACCACCGTGAATTATTGTATTGTTTGTATGCTAGGAGTTAAGAACTAAACCCTTTATTCAATCCTTTCGCTTAGAATGTTCCCACTCCTCTGTCATGTGATACAATGTCTCACATAAGTATATTCTTAGTTGATATTTTTTTATGGCGTCGCTTTTACCCGTTTTTCTGAACCAGAGTGAAGTAATGTATCGTTTTTAAGTTCGGAATTAAGGATAAAACCTTTCACTCGATCTATTCTCTTGGAATGTTCTCATTCCTCTGTTCATGCGAGACATTGTCTCACATTAGTTCATTCTTAGTTGATATTTATTTGAGATGTCACTTCTACCGTTAAGTGAGGGATTGAACTCAATATTACCACATTTGTATGTCCTTTCTACCAACTCGTCATTGTCACTCAATTCAATCAATCGGCGTTATTGCTGACCGGATTCACATTTCGACAGATTATATTCTGATGCCTTAATTGATTCGCATACCCGTCACTTTTGTACTTTTTATATTCTCTCAACCCATTTTCTTCGTTCTTTGTGTTCGTATCCATTATGGGAATATCAGTTCGATTAAATCAGTGTATTTCAATTCTTTCACATCTTAAATATTCAGATAAAAATAATGATTTCTGATTTGCAGGAGTTGTTTTAACCCTTTGAATGGTGCTTGTGGCTTCCGTCTTGGGAGGGAGAAACCTGACCAAAGGATATTCTCCCTTGTGCCTTTTGGTTGGTCTATCTTACATTATCAGTGCGAAAATGGCAGGTAAGCGGCCTTTTACAATTTTTCAACTAATTTCGTTTTTGCGTTGCACATATTTTTCTAGACAAAAACTGAGAGATAAGCTAACGTATTTTTTAAAAAAATTAAAAACCTACTTTATATATATATATATATATATATATATATATATATATATATATATATATATATATATATTCTTTTATTTTGTAATCAATAAATATTGAAACATTTACTTTCTCCTAAGTATTACGGCGAAAAAATTCTGAACATACATCACAGAATATGAAGTGGACACTGGTAATAAGATATTTCTTATTGAAACATTTTACGCATAAGATTTAAGTTTTTTCTAGATTTGAAGCCTTCGTTGTAATAATAAAGTCATTGCGTTTAAAACGGGCCAAACTTAGTCCAATATTCAAGTGACAATTGACCCGTATGAAACAAGGCGCAAGCATGGTATTTGTTGAGAAGAGGGATTGATTCATTTCATAATTCGCAGAAGTTTATCGATTACGGCAGACATATAGAGAGTACAACTGCTGATATGCTGTTTACAACAAACAAGATGAGGATAACAGCTCGAATAACTCAGTGTATTTCAATAATTTCTCATCTTAGATAGTCAGAGGTCAGAGAGAAATTCATTAACATACATCCCAGAATATGAACTGGGCGTCGTTAATAAGATAATTCTTATTCAAACGTTTTACGTACATTACCATTTTTTTTTTCAAATATTCACGTGATTATTGACCGATATTAAAGAAGAAGCAAGCATGATAATTGTTGAGAAGCATCAGAAGAATAGGAACAACATTTGAATCGAGGAATAGACTTTAGGCTCTTTTACTAATTAAGGTACTAAAGCATTAGATTAGGGCTTAGAAAAATATTGCTGCCCGAATGGCTTTTGATACCAAGAATGCTATGTCCAAGGGAAAAATGAATGTTATTTTCTAAAAGATAAAAGAACGTTGAAGAGAGTCAAGATAAATGTACGAAACAGTGTTTGCGTATGGATTTCAAGCAAAATATCCCGAAGTCTAATTTTTATTTGGAAATATATTCTACTCAACACAAGCATGTGTGCAAGAGTTACAATCTCCATTTGTAGCTCGGTTAGACATAATTAAATTAAATATTAGTGATAGAGACTCGAAAATCAACAAGCCCGAACGGACAATTCTATGAAATAAACATTTTCTAATGGCTTTTGAAAGCCTAATGCCCTGAGAAAATTATGGAACATTAATTAATGCGGGCGTCCCCCGGGCCTTTTATCCTTTGACCTACGTGGTTTCTTATTTTAATCCTGACGTCATCTGTTCCCAATTGGGGTTTTATGCTGAAGACATAAACTATTTACTTCAGCCTTGATAGTAAATCCTGTAAAGTACAACTGGCAGCTGATCTCGAAAATGATATCAAATCAGTTGTTATCTGGGGCAAGAAATGGCTTGTAAATTTTAACGCCCCCGAAACAAAACTGCTGTCTTTTATACAGAACCATTTTCCCTACATCAACATGGCTGATGCTAACCTTCAGGAGAGCACATTATTCTGTCTTCTATGTCTCATGTTTTCCACTGACATTAAGTGGAGTGATTATATTGAATCAATTGCTATGTCTGCTGCTAGGAAAGATGGTTTACTAAATCCATCTTGCATATTGATATATCTACTATTCGTCCGTGCATTGAATATTGCTACCATATCTGGTCTGGTACAACGGTTATATATCTCGTGATTCTTGACAAAATCCAAAGAAGGGTCTGTGATATAATTGGTGTTGACCTGGCATCTTAACTTCAGTCACTTTCTCACCGCCGTGACACGGCTTCCCTTTGTATATTCGATAAATATTATCATGGCAACTGATGAGCTCTCCTCCTTCGTACATCGACTGCATGAATTCGAACGTACTACTAGATTGGCGACTAGGTCTCATCGTTTTATTGTTGAACTAGAATGATGTGACCGTAAGTTCTATTCCAATAGTTTCTTTACTCGCGCTTCTAGCCTGTGGAAATCACTTCTGGTTCCTTGCTTTCATGCTGCCTACAATCTTCTAATTTTTAAATGCAACGTTAGTCGCCCATCTTCTGTCTTCCTGAACTAAAAATTTCCGAATTAAAATTGAGTTGAAATAAAATTAAGGAAGAAATATTGAGAATTTGAAAGTATTTGTCTATAGATGTTAATGGAGCGATATTTTCCCTGATAAATATTTATCATTCCAGGTTTTTTGTTCGATGCTACACAATCTTACTATTCTGTCTTTTACTTCACCACCGGTTCTTTATTTATTGCCTGCATCGTATCAAGTGGAATCGTCTACCTTCAACGAAAAGGAAAATTCCATGAAAAATAACAGAAGAATAATTATTAAAGGAAAGAAACTTTCACGGTTCCATTAAGAATTTTTCTTCTCTATAAATATTATATTCAGGATTGATTTAGTTACTTGTCTAAACTCATACCCAATATTGAACACTTTACGGACAGACTCTTACTAATTTCATTACATTTAGAATTATGATCCTATATGTGGTATGCAAGGTTGATTAGCGTTACTTGTCTAAAGTCATATCCAATTTTTTACAGTATACAGACGAACTAAGTTGCATTCACGTAAACTGTGTTAATTTCTTTTCTACCGTAATATTCGCTGTTTATTTCGTATATGACTCAAACCAATCAAATCCAGTTTTGTATTATTTTCATGATTGGGAAGACGAAAAAAAAAAAAATAAAATGAATTAATAATCGAACCTAAATTACAGCTTATAGTATAAAATATTTATGATTTAACGTCTTTGCCACTTTGTGTCGAAGAAATCATCTTAACGCGATTAGTATTAACTGAAGAGGAGAGGTTTCAATTTCGTATTGGGTTCATAATTCATCGTCGATTTTCTGATACTGATTTATAAAGATGAAATAATATTTTTGTTATTGGATCTTACCCATAATAATAATAATGGACTATTCCATACTTAATAAATACTGCGCCTCAGGAGTAGGCAAGGAGTCAGTCGCTCACTTTCTGAGCCACTGTTCGGTTGAACTCTCTGCCTTCGGGCGGAGAGTAACCCGAACGAGCCTACGCCGAAGGGCGGAGTCTCGTTCGGGGAGGTAAACCAGCACTGAACCCATTTATACGGGTTCAATGGGCATATTTTTCGGCCGAGCCCCCGGGCTCAGTAAACCCACAATAAATAACCGACCTTGTGTCACATGTTGCCCCAGTGGGGTGGGAGACTGAATATCGTCAGTCGCTCACTTTCTGAGCGACTGTTTTATTGAACTCTCTGCCTTCGGGCAGGGAGGAACCCGAACGAGCCTACGCCGAAGAGCGGAGTCTCGTTCGGGGAGGTAAACCGGCCCTGAACCCGTTTATACGGGTTCAATGGGCATATTTTGGGGCCGAGCCCACGGTCTCGGAGAACCCAGAATAAATAACCGACCTTGTGTCATATGATGCCCCAGTTGGTGGGGGTGACTGAATATCGTCAGTCAGTAGTTCACGACCGGCTGATCGGTTGAACTCTCTGCCTTTGGGCGGGGAGGTACCCGAATGAGGCTACGCCGAACGGCGCAGTCTCTTTCGGGGAAGTAAACCGGCCCTGAACCCGTTTTTACGGGTTCAATGGGCATATTTGGGGGCCAAGCCCACGGGCTCGGAAATCCCACGTTAAAAACGGCCTTATGCCACATGATGCCCCAGTGGAGGGGGGTGACTGAATATCGTCAGTCAGTAGTTCAAGTCGAGTCAAGAGTCGAGTCAGAGGCAGTCCGAAACAGAGTCGCGTTCAGACAATTACTGCAAGACATCGGAATAATGATACTATTCGAGACTACATTGTTCTCTCTACTAAACCTGATTGTTCATACTAACACTTCTACTTCCCTGTATATATTCCTGTTAGTAATATATCTGTGTTATTCTATACCTGTGTTCGCGTTCTTCTTTATTGGTTCTACCTTGGACTATCACCGTGGTACAAGGAACCGGACCATAACAAGTGGCGACGAAGATTCGAATTCATTCGGTTGAAGAAAAAAAATTTTTTTTCGCCACAGTATAGCAAGTGGCGACGAGCTAACTCACGAAACCAACTCTCTACGCGGAGGACAAACCTTTTTTTTTTTTTTTTTTTTTTGCTATCCGTCGCGCATAACAAGTGGCGACGAGGAAACCCTAAAAGAGTAATACGAAACTAATTCCCCCCCGAAAAAAAAATTCTTTTTTTTGATATCAAATTTTCACTGACAACAAAGGAAAGATTTTTTGTGCAAGCACAGGCTACAGAATATCAGGTTACACAAAAAATACGTTAACATGGAAGATTTTCAGTCAACCATTATGGAACTTATCAAAATCCAATTTGAACAGCAACAAAGGTACGAACAGAAACATCTGGAATTGCAAGAATTATTGTTACGTGCAATGTCAAATAAGGAGCAAAAATCCAAGAACGAAGCAGTTTTCTCACAAGACGCCATTTGGAGTAATATCGAAGATTTCAAGTACGCACCCGACGAAGATAAAACTTTTGCAAATTACTTCCGAAGGTACGAAGATCTATATGATTTTGACTGCAAAGATTGGTCTGACGCACGTAAAGTACGCCTATTACTAAGAAAATTAGGCACAGGCGAATATACCAAATTCGTAGATTATCTCCTTCCCAGAAAAACAAGCGAGTTAACTTTCAAAGAATCCATAAAACTGCTAACGGAACTTTTCAGCCATAATACTTCACTATTCCATAAAAGATGGAAATGCTTGAACCTTACAAAAAAGGACAGAGAAGATTACATAACTTTCGAATCCATTGTTAACAAATATTGTGACGACTTCAAATTATCGGAACTCAGCGCGGACAATTTCAAATGCTTAATTTACGTCCAAGGCCTGGTTTCAACCAAAGACGCGGAAATGAGACGCAGAATACTTACTAAATTGGAGAGTGAACAAGATCTGACATTGGAAAAACTAGCCGAAGACTGCCAGAGATGCATGTGAAGAAAGACTCAAAAGACAGAACAAGCTGGCATAGCACACGTACGCAAAGTACGAAGGCAAAAAAATTGTCCTTCCTCACAAACAAACCGAACCGAAACTTTGTAATTATAATCAACATAAAAAGAAACTACCACCCAGTCCATGCTAGCGTTGTGGGTCTTGGCATTGGGTTAAAGACTGTACATAGCGTTTTAAAACTTGTCTATCATGTAAAAAAATTGGCCACAAAAGTTCTCATTGTTGGTATAGAAAAGAAAGCAAAAGCAGAATAAGAATTACGAGGACTGACCAAACAGATGAGACTAATATAAGAAAATATGTACAAGTTGAAATGCAAAACAGAAAAGTTAGGTTACAGCTGGATTCTGGCTCAGACTTAACTATCATAAACCTACAAACATGGAGAAAACTGAACAAACCTGTCATGTTAAAAACGGATAAAATTGCTAGATCAGTTACGGGGAGAAAGATAAAATTCGAGGGTGAAGTAATTACAAACGTAACATTTAATGGAATGTCGAAAAAACTAAAAATGTACGTCTTAAGAAATACCGAAAACCTATTCGGAACAGACTGGATGCAAAAATTCGAATTGTGGGATTTACCTATTAGTACGTATTACCAAAATGTAAAAAGCCTATCAAGCGAGGCAGACAAATTAAAAGGAAAACTAAAAACGAGTTTCCCCGCAGTATTTTCAGCAGGTCTCGGAAGATGTAAGAAAATGGCAGCTAAAATCGAAATAAAGGAAAACGTTCAACCTGTTTTCAAGAAAAAAAGGAGTGTACAGTTTCCGTCAATAGAAAAAATTAACCAAGATTTAACTAGACTCGAAAATACGGGCATATTGAAAAAAGTAGAATACAGCAAATGGGATGCACCGACGGTCTACGTCAAAAAGAAATCAGGAGAAATTCGAGTTTGTGCTGATTTTTCTACAGGTTTGAACGCAGCAATAAAGGACTACCACTATCCTCTACCCAGTCCAGAAGAAGTATTCACTAAATTAAATGGCGGAAAATATTTTTCAAAAATTGATTTAAATGAGGCGTACCTGCAAATTCCAGTCGATGAAGAAAGTTCAAAACTTCTATGCATAAATACACACAAGGGATTGTACAGATACCAAAGACTATCATTTGGAATTAAGGTCGCGCCGGCTATGTTCCAACAGACAATGGATACGGGCTAGACTATACAATTGCATATCTGGATGACGTATTGATTAATAGCGAAAGCGTTGAACAACACTGGCAACATGTACAAGTGTTTAATAGAATTCAAAGCTACGGATTCAAAGTGAAAGAAAATAAGTGTGATTTTTTCATGAAGGAAATTAAATATCTTGGCCATATAATAAACCAAGAAGGTAGACGTTCAGACCCTGAATGGTCTACAGCAATAAAAAAGATGCCAGTTCCTAAGAACATAACAGAACTACAAAGTTTTCTTGGATTAGTGAATTACTACCAGGAATTCATACCTCAAATGCATAAACTTCGCGCACCACTGAACGAACTGCTAAAGAAAGAAAAAGTTTGGTAGTGGACAGATCAATGCCAGGAAACATTTAAAAAAATAATCAAGACATTAACATCGGATTTATTTTTGACACCTTATGATTCTAAACTAGAAATTATTGTAGCAAGTGACGCGAGCGCCTACAGAGTCGGAGCGTGTATATTACATAAAATGTCAGATGGGACAATAAAACTTATCGCACATGCTTCTCGAACCGTACTACCAGCGGAGAAAAATTATTCACAAATAGAGAAGGAAGCTCTAGCAATCATTTTTGCAGCAACAAGATCCCATAGGTATGTCTATGGTAGACATTTTACTCTGCAGACGGATCACAAACCGTTAATAAAAATTTTTGGTTCAAAAGGTCTACCGGTTTTCACGGCAAATAGACTACTTAGATGGGGAACGATTCTTCTAAACTATAATTTCAGATTGGAATATTTACCAACAAAAAGAATCGGGCACGAGGATGGCCTGTCAAGACTTATACCAACAAAGACAGAACCATTGGAAGATACGGTAATCGCAGTCCTTAGAAATGAAGAAGACATAAGAACAGTACTATGTTGTACAGTCAGAAACCTCCCAGTCACATTGTATAAGCCGAAAATGGAACAAAAGTAAAAATATCAGAAAGAAATAAGCAAATTTCGGACAGCTTTTCTCTATGCGATAATGTGCTACTTTTCAACAAAAGGGTTGTAATTCCCAAAACATTGCAAAAGGGAATCCTAAGGAATTTTCACAGAGGACACCCGGGTAAAAATAGAATAAAGTCGCTAATGCGAAGCTATGTATATTGGAAGAATATGGACCAGGATATTGTTCAGATGGTGGAAATGTGCAAGCGTTGTAATTTAGCAGCCAAAGCATCGCCAATCATACATAAGCCCTGGCCAGAGACTGATCGTCCATGGTCAAGAATACACGCAGATTATGCATGACCAATTGACGGGTTCTACTGTTTAATCATAGTTGATAGCTACAGTAAATGGCCGGAGGTGTTTCGTTGCAAAACTCCTACTACAGAAACGACCATAAATTTCCTCCACGAGCTATTCGCTCGGATTTGGTGTAGTGGACTGCTTAGTAACAGATAATGGAACACAATTCACGTCAGCAGATTTCCAAGAGTTTTGCGAACTTTATCAACTAAAACATAAAATCCCCGCCTTACCATCCAAGATCAAATGAACAAGCGGAGAGATTCGTGGATACTCTCAAAAGAGCGTTACGAAAAGTGTACGATGTGCCTACAGAGAAAGCATTACAGCAATTCCTACAGGTATACAGAATAACGCCAAATAATTCTACACCATCAACATTATCACCAGCAGAAGTCATGTTTGCTGGGAAAATCAGATCAGCGTTCGATAAATTACTACCAAATAAAACAAAACAAGTAACACAGTTCTACGCACCAAAAAGAAAATTCCTCCCAGGGGAAAAGTTTTTTAAGGCATATAAAAATAATACCTATTACTGGGAGCAAGGCATAATTGAGAAAAGAATTGGTAATATGATGTACATAGTACAAGGAAAAAATTCTCACACAGAAGACACGTGAACCAAATAAGGAAGAAACCACTACAGGATGCTAACGGTCCACATCAAGAAGAAGTATTGGACACGATTTTTGACACATTCGATATATAAAAGACCGCAAACAATGCCAGAACCAAGAAAATTGTCAAGAAAAAGAAAATTCACTGAACCTTTGGAAATAGATCCAAAGAAAAAAAGATATTAAAAAAAACCCTGCCACGCAAAAGCTTCGGAAGGGAGGTGTTATGTGATCTTACCCATAATAATAATAATGGACTATTCCATACTTAATAAATACTGCGCCCCAGAAGTAGGCAAGGAGTCAGTCAGTCGTTCACTTTCTGACCGGCTGATCGGTTGGACTCTCTGCTTTCGGGCGGGAGGAACCCGAAGGAGGCTACGCCGAAGGGCGAAGTCTCCTTCGGGGAGGTAGACCGGCCCAGAACCCGTTTATACGGGTTCAATGGGCATATTTTGGGCCGAGCCCACGGGTTCGGAGTGCCCACGTTAAAAAGGCCTTGTGCCATATGACACCATCGTTGGGGGGGTGACTAAATATTGCCAGTCAGTAGTTCAAGTCGAGTCAAGTGTCGAGTCAGAGGCAGTCCGAAGCAGAGTCGCGTTCAGACAATTATTGCAAGACATTGGAATAGTGATACTGGTCGAGACTACATTGTCCTCTCTACTAAACCTGATTGTTCATACTAAAACTTCTACTTCTCTCTATATATTCCTGTTAGTAATATATCTATGTTATTCCATACCTGTGTTCGCGTTCTTCTTTATTGGTTCTACCTTGGACTATCACCGTGGTACAAGTAACCGGACCATAACATTTATATATCAGCATGAAATAATATTATAGAATAAATATATTTGCAAATAACTGACAATATTTGTTTATTTTCTCTACCGGAGATACTTTCTGAACTTTTATATATATTCGTTATTGCATTTCAATTTTTGTTCAGTCGACGAGATTCGACGGAGGAAAAGGCAAATTAAAAGACAAATAATATTGACTTACTTTCTTGCTTGTTTTCTTGTAGACAAAAGACGACTCCAAAAAATGAAACAGTAATCAAATAACTAATAAAATTGATTTCCAATTCCAATTATGAATTCTATAAAAATCAAATATAAGGAAATTAGTTGTTATTAATCAAATAAATCAAAACATATTGACAATTCCTCATCACAAATCAAACAAAAATGCTTTCTTCAATATATCTATTGCTTGCTTCAATGTGGCAGTTCTTAACAGAATTGTTTTTGGTCTCTCGTGTCTAGACAACAAGTGTCATTATCTTGGTCATTATTTGTCGTTATATTAGGTCGGTGCAAAAATAATGACGTAATAATGTCGTTTTTTGACGTTAAAAAATACGGCAAAAAATGACATTATTACGTCATTATTTTTGCACCAACCTAATATTTTTCCTTTGCATGTATTAGGTCGGTGCAAAAATAATGACGTAATAATGTCGTTTTTTGAGTTTAAAAAATACGTCAAAAAACGACATTATTACGTCATTATTTTTGCACCAACCTAATAAAATCTAATGGTTCCGTGGAAGAGAGAAATAATGATAAATAAAATCTTTATTTCACTTCGAATACTTCGAAAGCATCGGATAAAATTACGCAGACACAAAATGCAAGTCACATTAATTTTATAATCTTTTATCAGTTCGTTATCAGTCCTATTTTATGCTAAGAAAAGACAGAAGTGAAGCAACAGTTGTATTCACAATGTAGAAGGAAATTGTGTCATTGCATTTCATTCCAACTCCAGTTATGCTGTGTAATGTTTTAATTCTATTGATGACTCGATACAAGGCCCAAGAGCCACTCAACGTAAAAGATTACTGAATGAAGTTGTGTTATGGACATAAAAGGTAGCACAAAATGTACATTATGAATATATGTAGGATAGACAATAGTTAACCCCATATTTAATCAGGTTAAGATTGTAGTGATCGGGGATGTATCGTCTCTTGGAAAGAAGCTATCCAAATGGAAATTTATTCCTACCAATGGATTACGAGGGGAATGAGGATGATTCAACACCGTATACGTGGCATGCCGACGTTTCGTCTGCATAAATGAGGTTATAGGGTGGAAAATAATTCATCGCCAACAAGGCCGCGTAGACACTTTAGATTTTAAGCAATAAAGAAAATTTGGTTGGGAGATCTTTTTTTATTACCTCCATTTGTATTCCGGAGTTTTAATGTTGTATTCTTATCAAGTGTTTTTTTTAAGGTCGCTTGGAGCCTTTCATAAATGTTTTGCACACATTGTCACCAGGGTTTTGTGATCTATGACTACACAAACTTTTCTTCCATGAGTGTAATGATGAATCTTTTCCACTCCGTACGCTACTGCCAATATTTCTTTCTCAATCTGAGCATAGTCTTGTTCAGTTTCTGACAGTGAGCCTCTTGCATATATCAAAGAGTCTTCCACCCTACACGTGGGTAGACATGTTCAAAGGCAGCAATTGTTAGCAGGTTAATTACACAGCAGAAATACTTGCGAGAGACTTTTTGACAGGAGAAATGTGAAATGAATCAGCATTTCACTATTCTAACAATAAAAACGAACGCATCAAATAATATATGACTTTCCAAACAAAAGTCAATGTCCGTGGGAGTAGTTTTCCTTTTGAAATAACGCAGCCTCGAATTGGGTCGAAGCCAGTGATTTCAGAGAACAGAAAATGAATAACTTACAGTAGACATGACGATTTGTTGACACATCAAAGGAGCGTAGAGGTGTAGTCCAATAAAAAGATATTTCTTCTTGGGTCCTGAGGAGGTAAGTAACCAGACAAACTGTATTAAGAAGAGTAACACAGTTAGTGTACACAACCATATCCACCTCCCGTCGATAAGAAGAAAACAAGATTAATTTCTTAGGTCCTCAGAAATTAAAATTCGGTAGTTTGTTTACATTACGCTCTCTGTTCAGAATGTCTCTGTTCTTACAAATTATTCTGGACAAAGAACAAAAAGATCTGGTTTATGTAGAATTTCTTTGTGTGGACTACCCAAGAAACAATTACCTTTACAAACAGATATCTAGGAAGATTATAAGTAGAAAATAAAAATATAAAAGATAAGTTTTTGTTAAGACGGTCGAGTGGAAAAGTTCGATATCAGTATCAAATTTGCGAGAGTGAATTATCTATATGAACGAAAGCCTCCAGGGTGAGAGACAGAAGGGGACGACCCTTAATATCTCCTAATACAATCGTCGATAAAGAGCACACACGCAATTGACGGGTCGGTACAAAAACACAGTCACATGACAAAAGAATTAAGGAAATTTTGACAGAGTAGTCGTTGCTTTGAAGAATTGAGGAAAAGTTTACTGAAGCAAAGAGCTAGAATTGATTGCTTGGTTAATACTGTAGCGTTGCGACTATAATCCCCAAATCACCTTTACTACAGAAATGTACTTGATTTGTAGCAGCTAAAAGGCATTTTATTCAACTAGGTTGGATTGATCTGCCTCTTTTAAAGGTAGAAGATAACCTGAAGAGTCTGGTATTTAGGACAGTCAACCGTTTTATCTGCATCTTTAGTGATGGATCTTTGA
Source organism: Acanthosepion lycidas (assembly GCA_963932145.1). Lineage (NCBI taxonomy): Eukaryota > Metazoa > Mollusca > Cephalopoda > Sepiida > Sepiidae > Acanthosepion > Acanthosepion lycidas. The sequence continues at coordinate 24,740,606 of OZ010578.1, read as the reverse complement.
CTGAAGTTTACTGAAGCACAGAGCTAGAATTGATTTTTTAATACTTCAGCCTTGAGTCTAGAATCCCCAAATCACCATTACATTTTATTCAACCAGTTTTTCTTTACATTTAATAAACGTGTTGTTAGGATAATCGACAATGTTGTACATTTTATTGACGGAGTTCTTATTCCAGCTTGACTTCAGAAGTTACACTCGGACAAAAGTTTACTACGGGCATAGGCAGGAATTACGCAATATTGTCTGTAAAACACAGCGTACATAAGGGGTTCGTAACAGAGTTCGCTGTCAATCACAATGTCTTAAGATTTGTGGAAACCCTAAACAACTCTATCGGGACGACACACCACCCTCAACCGAGGAGGAAAAAGGAAGCCAAATGTCACGTAAGCATCTGTATTAGTTAACAAAGTTAAGAACAACTCAAAGCTGTTGTCCTTGGAACCACTTCAAATATTAAGTATTATATTACAATGTGGCCGGCTGCATGTTTTATGTAATTTTATTCTATATAAAATAACACACACAAACACACACACACATATACATATAGATATGTTTATTCATAACATGCATACACAGGGGCACCTATGTATATACATGCATGCAAATAATCAACCGAATTCATAATTATATATTTACAGAGTGTGTCAAAAATAGTTTTAAAACTTTGGGGCTTGATTCCTGACATTAAAACAAAGTAAAAGTTCCATATAAACATATGCTCAAAAGGACATCGTATTACTTCAATATTGTAACTCACAACAAATGTTCAAAATGCCCTCCCCTTGCTTCTACACACGCATGAACTCGTCGGATCATTGACTGGTAAAGCCTTTCAACTAATCCCACACGGTGTCGAATGTTTTAGCATGCACCCATGACAGATTTATGAAGCATCTCTGCGTTCTTAATGTCTGCTGCTGTGGCAGGGGGGGATATCACCCCCGAAATAATAATAATAATAATGATAATAAAGGAGAATATGCTGTAAAACAGAAAAAAATGCGTTTTCAAAAGAACCAAATATTAAAAATGCAAGCCATATCACTGAGAGAAGTCAGACACGTGTTGCCCATACCAAGGTTCATGGCAAAGCTATTGAATTTAACGTATTTTGACAGGATGTCCGTATTTCCGACAGGAGCAGTTTTTGTTGCATGCTAGTAGTACTTTTATTATTATTAATTTTTATTTAATTTATTATATACAACATTTTTATGTTATCGTTTTATTTTTTCCATAATTTTCATTATTATTTTTATTTTATTTTTATTTATTTATAATAATAATATACCTAGAGAACTAACTTGGGTGATCGGACGAGAAAGGGTTTTCAAAGTGATATGGTGGTAATTGTTCTTTGGTTGTCAAATAGAAGGATTTATAATCCGCAGAAAGCCTGTTGCTCAAAACTGAATATTCCCAATGGGAATAACATGTAAATTTCATCAGCATATAAGAGATATTGAATTAATATATAAAAGGACATTACCTTTGATTGAAAACGTTTAAGATTGAAAATCATACCTGTGTTGCGATATCAATTTTCCACAACAACCGTACAAACCATCAATAAACATCGTTAAAAAAAAAACAGAAATTAAAGAAGGTAGAAGTAGTCTCCCCTGTTTAACACCGTTCTCAACTTTCAAAAGATCCATTAAACTACCCCCGACATTCACTTTAATTTCTATGTCTTGACGAAAATAACTCAAAATCATCCATCCGAATAGATTCCCGGTTCACGGGGTCAAGTGCCTAAGTTAGCTAAACAACGTCCTAATTTTGTCCAATACACTTTTCGCATTAATCCTCCCAGATATGGGTTAAATAGTATGACTGGCTTGGTTCTATAACCTTGGTTGGAAACCAGTCTTCGCTGCCACACGGCAGCCTCCTGCGGGAATTCTTTTGTCAAGATAATCATAAATCGAAAAGAGACATGGTCGCCTAAGAGTGTATGGCATCTACTGAATGAATGTAGTTAGGTCATCGAAACTAACATGCATGAAAAGAAACAATTGTTTGCATTCTTAATGTCGACATAGATATTTGCTGAAACGAAGGGCAATGATACTCTTTCCACCTAACTTGCTCTTTTCGAAAAGCAGATTGTGTGTGCATCCAAAGTGAGTTGACAGAACTGTTTAAATAAACGATTCAGCATTTATTTTTTTTTTATCGTTGCTCAACGCATACTAATTCTACGGATTAACATTCGTGTTGGATTTAAATAAATTACCTCTCAACTTAGAACCTAAAAAGAACAACATTTTCACCGGGAGTTTTTCATACATTCACATGCCTTGTAAGAAAAATGACTTCATTTATATAATTATTTTTCCTATTTTTATTTCGTTGTTGTAATTTAATGTTTACTTCAGTTTGTGTTTTCATTCTTACTTTCCTATTTTTTATTGAGCATTTAAATTGTATAAATATGAAATGCTATTTTGACACTCGTGTTTATATAATAACTCTAGAATGATTGTAAACGTAATTAATCGATTGGAAGTCGTTAAACTGTAGACTGCTGTCGTCAGTTAAACGACTTTATGCGTAGGTAAGTGAAGAATACCTTACATGGCTTTCTTGATAACATGATATTGTAATCTAACAGAATAATTTATTGCATTTTATATATAATTGTACCTGTACTCACAGCCGTTTCACAATTCTGCTTTAGTGAACTTAAGTTATGAATTAGACAATAATTCATATTCATTTATTCACGATGGATCAAGAAAAAAACTCGCTGAGCAGAAGAAGCGATGGAAATTATGACATGAATTATTGATTTATTTTAATTTCTCTCTCTCTCTCTCTCTATATATATATATATATATATATATAAAAGTGAACATAGAAGTCAACACTTAGAGGCGACAGTCTGTTTCATGCTATATGCAATCGTCAGGCCACGTGTGGTTATTTTTCTTGGCTATTTATATATATACGGGTCAGTGGTGCATTGTGGGTAGTCTATTATGGGGGTTATTTTACCGGAAGTCGTTTGTTTATTTATTTGGGTTTAATTATATTGCTTGTTTTTATTTTTATTTTTTGTTTCTTATTTTATTTATTTATTTATTTAATCGTTTTTTTTTGGGGGGGGGTCTTTATATCACTTATTTAATAGTAAAAAAAAACACCGATTAAATAAATAAATAAAATAAGAAAATACTCGGTGGTTCGTCTCAGTGTTTCTCAGGTAGTTCTTTCGAACAAGCTGGCAGCGTCTGGACCCAAGAATTACTTTCTCTCCCACTAGACACATGAAAACAAAAAAGCTGGGATAAAAATAAAATGCGAGGCCAATTTTTCTAATTTGAGGCTCTCTCTGGATCAGCATTGCCTCGCCTGTCTACTATCTGCTTCACAACCCAGTAGTGGCGCCTGGCTCAACGCAGTGCCCTCTTCATCTACCGGTACCCTTCTAGATGATGAGTGCACTCGAGTCGGAGTCGGGATCCGTCTTGGACTCAAATTATGTGAGCGTCTCAGATGCAGATGTGGAGCCTCCATCGATGAGTTTGGTTTGCATCCTCTCTCCTGTCGTCGTAGTGCCGGTCACTTTCCACGGCATGCTGCCATTAACGACATCATCAAAAGAGGTTTGGATGCAGCTGGGTTCCCTTCCCAAATCTAACCCGTAGGCCTCGACCGCGGTGATGGAAAGCGGCCGGATGGCATTACGGATACATTTTCGGTCGGTAATTTGATCAGGTTCACGGTTGAACCAGGATCCGTCGCCGGGGACGCACAGATGAAAAAATAATTAAATATTCTTATCTTGCTGATAGATTGTTTTTTTACTACTGTGGCAGTGGAGACTTCAGGGGTTATTGGCCTTCGTTCGATGGCGTTCCTTCGGAGGATTGTCGCGATTGCGTCTCGATTAAGGGACGAGCCTTGCGAAACGTAGTGGCTCTTGCAGCGTGTCTCACTGGCGATGTTTCGAGGTAATGCTTTCTCCATCATTGCGGCTGGCAGAGGTTAGAAAAAATTGTTTATTGTTACGTTGTTCTGGATTTGTCATCAGTGGTCAACTGTAATTGTTTTGTTTCAATAAATTTTAATTTGTTATGCAAATTAATTTGTTATGCATTTGTTAAATGCAGGGAACAATTTTGGGTCCTTCTGTAGTGTATTCTTTCTTATCGCATGCGGCAGCAGGATTCCTCGCAAATGAAATCTCCGCCAACAGAGAAGTAGATTGCAATCAAAAGAGCCTAAGGCTTTAGTGATAAGAAGAGAGTCCCGTGTAAATGAAAATTCTGATCAAACGGCAGCCAGGAGAGCTTCTAATGCCGCGTATATGTAAAATCTTAGGAACTCTCAAATTCCTGAACCGAATGTCTAATCAAGAGCCCTCTGCAGCAGGAGCTAGTTTAAATGCCTCCCGATAAAAAAACAAACAAACAAACAAAAAAACATATAAATTACACATTGGAGATATCAAAATCAAATAAGTAACAATTTAAATATTTGGGTGGTGTTTTAATAGAGAACACTGGAATCAATGAGATAGCTTCCAAAAGCTAAGCAAAATAAACAAACAAACACGGACATACATACTAAGGTATATAATATCCTTATTCTTTCAGTAACGCTTGCATCGACCACTGACAATAACATTCTTTCAAAGACTCTATGTCTAAAAAGTGTCAGACCAATTTTAAATTGAAACTTTGCAAAATTCATTTTAATCATTCATTTTTTCATCCCTATACAATATAATATTTACTTTGTTTTGGGCCTTAAGGATCCAAGAGGGTGGCACACTATCAAAGGCTTACGGTAATCTATTTTTGATTTCTTTTATTATTATTATTTTTTATTTTCTTTGATTTCTGGCGTTTACACATTTCTTTCCAGGTCCCGCCCAGGGACCTAAAGTTAGAAATGGTATCATGACACTTTCCACTGACAAAAAAAAAAAAAATTACATAGATAAAGCCCTTCGTAAAGTATGGGCTGTACTTGTCAGAACAATTTTTTGTATCTCCTTGAGACATGGACTTCCAGGAATCCCTTCAACTAGTCTACTGCAATCTTTTCCAACCAGTCCCAGGGCTCCAACTACAACAGGGATTGTTGATGTTCCCATATGCCACATTTTCGAGATTTCTATTTCAAGGTCCTTGTATTTTGACAGGGTTTTTAATATCTTCAAAGATACATTGCACCGTTTTTGTTTGTGGTCTTTAATAACAATGTCTGGGCGGTTGGCCTTGGTTGTTCTGTCAGTGTGTATTGTGTAGTCCCATAGAATTGTAACGGGTCCTATCTCCGTTATTATTATTATTATTATTATTATTATTATTATTATTATTATTTCCTTTAATTTTTGGTGTATACTCATTTATTTCCGTATCCCGACCAGAGACCTAAGGTTAGTAATGGCATCATGGCATTTTTCTTTGGCCATTTTTGGAGACAAAAGTAAAAACAAAAGAAAACTAAGATCACACACATTTTACCGTCGTAAGATGTGGGCTGTTCTTGTGAGTCCAATATTTTGTATTAATTTAAGACTTGGTCTTCCAGGTATCCCTTCAGTGGGTCTATCGGAACCAATCAATCCGAGGACTCCAACTATAACTGGAATTGTTGATGTCCTCTTTTACCACATCTTGGAGATTTAGATTTCAAGGTCCTTGTATTTTGATAGTAAGTGAAGATCTTCCAAGATACATTACAGCCTGCAGAGATTGGCATGTCAATAAGAAGGCAGGCACATTTTATTTTTGTCGTCTCTGATAATAATGTCTGGGCGATTAGCCTTGATTGTTCTTTCTGTGTGTACTGTAAAGTCCCATTAAATTATTACAGGTCCTGTCTTCGTAACTAGGGCTGGGTGGTATTCATACCAATGTCTTACAGTTCCCTTTCTGTAAATGTTGCAGATTTTCCGGTGCAGATATTGGCCTCTTCTGTCATGCCAGGTTTTATATTCAGTGGGTGCTAATATCGTGTAAGCTGATACAAGGTGGTCAGTTGTTTCAGGATATTTATCACAGAATCTGCATTTTGGGCAGAATAAAATTGTTCAGTATGTGTGCTTGGTTAGCTTGCTAGTAACAAGCATTGATCCTGTACAGCAAGAATAAAACCTTCGGTTGCAGCTTTTAACCCTGCACCACATAGCCACTGGTGGGTACCGGGTTTGTCTATATTTTGTACAGGTAGAATATTGACCATGAAAAGGTTTATCTTGTCATCGTTTCTGTATCTTGTTCACTGCATATTCTTTTGCTTTCTTGTTTAAGGTTTTTTTGCCGCCGGGTCTGTGTTTAATTCTATTTCTTCATCCATTTGGAATTCAATTTTGAATCTTTTTGATTCTTATATTACTGATTACAGTTTCTTATTTCGTTCATATTCTTTAACACAGATTATCATCCAGTCTTCTGTAGTTTCCAGAAATCTTTGAAAGCCGTTTTTTGTAGTTTTCTAAGACAGTTTTAACTGAACTAACCTTCTACTTCCTTCGGATATGGACACGTGCATACAATCAACATCAGCCTTGGGATGATGCATGTGATGGCAAGTAGGAAACCTTCTCGTTTTGGTGTCCATTCGCTTAATGTCAGCTATGGTTCAGTTTTAAGACGATATAAATTTAAATAGAAAAGAAATTAGAATCAGTCGCTGAAAAAAAGGAAGGCATATGAACACTGTGAGAGCATATATCTGTGTGTGGATAGGATGCCTCTTTTGGAATGAATAGCTTGTGTGTTAAGTGAAATATGTTTCTGCATCTCTATGATTCAAACAACGTCGGAAAGGTGAACAACGAACGCGACTCTGATAAGACTGTTGGACATCCTTCCTTATATAAGTGTTGGAAAGATCAGATAACCTGTTTTTAAGAGCTGACATAAAGCGTTCTAGTTGGTCAATAAACCTAACAAAGGCACTCTTTTAAAGATTATTGCAACCTATACGGATATTGTCGGATGAATCCTTTGATTCTTGCATCCTTTGTACACGTGCCGACGTCTGCTTGCTCCCCAGGTACTTTTGTAAGCATATATATGTGTATGTGTGTGAGTGTGTGCCTGTGTGTGCGTGAGAGAGAGAGAGAGAAAGAAAGAGAGTTAGATGAAGAGAGTGAAAAAACCTACTTGAGAAATTTAGATATCTGAACTGTCATTTGATTCTCTTAAAGTTTCTTCAATGTCGATTTGAACATTTCATTAATCCATAAAGCTTAACTTAAAATCTACAGATTCTTTTTCAGAATGGAACAGATAAACCCAGATATCCGTGAAAAACGAACAAACGAAGTGGAACCAGAAAGAGACATTGATGCTGAAGACTCCCTACACATTCCTGATGGAGGTTAGGGTTGGGTTGTTTGCTTCGCTGGATTCATGACGAATTTTACCATTTACGAATTGCTTTCTTCAAATGGTATTCTCGTTCTTGGTCTGGCTACCATTTACGATGTCAGTATTTCGAAAACAGCCATGGTCGGTTCTATTTTCAGTGGAGTCATGGTATGCGTTGGTAAGTTTCCATATTGATGAATTTATAAAAGACTTGTACTATTTTGTTCTTGAGTTCAAATTTTCCTTTTACCAGGTCCGTTTTTGTTGCTTCTAATTATGTTTAATGCAAGCCATCGCCAAGTTATCATTTGCGGAGGATTCGTTTCTGCTGTGGCAACCTTTACAAATTTTTTTGTTGAGAAATTTGAAGTTATTTACGTTACGTATGGAATTCTCTCAGGTAAGAATGGATTTTGTTTATAATATAAATGTAAATTCTTCTTATTCTTCTTTCATTATTATGTCGTACCAATTAAAGATTCAACGAGGACAGAATGAAATTAACTCTTCTCAATACACCAGCACTTTCCTCGTGTTTGTTTTGTATGATTGTTCGTCTTGCGTTTGATAGGGAACAATACAAGCAAAATTTTGATCTGCTAGGGAAGCTTGATTTATTTGCGAAACGTATTAAAATAATCCAGAACTGATTGTGTGAGGAGACCGCTTATACACGGATAGAAAAAGTATTCAGTAAATTTTTGAAAAAATATAAAGTGTCATGAGAGAATATTGTGTCTTCATATGAGACTTATTCAAAACCCACAGCAAGGGGACCTTGAGAAAACTAGAAGTCCTACCAGATTTTATTAGCGAGCACAATCTTAATAACATAAGATATACAGATTACACAGCTGATAGCAGAAACAGAAGAGAAAATCAGGTAGGTAATCTCGAGATTCAAAGAAGGTTCTATAATTCACTCAATGCTGACCAGGTATCTCGACTTCAGTCACTTTCTCATCATTGTGACATGGCTTTTCTACAAATGTTTCCATGGCAACTGTTTTTCCTAGTTTTTAGGCTACATGAATTTAAGCGTGCTACTAAATTGGCAATTATGTCTCACGGCAATCGCCACTTGTAGAACTCTCTGCAGATTTCTTAATTCCCTGATAACTACAGCTTTCAAACATTTAAATTCAACATTAATCGCAATCTTCTATCTTCTTGAAACCTGTTCCTCTTTTGTTCATTCTTCAACCCTGCCATTAAAGTATTCTCATTCTCTTTCACTCACTGTAACCCGCTTGTATCTTAGTGACATTATCGCCTTGCTTAAGGTGTTGTTTCTCCCTAAGCAAGGCGATAATTTTTTTAAAATTAAAAATGATAGAAACAGACTGTAATAGATAGATAGATAGATAGATAGATATGAACAGGCTGAGGTAAACATGTACAAGCTTAGATACATATCAGATCATTGCAAAATTTCGTGCCAGATTTTCATTGTTAATATGAAATGACTGCAACCTAACACTCGTGTTTGTTTTAGTGACAATTTTTGTTGTGTTTTAGATTGAAATCTTGCATGTTACGAGCCCGACTTTGTTGAAAGTTGACATTTTGTCCACAAATGAATGCCTTAAAGATGGAGAATGAAAAGTTTCACATCTGCCCTATTATGTTCTATGAATATCGGAAACGGGTTAAGCATCTGACAAAAAATAAAAATTCAGAAAGTTTGGATCATGCTCCAGCTCTTCAGACGGTTCAATGCGTATGTATGTAGACAACAGCACACATATACATACATATGTCAAGTCCCATACTGTCCACATATGTTTATGTTTGTATGAGCTCCGGCGGGCGAGGGCGTGTGTATGTATGTCTGCGTACTTCAATGGGTGTACGGGCATACACGCATGTTTGCGTTAGCATGTGTGACATCACGACGATGATTTTCCCCACCACTTACATAATAACCCCAATACACGCAACCTACATAAATCCAAAATTTAAAAAAATTAATAACTTTGTCTGACGATCGCAAAAGCGTAAAACCCAGAGTAAAAAACTCACAGCAATCCAACTAAATATGTTAGCACTATCTCTGATGTTGAGCGCTTTCTAATAAGTACTGCGCAGATAATATATAAATAATAATGTATATATATTATATTACACACACACACACAGATTGTGAAGATTTTAAAATATTTTCATAATAAAAATCTTAGGCGGATTTATGAGGCAGACATAATATCTATCTCATGCACGGTGAATACTAGACCTGGCTTGTTTAATATTTCCCCTTTTCTAGCAAGATTAATACTCGACAAACGTACATATACGTTTAGATTAAAATAAAATTATTTTCATTTTTCATTCAAAATATTATATTTTTTGGAATACGTTGTCACAACATCGCCCACGTGACGCCGACGTGATCATATTGAAACGGAACGATGATCTTGAAAAATTTCAGTTGTCTGTTTTGAGTAGTCTTACTAGTGGAGAGGCCCGCGAAGGATCTCCTACGAGATACGCTCGGCTTGTCGGAGGAGGAGTATTGCTCCTACTGGTCTTGGGCGCCAGCGGCGGATTACCTCAGTAACCCTGAGTTTTCGCTTAGCTGGCGATTGGCTCGGAATCGGCTGCCTCTCAACGACAAGGCTTTCATATGGGGCTTGGCGGATTTGCCAGACTGTGAACGGTGTGGCCTTGGCTTAGAGGAAACGGCTGCGCACGCCTTCTACCATTGCCCCCAGGTCCGCCCCTTATGGGACCATGTCGGCGAGCTGACGGCTCGTCTCGCTCCCGAACAGCTTGTGTCCATTGATCGCGCATACGCGTGTGACAATGTGTCGCCCCCGTATTCCGGGATGAAACGGATGGTGTTTCTGACGCTGATGGCCACGGCTCGAATGGTGATTTGGACGACGCGAAAGGAGGAAGTCTTGCGAGGCAATCGTCTTTCTCATTCGGATCTGATTCGATTCTTTGAGCATCAGCTCAAGATGAAGATTAGATCGGATAGAAAACGATTGCATTCGACAGTCTTTAGCGAAAGGTGGGTAAAAGAAGCGAGCTTGCTTCGTGTGAACGGGGCTAGCCTTGATTTTCTCTTCTAGGTCAACCTATTGCACATCGGGGTGGCTTCCTGTGGAACCCTCCCCTTGGTTAGGTTAGACAAGCTTCAGTGTAACTAGTTAATGTGAGTAAGTGTTGTTCCTGGCCGGCATCCCGGCCGTTCTTTGGTTATGATCCGAGTCGAGATTCCCATCCTCCCCAGTTTGTTTTGACCCCCGCCCCATTTTCATCTCGACTGGGTCAGTTTTATATTTTCCCATTCCAGCCTAATAGTTCATACTTTTTCCCACTCCCTTAGCGAGAGCGTCTCTTGATTTTGTCCCCTGGGCAGAATACAGCGGCCTCTCTGTTTTATGGGTTGGACGGTCCCTACTAACATCAATTATGTTTAGTTTGTATTTGTGTTTATTTTAAGTTTATTATTGGGTTCATTTCCCTCCCCTCTCATTTTATCATTATTAGAATTGTATATATATATATCATCATTAGAATTTTCATGGTATGGGGCGCGATTTTGGTAGGTCTCCCTTGAGAGCACGTGGTATTATGGTGGTTGAAGGATTGTTTGGTGATGGACGAGTTCTTTTGGTGAATGTGTAAAATGTAATGTACGAATGGGTCGCGAATCTGATTAGCTAGGTATAAGATAGTTAGTGTTGACCAGCCTCTACCCCTATAATATAAGTAAGACTAATCCAAACAGATAACTGAAATGTTATATAAGATCAGCGTTCCGTTTAAATATGATCACGTCATCGTCACGTCAAATATTAAATAAGCTCGATTGAACGATTTTCTCATATAAACAGTTCGTTAAGTTCAATCGAGCTTTTTAATATAAAACTGAAGAAAGAATTAATATGAAAAATGAATAAGATTCATAAAAGATATATATATATATTATAACATTTGTAAAATGATCAAAAACGAAGGAAATAAAATATCTGATTATTTGAATGAATTTCAGAAAATGCAAAAGTTCCTTGGATTGGTAGAATTCTTGACAGATTTTATTTTTTTTTTTTACTGTATATTGGAAGTTTTATAGAAACCATCTTATTTCAGAAATCATATTGAAATCTGTGACTGATTTCTGATAAAACCCACATCAGGATATGAGCGCCAGATTAAAGAAAATCAAGTCTTATTATGCCAAAAGATGGGATAATGATAACGAGATCTACCACTTTTTTACCCACGACATCTACCACTTTCTCTATATTCAATAATGTCCTTGTCTCATCCCTTCAAAACCTGAAAAACGGAAATATTTTCATTGGTAAAGAGAATTGCCAAAATGGACAACTATGGTAAGAATAAAATAGCAGCTAATTTAGAGAAATTTCAGAAAATGCACAATTTCCTCTTTGTTAAATTTGTACAAAATTTCATACTTTGTAAAAATGTATTTTGACAGTTTTATACAAATTGTTTCATGTCAGAAATTAAATTGAAGTCTATGAATGGGTTTCTAGTAAAACCGGAATCAGGGTTCGATCCCGATAAAAAGACGATTGAATATAAAGATCAAACAAACGTAAATGTCAATGTTTCTTTCTTTTTTCATTTACTTCTGACTGAATCATGTTATAGAAACATTTAATAAAAAATTAACTGGAGACAATTAACAATGAACAATAAACAATTTCCTTTCAGAAAGTCTATGAATGAAAGTCTATGAATGAAAGTCTATGAATGAAAGTCTATGAATGAGTTTCTACTAAAACCTAAATCAAGATTCGATCCAAACGAAAAGGCGATTGAATATAAAGAAGGGACAAACGTAAATATCAATGTTTATTTTTCTTTGTACATTCATTTCTTTCCGAGATATTTTATATAAATATCTACGGAAAAATAAACTTTTATCGCTTTTTTACTTATCAATATGGCCGCCTTGCTTAGGAGCGATATCTGGCATTATCACTTCTCAGATCATTACGATTGTCGGGGGTTCGATTCTCATTAGGGTCTCCAACAATTAGAAATGCACTGAACTAAAGAAACGTTTCTAAATAACATTACAAATGATCCATTATTAAGCAATGGTTAACATGTAGTGGTGGGAGGTTACCACAGTTGTCTCCCCCTGAAACTATATATCTATACTCATATTTGGATGCACACTCGAAAAATATCAGTAAAGAAGGGCCCTTTCCTTAAAAAGTAAAAGTTTAAAGAAGCTTCGTTTGATCTAATTAAAACAAGACCCGTAACTTTTATATTATTAATGTAAAATATTTTTGATGAAATGTTCAATAATACGGTTAATTTGATTAACCAGGATTTTCAGAAAATGGCCCTCCTAAAGTTTTCACATTACTAATTAGTCGAAAGGAGAAAACATTTTTTTCCATGAAATTATCGAAATAAATCAAAATAATCCGTGCAAATTCTTCTTCTTCTTTTTCTTCTTCATTATTATTATTATTATTATTATTATTATTATTATTATTACTATTATTATTATTATTATTATTATTATGAATATAAACAGTTGAGCATTATTCAAATGTTTCTTTCATGGTCACATTTATCTTGCTATGTCCAGAGTTGGAAATTCAGTCGGACTATTTAGCACAATCTAAAAAAAATATTCGAAAATAGATGTCTTGCTCAAAAAGATTATTCAGAAACTTTAGAATGATCAGTTTTCTCTATTCTTACTCAAGTGGTATTCGGCAAGGTTAGAAAAAATTCTTAAAAATGCCATCAAATTGCTTTTCAGGCCAACAATTTTGACGAGTCTGAAAATCCTGGACATTCTGCCAACGAACTTCCAGCCAATATGACAAACACATTTTCAAGCAAATGCACTTACCTGCATAAAATCATATTTGATCTTGATGTTATGAAGAATAAAGGCATGCAGTTGCTTCTAACCATTTACTTTTGTTGGGGCATGTAAGTTACAAAAATGTATTAATAAATAATAAATAAGCAAATTTCATTTTTATTAATATATACAATAAAAACGACACAATTCAGACATTGGTCCAGATAAAATCCCTGATGTTTCAATTACGAACCTTCGCCCAGAATTACCTCCAATCTTGGAAATTGTCGCTTGAAAGGCAAATGTTTCCTTATTCCAGTCTTTAAGAATCCTTTTGCGCGTTCACACCCGTCTCACTTCCGCCCCCTGTTAGTGTTAATATCATTAGGAAACTTTTGTTATAGACAAGGAGGTAGTCGCCCACTTCACCAGAAACAAACACTTGACCGCACTAGATCTACTGCTGATTTCAAAAATCGTCGCTAAACTCAATATCAGTAAAGAGATTGAAAGCGATTGCCTTAGATATACACAAAGTTTTTGGCAATGTGTAGTATTGCAACACAAACTCTCCATGTAAAGCATCTCTGGAAGAAATATATATTGGATAAACATTGTTATTTTTATTTTTTATATAAGTTTAAAACTATAATACAGAATCGAAAAAAATCCTGAAAGATGAGATTTTTTTTATTCAGATTCATATATAATTCTGCCCGTGAAAAAATGTAAAAAAAAAAAAAAAAAAAATGTGGGACGCAAAATGTCCAAAACTTGAAGCATGTCGAAAATGCATAAATATTTTTTGAGTTTTAATTTATTACCAAAAGTTGTATATTCTTCTACATAACAGGATCGCTTAAAAGATTGCATAAAGAAGTTGCAATCTATTTTCATGAATTCCCTATACCTTCTTAAATTTTTTCATTTGTAATATTTTTCACAGCCTGCGATAATGTTTTGATGTATCTTCCGGCATCTACCACTTGAATGTTGGAATCACCAGAGAACAAGGAGCATTGATAATGTCAATCTACGGTGCAATTATTGTACCTAGCCAAATAGTTGTTGGAATAATTGGTGACCTATTTCACATCCCTATAAGGTACCTTCTGATGCCTTCATTGTTTGGTATATCGGCCACTACCTTAGTCTTTATATCCTGCAACTCCTTCTCATAGTTCGTCTTGTGCGTGTCTCTTTTCGCCATTTTCTATGGTGAGTATTTCGAAGCAAAGCCATCGACGTCATTATCTTTATGAGAAAAAGTTTATATTTCATTACGATGTCGCTTCTACCGGTTTCCGGAAACCAGAGTGAAGTATTGTATTGTTTGTATGATAGGAGTTAAGAAATAAAACCTTTATTCAATTCATTGGAATGTTCTCATTCCACGTTCCATGCGTGGCATTAACTAATATTAGTTAATTCTTAGTTGATATTTGTTTCGATGACGCATCTACCGGTTTCCAGGAACCAGAATCAAGTATTCAGGTTCACGGAAATAGGTAGATGCGTCACCGCAAAGAAATATCAACTGAGAATTAAATAATATGCGTTAATGCCACGCATGGAACGTGGAATGAGAACATTCTAATGAATTGAATAAAGGGTTTATTTTTGAACTCCTATCATGCAAACAATAAAATACTTGATTCTGGTTCCCGGAAACCGGTAGATGCGTCATCGCAAAGAAATATCAACTAATATTTAAATAATATTAGGCAATGCCACGCATGGAACGTGGAATGAGAACATTCCAATGAATTAAATAAAGGGTTTATTTCTTAACTCCTATCATACAAACAATAAAATGCTTGATTCTGGTTCCCGGAAACCGGTAGATGCTTCATCGCAAAGAAATATCAACTAAGAATTTACTAATATGAGTTAATGCCACGCCTGGAAAGTGGAATGAGAACATTCTAATGAATTGTATGAAGGGTTTATTTCTTAACTCCTGTCATACAAAAAATACAATACATGATTCTGGTACACGGAAACCGGTAGATGCTTCATCGCTAAGAAATATCAACTAAGAATTAACTAATATTAGGCAATGCCACGCAAGGAACGTGGAATGAGAACATTCTAATGAATTGAATAAAGGGTTATTTCTTAACTTCTATCATACAAACAATAAAGTACTTCATTCTGGTTCACGGAAACCGGTAGATGCGTCATCGCAAAGAAATATCAACTAAGAATTAACTAATATGTGGCAATGCCCCGCTTTGAACGTGGAATGAGAACATTCCAATGAATTGAATAAAGGGTTTAATTCTTAACTCCTGTCATGGAAACAATGAAATACTTCATTCTGGCTCCCGGAAACCGGTAGATGCGTCATCGCAAAGTTGTGACGGGTACACACCTGGCCCAGGGTCGAATCCTTTGGTTACGGCGCCAACTGTGACGTCGCTCCTCCTGGTCGCTCCTCCTGGTTCCAAGCGTGCCGCTCCAACCTCTTGGTTAGATGATCACCAGCCTCGCCTTTCCCAACCCGCTTCCAATACCTGGTTGTTAAAGCAACTGTACTGATCTCCGGTCTGTCTACCCACGCTGTGTTTAGATCTTAGACAGACGGGACCAGCAGGGATTGGGCCGTATGCAAGTTGAGTCCGACGGGGGTGGCAAAACACAAGTAAAAGAAAAAAAAACAAAAAAACTCACGAGACAAAAAAATTACTGATAAAAAAAAAGGTGACAACCTTTTATATCTAATGTCCGTTACATAAAGAAAAATTGTTCTCATTCCCGACCCGCTCTGTGGACTATGGCACCAAGCTTCTATCATATAACTTAACGATTTCGAATTGTCTACTCTCCAGAATTGTGTATGTCGGAGTGTGGTTTAGTTCGACACTGGGGCTAATTTCTATCAATCATTCGCAGTTGATTCTTCTCTTCGACTTGAGTTGTATTTCTTCACTTCGATCTGGTTGGGTCGAATTCTGTTCTCGGCTGGGCTTGATTTTAACTTCTTCTTCTTCTTCCGTCCAGTAACTCTTTGGCCTTGTCTTCGACTTGGCTGCAACTTCTCCGCGGCTTTCGAGTAATCTTCTTCTTCATCGACTCAGATAGAACTTCTCTTGTCTTTGACTTGGGCCGGAAGGATTTCTTGTTTTCGACTTGGGCTGGAAGGATTTCTTGTTTTCGACTTGGGCTGGAAGGACCCCCCGCCGCAACCCAGCCGCAACCCCCCCCCCCCGCCGTCCGAGGTGATCTCTTCTCGCTGCCGTCCGGGACTGAACTCATTTTTTTGTCGATTGGGGTCCTGCTTTTATTGACGCCGCAGCAAACCGGGGTGGGTCTGTCGGCGTCAGGGCTCTCTCGATAATCCCAAAAGTCGCATTAGTTCTGATTTCCCATTATCGCTATTATTTTCACCCCTACTTCCTCACAGTGCCTCTGGGGGGAAGACGCATACCCATCTCTCCCGGTCTCTCGTATGTCAGGTGACCGTTTTCGACCAATGGTTCTTGATCGAGCATTCTCCCTCCTCTTTCCGCATATCACGTGACCGCTTTCGGCCAATGAGACTGTGGTGGGACGCCTCCCGTCTCCAATCGGGCGTGGCTTACATCGTTCTTGTTCTAAAAAAAACAAAATCTAATTTGGCCTTTTTCACACGTACGAAAAATGATAATCTTGGCTTTTTCTCACCTGGGTTCTGTCAAAACAGCCTGCCGCTAATTAGATGTGACTTCAGGAAAGAATATTGGCGCTATCTGTGAGCCGAGACAATCGTTTTCTTTCCTTCTTTGTTTTTGGTCAGACCTGATAGTCAAAAATCTTAATTATCTGAATTGAAAATGTCTCCACTTCATCATCGTGGGGTTCCAATTTTTAACAGGTCAGAATCTGTATACAGTTCCACCGGTCACCTCCTCAACATAAAAAAACACCTTTCCTCCGATTAAAATTTCGTTTTCATTGTTCAAAAAAATCTTTATTGTTTCAGCCAACCTTAACAAAACTTCCATCCTACGCGGACACGGAATTAGTTCAAGTGCTTGACCTGATAATTTTGACACTTGTTAGGTGCTGGTCGCATGTGTGTGTTTTCGCTTATGACCGGGTTTTGTTTTATCTATTCCTCTTTCTCTTTCTTTTTATTATTTTTTTTTCTTCTTCTCTTTGGATCGCCTAAATACAGTTAGAGAATTATTCTCAAAACTCAATTATTCTTCGTTTCTAAATAACTAACAACTGGTTAATAAACCGAATAAAAATTAAATCATATTTCTATGAATATCTCTTTTTAGTCTTTCTAAAAATGCAGGGTGCCACAAAGTAATATCAACTAAGAATGAGAACATTCCAATGAATTAAATAGAGGGTTTATTTCATAACTCCTATCATGCAAACAATATCTTTATTTAATTCATTGGAATGTTCTCATTCCACGTTCCAAGCGTGGCATTGCCTCATATTAGTTAATTCTTACTTGACATTTCTTTGCGATGCCGTCTCTACCGGTTTCCGGGAACTAGAATCAGGTATTTTATTGTTTGTATGATAGGATTTAAGAAATAAACCCTTTATTCAATTCATTGGAATGTTCTCATTCCACGTTCCATGCGTGGCATTGCCTAATATTATTTAAATCTTAGTTGATATTTCTTTGCGATGACGCATCTACCGCTTTCCGGAAACCAGAATCAAGTATTTTATTGTTTGCATGATAGGAGTTAAGAAATAAACCCTTTATTTAATTATTCAATTCCTTGGAATGTTCTAATTCCATGTTACATTCGTGGCATGGTCTCATATTAGTTAATTCTTTGTTGATATTTGTTTGCGATGACGCATCTACAGGTTTCCGGGAACCAGAGTGAAGTATTCTATTGTCTGTATGATAAAAGTCAAGAAATAAACCCTTTATTCAATTCATTGGAATGTTCTCATTGCACGTTCCATGCGTGGTATTGCCTAATATTAGTTAATTCTTAGTTGATATTTCTTTGCGGTGACGTATCTACCTGTTTCCGTAAACCAGAATCAAGTATTTTGTTGTTTGTATGGTAGGAGTGAAGAAATAAATCGTTTATTCAATTCATTGGAATGTTCTCATTCCACGTTCTCTCCGTGGCATTGCCTAACATTATTTAATTCTTAGTTGATATTTCTTTGTGCTGACACATCTACCGGTATCCGGGAACCAGAATCAAGTTTTTTATCGTTTGTATGATAAGAGTTAATAAATAAACCCTTTATTCAATTCATTGGAATGTTCTCATTCCACGTTCCAATCGTGGGATTGCTTCATATTAGTTAATTCTTAATTGATATTTCTTTGTGATGACGCATCTACCGGTTACCGGGATCCAGAGTGAAGTATTGTATCGTTTGTATGATAGGTGTTAAGAAATAATCCCTTTATTCAATTCATTGGAATGTTCTCATTCCACGTTCCAAGCGTGGCATTGCCTCATATTAGTTAATTTTAAGTTGATATTTTTTTGCGATTACGCATCTACCGGTTTCCGGGAACCAGAATCAAGTATTTTATCGTTTCTATGATAGGAGTTAAGAAATAATCCCTTTATTCAATTCATTGGAATGTTCTCATTCCACTTTCCATCCGTGGCATTGCCTCTTATTAGTTAATTCTTAGTTGATATTTCTCTTCGATGTCGCATCTACCAGTTTCCGGGAACCAGAAGCAAGTATTTTATTGTTTGTATGATAGGAGTTAAGAAATAAACCCTTTATTCAATTCATTGGAATGTTCTCATTCCACGTTCCATGCGTGGCATTGCCTTATATTCGTTAATTCTTGTTGATATTTCTCTTCGATGTCGCATCTACCGGTTTCCGGGATCCAGACTGAAGTATTGTATTGTTTGCATGACAGGAGTTAAGAATTAAACCCTTTATTCAATTCATTGGAATGTTCTCATTCCACGTTCCAAGCGGGGCATTGCCGCATATTATTTAATTATTAGTTGATATTTCTCTACGATGTCGCATCTACCGGTTTCCGGGAACCAGAGTGAAGAATTATATTGTTTGTATGATAGGAGTTAAGAAATAAAACCTTTATTCTTTTCTCACATTATTTATTCTTAATTGATATTTCTTTACAAAGTCCAGAAGAATTATTCATCTCAAGATTACTACAATTGTATACCTTTTCTTTTTCAAGACTGCCACATTTGTATACCTTTTCTTTTTCAAGATTTCCACATTTGTATACCTTTTTTTTTTCAGGTCATTGTCACTTAATGCAATTAATTGGGATTATTTCTGATCTGTATTACATTTAGACAATATGATGTCTTAATTGTTTCGCATAACCTTCAATTCCGTAGCCTTTGACATTGTCTCGATTAAATCAGTTTATTTCAATTATGTCTTCTCTTAGATATTGAGCTAAAAATGCTTTGTGATTTTCAGGAATCACCTTAAACCCTTTTCTTGTGGCTTTCATCTTTGGAGGGAGAAACCTGACCAATGGATATTCTCCCTTGTGCCTTTTGGTTGGTTTATCTTTCATTATCGGTGCAAAAATAGTAGGTAATTGTCTTTCCTTCGATTCTTCAGCCTATTTCTTTTTTGCTTTGCACATATTTTTTTAACAGAAACTGGGATATAAGCTAACGTATTTTCAAACAAATTAAGAACCTATTTTATATACGTTCTTCTATTTTGTAATCAATAAACTTTGAAAGATTTATTTTGCCTTCTTACAATTTTTATTATTACGACGACGAGAATTTTACAAATTTACATCACAGAATATGAGCTGAACTTTGGCAATAAGAAATTTTGTATTGGAATTTTTCAGAGATAACATTCATTTCGTGTCTGGTTATTTATTCCCATTCTTTTCAAATATTCACGTGATTATTGACTGATATGAAAGAAGACTCGAGCATTATAAATGTTAGGAAGGAGGGCCCAGTTTCACATCAGTAGAACAGGAACAACATTTGAATCGCAGAATAGACATTTTTTACTAATCGAGATACTAGAGCCACTAGATTAGAGCTGAGAAAAGTATTGCTGCCCGAATGGCTTTCGATATCGAGAATGCTATGCCCAAGGGAAAAAAATCAATGTATTTTCTAAGAGATGAAAGGACGTTCAAGACTGTTAAAATCAATATAGTGTAATGATTTCAAGCAAAATATCCCAGAGTCTAATTTTTATTGGGAATTCTATTCTACTCAAGACAACCATAGTTATTCGTCTTTAGTATTTATTGTCATATCTGCAAAAGTTTCAGTCTCCATTTAGAGCTCAGTTAGACATAATTAAATTAAATATTAATGATGGACACTGGAAAACCAACGAGCGCCAACGGACAATACTATCAAACCAATAAAAATTTTCTAATAGCTTTTGAAAGCCTAATGCCCTGAGAAAATTATGGAACATTAATTAATGCGGGCGTCCCCCGGGCCTTTTATCATCTGACCTACGTGGTTTATTATTTTAATCAATTAATCGTCATCTGTTCCCAATTGGGTTTTTATGCTGAAGATATAAACTATTTACTTCAATCTTGATAGTAAATCCTATAAAGTACAACTGGCAGCTGATCTCGAAAATGATATCGAATCAGTTGTTATCTGGGGCAAGAAATGGCTTGTAAATTTTAACGCCTCCGAAACAAAACTGCTGTCTTTTATACAGAACCATTTTCCCTACATCAACATGACTGATGCTAACCTTCAGGGGAGCACGCCATTCTGTTTTCTATGTCTCATTTTTTCTATTGACATTAAGTTGAGTGATTATATTGAATCAATTGCTATGTCTGCTGCTAGGAAAGATGGTTCACTAAATCCATCTTACATATTGATATATCTACTATTAGTCCGTGCTCAAGAGCCACTCAAGTTAGAAGATTACCGAATGAGGTATATGGGATATGAACAGAAGAGGAAGAGGTAGAAAGTGAAATTACCTGGATATGGAGGATAGATAACACTTGACCCTTGAATTGAAGAGGATTCAATCTGTTCGCATCTATCTATGTATATATCTATCTAATCCCATATATTTGTGGGTAAATATTTTGTGAGACAGCTTTAATCTATCTCAGTATTCACATTTATCTCTCTATTTATCTATGTAGTTTATTTTTGGATAAAACTACAAACGTTCACTTTAGGGAAGATATTAAATAAAATTAAAATAAATTATTATTGTCCCCTTACTTTCGGAACTAGAAAAATATGTTTGGTTTTTCTTAGCCAAATATTAAAAGATTATTGTGAACTTATAATCTTCTTTCTAGAGGCCGATTACAAAATCCAGGAAAATTTCCGTTGATTTTTCTGCAATATCATTTGAGCGACGTGGGTATAAGTTGAATATTACGCATACGCAAAAGGTAATCACCTTCCTTTTTAAATTTTCTATAAAATCTATTCTTTTCACTTTTATTTTACTCTTTCCTTTTGCATCTCAAGAACTAGCCAGACATGTTTGCATACCTCAGCATAGACATCAACACATCCAGTATCAAATCAATCAGATATGTATATGGTATTTCAAGAGGCTGGATTAATAATTCTAGAGAATGGTCTTTAATTTCGTCTAATTTGCCTCCAATCCCGTTTGAGCGACGAATGGGTTAATATCATGAGAAAATATACAGACTTCCAAACATCTTTTGGTGTATATAATAATTCTCCCATCCGATAATAAAAAAAGTCGTGCTTATAATTCGAATTCTGAAGGATATAATACTGAGATGCAAAATGCAATTACGTTTTTTTTTTTTTAAATCTATAAAATCTATTCTTTTTAGTATTATTTTGTCATTCATTTTTTTGTATCTCATGAAATGATGGTCTCGTTTGTATCACTCTGTATAGACATTAATGCACTCACGATCAAACCAATAAGGCTTTAGTCTCATACGGTACTCGGAGTAGAATTTTCATTTGAAATTGTCCCTCTATAAATCTGATGTATATGATTAATATTCGTGAGAGAAGACAGCTTATAATCTACCGAGCGAGTTTGAGCAAATAGCTGAACAAGCTCTAGGAGAGATAAAAAGACGCAATTTATTAAGAGATACAAAGGACAGAAAATTTTGGAGGGCCATGATCGCGAACGTCCTGAAGAGATGTTGCATTTCAGCTCAGACCAGACACCATGTTTATTGATAGGGTGCAGCTTCTTCCAGTCAAAAGCTTGTGTCTTAAAAATTATCCTTGGGCTAGATTGCTACCCACGAGTAAAAAAACCCAAAAAGCATGACAATTTCTAGCCGCAAACCAGATTTTACTCTTGGGTCGTAACGTACTTCAATAAGCGAGGGAAGTTAATTGAGGTTTAGGTGAGAGAGTGGGGTGAACAGTCTAACGAGTACCTTCAGTGTGCGTCTCTCTCTGCCTTTTCAGGATACTGGTCAGGTTTATAGTTACCATGTTTTTATGTCCCGTCGTCTAGAAAAGCAAGTTATCTTCATTTAACGAAATCTCTATGGGCCGCTCGTGAAGGATACTGATAACTATCAGATTGAAAATGAATGTTCCGAATTTACTGACTGAAATCGCTACAGGGACACATAGCACATAGAACAAAAAGAAATTAATAGAGTCTAGATTTTGTCAGTTGCGCAAAGTTATTCTCCCTTGTTATCACAATCGCTTTGATCTTTAAACAAAATTATTACGTGAATCAGGTAGTCTCCATGCAGTGTTGATTTATATATCCTCACTGTTTATATTAGGTTGGTGCAAAAAATAATGTCGTTTTCTCACATAGTAACATATGTGAGAAAACGACATTATCTTTGCACCAACCTAATATCTATAGACACTATGTCCTCGTTATTGAGTATTCTTCCCCCACCCACGAAACATAGGACATTTTATATAGAAACAATAAACAGAATAAATGAATTATCACTTTCAGAAATTATAGTTAAATAACTTTAGAGAAAGATCCTTTTTCGACTAAAATTCCGTTTTTAATTTTTAACAGAATTAAAATTCTATCTTTATTTTAGCTATGACTACGGCCATATCACGTTGAAAATTCAGCAAACTTCAGCAAAGTCGAGCCTGGGTAGTAGCCAGATGGGTAACCGCTTGGGAACACCAAGGGGTGTAAGCTTGGATGTCGGATGGTGTAATGGACAATGATTTCGAAATGAGAAAGCCGGGTTAAAATTCCTGTCGAGTTGGTTACATTCACTTGTAGGCAAATAAGATTGAGAATGATATTAATTTACTCATTATCCTCCCAGACATGAATTAAATAGCAGGAGAGATTTCGTTCTATAGCCTCAATTGGCAGCCAGTCTATCACAGAATGTAACGTCAGCCTCCTCTTGGAATTATTTTGTCATGTTAATCGTGAATCGAAATGAGTGATAGATTATCGATAGCGACATACATGTACAGAAAATTTTCTTTGCTTTCTTAATGTCGACATAAATGTTTACTGAACCGTAACGCGTGGATATTTTTCCAATTCACTTGCACTGTAATAAAAGCAGGTTGTGTGCACATCCAGAGTGAGCGTGTTTATGCCTATTGACATAACCGCTTGAAAAATAAACAGCGCTAGCATTTTATTTTTACAATTGCAAAACGCATTAAAATTCCATGGATTAACATTCGTCTTTGATTTAAGTAAATTACCTCTCAACTTAGAACCTAAAAAGGACAACATTTTCACCAGGAGTTTTACATATATTCACCTGCCATGTAAGTAAAATGACTTCATTTTTATATTCATTTTTCCTATTTTTATTTCGTTATTGTAATTTAATGTTTACTCCAGTTTGTTGATTTCGTTCTTACTTTCCTGTTTTTTTATTCAACATTTAAATTGTATAAATATGAAATCCTATTTTGATTCTTGTGTTGATAAATAATTTTTGAAAGATTGTAAACGTAATTGTCCGATTGGAAGTCGTTAAAATTTAGTCGGTTTATTGTAGGTTTATCATTTTGTCTATAGTTGTACTTATACTCTAGAGAAATACTCACACTAGTCACGGAAACACATACTACTTGAATGAACCGAAGTTATGAATGAATAAATACACAATTTTGAATTCATCGCAAAGGATCAATGAAATAATTTCCAGGCAAATTAAATGAAAGAAATTATTGCATATATTCTTGATTTACTTTAATTTTTCATGACTTAAGTGTCATGTTAAAAAACAAAGAATATTTGTAAATAATACTGTCATTTTAAAAAGCAGTTAGTTAGAAAATCTATTTAAAGATAATGAAAATAATTTTATTTTAAAAAATACAAACCGTCACTCAAAATGACTTGTTTTGAAACAGAACGTATTATAACATGGAATTATTACTGCATCAACTGAAAGTCGTGGGAGACAATAATCACGTGTGACACTTTCTACACTCCCTTAGTTCCCATAAAAAACATTAGAAAATCAGTATAAAAATAATTTGCTTGTGATTCACATTCAATGAAACACACACACACACACACACACACACACACACACACACACACACACATATATATATATATATATATATATATATATATATATATATATATGCATAAATACATACACTATTCGATCTGATGTCCAGATCTTTCTTGTAATATTCACGACGTTTCTGCCATTGTACGCTCCAGCCTTCATCAGGCGATATGGGGCGTTTTTCGGGTGATATACATTGGAATATCGCACCAGACCTTTTATTTCGTCCACTGGTATAGATTGTTCTAGTTCCACGTGCCATGCCTTTTCTGGATATCTCAGTCTCGGTTATTTCTCTTTAGTAACTCAACTCTTCAAGTTTTTTTTTTTTCACCTCTGCTGTGGTCAGGTACTGTACTTATAACTCTTTAGATAAAGTCACTTTTGGATTGCTTTTATTCCCAGTGCCACAGGGGATCATGGAAATAATTCCTTTATGAAGATTTACACGTAGATTTACTGGACATCAAATCCTATGCCTGCATCGGAGGCCCAAAAAAGTCTTGTGCCACTTTGCAAAACTTCTCTTACAGGCCCTAAAAATAGATAAATAAAATTACTCGACTAAATTAAATCTTACACCTACAAAAGAAATGATTGGTGGTAAATACATACATACATATATATATATATATATATATATATATATATATATATATATATATATATATATATATATATGTATATATATATGTATATATGTGGGGATAAGTGTGTGTGGGGGTGAGTGTGTGTGGGGGTGTCTGTGTGTGTATGTATGTATATATATATATATATATATATATATATTGGTGTCAACGTGGAACCTTAAATTTGCACGGGAAATCTGAGCATTATCTTTTTCTTCTTTTATTTGAAATGAAAAATATTGATATGGAAATTCTTTCAAAATCAGATATTTGCCTGATTTTGATGAATCATTTAGAAATTATTCAGAAAGTAATGAAATAATTTCTAAAATAATTCTCTTTTTTTTTTAGAAGAAAACGGTAAAAATATTTTTTGCATCTGTTATGCATTTATTACTCATTTAATATTTACGAAATTTCGATAAATTCATTTTTGTATCTCTTTAATGGTCAGGAAATTTAAATTATCGAAATATTTTAAACAATCCGGACCGGGCATACAAATTGTAGAAAAGCTGCCTTGAATGGCAAAATAAAAATGTAACAAAATTGATATATTTCGTGTTTGCTTTTATTGAATTAACTCGGACCATCGTGTCAATACAATTTATGTTTATTACGCCATCTTGTTTTTTTCTTGATACTACTATTAAAGGGACCCAACTCTCTAACATTTAATAGCTCCTGTTACATTCCTCTTATCAAATGAAAAAATATGTTGTTCTCAAATGACAGTACGTTCCAAAAAAGTACACGTTAGAAGATTTTAGAAACTTTTCTTATTGCTTCTAAATAGATTCTTTAAATATATTTAAATTTGACTTTCTCTCAAATTTCTAAAACAGCAGAAGAAATTAAATATTTCGATTGGGTAGGAATCCAACTAAACGTTCAAATCTTAAAGTTTAAATTGATTCTCAAGCAAATTTTAAATGAATACTTTTTCATTAAATTTTTTATCATTAAAAGAAAAATAAATTCATTCCAGAAATATCGCAGTTTGAATTATAAAACATGCTACTAATTTGCAATGTTTCTGTTTTCTTCTTGAATCCAAACGTTTAAAATAAAATTTTGTTTAAATAATTACGATAAATATTTAATATTAATACACTTACCCATGGTTTATTGCACAAAATACCGATCGAGTTGTATGTCTCATCAGTCTTGTTTATGGATGAGGCAATATTTGGAAAAGATGAAATAACAAATTTACACAACCAACATTTTTGAGTGGAAACGGTTACACATGGAACAATAACCGCTAGACAACAACATCAGTTTATCATTAATGTGTGGGCTGGTATTTTAAATGACTGTCTTGTAGGTTCATATGTTCTCCCAGCACGCCTCACAGCAGCTGTCCACAGGAGCTTTATTTCGGATACACTTACGCACCTGCTAGACGATGTACCCTTGCTAATACGAAGACACATGTGGTTCATGCATGATGAGGCGCCAGCAGATTTTAGTCACGTAGCAATCTACCATGAGAGATGGACAGGTCTGGAAGGAGCGGTTCTATGGCTTCCACGTTTCACCGATCTCAACCCATTGGATTTTTATCTGTGGAGCCACCTAAAAAAATTATTTATGCAGCAGACGCTTCATCGACGTGTCATGTGGGCTTAGAAAAACATTCGACACGTGTTGGAGTATTTACAAAGTATTTCTGATATACATATATATATATATATATATATATATATATATATGTGTGTGTGTGTGTGTGTGTGTGTGTGTGTGTGTGTGTGTGTGTGTGTGTAAACGCCATTAGATTCTCTTAAAATCACTTGTGAAGTATTTGACCACTCATTAACTTTAGAATTTTGGTAAATTTGTATCCAAAATGCTTAACTTAAAATTTGAAGATTCTTTTTCAGAATGGAACAGACGAATCAAGGAATCCTTGAAACACAAACAAACGAAGTAGAACCAGAAACAGATCCTGATGCTGGAGACTCCGTCCACATTCCTGATGGAGGTTGGGGTTGGGTCGTTTGCTTTGCTGGATTCATGGTGAATTTTACTATTATAGGATTGCTTTCCTCTAATGGTATTCTCGTTCTTGGAATGATTACCATTTATGATGCTTCTATTTCGAAAACAGCAATGGTCGGTTCTATTTTTGGTGGAGTCATGTTATGCGTTGGTAAGTTTCCATATTGATGAATTTATAACAGACTTGTACTATTTTGTTTTTGAGTTCAAATTTCCCTTTTACCAGGTCCATTTGTGTTCTAATGATGTTTAATGCAAGCCATCGCCAAGTTATCATTTGCGGAGGATTAGCTTCTACTGTGGCAACCACTGGAAGCTTTTTTGTTGACCAAGTTGAAGTTGTTTACGTTACGTATGGAATTCTCTCAGGTAAGTACGGATTTTGTTTATAATATAAATGTAAGTTCTTATTCTTCTTTTCATTATTATACCATACCAATTAAAGATTCAACAAAAGACAGAGTGAAAGTAACACTTCTCTATACACCAGCACTTTTCTCAGTATTATAATAACGGTGTTTGTCTTATGTTTGATAAAGAACGACACAAGGGAATGTTTGATATTATAAAAATGCTTGATTTATTTGCGAAAGGTATTAAAATAATCCAGAAGTGATACTGGAAGAAGACTTCTTGTATAAAGATGGAAAAGGCATTCAGTAAATTTACAAAACTTATAAAGGGGCGTAAGACAATATTATGTCTTCACACGAGACTTATTTAACCTTTACATCAAGAGAGTCTTGAGAAATTTAGAAATCCTATCAGGATTTATTATCGGTGGATACGATCTTAACAGTATAAGATATGCAGATGACACAGTTGATAGCAGAAACAGAAGCAAAACAACAGAACCTTCTGCAGAAGATAGTGAAGGAAAGTGTGAGGAAAGGACTAAGTATCTATTGAGAGAAGACAAAATGTACGGTTGTCAGAAAATGGAACAGCCCAAAGCTGCGAATTACGAAATGGAGGCAACAAATCATGTTAGAATATATATCTGTCCTCCGATATAGCAGTGAATGATGCACAATGTCCTTACAAATAAAAAAGAGCTTGGAGGCAAAAGAAATATGTTTCTACTGGAGGATGTTGAGAATAGCATGGTCGGAACATGTGAGTAACGAGGACGTTTTAAGGAAAATGGAAATAATAAATCATTATATTAATTATATGTACAATCAAAAATAAGCAGTTGAAACCTCTAAGATAATGAGAAAGGAAGGCTTAGAAAATTTGACACTCAACGGACATATTGAATGAGCGACAGAGGAAAGAAGCGAGACTCACCTAACGAGCTTGTGTAAATGGATAGTGGAACGTGGAGTGGGAGAAATGGTAAAAAGATAAAGTTTAATAAGTGACGAAAAGTTTGCTCTGACATCGAGTGTAAAATATACATGTGTTTTTATGTGTGTATGTTTCTATGTGCGTACCTCTGATAGTCGCACCTCAACGTAGTGGAGGGGCTTGCGTGGTCTAATGACTGTGAGAGCGAAGCCGTCTGGAGTTTTAAACTCGTAGTAGGGACAAGGTCGAATACGAGGTCCCAGACTAAGCGCGACTAACCCCAAAAACCCTAACAGTGACACAAGCGGATGATGATTACAACCGATCTCAAAGATTGAACCAGCGGATGAAGATGAATACACTTGACCTCATATAGTCATTACAGACTCATATCATGATGCAATATGTAATTTGATTTTCCCTCGACTCCCAGATCGACGACTAAATTCTTTTCCTCAGACAAGCAATACAGTGACTCGTAACATGGGGCTATACTTAACACGCCATTTTCCCGGACAACCAGACCGACGACTGAATTCTTTTCCTCAGACAAGAAATACAGTGACTCGTATCATGAGACTATACTTATGCCTTTTTTCTGGACCCCCAGTCGATAACTGAATTCTGTTCCCCATACAAGTAATTCAGAGATACTTATCATGAAGTTATACATAACATACCTTTTCCTTGGGCGACCATATCGATGACTGAATTCTCATACTCATGCAAACAATATACAGACACCTATCATGAAGTTATACTTAATATGTTTTTTTCCATGTACCCGCAAATCGATCACTGAATTCTATTCCTCATACAAGCAAAACAGGGACTCGTACTATTAAGCTATACTTAACATGATTAACCTTTGACCACGAGATTGACGACTGAATTTTATTCCTCATACAAGCAATACAGAGACTCCTAACATGAGGCTATATGTAACATGCCTGATCGATGACTGAATAATTTTGCTCAGAAAAGCAATACAGTGATTCGTAACATGCGGCCATACTTAACATGACTTTTCCCTGTAGCCCCAAATCAACAACTTAATTCTGTTCATCAGACAAGCAATTGAGAGACTGGTAACAACAGGCTATACATAATATACCTTTTCACTGATCCACTATATCGACGACTGAATTTTCTTCCTCATACAAACAATTATCATGATGTTATACTTAACTTGCCTTTTAACTAGACATCTAGATCGACGACTGAATTCCCACATCCATGCAATACAAAAACTCGCATCATGTATTTACTATTCCGTAATAATTCACATTTAATCAACTGAAACGTTTTCATTTACTCCAATTAAATTCCCTTGACTTATTTTATGATTTTATTTATTTATATATCTGAATTTCAAGATCATTTTCATAACTACATTTCATTTTGAATGACTTTCCCGTTTCTAGCTTATTAATTTTGCCAATTCTTAATATTTCTTTTAGGGATTTTTGTTGGAATGTCATATTTTTCCGCCAACACAATCGTTGGATCTTATTTTAAGAAGAAACGAATTTTGGCTGTAGGAATCTCTCAGAGTGGAACTGGAATTGGTGCATTTGTCCTTAATAATTCATTAGAACGAAGCATTTCCTTTTAT
Source organism: Acanthosepion lycidas (assembly GCA_963932145.1). Taxonomy (NCBI): domain Eukaryota; kingdom Metazoa; phylum Mollusca; class Cephalopoda; order Sepiida; family Sepiidae; genus Acanthosepion; species Acanthosepion lycidas. The sequence goes on along the minus strand of OZ010578.1, from coordinate 24,710,479 downwards.
GGTATGAGAGGGACATTTTTAATAATAAGTGGGTTGCTTTTAAACATTGTCGTTTATGGCGCCCTGTGTCGGCCGCTTAAGACCGTCAACATGAAGATTAAGGAGATGAAAGGTAACTACATTTTCAAGAATATATTCTTTAATGAATTTTTTTTTATAAGATGTGACATTTTCGAATTTCTTCTTAAAAACAGAAGATTCAAAATTCATTGATTTGGTGGAATTGATAAAGAGTAGAGACACATGCTTTTGTGTCGTATAACCTGACCCACATCAGATTTTATCTATCTATCTATCTATCTATCTATCTATCTATCTATCTATCTCTTCCAGTCTGTTCATATCTATCTATCTATCTATCTATCTATCTATCTATCTATCTATCTATCTATTCCAGTCTGTTCATATCTATCTATGTATCTATCTATCTATCTATCTATCTATCTATTCCAGTCTGTTCATATCTATCTATCTATCTATCTATCTATCTATCTATCTATCTATCTATCTATCTATCTATCTATCTATCTATCTCTTCCAGTCTGTTCATATCTATCTATCTATCTATCTATCTATCTATCTATCTAAGCATAGACACGATGTTCAGCCCCTAGTAATACCTTGGCGACCGACCTGCCATGACGACCGTTGTTGCTTACGAGAATAATCTGAGAAAATACTAAAACCTATATATAATTAGATAATTAAAATTTATTTGCAAATTCACTCAATTCTTCGTTTCCTTTTGGCAAATTTATTTATCATTTTTCTATAAAATGTATCAGCAGCGTGCTCTACCTTCATCTTCTTCAAAAGGTCTTTATCTCTGGATTCCTCAACATCTCTTCACTTTGAGAACACATCATATAATTGTTTACTCGCTTTAATAAAGAAATTGTTCACTCACAGGAACTAGGTGTGAAAGGTATAGCCAGAATAAGACTTCATAATCTTCTTCCCAGACTTGGTTTAGTTCAACTTCCCGACTTCGATGCATCATGCTCGCTTCGAACATAAGTTCGGGCGACGAAACCTTGAAAACATTTATTCTATTTTAATTGATTCTACTTTAACTGATTTTAACATATCCGGAAAAAGTTCTTGACGCTTATCATTCTCATCAATAAATTTCTTTATTAATGTCCAGTAATTAGTTAATTAACATCTATATATAATATTAGGAAGCATCTTACAATTATAAGCTTATTCCCATAAATCCAAATATATAAAGAAAGAAGAAAAATACCATAAAATAAACAAATGTACAAAAATATCTTTATTCAACATAAATTAAATTGTTTTTTTAGATAATCCTGCAAAAATAATAAGTTAATTTGTTTATTATTACTAATATAAAATTGTATAATACAATCAGAAAACAATTTCAACATTTTACAAAAAACGTTTATCAACAAGGTTTGAAAATACTTTACAAAAATGTGAATTTCAGACAAACAATAATTTTGATAAGCTTTACAAAATTTATTGCATTTCCTTTTACATGTAATTTTTTTTTCACAGAAGAGAATACTGATTTTGCTATGATTCGATAATAGATATTACCAGTATACATAGTTTTAAAAACTAAAATCAATTTATATTAACAACAACACAAAATTAATTAACAAGAGAATTTGGGGTGTTAACCAATTAAATATATGCAAAAAGAGGGAAAAGTGAAAAAAACCTATGTGTTATATCTGTGGTATCCAGTGAACTTTTTTAATTAACACAATTTATCAAGTTCTTATTCTTGAAAATAAAAACTAGTATTATCTCATATAAGAATATCAGAATCATAATATTTTGTCTCAATCCTTTCTAGTAACATAACATTGATATGCTCTTTTCAGTTTTGTTCTCATTTTCAATTTTTAAGTTACTAAGATAACGAATGGCTTCAATAATTTGTAACCAGTGATGGAACATTGGTATTCGACTGTTTGAAAGGGAAAAAATTTTGTGAATATATATATATAAGCATTGTAACATTCAAATCTCGAGTATTCAAAACATTGAAAAATCAACATATTGGATAAACTAACCGATTGTTTGATTTAAAGGATGTAATTGCTAAGACAAAATGCTGTTGATCAGTATTCTGATATAATTTTTCAAAAGTGAGGATTTTGTCCCTTTCTTGAAACTGTAACAGCTCATCATTTTGCACATTTCGCATAGAAGCAATAGTTCTGTTTGTTGGTTTTCGTCGAGGACGAGGTAACACACTTTTGGGAAATTATCAAATACTGATGCTGGATTTCTGGGTCGTACTTTTCTTGTAATAACAAGTGTTTCATAAGCAGATAGAAAATAACTTTCACAAGCAACAGTGTTTGGTCTGTTAGGTGTACTCCCTTGAGGTATTGCCTTTAGCCATCGTTCTTGCTCATTCTGATCTTGGCAAAATACACAAAACTTATTTTGTTAATCATAGTTACCATAGCAACCTGTTACACGGTACATTTTACCATTATGAGAAAGATTTGGGGGTACTAAATTAAATTAAAAAATATTAACTTAAACTATTATTTTTTCAAAATATTACACGGTTCTTCTAAAAATGTAAGAACCTCATATTCTAGGTCTGGGGGAATTGGCTTGAGAATTAAGAATTTTAATGTTTTTATGAATGTAGGAAATTTTCATTTTATGTTACTTTCCGTTGTCTTTAAGGAATTGCGTGGTTTCAAATGATTTCCAAATTGTTTCACTGGCCAGGATCCATTTTATATTGAAATTACATAGTGAATTGAATCTTCCTCAATAAAACATTTGGATAATTGTATTTTTAGAGATGCAGATCGATCACCATCTTTGACGAGATTGTCCAGCATTTTCTGCCATACAGGAGGACAGATATCACTTCAATAATCTTTTCTTTGTTTCTAACGAGATATTCCTGTCTCTTAATATTCTCTTTATTTTGTTTTGTTAAAACTGTAATTTGTATGTTTTATAGAAAGCGTCTCATTTCAGAAATCAAATTAAAGTCTCTGAATGAGTTTCTACTAAAACCGGAATCAGGGTTCGATCCAGACGAAAAGGCGATTAAATATAAAGGGACAAACGTAAATGCCAATGTTTCTTTTTCTTTCTACATTCATTTTATTTCGAGATATTTTATAGAAATATCTACAGAAACATAGATTCTTATCGCTTTTATAATTATCAATATGGCTGTCTTACTTTGGAGCTATATCTGGCATTATCACTTCTCAGATCCTTACGAATGTCAGTGGTTCGATTCCCATTAAGGTCTCCTACAATTAGTGACGCACTGGTCCTTCTAAATAACATTAGCATTAAACTTACCCATATTGTTTGATTATTCCGTTTTACTGCATTTTCGAAATGCTTCATTATGGAACAAGGGTTAACATCTATAGCTTGAAGGCAAATTTTGTTATACCCACCTCGGAATATTCGACTATAAAAGAAATGGCTGAACCTCACTTATGAGCAGTAGTCAAATTGCATTAAATAAATCTTCACCACGAGATTAAACGTTCATATATTTTTATTTTAATAGATATGTCTTGTGCATCCTGTTGAGAATTGTTAAATGAAAATGAAATATTTCTGGCTTTGGCTGTATGAAACAAAATAAATACCTACGGCCGTTGTCATGAAGAAGAGTTACATATAATTTGGAACCCCAAAAACAACCAATACCTAAGGTTTCAAATGCATTTAAAAAAATTCAAAATATTTCTTGAAGTTTTTATTTTAGTTTTAATTCCAAAATAATAGATTAAAGTTAATATTTTACACTGAAGGAATTAGAAAACTGCAAAATTGTTTGAAATTGTTTTAAAGAAAACACTTTGTTGTTTTAAAGAAAACACTTTGTTGTATTTTTTTAAAAATTGCTGAATTTCCATTTCTGAGAATTACTGAAATCTATAAAATTGTCCATTTTGAGAAATCTGCCATTATTAAAAAAATCTCAAAAAACAATTTTATGAAATATTATTTGATAAAAAAATAGAGGATTTAATGTTTGATTAATCTGAATGAAAACAAATATTAATTAATCTTAATTTAAAATATCGCAGGAAAGTAACTTATTAAACATGGCGTGGATGTTCTTATAAGTTGTTGGCATATAACTTGATATTTGGTAAGTGTATCTAACTATAAAAATTATTTGATGAATAGAAAGTAAACGTCTGTTTATACAATTTGATTAACTACCCAAGAATGTTAACAATTCAAGAAAATATTTTAAGCAATTAAATATTTTATTGAAATAGCCGTACTTAATAAGACGCTTGTTGAGAAAATGTTATAAAATTACCAATAAATCTTAAATTTACTATAATTACGGCTATTGTTTTGAAGATTTCGTCGATGAATATCCGTATTTACAAAGGTCGATACGCTTATAGATACATACAATAAATTCAATTTTTTTTTAAATACTAAGGGTCATGGAAATGTAGTGTACTTTTCTATGATTAGTAAATACGGGTTTTGACAGATACAAATTAATACAGAAAATTAAAAGATTAAAACTTTATAAATTATCCTAATGAATAAAATTCTTGTGAAAATTCATTATTTATCGAATTTTTTTCTGAAAAAGTAGTGCCTATCATACATTTTACACTAAAAAATAATGAATAGATTTTCTAATTAAATAATGTCATAATTTTATTGCAATTATTTATTTCACAAGTCAATGCAAATTTTCTGTAACAGGGGGGATGGAGATCCTCTTAAACCGAAAACATTTTCAGATTTAAATTTTCTTAGTACTTTTCCTTATAACTAATGTAAAGATTAAGCGATATAAAAAAGGATTAAATAATGTTAAATGAGTGGAAGTTAACAGATGTAAAAAAATATTTTTACAAAGATTTTCTGTGAATATGTGTTGAAAGTTTTATTAAAATACAATAATTACGTTTTTTTCGAAATCAATGTGTTTTTCGCTGGAAACATACTTTTAAATTCCCGTACATATCTGTCCCGCGTTGAAGCCAGAAAAATAAGATTTTAACCCAAAGGTTCTAAAAAGGATAAGAAAAACTGACCTCAAAATATCATTCATCTTAATGACAACACAAATGTTTTGACGATAAAATTGTATTTTTTAATGTTTTATGAATTATTTATTTATGTGCCACTTTTGCAGTGAATGTTTGGAGGTACCTTCATAAAACAGTATGCATATTTTTTTAGATTTGGAAAATATTAATATTTTATATTTCACTTCGTTTATATTAAAGTTGGATTTTAAATAAAAGTAAAATAATAACCAGCCTATTAATATTCAATACATAGACAAATATTATCGAGAAACCAGGATTATCAGAAAATGACCTTAATGATTAATGTTTCACATTAACAATTAGTCAAAATGAGCCAACATTTCTTTCCTGATATTATCCAAATATGTCATAATAAAATGTTCCATGAGATTGTCTTAAAACTGTACCAAATTATTTAAAGTATCGAAAAATAATAACTTTGCCGAATTCATTCATTCATTCTTCTTATTATTATTAATATTAATATTATTATTAACAACAACAACAACGATAATAATAATAATAATAACAACAACAACAATAGAGCATTATTCAAATGTTTTTTTCATGGTCAATTTTATGTTTCTATGTCCAGAGTAGGAAAATCAATCGGACAATTTAGCAAAATCTAAAAAAAACTTTCGAAAATAGATGTCTTGCTCAAAAAGATTATGCAGAAATTTTAGAAAGATCATTTTTCTCTATTCTTACTCAAGTGGTATTCGGCAAGGTTAGAAAAAATTCTTAAAAATGCAATCAAATTGCTTTTCAGGCCAACAGTTTGGACAACTCTGAAAATCCTGGACATTCTACCAACGAGCTTCTAACCAACATGACAAACACATTTTCAAGCAAATGCACTGACTTCCACAAAATTATATTTGATCCTGATGTTATGAAGAATCCCGGCATGCAGTTGCTTCTAACCGTTTACTTTTTTTGGTCATGTAAGTTACAGAATTATATTAATGAATAATAAATTAGCAATTTTCATTTTTATTAATATTATGTTGTTTCAATTAAGAATCTTCGACTATAATATAAACGGTTCCATAACGTTTTACATAAAACATGTAAGGGTAGATGATCAATTTTGCCAAATTTTACTTGATTCTTTCCTTTTATGTCTGGAGAGAGAATTTTATTATATTTATTGTACGACGTTAACTCTTTTCATTGGTCGAATTTAATATTAGTTCGCTTTCGGTTTCGTTGTTTTTATGGTGTCGCCATTGGATAAAAAGATCTACTTTCATCATATTTATTCATTTTACATGTTTTCAAATACAGAATTCTGACGTGAATTATTTGATAAACATTGTTAATTTGACTTTTTTATATGAATTTAAAAATCTATCACAGAATCGAGACAAAATCCTCAAAGGTAAGTTTATTTTTCAGATACATATATGATTGTACCAGTGAAAAAATGTAAAATAATATGCCCTTCAAAATGTTCTAAAATTGAAAATACTTTTTAAAAATACATAAATCTTCTTTTAGATTAAATTGTTTGCCAAACGTTGCATATCCTTCTGAATAATTGGATCGCTTACGATTTATAAGAATGATAAAATATATATCAAGATAATTGCATAAATAATGTGTTGCGATTTATTTTTTTAGTTCCTTTATATCATTTTGAATTCTATCATTTTTAATATTTTTTTTCTCAGCGTGCGAAAAAATTTATATCTATCTTCCGGCAAAAGTTGTGAATGTTGGACTCACCCGTGAACAAGGAGCCTTGATAATGTCTATCGTCGGTGCAATTATTGGACCTAGCCAAATTATTACAGGAATTCTTGCTGACCTACTTGACATCCCTATAAGCTACCTTCTGATGCCTTCATTGTTTGGCATGTCGGCCACTACCTTATCCTTTACATTCTGCAACTCCTTCTCATTGTTCGCTCTGTGTGCGTCTCTTTTCGCCATTTTCTACGGTGAATATTTCGAAGCAAAGTCAACGAATTCATAATATTTTCCGAAAAAGTCGTTCTACTCTATTTATTGTTTTGTAGTAAATTATTTTATCAAAGATTTTTTCGAGGTTCCAGATGGGCTTTACTACTGGCTCTTCTTTGGTTGCGTTTTTTATTTTTAAAAGTTAATAATTGTTCGATTGGAGCATGCGTATTAATTGTTAAAATTGTCACATCCGGTGTGTCCGCTGTTCTGGAACTTCAAGCCACCCATTCGTTTCGTGATTGTCTACACTTATGGTTGTGATAATAATTGACAAAAAGAAATGCATAAGAATAAGACATTTGAGTTTATCAACACACACACAAGACCGAAATCACGCAATTTATAGCGCAATGAAAAAACATGTATAACGTGATTAGTAAGCAATGCGCATGTACAAATAAAATAATATGCTACACAACAGACAATGATTTACCAACCAGAAACAATATTATTCTGGTGTTATTTAAGAAATCCTAACGAAATAAATACTCCAATTTGTTGAAAGTAAAAAAAAATGTTTTCATTCGCATATTTAATTGAACTATTTTCCTTATCTCAACTGGTTTAATCATAAATCTCCGGCAGTTGTATTCTACACTTTTTTTTTATTTTTCGGTCATTTGTTGTATTAGGTTGGTGCAAAAATAATTTCGTTTTCTAACATATGTTACTATGTGAGAAAACGAAATTATTTTTGCACCAACCTAATATATGACAACTGTCGGGTAGATTCGACATAAACACTTTATTCAATCCGTTCGCATGGAATGTTCTCATTTTTTTTGTGTCAATGCGAAGCAGTGTCACATATTGGTTAATTTTAAGTTGATATTTTCCTCGGGTTTTGGAATAAATGATTCGGTTCAAAATTCGCAGATTACGACAGACACACAGAGAAGAACAGAGAGTACAACGGCTGATATGTTTGGTATAACAAACAAGATGGGGATAACAGTTCGAATAAATTTGTATTTCAATTATTTCTCGTCTTAAATATTAAGATAAATATAATGTTTTTGATCAGCAGGAGTCGCCTTTACCCTTCGAATGGTGCTTGTGGCTTCCATTTTGGGAGGGAGAAACCTGACCAAAGGATATTCTCCTTTGTGCCTTCTGATTGGTATCACTTACATTATCGATACGAAAATCGCAGGTAATTGACTTTTGTTCATCGTTCTTCTATTTCGGCGTTTTACATAATTTTTTTAACAAATTTTTTTAACATATTTTCAAATAAATTAAAAACAATTTAAAATAATTTTATTTTGTAATCAATTAACCATTAAACATTTCTCTTAATTATTACGGCAGACAATTAATAAACATACATCATAGAATATGGCTCACATAAAACAAGATGCAAGCATAATAATTGTTGAGAAGAGTCCAGTTTCACATCAGAAATACAGGAAGAACGATGAACTTTGACCTCTTTTACTAATCAAGTTACTACAGCCACTAGATTAGAACTGAGATAAATATTGCTGTCCGAATGCTATTCTCAAGAAAAAAATCAATGTATTTTCTAAATAATGAAAGGACGTTCAAGGCTGTTAAAATAAATACAGGAATACGTTTCCATGCATTGATTACAAGCAAAATAATCTCAATGTCTTATTGCTAACCATTACATCACATCGAAGTGCCCTCTTCCAGATTTGTTTTTTATATGATTGATACTTAAATAGCAGTCGACAATTCACCCACCGACCCGTGAAGACCCTACACTCGAAAAACAGAAACCCAATGCAAAATTCTATGAAACCACAAAATAATGCACCTATGGAATATTTATTAATGTGCGTATCCCCTGGGTCTCTATACTTGGACTTACATTGTTTCCTGTTTTAATCAACGACCTTCCTGATATGATCAGTTGCAAACTGGGTATTTACGCTGATAACACAATTATTTATTCGTATCCGATAGATCCGATAAACTAAAACTGCCAACTGATGTCGGCAATTACCCGCAGTCAGTTGGTAATTGGGACAAGAAATGGCTTGTAAATTTGAACGCCTCCAAAACTGGTTTCTCGACTTCAGTCACTTTACAACCATCGTAACATGGCTTCCCTCTGTCTTTTCTATAAATATCTTCATTGCAATTATTTGTATCAGCTCCCGCTCCTTGGTACCTCAACCGCATGAATTTAAGAGTAGTTCTACTAGTTTGCCTATAAGGTCTCATCATTCTACTGTTGAAATAACTTGATCTAACCGTTTTAAATATCTTTCGATTTCTTGCTTCCTGCCAACTACAATCTTCAAAAATTGAAGTGCAACATCAATCGCCTTCTTCTGTCTTCCTGAAACATGTTCTTTTATTGTCCTAACCCTTACCCAATAAATCTTTGATTTAAATTGAGTTGAAATAAAAATAAAGATGAAATATTGAGAATTAGTAAGTATCTGTCTACAAAGGTTAAAGTAACATTTTTTCCTGATAACTTCTTATCTTTTCAGGTTATTTGTTGGATGCTACACAGTCTTACGATTCTATTTTTTACTTCACCACCGGTGCTTTATTCATTGCCTGCATCGTATCAAGTGGAATCGTCTACCTTCAACGAAATAGGAAATTCAATGAAAAATTAATTATTAAAGAAAAAAGAAACTTTCACGGTTCCATTTAAAATTGTTCTTCGCTATCAATATTGCATTCAAGATTTATTTAGTTACTTGTCTAAACTCATACCCAATATTGAACCCTTTACGAAGAGACGCTTACTAACTTCATTATATTTACAATTATGATCCTATATGTGCTATGCAAGGTTGATTGGCGCTACTTGTCTAAACTCATATCCATTTTTTTACAGTATACAGACGAATTAAGTGGCATTCACGTAAATGTTAATTTCTTTTCTACCGTAATATTCGCTGTTTATTTCGTATATGACTCAAACCAATCAAATCCAGTTTTGTATTATTTTCATGATTGGGAAGACGAAAAAAAATTAAGAAATTAAAAATATTAATAATGGAACCTAAAGTACAGCTTATAGTTTAAAATATTTATGGTATAACCTCTTTGCCCCATTGTGTCGAAAAAACTTCGTGACGCGATTCGCGTTAACTGAGGAAGAGAGATTTCAATTTCGTACCGGGTTCGTAATTCATCGTCGATTTTCTGATATTGATTTATAAAGATGAAATAAATTTATATATCAACAAAAAATAATATTATAAATTAACTTCTTTGCCCTATTTTGCCGAAGAAATCATCTTAACGCGATTAGAATTAACTGAAGAAGTGAGATTTGGATTTGATATCCGGTTTGGAATTCATCGTCAATTTTCTGATATTGATTTATAAAGATGAAATAATTTTATATATCAACATGAAATAATATTATAGAATAAATATATTTACAAATAACTGACAATATTTGTTTTTTTGTTTTTTTTTTCTACCGGAGACAATTTCTGAAATTTTATATATATTCGTTATTGCATTTCGATTTTTGTTCAATCGACGATTATTCGACGGAGGAAAAGGCAAATTAAAAGACAAATTACTATCGACTTACTTTCTTGCTTGTCGTTTTTTAGAAAAAAAAATCTTAAATATTCATACAGTGGGGATGGATTACGCTAGATGCAACCACATCATGACTCCAAAGAATGAACAACTAATAAACTTCATTTTATAAAATGATAATAATTTTCATAATTATATAATAATTAAATATGAAGACAATACAGTATTTACATTAGTCGGACTATTGTCCTCATCTTTTTCGCCATATTTGTCACAACGTTTCGGCCGTTGTACGCTCCGGCCTTCTTCAGGTGGTTGGAATTTCGAACTGAACCCTTTATTTCGATCACTGGAGTAGACTGTTCTAGTTCCACGTGCCATGTTTGATGGATGTCAGTTATCGGTTATCTCCTGCTAATTTTCCCTCTGAAAGTTCTCCACTGCCTTAACCGGGTATTGAACTCACACTCTTTGGGTCTGTCACTGGATCCTTGAGGTATGAATTTCTGGGTATTATAAACCTAATGTTTTCAGCAACCATTTTTAACCAGTGCTCATATTGCAATTTTGCTGTTATCATTACATGTTTTTACCAGAGCTCATATTGCAACTTTGTTATTGGTTGAATAGAATGATTACATGATTCAATGTGACAACTTTTAACAGAATGGTTTGCCGTCTCTTATGGCTAAAAAGCAAATCACATGATCGGCTTCATTATTTGATATAAAATCGGAACAGAGAAATAATGATAAATAAAATCTTGGCTTTCGCTTCGAATACTTCGAAGGCACCGAATGAAATTACGCAGACACAAAATTCAAGTCGGTTTCATTTTATAATTAGTTTTATAAACTCTTATCAGTTCGTTACCAGTCCTTTTTAAGGTAAGAAAAGACAAAAGTGAAGAAACAGTTGTCATCAAATTGCAGAACGAAACTGTGTCATTGCATTTCATTCACAATCTGTAGAATTTTAATGAAAATATTTTATCTCTGATATTTTATATTACGTATTAATCCAATATCTCTAAATATAATTGATTTTATAAAATCTTCTCAGTTGGTTATCAATCCTTTTTTTATAGGTAGAAATGACAAAAGTGAAGAACTAGTTGTCATCAAATTGCAGAACGAATCAGGGTCATTGCATTTCATTCCAACTTCAGTTATACTGGGTAATGGCTTGATACAAGAGCTAAGCGCTACTCAACTAAGAGGATTACTGAATGATGTCGTTTTATGGACATAAAAAGTGATCATGAGTAAAAGTGCAGATTATGTGTATATGTAGGATAGACAACAGTTGAACTCATATTTGATGAGACTAACTGTTATGTAGTGGTTTCACAATGGAGGCTTGTATTTGTACTAAGTCGGTCCTAAAATAGGTTCGAAATACAAAACGTTAGAAACTTGATATAATAGGTAATGACGCAGTAATCTAGTGGTGGTCGCTGATACTTTAATATTCGACTAACGGTCGTCCGACATCGACTGACTGACCGACTCACTTCGCGACTGACTTGTTACTCTTACTACTCCTACTTATATATAGTTGGGAGAGTCTATTAACTATAGAATAGGTGTGTTCCACTATAGCACTAACTAAGATTGTAGTGATCAGGGACGTATGGTCACGAGTGTATGCTTCACAAATCTCTTGAAAAGAAGCTGTCCAAATGGAAATTCATTCCTATCAGTTAATTACGAGAGGAATGAGAATGATTCGACACTGTATACATGGCATGGCGACGTTTTGTGTCTAAGGAAGTGGTTATGGGTGGAAAATATTTCATCGTCCACAAGGCCGCGTAGACATTTTAAATTTAAAGTAGTAAAGGAAATTTGGTTGGGATATCTTTTTTTATAACTTGTATTCGGATAGTTTAATGTTGTGTGTTTACCAACTGGTTTTACGGTCGCTTGGATGCCTTTCATAAATACTTTGCACATATTGTCACCAGGGGTTTGTAATCTGTCACAACTCAATTTTCTCCCATGCATGTAATGTTGAAACTTCTCGTTCACCACTGCTAATATTTCCTTCTCAATCTGAGAAGAACGCCTTTCAGTTTCTGCCAGTGAGCGTCTTGCATATGCGAAAAGGTCTTCCGTCCTACATTAGAGCCGACATGTTCATTTGTCAGCAGGCACTGAGGATTTTGTGAAGCTGAGTCAAAATTTCACTTTTCTAACAATAAAAACGAACGCATTAAACTTCCAAAGAAATTAAATCTGCACAAGAAAGGTTTTCCTTTTGAGACAAGGCAGCCTCGATTTGGGTTGTAGCCAGTAATTTCAGGTCGCGAGAAAGGATAACAGAAAGAGAATAGTTTACAGTAGACGTGACGACTTGTAGACACATCAAAGAAATGTAGAGGCGTAGTCCAATAAAAAGTTTCCATTATGTTTCGTCTTTGGTCCTAAGAAGATAAAGAAATAGGACAGGAAGTATTTAGGAAAAGTAACAAAGACTATTGTACAGGAAGTGATTCATACATCAAAAAATGAAGAAAACTACTGTAAACAAGGGACATAACTGAGATGAGTTAGTTTCAACTGCCTCTTTCTGATATCAAATATGTGTCCTTTTTATCAATCACCCCATTAATAGCAGTAAAGCCACTAAGACACAAGAGGTTACTGAGTGTCGAAGAATTTGGAACAGAACCATTGATAATGGGCGGGAAGAGAAGAGAGTAACCCGGAGGACAGTAGATAGCCACTAGCGACAAGTGCAAGAAAAGAAACTGTTAGTAATGAATTTACAGCTCCATCTAGCCAGCTCAACTCTAAAGTTATGATATCTCAATGCCACTCTAGTACTGCGACTTAAATTCAAAACGTCTATGTGACATAGCTAAGAACTCTTCCGAATAAATACAATGAAAACAATTATAGAAAATGGCACGGGGGACAACATTACGGCAGTGGGAAAGTGACTGAAGCCGAGTCACCAGATCAGTACCGATAATATTGCTGATCGTTGTTTGGATCATATCAAGGAACTCAAGCTAAGTATGTGGCAGCAATATTCTAAGCATGGATGAATAGCAGACGTATAGATATGCATGAGAGATTCTGGAGGAAAAATTGTCTCGTATAATACAGTTAATGAACTTTTTTAGCAGCTAACTTAGCAATTGATTCAGTATGGTCTTTCCATTTGCTCTAAAACGTCGTCGTTACCAACATGTTCAGTCCATGGTATTCTCGGCATCCATCTTTAGAACCAAATTTTTGTTGCTTCATTTCTCTTCTTCATTTATGAAGAGGTTGTCTATCCAATTCTACCATATAAGAGGATTGAGATTACGTAAGAGTTCAGTACTCTTTTCTTTGTTTAAAAAAATATCCTATTTCTTAATACTTTGGAATAATACTTTTGAATGGTTATAAAAATGATGTATTCATAATATATTACTTCGTCATTATCATCAGCAGCACCAGCAGCATAAAATACAACAATATTATATTTTATGATAATATTTTTATCCTGACTCATAAGTACGAAAGGTCATTTTTTTTAAAAAAATTTTTAAATAACATGAATTAGGAGAAAACAACAAATCATTATTTTACCATATGGAGGTCGGAATATTTTAGACATCTTTATACACAGCTCGGAATGAGAAATACCATATTTTTTTAATTTCTTCTAAACAATATCTCCTAAGATTAAGAGGACTGAGGGGAGAAATTAGATATATCAATATCACAGCTTAGGTGGGGAGTTGTCTACATTAACGACTGCTCTTATCCTAGGACGAGAGACGGAAAGGATAAGCGTCCAGCCAGGAGTGGTCGGTTTGAAATGGGCACGAATTGCTCGTAAGACAGTCATCGCTAAAGAGCACGCCCGCAATTCCCGGGCTGTTGCGGAAACACAGACACGCCCATGACAAAAGAATTGAGTAAGTGTCGATAGAGATCTATTTGGAACCACGTCAGGTTTTAAGGGTTATATTACAAAATGGCTGGTTGTATATTTAATGTAACTTTATACAAGGCATAGATGGCACAAACACACACATACACACATATCTATGTTTATTCATATAATCAACTGAATTCATTTCTTGTATATATGTACATTTGCATAATTATATGTATATATGTAAATCAATAAGCTTCAACCACACTTGAAGAGGTACAAGATTATACTAATCTATTGTATTTATATACAGAGTGGGATGGATAAATTGTCGTTTAAGTTAAGGAAAAATGAAAATATCACTGGCATCTCATTTGTAACAGTTATACTTACCAAAGTTACACAAAAATAGCTTGAACTATTAAAGAGTAAATTTATTCAGTAAAATCGCCATTGGCTTCAACCACGACCCCCAGACGATTCCAGAATATAATGCAACTCTTCTGGACGGTCTCCTTGTTTAAATTGATGAATGTTACAATAACTGTTGTCTTCAGTTCATCTTTGATGTTAAAAGAAGTTTTGTTGGTCTCTCGCTCAACTCCGTCCCAAGCATAATAATCAAGAGGGTTGCAGCCTGAGAGTTAGTTGGCCAGATGTAAAGGGTGATGTGGTCGCAGAAATTGTCTGAGAGCCATCACTTTACGATAATTTTATTTATTATCCTTCACTTCTTTTCCCTGTTTGTTGTATTTTTCATTATACAATTGTAACATGTCCGTTTTGATAGCATTAATCATTTTTCGTATTTGACCGAATAATATATGTATTGTATAATGAATAAAAGGTAATACACTTTTCTAGCTACTAAAATTTACCAAATACAAGGCCCAAGAGCCTCTCATATTAAAAGATTACGGAATGAGGTGTATGTGATATGAACGGAAGAGGAAGAATTAGGAAGTGAATATTACCTTTATATGGAGGATAGATAACTATTGACACTTCAGAGGCTTTAATATATCTCTGTCTATTCACATCTATATATCGATCGATCGATTGATCTATCTGTGGATAAAAAGAATAAGCAACAATTATGGTGAAAGATATTTAATTATACCTAAATAGAAAACGTTTTTGTTTTTCCTTAGCAAAATGTCAACAGATTCTTCTAATCATTTATAATATTTCCCGAAGCGAGATTTAAAATCCAGGTGAATGGTCTTCATTTATGACTGATTTGGCTGTGATAACATTTAAGCGACGGTGGGTCATATACTGAGAAAAGTTCTAAATATCTTTTTGCGAATATAATAATTATCCCCCCCACCCCACGAATAAAACCGTGCTTTTAATTCAAATTCTAGATTATATATTAAATCTCCCTTTAACACAACTCTCCGAGTTTTTGTTCTCCACTGCAATAGCTAGGTATTGAACTCACAACTCTTTTGGCGAAATCACTGGATCAAACCCATGCTTTTATCCACTGGGCCATCTATCCTTGAGTTGTGTGTTCAATACCTGGCTACTGCAATTGTGATCAAAAACTTGGGTTAAAGGGAGATAACTGAGATATCTGGAAGAGGCACAGCACGTGGAACTAGGACAATCTATCCCGGTGGACGAAATAAAGGGCTCGATTCAAAATTCCAATCACCTGAAGAAGGCCGGAGCGTACAAAAGCCGAAACATCGTGAATACGGCAACAAAGATAACGACAACAATCCGAACAATGTAAATTGTGTAAATAATTACAACACTTCATCTCGGAAATATAGACAGGAAATGTTATGTAGAAGCTATTATTACTACAAATGAATTAGTACTTTCAGAAATTATAGTCAAGTAAATTTAGAGAAAGATCTCTTTTCGACTAAAATTACATTTTTAATTAAAATTCCGTTTTTATTTCAGATATGATTACCACCATATCAAGTTGGAACACCGGTTCTAGTCAGACCAGAGAACTTCAGCAACGTCGAGCGGGGTCAGTACCGAGATGGGTGACCGCTTGGGAACACCAAGTGCTCTAAACATGGATGTTCGGATGGTGTAATGATCAATGGTTCAAAATGAGAAAGACGGGTTCAAATTCCAGTTGAGTTAATTACATTCACTTATACGCAAATAGGATTGAAAATGGTAATAATCCATTCCTCCTCCTCCCAGATATGGGTTAAATAGCAAGATAGACTGGGTTCTATAGCAGAAATTCTTTTCTCAACATAAAAATGAATCGAAAAGAGATATGGTCGCCTACGAGGGCATCGCATCTACTGAATAAGTTTAATTAGGAATTCATCAATAGTGACACACATAAACAGAAAGGTTTCTTTGTTTTTTTAATGTCGACATAAATGTTTGCTGAGCCGTAATGCAGTGATATTATTTCCACTTCAATAGTTCTTTTCGCAGATTGTGTGCCGATCCAGAGTGAGTGTGTTTCTGTTTTTACATAACCGCTTTAAAAAAAGATAACGCCAACATTTTTTTTACGATTGCAAAACGCATAAAAATTCCATGGATTAACATTCGTCTTTGATTTAAATAAATTACCTCTCAACTTAGAACCTAAAAAGGACAACATTTTCACCGGGAGTTTTACATACATTCACCTGCCATGTAAGTAAAATGACTTCATTTTTATATTCATTTTTCCTATTTTTATTTCGTTATTGTAATTTAATGTTTACTCCAGTTTATTGATTTCATTCTTACATTCCTGTTTTTTTATTCAACATTTAAATTGTATAAATATGAAATCCTATTTTGATTCTTGTGTTGATAAATAATTTTTGAAAGATTGTAAACGTAATTGTCCGATTGGAAGTCGTTAAAATTTAGTCGGTTTATTGTAGGTTTATCATTTTGTCTATAGTTGTACTTATACTCTAGGGAAATACTCACACTAGTCACGGAAACACATACTACTTGAATGAACCGAAGTTATGAATGAATAAATACACAATTTTGAATTCATCGCAAAGGATCAATGAAATAATTTCCAGGCAAATTAAATGAAAGAAATTATTGCATATATTCTTGATTTACTTTAATTTTTCATGGCTTAAGTGTCATGTTAAAAAACAAAGAATATTTGTAAATAATACTGTCATTTTAAAAAACATTTAGTTATAAAATGTATTTAAAAATAATGAAAAGAATTTTATTTTAAAAAATACAAACTGGCACACAAAATTTCTTAATTTGAAACTGAGCGTACCGTAACATGGAATTCTCACTACATCACTTGAAAGCCATTGAGAAAATTAACACGAAGGATAGTTTCTACACACGCTTAGTCCCCATAAAAGACATTAAAAATATATATATAAAGACGCTATTCCTTTGCCCGTCACACTCAATAAAAGATGAATACATACATAAATACATACATAAGTACATATATATATATATATATATATATATATATATATATATATATATATATATATATATATATGTATGTATGTGTGTGTGTGTGTGAAAATTTATAGAAAATAGGAAAGAACTCGTTAGGTAAATAATCCAAAGTTCTTTAGTAGTTTTGTTATTATTTTTAAAAAACAGTTCTCGATACAAAAGTAGAGCCTAAATATAATTATTTATTTAAAAATATGATTCCATCGCTACATAAGAGTTCTCATGTTTAAAAACAAGAGCCTAAAACTTCAATATAATTATTTAAATTAAATTAAAATTACTATGGTAACGGCTAGAGCAATTATTTAAAAAAAGGGGCGTAAGGGTTAATAATTTGTATCAATATCTCAGTTACATTCAAAGAGTTCAAGTCAGGGTAAGGTTGGGTTGTCTAAATTCAAAGCGGAAGATGACATCGTCTAATCAAATTATATTTATTACGCCATCTTGTTTTTTTCTTGATACTACCATTAAAGTCACCCAACTCTCTAACATTTAATAGCTCCTGTTACATCCCTATTATCAAATGAAAACATATTGTTCTCAAATGACAATGCATTCCAAAATAAATTTGTTGAAGTCCGAATTAAAAGATTTTAGAAAATTTTCTTATTGCTTCTAAAATAACTATTTATTATATTTAAATCTGACTTTGTCTCAAATTTATACAGATTCATAAATCTGTTTTTCAACGTCTAAGACTGCAGAGTGAATTAGATATTTTGATTGGGTATGAATCCAACTAAACGTTTAAATGTTAAAGTTTGAATTGATTCCCAAGAAAATTTTAAAAGAAAAACTATTTTCATTAAAAAATTAAATCCTTAAAAGTAAAACAATATTACAGAAATATCGCAGTTTGAATTATAAAACATGAACAAATTCAAAAGAAAATTTGCTACTAATTTGCAATGTTTCTGTTTTCTTCTTGAATCCAAACGTTTAAAATAAAATTTTGTTTAAATAATTACGATAAATATTTAATATTAATACACTTACCGATGGTTTATTGCACAAAATACCGATCGAGTTGTATGTCTCATCAGTCTTGTTTATGGATGAGGCAATATTTGGAAAAGATGAAATAACAAATTTACACAACCAACATTTTTGGGTGGAAACGGTTACACATGGAACAATAACCGCTAGACAACAGCATCAGTTTATCATTAATGTGTGGGCTGGTATTTTAGATGACTGTCTTGTAGGTTCATATGGTCTCCCAGCACGCCTCACAGCAGCTGTCCACAGGAGCTTTATTTCGGATACACTTACACACCTGCTAGACGATGTACCCTTGCTAATACGAAGACACATGTGGTTCATGCATGATGAGGCGCCAGCAGATTTTAGTCACGTAGCAATCTACCATGAGAGATGGACAGGTCTGGAAGGAGCGGTTCTATGGCTTCCACGTTTCACCGATCTCAACCCATTGGATTTTTATCTGTGGTGCCACCTAAAAAAATAATTAATTATGCAGTAGACATAAATTATTCAGAAACGCTTCATCGACATGTCATGGGGTAAAAACATTCGACACCGTGTTGAAGTATTTACAAAGTTCGTAAATATATTTCTGATATATATATATATATATATATATATATATATATATATATATATATATATATATATATATATATCAGAATATGTATATATATGCGTGTGTTTGTGTGTGTGTGCGTTTAAACGCCATTAGATTCTCTTAAAATGACTTGTGAATCATTTGACCATTTCATTAACTTTAGAATTTTGGTAAATTTCCATCCATAATTCTTAACTTAAAATTTCAACAATTCTTTTTTCAGAATGGAACAGACAGATCCAAGTAACATTGACAGACAAACAAACGAAGTAGAACCAGAACCAGAACCAGAACCAGAACCAGATCCTGATTCAGGAGACTCCCTCCACATTCCAGATGGTGGTTGGGGTTGGGTCGTTTGCTTTGCTGGATTCATGGTGAATTTTACTATTGTCGGGCTGGTTTACTCAAATGGTATTCTCGTTCTTGGAATGATTACCATCTATAATTCTTCTATTTCGAAAACAGCAATGGTCAGTTCTATTTTCATTGGAGCCGTTTTATGCGCTGGTAAGTTTCCATATTGATACATATCTAAAAGACTTGTGCTATTTTGTTCTTCACTTCAACATTTTCCTTTTACCAGGTCCGTTTGTGTTGTTTCTAATGATGTTTAATGCAAGCCATCGCCAAGTTATCATTTGCGGAGGATTCGTTTCTACTGTGGCAACCGCTGGAAGCTTTTTTGTTGACCAAGTTGAAGTTGTTTACGTTACGTATGGAATTCTCTCAGGTAAGAACAGATTTTGTTTATAATATAAACGAAAGTTCTTATTCTTCTTTTCATTATTATACCATACCAATTAAAGATTCAACAAAAGACAGAGTGAAAATAACACTTCTCTATACTCCAGCACTTTCCTCAGTATTATAATAACGGTGTTTGTTTTGTATGATTACTCGTCTTATGTTTGATAAAGAACGACACAAGGGAATGTTTGATATTATAAAAATGCTTGATTTATTTGCGAAAGGTATTAAAATAATCCAGAAGTGATACTGGAAGAAGACTTCTTGTATAAAGATGGAAAAGGCATTCAGTAAATTTACAAAACTTATAAAGGGGCGTAAGACAATATTATGTCTTCACACGAGACTTATTTAACCTTTACATCAAGAGAGTCTTGAGAAATTTAGAAATCCTATCAGGATTTATTATCGGTGGATACGATCTTAACAGTATAAGATATGCAGATGACACAGTTGATAGCAGAAACAGAAGCAAAACAACAGAACCTTCTGCAGAAGATAGTGAAGGAAAGTGTGAGGAAAGGACTAAGTATCTTTTGAGAGAAGACAAAATGTACGGTTGTCAGAAAATGGAACAGCCCAAAGCTGTGCATTACGAAATGGACGCAACAAAATCAAAGAAATCCAAATATTTAAATTCACGGGAAATGTTTAAGAGGGGAGAAAACGGAAATCACGTTAGGATAAATGATATCTGTCCTCCGATATAGCAGTGAATGATGCACAATGTCCCCACAAATAAAAAAGAGCTTTGAGGTAACAGAAATATGTTTCTACTGGAGTATATGGAGAATAGCATGGACTGAACATGTGAGTAACGAGGACGTTTTACGGAAAATGGAGATAATAAAACACAATTATATGTACAATAAAAAATAAGCAGTTGATACCTCTAAGATAATGAGAAAGGAAGGCTTAGAAAATTTGACACTCAACGGACATATTGAATGAGCGACAGAAGAAAAGAAGCGAGACTCACCTAACGAGCTTGTGTAAATGAATGGTGGAACGTGGAGTGGGAGAAATGATAAAATTTTAATAAATATGACAGAGAGCGTCTTGGAAACACACACACACACACACGTATATTTTGTTTAGTGAACTTGGAGTGGATTTGAACAGCGAAATTAGATCAGAACATTTTGTTTACTGATGGTGAAACCTGATCTAGGGCAGAGTTATACCCATTGAATGTGGGTCATCAGTAGAAAATGGAAATCGTCGAAATATTTTTTATCGATTAAAAATTGAAATAGAGCTAAGTAAGCTAGAAGAATCTTTGGAATTCACATGATTTTGGTTGAAGGAGTCAGAACCCCGTGATAATAGCGTGCGAAGTAGTAGGGCCGGGTTTATCTATATAAACGCGTAGTTATGCTGCAAAAGAGGCAGACGGACGAGAGAGAGAGAGAGAGACGGAAGAAGCAGACGGAAGAAAGAGAGACGGAAGAGGCAGTCGGCAGAGAGAGAGAGAGTCGGAAAAGGCAGACGGAAGAGAGTGACGGAAGAAGCAAACGAAAGAGAGAAACGGAAGAGAGAGACGGAAGAGGCAGACGGAAAAGGCAGACGGAAGAGAGAGACAGAAGAGAGAGACGGAAGAGGCAAACGAAAGAGAGAAACGGAAGAGAGACGGAAGAGGCAGATGGAAGAGGCAGACGGAAGAGAGAAACGGAAGAGAGAGACAGAAGAGAGAGACGGAAGAGGCAGACACAAAAGACAGACGGAAGAGAGAGACGGAAGAGAGAGAGAGGGAAGAGGCAGACGGAAGAGAGAGACAGAAGAGAGAGACGGAAAAGGCAGGCGGAAAATGCAGACGGAAGTGAGAGACGGAAGAGGCAGACGGAACAGAGAGACGGAAGAGGCAAACGAAAGAGAGAGACGGAAGAGGCAGACGGAAGAGAGAGACGAAAGAAGCAGACGGAAGAGAGAGACGAAAGAGAGAGTCGGAAGAGGCAGACGGAAGAGAGAGACGAAAGAGAGAAACGGAAGAGAGAGATGGAAGAGAGAGACGGAAGAGGCAGACGGAAGAGAGAGACGAAAGAGGGAGACGGAAGAGAGAGATGGAAGAGAGAGAATGAAGAGGCAGACGGAAGAGAGAGACAGAAGAGGCAAACGAAAGAGATAAACGGAAGAGAGACGGAAGAGGCATACGGAAGAGAGAGACGAAAGAGGGAGAAGGGAGAGAGAGACAGAAGAGGCAAACGAAAGTGATAAACGGAAGAGAGACGGAAGAGGCAGACGGAAGAAGCAAACGAAGATTCTATCCTTCACCTATTCTATTTCATCAATGATTTCCCTGATGTCATCAATTCCAAACTAGTTATTTATGCAGATGACAACCATTTTTCTCCTGTCTTAGTTTCAAGTCCGACAACCGCGACGAAATAAATCAGGCAACATAGTTAACTATGACAAAATATGAATTGAAAATTTTAAGGCCTTCAAAACGAAACTGCTTCCATTTAATCACCACATAGAAACTTTTCTGTTGGCCATCAGCTTGTCTGATTCTAAACTCCAGGAGATCAACACTGCGGTTTCTAGCTTCCACGTTTTCAACTGATATAAAATGGAGTGTCTATATAAAATCAATTGCTACGGTTATTGCAAGGAAACTTGGTTCACTGTGTCGTGACAGAAAGTTTATATCTTTAGAATGCATGTTGCACATTTATAAATTTACCATTCACCCATACATTGAATATTGTTGCCATGTCTGGTCTGGTCTGGTACCCCTGCTTTGCATCTCGAGATTATTAACAAAATTCAAAGAAGGGTCTTTAGTGTAATCAGTGCAGACCAGGCATCTAAAGGGTCTTTAGTGTAATCAGTGCATCAGTCACATTCTCACAGATGTAATGTGGCATCTCTCTGTATTATCTACAGATATTTTCATGGCAACTGTTCTGATGAGTTTTTTTCTTTGGTGCATCGACTACATGAATTTAATCTTGCTACTAAATTGGCAGCTAGGTTTCACCGTTTTACTGCGAAACTAGATATTTGCAACTTTTATTCTAAAAATTTGTTTTCTCGCATTATTCACCCAAGGAACTCCTTTCCAAATTGTTGCTGCCTAGATAACTACATCATTCAAAAATTTAAACGCAAAGTCAATGGCCATATTTATTCTTCTTGAACACTATGTTTCCTCAATCATTTCAACTAGTATCATGTCATTCTTTGTCATTTGCTGTAAATCCTTGCGTCTTAGTGGCATTATCGCCTTGCTTGGGGTGAAACGATTAAAAATAAACGAAAGTAGATAGCTAGATATCTGATCATTGCAAAAAATCGTGCCAAATTATCATTCTTAATATAAAATGACCGTTCATTTTCATTGGAGATCTATATGACGACTGGATTTTGTTCCTCACACAAACAATGCAGAAAATCGTAACATGAAGCTATACGTAACATGCCATTTCCCTGGACTCTCAGATCGACGACTGAATTCCGTTCCTCATACAAGCAATACAGAGACTCATATCATGAGGCTATACTTAACATGACTTTTTCATGGAACACAAATCGACGACTGAATTCACTTCCTCATAAAAAAATATCGAGACACTTATCATGGATCTATACATAACATGCGTTTTCCCAGGACGACCAGATCGACGACTAAACTCTCGTCCTCATACAAACAATATACAGACACTTATCATGAAGTTATACTTAACATGCCTTTTCCATGGACCCCGCCAGATTGACGACTGAATTTTATTCCTCATCCAAGCAATATAGAGATTCGTATCATGAATCTACACGTAAATATTCCATAATAATTCACTTTTAATCAACTGAAACGTTTTCATTTACTTCAATTAAATTCCCTTGACTTAATTTATGAATGCACAATATCTGAATTTCAAGATCATTTTCATGACTACATTTCCTTTTGAATGACTTTTCCGTTTCTAGCTTATTAATTTTGCCAATTCTTAATATTTCTTTTAGGGATTTTTGCTGGAATGTCATATTTTTCTGCCAACACCATCGTTGGATCTTATTTTAAGAAGAAACGAACTTTGGCTGTGGGAATCTCTCAGAGTGGAACTGGAATTGGTGCATTTGTCCTTAATAATTCATTAGAACGAAGCATTTCATTTTATGGTATGAGAGGGACATTTTTAATAATAAGTGGGTTGCTTTTAAACATTGTCGTTTATGGCGCCCTGTGTCGGCCGCTTAAGACCATCAAAACGAAGGACATGAACGTAAGTACATTTTCAAGAATATAATCTTTAATGAAATTTTCTTTTATAAGATGTGGTCATCTTTTCAATTTCGTTGTAAAAACAGAAGATTCAAAATTCATTGATTTCTATCTATCTATCTATCTATCTATCTAAGCATAGACTCGATGTTCAGCCCCTAGTAATACCTTGGCGACGGACCTATCATAACGACCGTTACTAGATGTGATAGGTATGGTCTGAATAAAACTTCATAATATTAGGAAGCATCTTACAATTATTGACTTATTTCCATAAATACAAATGTATAAAGAAATATAAAATACCATTAAATAGCCAAATGCCCAAAATGAGTTAATCAATTATAATGAGTTAATTTGTTTATGCTAATTTATAATAGAAATATAATTGTATAATATAATCAGAATTTTACAAAATCGTGTATCAATAAGGTCTGAAAATACTTTACAAAAATGTGAATTTCAGACAAACAATAATTTTGATAAGTTTTACAAAATAATGCGATTTTTGTTACATGTAAATTTTGTTTCACAGAAGATGAAGAGAATACTGATTTTGCTGATACAATAATAGCTATTACCGGTATACATAGTTTTAAAAACTAAAACCAATTTACAAAATTAATTAAAAAGAGAATTTGGGGAGTTAACCAATTAAATATATGCAAAAAGATGGAAAAGTGAAGAAAACCTATGTGTTATATCTGTGGTATCCAGTGAACCTTTTTAATTAACACAATTTATCAAGTTCTTATTCTTGAAAATAAAAACTAATATTATCTCATATAAGAATATCAGAATCATAATATTTTGTCTCAATCCTTTCTAGTAACATAACATTGATATGCTCTTTTCAGTTTTGTTCTCATTTTCAATTTTTAAGATAACGAATTGCTTCAATAATTTGTAACCAGTGATGGAACATTGATATTCGACTGTTTGAAAGGGAAAAAGTTTTGTGAATATATATATAAGCATTGTAACATTCAAATCTCGAGTATTCAAAACATTGAAAAATCAACATATTGGATAAACTAACCGATTGTTTGATTTAAAGGATGTGATATAATTTTTCAAAAGTGAGGATTTTGTCCCTTTCTTGAAACTGTAACAGCTCATCATTTTGCACATTTCGCATAGAAGCAATAGTTCTGTTTGTTGGTTTTCGTCGAGGACGAGGTAACACACTTTTGGGAAATTATCAAATACTGATGCTGGATTTCTGGGTCGTACTTTTCTTGTAATAACCAGTGTTTCGTAATCAGATAGAAAATAACTTTCACAAGCAACAGTGTTTGGTCTGTCAGGTGTGCTCCCTTGGGGTTATTGCCTTTAGCCATCGTTCTTGCTCATTCTGATCTTGGCGAGGACAAAATACACAAAACTTATTTTGTTAATCATAGTTACCATAGCAACCTGTTACACGGTACATTTTACCATTATGAGAAAGATTTGGGGGTACTAAATTAAATTAAAAAATATTAACTTAAACTATTATTTTTTCAAAATATTACACGGTTCTTCTAAAAATGTATGAACCTCATATTCTAGGTCTGGAGGAATTGGCTTGAGAATTAAGAATTTTAATGTTTTTATGAATGTAGGAAATTTTCATTTTATGTTACTTTCCGTTGTCTTTAAGGAATTGCGTGGTTTCAAATGATTTCCAAATTGTTTCACTGGCCATGATCCGTTTTATATTGAAATTACATAGTGAATTGAATCTTCCTCAATAAAACATTTGGATAATTATATTTTGGAGGATGCGAATCGATCCCATCCTCTTTCATAAAAAACGATTAACTAAACAAAATTAACTAGTTTAATATTTTGACAGTATATTTAAAAATATTAAACTGGTTAATTTTTTGTTTTACATTTTTAACAACAAGAATGCTAGTAGAATTTAATCATACATTTTCTTTTAAATACCCGTAAATAATTACTTTTTAAATCCATG
Source organism: Acanthosepion lycidas (assembly GCA_963932145.1). NCBI lineage: Eukaryota > Metazoa > Mollusca > Cephalopoda > Sepiida > Sepiidae > Acanthosepion > Acanthosepion lycidas. Next base: position 24,684,167 of record OZ010578.1, on the reverse strand, counting down.
TTTGTTATGAAGAATAATATCAAAGAAAAATATCAAATTAAATTTTTAATCAATTTTTTTCAAATGTGCAATTTCTGTATTTTTATTGTTTGTTTTTTTTACAAAGACGGTATAAAAATACCTCTAGTATATATAAAATTGAGGTGGGCCCCATGTAAGATTCCCACGTGGCAGATACAGATGTTGTAATAAATAAAGAATAAAACGCTTCTGGCCACTGATTTATACAAGTTGTATTAAACAATATTACAAATATGTCATTGCAAACTTAATGCTATCTGCGACCAAAATTATCTGCTGAAGAAGGATCGATGTTTTCTCCATCTACAGACTCTGTGCAGATTTGTATGGTTCTGCAAGTGTTCATTTTGTAGATCTTACCAAGAGTGAGTGTTCTTCAAAAAGAGTTAGAAAAGGACACTAGTCACCAACTGTAAGCTGATTGTCTAACCTTAAACTGCCAAGGGCAGATAATCATATGTCTTATTTCTCATATATTCCCATGCGTTGAGCATCAGTGCATGTTGCCTTGTTAAATGAACTTTATATGCAACAATTTAGTCAGCAGGTAAAGATCAATGAGCGATTCAGCAGATTGTTTGTTTGTTTGTTTGGGTTTTATGGCATATCAACCACTGTGGGCTATTTAATGCCAAATCCAGTTTTAAATGCCTACTTTGTATGGAACATTTTTAGCAAGCTAGAGCTCATTTGCTTGTATACTGCAAAATAATCCTAGGTATTTTTGTTTAAGTCAAGAAATTCCATTTGATAAGGACATTTTATTTGCAAAATGGTAAAAGGTAGGATATGTTGTTTACACATCAGTCTACATCTTTGATAAGAGACCAATTCTTTTTAGAAAATCCAATATAATTTTTGGGTTCAGTTTTTGCAAATAATTTCTTCATGTTCTTGATTGATTGATCAATTGTTTTGTTTAACAGCATCTCAAACTTAGGGGTCACTTTATGCCGAAAATGATTTTGAGTGACTTTAAAAGTCAAAAACGTATAACTGGCAACATTATGGTTTCAAAAACGTATAGCTGGCAACATTATAGTTTCAAAAACGTATAGCTAGCAACATTATGGTTTCAAAAACGTATAGCTGGCAACATTATAGTTTCAAAAACGTATAGCTGGCAACATTTTTTTTAAAACGCATAGCTGGCAACATTATTGTTTCAAAAATGCATAGCTGGCAACATTATAGTTTCAAAAACGTATAAGCTGGCAAAATTGTTTTAAAAACGCATAGCTGGCAACATTATTGTTTCAAAAACGGATAGCTGGCAACATTATTGTTTCAAAAACGTATAGCTGCAACCTTATCCGAAAACATTATCTGAGGCCTTGCTGTTGGATGTAGTTTATCGCCGTACCCAGGACGCGGATGTAGTTTATTGCCATACCCAGGACGCGGATGTAGTTTAACGTCATACCCAGGACGCGATTCAGCAGTGTTTACAGTTAGTGTGATATTCAATTTACAATAATAACTGCATTAAAAGATGGTTAGTAACAAATTATAGAAAAATTTGGAATGTTGCCGGCAGATTTCCCTCGGCTGCCTTGGCATTATTCTGGCCATACTATTCTGCTAGTACAGAAATTATTAATTACTGTATTTCATTTTATTTTAATGATATTTAATAGTAAACAAATTCAGAGTCTGTATTACTTTTCTTTTTTTCTTTTAGGCCTGTGTTACTTTTCTTTTTTTCGTTTGGGCCTGTATTACTTTTCTTTTTTTCTTTTGGGCCTGTATTACTTTTCTTTTTTTCGTTTGGGCCTGTATTACTTTTCATTTTTTCGTTTGGGCCTGTATTACTTTTCTTTTTTTCTTTTGGGCCTGTATTACTTTTCTTTTTTTTCGTTTGGGCCTGTATTACTTTTCTTTTTTTCGTTTGGGCCTGTATTACTTTTCTTTTTTTCTTTTGGGCCTGTATTACTTTGCTTTTTTTCTTTTAGGCCTGTATTACTTTTCTTTTTTGCTTTTGGGCCTGTATTACATTTCTATTTTTCTTTTAGGCCTGTATTACTTTTCTTTTTTGCTTTTGGGCCTGGCATGGGCCTTTATTTCTTGGGATGAATCTTCTTGTGTCATGATTATGGGTCAGGGACAGTTGCAATGGAAATAAGTGTTTTAGACAGTGTGTATATCTCCACAGACCCGTCTCCTTTCATTATGCCAGCTGAGAGAACCCTTTTGTCACTTCCGAAATGTAATTTTGTGACCCACTCCAGTTGCCAAAATGGCCTGGGTTTAGCTGGGTTCATAATGAGTACCACTTTATCAACATGAATTTTACTGTCATAATCAATCTCATGCAGTTCTTTACATCATCTCTGATGTAAAAAACAGTTTATTCAATCTGAGGTCGAGTAAATATTCATCATATCAATCTTCTTTGAATTTCTCGAATAGTTCCTCTCTGTTTCTTAGAGATTCTATCAATTCATTTCTTGTTGGTCCAGTACTGTTGTTAAATGCTATATTATGAAGTAGTTTTATTTCTTCATTCACTGAAGAACACTAAAATTTACTGAGTTTATTGATCATATAGAAAATGTCGCTATACCATTCCGTAATTCTCATGCTAAGCCCCGCTTACATATAACGAGATTGCTAGAACGCATGAATTGAAATATCCACACCTATTAATCCTAAGATATCGACGTGACCATGCTTATTTCTTGAAAAGGATAATCTTTTGTTCGAACGGATTAGATTTTTCTCACGTGAATCTAATTCATCAATTATTAAGATAATATCAAATTCGCTATCAATTAATACATGTAAAGAAAGTTGTCTTCCCTTCTACGCCTATTAGTTTGGCCTAAGTATGTTTTTTTAACTTGAAAACGCACTTTTCTTAACACCCTCTCGAGTTAATTTAGCCATTTTATAATGCACGATCGCTGACTACCGATGTCTAATAAGCAATTGACCACCGTCCATTTTCTACCGCGCCGGATGTATAATATTACTATAGGTAATAAGAATTTATTTTCTTCACAGATGTTACTACACACGCGTGTATACAAAGATATGCCTTCTAATTTCTCGCATAATGCTGTTATATGTTCCTTAGAAGAACAATTCTTGCATGGCTAAGGCAATTTATCTTTGTGTCCGGGGCAATTATTTGTTTTATGCCTTGAAGTTGAGCATTTAGCACATAGATGCATTAACTTACATTGCTCTTTGCGAGCTCCAACAATAGAGAACTTGGGACATTTAGTCATCCGATGTCCTTCATAAGCACATAATCTACAATACATACAATTGGAGCTTGTGGAGAAATTCTGTACAGCTACCACAGAACCTTCCTTCTCTGTACTATTATGTTTATGATTTGAGATTTCACTATGATTAATTCTTTTCATTTTAGAAATAGTTCTGATGTTGTCATTGCTATGTTCGAATAAGGCGTTAAGAGTCGGGTAACTAATTCTCGCCAGATGTATTACTTCGCGCCTAAAATTGTGAGGAAGCCGCTCAAATACAATATGGCTGACCAGTTTCAAAACTGGCGTGTCATCCTTAAAAAATCCAACCTACAGAAAATTTTAAGTTCGTACAAATCTGCACGTACCTCTTCTAAATATTGTTTTACATTTAGAGATTCAGCATCGTATTTAGGATGGGTCGTCAATATCTGTTTAAATATCCCATTAACTATATATGGTACGTCTAAAAATACTTTGGTTAACAATTCTATTGCAACGTTAAAATTTTCATTTTCTAAAGTTAAATTGGACACTAAATGCAAAAAAAATGGCTAACTTAGATCTATTCAAATGTTTCTTTCATTGTCACTTTTATGGTTCTATGTTCAGAGTAGGAAATTCAATCGGACAATTTAGCAAAATCTAAAAAAACTTTCGAAAATAGATGTCTTGTTCAAAAAGATTATTCAGAAATTTTAGAAAGATCATTTTTCTCTATTCTTACTCAAGTGGTATTCGGCAAGGTTAGAAAAAATTCTTAAAAATGCAATCAAATTGCTTTTCAGGCCAACAGTTTGGACAACTCTGAAAATCCTGGACATTCTACCAACGAGCTTCTAACCAACATGACAAACACATTTTCAAGCAAATGCACTGACTTCCACAAAATTATATTTGATCCTGATGTTATGAAGAATCCCGGCATGCAGTTGCTTCTAACCGTTTACTTTTTTTGGTCATGTAAGTTACAGAATTATATTAATGAATAATAAATTAGCAATTTTCATTTTTATTAATATTATGTTGTTTCAATTAAGAATCTTCGACTATAATATAAACGGTTCCATAACGTTTTACATAAAACATGTAAGGGTAGATGATCAATTTTGTCAAATTTTAGTTGATTCTTTCCTTTTATGTCTGGAGAAAGCATTTTATTATATTTATTGTACGACGTTAACTCTTTTCATTGGTCGAATTTAATATTAGTTCGCTTTCTGTTTCGTTGTTTTTATGGTGTCGCCATTGGATAAAAAGTTCTACTTTCATCATATTTATTCATTTTACATGTTATTCTGACGTAAATATTTTACTTTTTTATATGAATTTGAAAATCTATCACAGAATAGAGACAAAATCCTGAAAAATAAGTTGATTATTCAATATATATTTAGTTGTACACGTGAAAAAATGTAAAATAATGTGCCCTTCAAAATCTCCGAAAATATATAAATCTTCTTTTAGATTAAATTGTTTGCCAAACGTTGCATATCCTTCTGAATAATTGGATCGCTTACGATTTATAAGAATGATAAAATATATATCAAGAAAATTGTATAAATAATGTGTTGCAATTTATTTTTTTAGTTTCCTTATATCATTTTGAATTATTTCATTTTTTTATATTTTTTCTCAGCGAGCGAAACAATTTATATCTATCTTCCGGCAAAAGTTGTGAATGTTGGACTCACCCGTGAACAAGGAGCCTTGATAATGTCCATCGTCGGTGCAATTATTGGACCTAGCCAAATTATTACAGGAATCCTTGCTGACCTACTTCACATCCCTATAAGCTACCTTCTGCTGCCTTCATTGTTTGGCATGTCGGCCACTACCTTATCCTTTACATTCTGCAACTCCTTCTCATTGTTCGCTCTGTGTGCGTCTCTTTTCGCCATTTTCTACGGTGAGTATTTCGAAGCAAAGTCAACGAATTCATAATATTTTCCGAAAAAGTCGTTCTACTCTATTTATTGTTTTGTAGTAAATTATTTTATCAAAAATTTTTTCGAGGTTCCAGATGGGCTTTACTACTGGCTCTTCTTTGGTTGCGTTTTTTATTTTTAAAAGTTAATAATTGTTCGAATCGAGCATGCGTGTTACTTGTTAAAATGTTCACATCCGGTGTATCTGTTGGTTTGGAATTTCAAGCCTCTCATTCCTTTCGTGATTAATATCTGCACTTATCGTTGTGATAATAACTGACAAGAAGAAATCCTGGATAAGAATACAGTTGAGTTTATATGCACACACGCACAAGATCGAAATCACGTAGTTCACAGGGCAAAGAAAAAATATCAAAACATGTAAAGACACCGGATGTGACGTGATTAGTTAGTAATGCGCATGTCCCAATAAAATAATATGCTACACAACAGACAATGATTGACCAAACAGAAACAATATTATTCTGGTGTTATTTAAGAAATCCTAATTTCCATCTTTTCTTTTTATTTTACAAACGAAATAAATACTCAAATTTGTTGAAAGTAAAAAAAATCATTTCATTCGCATATTTAATTGAACTATTTTCCTTATCTTAACTGTTTTAATCGTAAATCTCTGGCAGTTGTATTCTCCACTTTTTTATTTTTCGGTCGTTTGTTGTATATGACAACTGTCGGGTAGATTCAACATAAACACTTTATTCAATCCGTTCGTATGAAATGTTCTCATTTTTTTTTTTTTTTTTGCCAATGCGAAGCAGTGTTACATATTAGTTAATTCTTAGTTGATATTTCTTTGCGATGTCACTTCTATCCACTTCATGGGACCAGAGTGAATTATTGTATTGTTTGTATGCTAAGGGGTTAAGAAATAAACACTTTATCCAATCTATTCGCTTGCAATGTTTTCATTCATCTCTTCATGCGAGGCAATGTCTCAAATTAGTTAATTCTTAGTTTATCTTTCTTTGTGATGGCACTGCTACCCGTTTTCTGAAACCAAAGTGAATTATCGAATGCAAATCACTACGTTTGTATGTCCATTCTATCCAGAAGATCATTGGCCTTGTATGCAAGCAGCTGGGATTATTGCTGACCTGCTTAACATTTCGACAAATTACATTCCGATGTCTTCATGGCTTCGAATGATGTCTTTTACATTCCTTCTATTCTTTTCCCCCTTTTTCATTTTGCATCCCCTTTTGCTATACATAATGGCGTATAGTGAGAAACAAATCCAATTCTTTCCATTTTTTTGTCTGATTTTCTTCAGACATGACGTTCTATTGTTCACTTAATTGTATTTTCCTTTTTCTTTACAAGGTTTTGACCTTCTTCACCAGTCGGTTTCATTTTGTAACATGTGATATCTGTTCTGTTGGGTCATGTATGTCCCTTACCATCAGTTGCTTTTGCATCTTTCGTGCACCAGTCATGAATTGATTTTATATCAGTGCTTCCAATGCTTGGCCTTCTGCAGCGTTCCTGGAGAAAAGGCGTTGGTAGGATATGCGATTAGAAATATAGAAGGATTATATTTTAGTCTATTTTGGAGATTTTCCTGTCTCTTGTAACTCTTAATATGCTTCATCTTTTTGTTATTTCTCCCCAACCCTCTTCTGCCACCCATTTGTTCAAGTACATCAAACGTTGCTTTTCTCTGTCCCTCTTTCCATCTATCCGTCCTGTGTGTTTCAGATTTTCCAAGCCCTCTTTCCTCATTACGTGTCACAGAAATTTCAACTGCCTCTTCCTGATCTTAAGTATAAGTTTCCTTTTTGTTTCCATTCTATCCAAAATCTCACTCGTCATTGCTCACATATTCGTCCCATGGTATCCTTAGCATTCTTCTGTAGAAACACATTTCTGTTGCTTTGAATCTCTTCTTCAGGAGATTGTTGTTCATTTAACTAGAGACAACCTCATAAGCAGTATGGTTTTCGCTCCTCTAGATAAACAGCTGATGTCATAATTATCATTACACGCAGAATCAGTGAAGAGATTGCGATAGCTTCAAGGCGTGTGCAATTGTCTTAGATATAGCAAAGGTTTTTGACAATGTATGGCATTGGGGATTGTTACACAAACTCTTTAGATAAAGCATCTCTGCCTTATTATCAAAGTTTGCCTAATTATAAAATCTTTTTTCTCAATTGGAGAAGTTAATTAATTCATTAATACTTAATTATAGTTAATACTTAATCTTATTTAATTCGCCCTTGTGATGGCGAGTCTACTCCTTTGAAAGAATAAATTATTGTATGAATGATGTTAAAACAAATAAAAAAAAAACAACGTTGATTTGCTGGTGATTGCAAAATCAATCTCTGTATTAGACAGCGAAATTCGTATACCAATTTTTCAGTGAAAGATCAGAAATGCGACCAGAAGGGTGAATTATAGAGTACGGTGTTATTTCCTGGTAAAAAGGAAATAATTTTCTCGGGTTTAAGGTATAAATTGTTCGGTTCAATATTATCAGAAGGTTATTGATTACAACCCCCACATAGAGAAGTCCAGACAGTACAACTGCTGATATGTCGTGTATAACAAACAAGATGGGGATAAAAGTTCAAATAAATCTGTTTCATTTATTTCACATCTTAGATATTCAGATAAACATAATGTTTTTGATTTGTAGGAGTCGCCTTTACCCTTCGAATGGTGCTTGTGGCTTCCATCTTGGGAGGAAGAAACCTGACCAAAGGATATTCACCCTTGTGCCTTTTGGTTGGTATCACTTTCGTTATCGATATGAAAATCGCAGGTAATTCACCTTCGTTCATCAACTTCTGCGTTTTACATAATTTTCTTAACAAAAACATAAGCTAGCTTATTTTCAAACAAATTAAAAACCAATTTTAAACATATTCTTTTATTTTGTAATTAATTAACCTTTAAACATTTATTTTCTCTTAATTATTATGGCAAACAATAAACATATATCACAGAATTAGGACAGATAAATATTGCTGTCCGAATGCTATTCTCAAGAAAAAAAAATCAATGTATTTTCTAAATGATGAAAGGACGTTCAAGAGTGTTAAATTAAATACAAGAAACAGTTTTCATGCATTAATTCAAAGCAAAATAACCTCAATGTCTAATTGATAACCATTACATCACATCGAAGTGCCCGCTTCTAGCTTTGTGTTTTATATGATTGATACTTAAATAGCAATCGACAGTTCACTCACCGATCCGTGATAAGCCTACACTCGAAAAACAGAAAGCCAATGCAAAATTCTATGAAACCACAGAATATTGCTATTATGGGATATAAATTAATGTGAGTATCTCCTGGGTCTCTATCCTTGGACTTAAATTGGTTTCTTATTTTAAACAACGACCTTCCTGATGTCATCGGTTACCAACCGGGTATTTACGCTAATAACACAACTATTTATTCTTGTCCGATAGATCCGATAAGCTAAAACTGGCAGCTGATATCGACAGTTCCCTCCAATCAGTTGTTAACTGGGATAACGAAACTTCTATTTTTTAATTATTATAGAGAGCCATGAAGGAAATTTCACATTTTCTACTGACATTAATATATTGAATCAATTGCTAGATCTGCTGCTAGAAAAGCTGAATTTCTGTGCCATGCCAGACATTATTTCTTACCAGAATCGATCTTGCATATTCATATGTGTCCTATGCGTCCGTGTATTGCATATTGCTGCCATATTTGGTCTGGTTCTCCGGCTATATATCGCGAGATTCTTAACAAAATCCAAGGAATGGTCTGTAATGTAATCGGCCTTGGCCTGGCTTCTCAACTTCAGTCACTTTACAAGCATCGTAACATGGCTTCCCTCTGTCTTTTCTATAAATATCTTCATTGCAATTATTTGTATCAGCTCCCGCTCCTTGGTACCTCAACCGCATGAATTTAAGAGTAGTTCTACTAGTTTGCCTATAAGGTCTCATCATTCTACTGTTGAAATAACTTGATCTAACCGTTTTAAATATCTTTCGATTTCTTGCTTCCTGCCAACTACAATCTTCAAAAATTGAAGTGCAACATCAATCGCCTTCTTCTGTCTTCCTGAAACATGTTCTTTTATTGTCCTAACCCTTACCCAATAAATCTTTGATTTAAATTGAGTTGAAATAAAAATAAAGATGAAATATTGAGAATTAGTAAGTATCGATCTATAGATGTTAAAGGAACACATTTTTTTCTGATAACTTCTTATCTTTGCAGGTTCTTTGCTCGATGCTACACAGTCTTACGATTCTATCTTTTACTTCACCAGCGCTTGTTTAATCTTTGCCTGCATTCTGTCAAAAGGAATCGTGTACCTTCAACGAAAAGGAAAATTTCATGACAAATAGTAAAACAAAACAGGGTCAATGCATCTCGTTCACAATCTGTAGAATTTATTTTAATAAAAATATTCGATATTTGATATTTTATGTGCGATTGAATATATGCAGATGAAATAAATTGTTCGATGCTACACAATCTTACTATTCTGTCTTTTACTTCACCACCGGTTCTTTATTTATTGCCTGCATCGTATCAAGTGGAATCGTCTACCTTCAACGAAAAGGGAAATTCTATGAAAAATAACAGAAGAATAATTATTAAAGGAAAGAAACTATCACGGTTCCATTAAGAATTTTTCTTCTCTATAAATATTATAATCAAGATTTATTTAGTTACTTGGCTAAACTCATATCCAATATTGAACCCTTTACGGACAGACTCTTACTAATTTTATTACATTTAGAATTATGATTCTATATGTGCTATGCAAGCTTGATTGGCGCTACTTGTCTAAACTCATACCGAACATTTCACAGTATACAGAAGAATTAAACTCTAACCAATAAAGTTCACGCCAACCACATTAATTCAACTTTTACGTTTTCGATCTTTTAACTTTGTATTATTTTACTTATTTGAAAACGTTGTCCTATTTTCACGAAGTTGAAAAGGATTAATAATAGATTCAAACATACGGTTTCTAATATATTTTGAAATATTTAGAAGTCAACTTTCACTTTTCTAATAACTTAATACATCTGAACGCTACAAATATTATCTAATTTTCCAGATAAATGTGCATGGGAGAGGTTTTCCTTTTGAAACTAGGTAGCATTGATTTGTGTCCTAATCAGCAATTTCAGATCGAGAGAAAGGAGAACAGAAAAAGAATAGCTTACAGCAGACGTGACAATAAAGGTCTGTAAAGGTTTAGTCCAATAAAAAGCTACCGTCTTGTTTCGTCTTGAGTCCCGAGCAGATAAAGAACGAGAACAGATTAAGAAAAGTGACATGGGTTATTGTACAGGAAGTGATTCATACATCAAAAGATGACTAAGAGTGCTGCAAACAAGGGACATAACTGGGATGAATTAGCTTCAACTGTCTCTTTCTGATATTAAGCATATTTCCTTTTTGTTTCTATTTTCTCAATAACTTCGTCGTTATCGCGCGTTCCGTACATGGTATTTACAGCGTCCACCTGTAGAACCGCATTTCTGTTGATTCAAATCTCTTCATCTTTGAGGAGGTTGTCCAGCCTTCATTGCCATATAAGAGGACTGATATTAGTTTAATTCTCTTTTCTTTGTTTCTAACAAAATTTTCCTGTTTCTTAATACTTAGCATTTGAAAGTGTTGTGGATTCCGGGATGAAATCCGGTCTCAAATGAATGACAAACGCAGGAATGAAATATAGCAAATAAATGTATTGACGTAATAATACAATTGGTAATACGGTTAGTAGATCCAGAAATGCGGTTTGTAGCAATAATAATATATATATATATACAGTCTGGGAAATTCAGTATTGAAGTATGACTTCCTTCTGAGTCTACGTGCTCGCAACTGTGACTCCTACAAAGCGGTTACCTCACACTCTCACTGTATCAGTGTATCTCTCCCACTCTGTTACTCACTCTATCTATCTCTAACTTCCGGGTATTCACCTGCAGCAGTACAAGTACACACTTGTCGAGTCCATTTGTATGAAAAAGGGGTGGACCCCATAACAGAAAGACATTTTAGCAATCCTAAATCGAGTTCGGTTTCAGTGTCACACTTTCGGTTCTCTTTTAAAACACTTCTCATATATTAGGTTGGTGCAAAAATAATGTCTTTTTCTCACATATTAACATATGTCATAAAACGAAATTATTTTTGCACCAATATTTAAATTATTATGTTGGTGCAAAAATAATGTCGTTTTCTCACATATGTTACTATGTGAGAAACCGACATTATTTTTGCACCAACCTAATATTTAAATTATTAGGTTGGTGCAAAAATAATGGATGCACATCCTTGATTTTTTTTTTCGTGTGTATTTTGTTCTTTTTACTTCATCCCCTCTCGTCAACTTCTTTAATTTTGAATATGTTTACATCAGTGTATTGCTTATCAATTCTGAAAAAATTGATGCGACAAAAGTGCATTAAGTCTTACCATCCCACTTTTTAGTTGTTAGTAGACACCAGGACTTATACTAAGTCATTACATGAATTCTTTCCCAATTTTTTACAGGTTAATAGGATTAGATATTGTCCGATCCGCACTCTTTCTATGTCTATTGAACAGATGTAGAGGTTCATCCCATGTTTCCTGTTCAGGATATGGTTTACCGGTTCTCTCCCCTTCTTTCTTTTACCACAGCCACAATGGTATAACAGTCTTAAGTTTTTGGTGATCGGACTAAACCAGTGGCAGTGACCTTTCCATTATTAGTATTGGCAGTGTGCTAGCTGCTGCTCCAGACTCTTTGGTAGCGCTTAGAGAGACTGCTCCGATCTAAAGTCGGATAATATCGGGTTATCTGCAGTGTCATGTCACGCATGGGTATGTGTCCCTGCATGTATTAGGTTGGTGCAAAAATAATGACGTAATAATGTCGTTTTTTGACGTAATTTTTAACGTCAAAAAACGACATTATTACGTCATTATTTTTGCACCAACCTATTTCCGGTGAGCAACCCTGAGACTTCACTCTGCTCTGCTTTTAGCCGCGCATTCACTGGTACGAATTGCCATTGACGACAGATAGTGACAATTATGATGATCTTTTCCCTCTCTCATCAAAACTTAACTTATGGAAATTGCATAAAAGTGAAAGAAAACCAAACCAGCTAACAAAAACCACCTACACCCGTCAAAATTTCTTTCTTCAATATTCGTAATATTCTAACTCCTGCACCGTAGAATCCTTTCTCCTGTAACGGTCGCCAGATATCTTTCTCCTTTGTGAAATCAACATGAATTTTTCAATTAATACCAATGAATTCTTGGTTCCAGGGTATCTTCCCCTTTGCCGAAAAGATTTCATGGCCTTGGTACTTATATCCAGGATAATCTTCCGATGGCCAGGGAAATATCTCTCGAAGCTGCCAACTACGCTTCCGCCTTTTGCTACTAAACTCTATCAGCTCTCTTTTTCCTTTATTGTTCCCCTCTTCCAAAGACTGCAATATACTAGACACAATAGTTGAAAGGATAAGATAAGGCACTTTCGCTCCATCCATCTGCAAACATCTTTGTCTTCAATGACTTTAATGCTCACCTTAACACGCGGCTGAAACTTTCCAAAAGTAGCGATGTTACAGCTAAACGGGCATTGCTCAATCCCTCACTTAAATCGTAAACTTCCCTACTCGTTTCCCTATCTAAACCGAGCAACAGGTTTCTCTACTTGACTTATTTCTTACTTTTTCTCTTCGCTCTTGCCGAGCTTCGAAATATTTCCCTTTTGGTAACTCAGACAACACTGTGGTAGTTATTGATATCTTCTCCCAAGAACCCATGAGTCAAGAACACCCTGTCCATAAGACCTCTTTCCGTTACCCAGCATACTGATTGGAAGCCATTCCGGGATTCATTCGTGACGCCCCTTGGACTGACATCTTCAAACTCCCAGTTAAAAATTGTGCTACTGAGGTTCCTTCTTGGGTTAAAGTCGTCATGGATGCTTTCATCCCTTCTTAGAAATATCAAGTGAAACCGCAATCCTCTTCATGGTTCACACATGCATTCTCGGACGCTATAACAGATAGGAACCACTATTTCCGGCTAGACCAGCGTGACAGCTCTCGTCATAACAGTTGCCTATTTGCTACTTCTCGTAATAAATGTAAGCGAGTCATCAAAAGAGCTAAGTCCCTGTTTGCTGAGAGAATGAGACACCACGTAGCCTATAAAAATTTTGGCTTTCGTGATTACTAATATATCTTTGTCTTCGATGTCTTTAATGCTCTTGCTATAACATTCTAACGATACTGATGCTGCCAGTATACAGACATTTAATTTTTCTTTTGCACAATCCCTCACTTAAATCATGGACTTTCTTACTCGTATCCCTGGCTAAACCGAGTAACAGGCTTCTCTACTTGACTATGAGGTAGCTATTGATATCTCCTTCCAATCAGCCGTTAAACAAGAACCCTATATTCATAATACATCTTTCCATTACCAGCACACTGATTGGGACTCATTCCGGGATTTTCTACGTGACGCCCCTTGGACTGACACCTTCAATCTCCCAAGTGAAAAATTGTGCTACTGAAGTTTCTTCCCGGGTCAAAGCCGTCATAGACGCTTTCATCTCTTCTCGGAAATACGCGGTGAAATTGCAATCCTCTCTATGGTTAACGCCAGCATGCTCGGCCACCATAGCACACAGGAACCATTATTTCCGGCTATACCAGCGGGACAGTTCTAGTTATAGCATATTTTTTTCGTTTCGAAAGAATAATCAGAAAAAAAGGGAAAATTGAATGTCTTTGGCTAGATGCGAAAGTGTCTCGTCAGTATTCTCATGATTTAGTGGCCGACTATTCTTACTTGGTAAATTTTCTGAACTTGGAATTGTTTTCGCCGTTCTTTCTCCTGTTGTTCTTAATTTTTATTGAAAGTATGCCTCCCAAGCCCACTATTTTGTGAGGGCGGTGGATTGGCCGTTGATCCCCTCCCCACACCGGGTCGATGCTTGAAGTTATGGTAAGTTGTACATTCACTTGTTATCATGAGGAAGAAAGCGGACAAACACTTGCTGCCCTGGGTGAGTATAATTTCGCTCTACCGAAAACTCATTTTAATCTTTTTTTCTATTTTCTTAAATATTTTTAATTTTTTTTTTTTTTTTTAATCCTTAAATTTTATTTTTTTCGTTCGAAAGAATAATCAGAAAAAAGGGAAAATTGAATGTCTTTGGCTAGATGCGAAAGTGTCTCGTCACTTCAATTTCTTTTTAGATTAGTCAATGGGACTTATACTAAGTTAAAACTTAATGTTGCGAAAGGGTAAATCCAACTGTCAGCCAGGACGCTTCGCAAACTACCCTCCTCATCATTCCCTCTGTTTTTGTTGTTGTTCTATGTGTTATGTGTAATAGGAGTAGGTAGTCTTTCCTACCGCCCGGTCAACACTCCTCCCCCTTCTCTTGGACATGAGTAGATGCTTACGCCTTGTTTCTTGTTTAGGAAGGGGTTCCCGGTACTCTCTCTCTCTCTCTCTCACTCTCTGTCCCCTGTATCTTCTGTTGCCTTTATCTATCCACTACCCTTCTCCTCATCCTTTCTTCTGTCACTCCCATCTGATCTTGCTCCAAATTTTTCTGTAACCCCTTGCGTCCAGTGTGTTTGTGTGTGTAAAGAGAGAGCGAGCAAAATTATAACATTATAACCCACTTTGTTTTATTGATATCTTAATAAATACTTATTGGAATCTCAATGTCTACGTGCCGAAGTGTGACAATATGTATCTGTACTCTTAGGATTAAAGGCGTATAAAAAAGATAATAACTTCTATGAAATGTTATGAATATTGAAGTTTCATATTTATAAACATATTTGGATCGTAGTGCAGATTTGAAGAATAAACAGAAATTCTTCACAACTTTAGACATGAAGGAACGCTGTAATTTGCAAAAAAATTCTTCAACAGCGAATTGGGAAGTTCTTCAGAAATTTTGGATGAATCTGATGCAGGTTTTCTCTCGACAAATTGATATATTTATCTCGCTGAATTGGGATCTGTATTAAGAGGAAATATGTATATTTTTTCTTTGTCAATAATTGTAGCATTTAGAAGTTGTGGCGAGGAAGAAGTGTCGAAAAGTATGAGACGTCTGATCCTAAAATTAAAATCTAGGAGATCGATCTGTTTGCTGGCTTTTCAAAACATCTGTTAAAAAAATCGAATAAAATAGACCAAAGTTGTACAAAAAGGTCGATTTTTCAATCGTTCGTTTCACCAAAGAATTTCATGCTCCATTCGATGAGAGAAACGTTCTCACAGCTTAAGACGTCAACAAAATCAGGCTCAAATCATTCTCTTTTCCGTAGTATGTCAGTGATAAGGAGGAGGTTTCACTTCGATTGCTGCTTCTGAAAAAAATGCTACTTTACGCAACAAACTCCAAAAGAGGACGCTTCCTTAATCCCAACAGTCTTAACCTCTTCAAGGCTATAGTCAACCGCAATCTATTCCACATATTACATGCCACAAAAACCACAGCATATATTCCATACAGGTAAGTCATAATGACTTGAAAAGAAAATATTCATACAATAAATAAATAAGGTTTGCATATAGAGCAGCATAATTTATTCCAGTGACAAATGAAACCAGAGAAATATTTCGTCCCAATGCAAACTAAATTTTAACTCAATTATGCGTAGGCATAGTTTTGCTCATATATATATATATATATATATATATATATATATATATATATATATATATATATATATATATATATGAACAAACTGTAATCTTTTACAATGTTCAACGACTGCAGCCCCCGGCAGGAATAAAACGTTTCCATTCTACGTTTAAAGAAATCTCGCTTTTCACCAAAAGAAAATTCGAAAGTTTTTTCATCTTGTTTCTTTCGGAACTCTCTGCCACTTATGAAATTTTCTAGTTATCGACCAAATGAAAAATCTGTAGAGGTTAACTCTATTGAATGTGGAGAATATGAAGAATATGGAGGAACAGTTTGGTAAGATAGTGCCCTTGCATTGTTTTGTAGCAGAGTGACTCTTTCCTTCTGTTGATAAACGCAGGATATTTTTCACATAATGCTGCATTTTCCTGATCAACCCTTTAAAGACAAAAACATCTGCATTGATGGTCTTTTCATCTTACCGTATCTCTTCTTAATGGACGACTCCTTTTATATTCCACCAGGCACAAATCAAGGAATATTGTGAATGGACCAATTTTTTTTGTTGTTTTTGGTGTTGGCAATCTTTACTCATTTTGTGATAACCACTATTTTTCGTTTTCTGTTAAAATGCAAAAAAAATAAAATAAAACCCAAAAATCATTCAGAAAACAAATCCTACACGCCATTACGACTCTAGTGAATTTGATATTTACTCGATACTCCGCACTCCTGACCTTTTACCATACTATGTGTCATGGGTCCTTACCTATAATTACAGAATGAACTCTTCCTAACACTATGTATACTACGCCTCTCAAGAAAGAGGGTTGAATCGAGTCGAGCCGATAGTAGTTCACTCTAAACCAGACTGACAGTCATACTAACACCTTCCACATATTGTATTATTATTTCGTGTAATATACCTTCGTTATTTCTACTCTTGTGTTCGTGTTGTTCTTCCTTGGTCCTAACCTGTACCATAACACTATGCTAAGATTAACTCTACCAATTATGTATTTAATTAAAACAGAAAATAACAAATTTATTGACTGAGGGTATGTTCATATTGGGAATATCAAAGGATCTTCGCAGAGATCATCGAACGAAAAAAATTGGTTGTTGAAAAGTTGAGAAATAGAAGCAAAAGAAAAGGCTTGAACTTGTCTTCTATATCATGTAATAAACAAAAGCGGGTGATAATTAAAAAAAATTACTTCAAGTATTAAAAAAATATAGTTCTTTTCAGGTGAGTAGGAAAACATCAAGCAATTTTTCTCAAGTGTTTATAAAATTGGTAAACTGTTCCGAACTTCAACTCTAATGCTAGTATATGATGAAGACTTGTATTCAAATTTCATTTATCTTTGGAATTATCAGTAATTCTACCTTCCAGACTTGGCCATTCTTAATTGTTTCATAACATCGAATAAAGGTGGAATTTCACTTTAAGTCAGCCTGTTAGGACTTTGCTTGTCATCGTATTTTTCATGCAACTATAAATGATGTCTTCTTTTCACTTAATTTGAGAGTCTCGTATTAACATTTGAAGATTGGAAAACGAAAATTCTCCTGTTGACAAGCTCTTGCTTATTTCAGTTAATCTTTTATGATTATTAACAATAAATGAAAAGTTACTAGTTTCCTCGAAGTTTTTGCCTCATCCATCGAAACCGCAATCCACCGAAATAAGAAAAGAAGCCAGTCCGCACCGCGGTCCATTTAAAAGATATTTCGCGCACCGGATTGGTTGTTACAAACATCCAATCGGATGTGCGGAATATGTGGTCTTTCTTCCTCTTATTCTTTAAAAAGACCAGAGTGGCTGTTAGCGTTTAGTTGGAAGGGGGAATCAGGGGTTGATCTCCCATGATTGGGTTGATTTGGTGATGGGGAGTATGATGTTGAAAGACCCGAAACTCCCTGATGAACCAAATCAAAACTTCACTGACGACCCCCTTGGGCGCCTACTTAAAAGCGTATTTGCGAATTATTCTTTCGACTGTTGTAACAGTAACATCCGGGAACAGATCGGATGACGACCCAGGAATAGTCTGGTTGACAAATTGGAAAGACAATTGACGGTGTGGAGAGACCACAAAAGTGTATTTCTGGGCTAGCAACCCGATTTACGCTATTCAGGAAACGCTACAGAAACTCATGCGAATAAATACACCCAGGGGATCTCGAGAGGGGTGGAGAATGAGATCCCCATTAGGCCGGATGAATCGGAAACGAACCAAGCTAATGATCTACGGACAACGAGACTGACATGCCCATGTGGAAAGATGTGTAAAAATATGCGCGGCCTAAAAATACATCAGGCAAAAATGAAGTGTCAGGTGCAGTCGAAGCAACAACAGCGCGCAGGAATTTTTCCTGGTGATACGCAGGAGGTGCAAGGCCGAGAAGCTCACCACAGTGCCCAGTCCCACCAAGCAGAGGTTCAAGCAGAGCCTGATACTCCATTTCGAAGAATGATAAAATGGCCACCAGCAAGTAACAAACACGCCAGGCACGATTTAGATGTAGACATCGGCGAGATCCTGGAAATAACATCAAGAGGTTCGGTGGGTAAATGACTAGTGACAATGTCAAAAATCATCACTAGCTATGCAGCAGGGAAATTTGGATATGAGGAGCGGGAGAAAAAGAAGGATATTAGCAAAGAAAATAGGAGGGAATTAAAAATTACACAATTTAGGTCGGAGCCAAAATCTCTTCGGAAACAATATAAAATCGCGAAACGCGAAGAAAGACAACCCTTACGGGAGCTTCGAGACCTAATTCGTTTAAAAATAAAGTCTTTACGCAAAGCAGAATGACATAGACGAAGGGGGAAAGAAAATGCGAAGAAACGGATGGCATTTCTCTCAAATCCATTCAATTTCACAAAGAAGCTGTTAGGGGAAAATCGAAGTGGTCAGTTCGAGAGTACCCCTAGTGAAATTAATGCTTTCCTACAAGAAACTCTGAGTGATCCAAACAGACAGCAAGAACTTGTAGATAACACGTCCCTAATAACCCCTAATGCACCATTAACGCCTTTTGACTCGAAAGAACCAACTTGGATGGAGATTAATGCAGTCATTAAAGGAGCCAAAACTGCCTCCACACCAGGTCCAAATGGAGTGCCCTACGTAGTTTACAAACGTTGTCCAAAACTCCGTCGGAGGTTATGGAAGTTACTGAAAGTTATTTGGAGGAGAGGGAAAATAAATGGACAATAGAGAGACACTCTGAAGGTATTTGGATACCTAAAGAGGAGGAATCCAGAAGGATAGACCAATTTAGATGCATCTCCATGTTGAACACGGAGGGTAAAATATTTTTTAGCATCCTAAACCGACGCTTGGCAGATTTCCTCCTTAAAAATAAGTACATAGATACCTCTGTGCAAAAAGGTGGAGTACCAGGAATATCGGGATGTATGGAGCATATAGGGGTCGTATCGCAACTGTTAAAAGAAGCGAAGGCAAATAGGGGCGACATAGCAATCGTGTGGTTAGATCTTAAAAATGCCTACGGATCAATACCACATAAACTAGTAGAAGAAGCTCTCCATCGCCATTATGTAGCAAGTAAAATTACTGATTTAATCGCTGATTATTATAATAACTTCCAAATGAGAACGTTATCAGGAAATACAGCCTCGGCATGGGATAAATTGGAGAAAGGCATCATAACGGGATGTACAATCTCAGCGACCCTCTTCTGTCTAGCCATGAACATGTTAATTAAAGCGGCAGAAACAGAGTGTAAAGGGCCAGTCACCAGATCAGGATTACGGCAACCTCCTATAAGAGCCTACATGGATGACATGACAATAACTACTACATCCGTTATTGGCGCGAGATGGCTGCTGAAGGGGATTGAAAAGCAGATCACATGGGCCCGAATGAGTTTCAACCCCGCGAAATCAAGGTCACTCGTTCTAAGGAGAGGTAAAATATTAGATAAGGAGCGATTCAGACTACCCGGGGAAAACATACCAACAATTAGGGAAAAGCCCGTAAAAAGCCTTGGGAAACGTATAGATAACTCTGTAAAAGACGCAACAGCAATCCAAGAAACAAAACACAAACTAGAAACTTGTTTAAAGAGAGTTGACAAATCCGGCTTGCCAGGCCGATTTAAAGCTTGGATTTATCAGCACGCCATTCTTCCTAAAATCTTATGGCCATTGTCTATTTACGAATTTACAACATCTCATATAGAACAATTAGAAAAAAGAATTAGCACACGACTACGAAGATAGTTAGGCCTACCGAAGAGTTTGACCAGTGCTGCTCTATACGGCAACAGAAATGCTCTGCAACTTCCTTTCAGAAGTCTAGTAGAGGAATACAAAGTCACCAAAATTAGAGTAATAACGCAGTATGAGTTATCCAAAGACCCAAAGGTGGCTGGAGCAGGCATTGAAGTCTACTCAGGAAGAAAATGGAGAGCAGAGGACGCATTGCGTGTCGCTAAAGAAAGGCTCCGCGAAAAGTCCATATTAGGCGCCGTAGCTACTGGACGAGCTGGCCTAGGGTTCTTTCCTACCATCCGGGTGGAGAGAGCCAAAGGTAAAGAAAAGAACCTTTTAATACAAGAAGTACGCAAGGACGAGGAGGAGAAAAGGATGTCAAAGATGGTAGGACTACGGCAACAATGTGCGTGGACCAATTGGGAATCCAGGATTTACAGGAAAATCAAATGGAGCAATGACATCAACATAAAGTTCCTGATCCAGACTGTATACGACACCCTTCCCATTCCTACCAACCTCCATCGATGGTATGAAACAGAAATCGCCCCTATGCCACCTGTGTTCGCGTACAGGAAGTCTAAAACATATTCTAAGTAGCTGTAAGACAGCACTAGCGGAAGGCCGGTATAGATGGAGGCATGATGAAATCTTAAAAGAGATAGCAAAGATAGTTAGTATGGCCATCAGCACCAATACTTTAAACACAGATAAAAGAGCCATAGAGTTTCATAGAGCTGGTGAGAACCCCCCCAAAAAGGACAAGAACATAGCAAATACTCTGTCACTGGCAACAGACTGGGAATTAAGGGTCGACTTAGGAAAAAGACAAAAATTCCCTGACCACATCGTGCAAACATCATTACGCCCAGATTTAGTATTCTTCTCTAATAGCATTAAGAAAGTAATAATGTGGGAACTGACATTGCCTTGGGAAGAGCATGCAAAAGAAGCCCACGAACGGAAGATTGTTAAAATATGACGAACTAATAGCGAGTTGCAAAAAACAACGGGTGGAAATCAAGCTGTTTGCCAATCGAGGTGGGTGTAAGGGGTTTCGCTGCAAGGTCCCTATGCAATGTTCTAACTGATATTGGCGTAGTAGGTGCTAACAAAAGAAAGGCAATCCAGACCATAACTAATACAGCAGAAAGGACAGCAAAATGGTTATGGATTAAGCGTGAGAGCTCTTAGACATCAATGTAACAAATATTCATCAAGCCGGATAAATTTGTAAATATTATTAATATAATTGCAACATGGCAATATTATAAACATTATTATTATTTTTTTATTTTACTTACTTATTTATTTTATTTTATTTTATTTTATTTTGAGTATGTGTGTAAATATACGAATTGATTTGTACAAGTACAGCCAAAGAATATATCTCGTCAACTTGTAAATTGTGCTATTTGTAAATATGTTGTTTTTATGTTCAACCCATGTTATACGCGGTACTTTTAAAGTTACTATTTAACTTTTTAGCGGTTTCAGCGCAACACATCTCTTAAGACTTTGTCCATTATTCCCATTTTTTTTATTCGAACGTAAGAAATTTTTGTCTATTTTTTTCTTTTTTTTATTCGAACGTAAGTTGTACCCGAAATTCTTTAAGAGAAATATATTAAAGTAAATGTTAATCAAAGGGGGTTGCATCAATTAGGGGATTTTAGTGTTTCATGCTTAATGCTTCCAGAATTTGTAGTCCTTTTTAACAGCTTATGTGATACTGTATTTTCGTGTTAAAGATTTGCCTAATTGTTTGTATTTTTTGGGAGTGTGTATGATATACGATTTAATTGAATTATTATCAAATGCTTGGAGAACTTACACACACACTTATTTATATATATTTATGTGGATAATAATAACAATAACAATATATCCTATTGATATAAGTAAATTAAATAGTTTAACGTATGTCAACGTGACATATTTTTTTTATCAATAACGTGCCCAATTTATATCTATATCTATTGTATCAAATAATATTTATCGAAGATCTGCTCAAAGTATGACGATGTTTCCAGACTCTGATAGCGAACCATCACGAATCTCTGAGTCGGTTTTCTATAAGCATCCTTAACATTTAATATATTTGATACAATAACATTTGTATTTATATACTATATACAGACAAGTTATTTAAGTTGCTTGAATATTTCCAGTATTTGTAGTCCTTTTTCAATGATTGCAGGAAAGCCCATAAGGAGAGACAAGAACGTTAGTCCCAGAACAAAGAATGGAAGCTATTAAAATGAGATGCTTAGGAAGGCACTTTGTTATCTCCGGCTAAGACCACATAATAAATGAAAAGAAGGAAAGGTATTTGAAATGTTTAAAGAGCTTGAATTCGAAATTGGAATTGAGGCGGGTTGGAAAACTGTGGAGTAGCGTCATGTAAGTTTCAATCACAACGACGCTTTTGTCCCGCCGACTTTCAGGAAATTAAACAATAAATTACGTCAAGTTTAACCATCCAGTCAGCATTGAGTACAGGTTGTCAATACATACGCACATCGCTAACATATTTTTAATATTAAATAAGATTACAGGTTGGCATTAAACGTGAAGGGCATAATACTGTTTTGATGTTTAGAGAAAATGAACTTGTTATAGAAGAAAATAAAGTACACAAGAGAAAAAAAAATTTATGCAATTAAAAACCAAAACTGGAAAAAGCTTTTCGCTATATTCAACAAGCATTTTACGGAAAATAGTGGTGCGTGCAAAAATGTCAATGTGAATACTGTAACATCAGCTACAGTGTAAAGCCTAATGAAGAAAGAATCATAGAAATAAGAAAGAGAATGATTTTGTACGGCAAACCGAATGTTGATATGTGTAATTGTAAAAAGGTAAAAAATATGTATTTACGATATAATAGGACCTAGATTGGGTGAAACGTAAGAATTACAACAGCTGAAACAACTAAAATGGATTGCGCATGTAAGTAGTAGAAAATGATTACATAATCAAGATACTGACTTTACACACTTCTTTAAACAAAATTTCAGGAAGGACACATCTATCAGTACAGCAGTTGATCTAAAAAGAACATATTTTTCTGAAAAACAGTTTTAAGATAAATATTTTATAAAAATCAACTGACAATAAGGCTAACTGTTCCATCAATGAATGGCAAATGTTTCCTGTATGGAAACGGTTAATCTAAACATTACAATTATGAAGCGGGTGAATAAGATTAGTTAAATTTTATATCTCGTTGTTAACCATCAGAAATACATTCTGCAATGATTAAACTTTTCCAGTCGTGCTTCTTAAATACTTCCGTTGTCGCTTTCTGATGTTCTAGCTCCAATTTTCGATAAAATCTTGCTGCTTACATCGTCAGTCCATAATCTTCTCAGCCTCCGTCTGTGGAACAACATTTCTGTTACTTCGTGTCTTTTCTTCGTCAAAAAAAATTATTCCGGCATTCACTGCCATATAAATTGGTAGGAATGGCATTGCAATGCATTAATCTTTTATTTGTTTCTAAGGAAATCTTCATATTTCTTAATACTTAGTTTCTAGAAATCATCTTTCTCTATTCCGAAGCGTCTCCGGCTTTCTGTATCACATATTCCAACGGTTTTTGCTATATAACACAGTCGAATTTCCGTCACAGCCCGAGTTTGATGTGTCCAATTTAAAGCTCACTCCTGCGGTGTCTGTTGCTAAAGACTGTACATCTGAGAGAAAGAAAAAATGTATTTAGTTGCCACGTAAACAAAGAATGAAGAAAAACTATTCGTGAAAGACCTGATCAAATTTAGACAATTGGAAATCAAAGAAAATAAATATATCATTTGGTTACTATTTAGGTAACAAATGCTGCAGAGAAAAACATTAAATAAATACAAAGAAGATATTCTACTTCATTACCACTTGGCTGGTCTCTGTTATCTCTTAGCATTACAATAAATACCTTGTTGCTTCCTTTCAGGTTGTTTGAAATCCTCTTCTGTAGTTTACGTCTTTAAGAACTCTGAAGAACGTTTTCATCTTTCGAATTATCGTCCTATTATTTTTACCACTTTTTAGCAAAGTACTAGAGCTTCTTATTAGTTCTGAATTGGTAAAGTATTTCATTTCACAAGGCCTTCATTCAAATAAGCAATATGCCTATCACTTTTCTATTTTAATCGTAGTTAGAAAATACGGATAGAAACTCGCAATGAACGTGGAAAAAGATTGGTCTAATGAGTCCAATATCCGACCAGATAGTTTCCCTGATGATTTCAAGAATACTTGAGACTAATATGGACATGGAAAACTTCAGGAGGAGAACCGAAGGACCAAATCAACTACATAACGATCAATAAGAGATTCAGAAATCCGGTTTTACACTGTAAAACATACCTATGTGCCGACTGTGGGAGTGACCATCTTGCGCTGATAGGCAACCTTAGAGAATGAAAATACAGAATTTGAAGAGGAACAATGTAGTACCCAAATTGCGATACGACAGACTCCCGAATGATTTGATTTGAAAGAGAATATGCAATGCTTCAAAAGCAGATAAAATGCACTAAAAGTTACGGGAACTTTTAAATGGGAGACATTAAAAGAAACTTTGGTCAAAATCTGCAAAAGAGATCATCCCAAAGAAAACTAAAGAAGGAAAAATGGAATGGATGACAGATGAAATTCTAGACATGATAAAAAGGAGACAATAAACAATTCATACGGTACAGAATATAGGATATTGCTAAAAGAAATTAGGAACAACTGCATGCAGCCAAATGGGGAATGATTCAACAAACAGTACACAGAAATAGAAACAATGAGTATTACAGATGAAGCAGTTTTGCATAGAAGAACTGAAACAACACACAGGACAAAAGGCACTCATCAACAGGATTCATAAAATCCAAGCACAGAACAAATTAAACAAGGACAAAGCATTGGTTAAGCATCTCACTTCACACGGCTTCTTTCGGATAAACAATATTGTTTTCATTTCTCTATGCCTACCAACGATGTAATAACGGTTATTACTAAATTTGGCAGTCAGGCTTTATTTAAGAACGGCGAGTCTCGGGTTGTGGCTTTAGATATCCCGAAGGCTTTCGGCAGGGTTTGGCGTGCTGACCTACTCTCTGGACGAATATTTTACATAATCCAATTGTCTCTTAACAAATCATGTAATGAAAGTCGGATAGATATCAGAGGACTATATCCTTAGATCTACGTTTTAGTTGCAAGATAGATCCGTCAAAGTAAAACCCAGATGCTCTCTAAAATGACTTCCGTTACAGTTGTCAACTGGGGCAAAATATGGCTTGTAAATTTTTACGCCTGCAAGACAAATCACCGTAATGAAACCATTCTGCTTTTTATCGGAATGGATGGTGCTAAGCTTCAGAAAAGCAACACTTTACACCTGCTTGGGCTCGCGTTTTCGATCGACATGCAATAATTATATTAAATCTACACCTAATTTCTACTGCTCGCCAATATGGTTCACTGTATTGTGCAGACAATATTTCTCGTTAGAATGCATCTCGCACATTTATAAATCTATCATTTTTCCGAGCGCTGAACACTACTGCCGTATCTCGTCTGGTATTCCTACAAAATATATCTCTATACTATTGACAAAATTCAAAGAATGGTCTATAATGTAATCGGTCCCGAACTGGTATTTCGACTTCAGTCACTTTCCCATTGTCATGGCGTAGCTTTCCTCTGTCCTTAAAATGATATCTTATTGAGCTAGTACATAAACCAAATAGATGCAAAGTTTAAAAAAAAATTAAATTAAGAAAGAAAGAAAAAAAGAAAGAAAGAAAGAAAAAAAGAAAGAAAGAAAGAAAGAAAAAGCGATCTTTTATTGAGTCAGCATGCGGTCAAAAATGAACAACTTATTAAATTAAGAAAGAAATAAAAAAGTAAGAAATATAGATATTTTGTTGAGATGCCACGTAAACAAAGAAAGAGATAAAATATATCAAAGACGAAGAAAAAAGTAAGAGAGAAAGTTATATCAAATAAAAAGTAATTAATAACAAAGAAAGAAAGAAAGAAAGAAAGAAAGAAAGAAAGAAGGAAAAGAGACTTTATTTGGCTATTATGTAAATGAAGTAAGATGCAACAATATTAAAGAAATCCAATGGTAAGTAAAGATAAACTGAAAAGATAAGTAATAAAACCCAGTAAAGCACATCGATACAATCAGTTATGTGATATTTACACGCATTTATTTCATAAACTCTGACTCATCGCGCATGCGCAGTTAACCGAAGCAAAAAATAATACTCAACTTGTTTGCTTGCCCTCTGTTTATATAATTAACTATAACTAGCAGTATAAATATATCACAAAGAACTGCTCGTTAACCTTGACATATTTGGAAAGGTTATTAGAATAATCTAGAAACCATATTGGGAAGAACCCGCCTTCTCACGAATAGAAAATGAATTTAGCAAAAATACAAAAATAGGAAATGATTTAAGACAAGGGTTAGACATCGCGCTTTTTCAACTTTTACATTGAAGCGATTCTGATAGAATTAGAAGTGCGACCAGGATTCATTACGGACGATCACAATGTTAACAACATCAGATATGCAGGTTGAACAATGTTGATAGCAGATACAGAAAGGAAACTACAGAGGTAGTGAAGGAAAACCAGAAGAAAGGACTAAACATCAATTGCAAAAAGAGAATGCATGGTTGTTAGCAAAAGGAAAAGCCCAACATGCAAATTGGAGATTACCAAAATCAAACAAGTACAACAATTAGATATCTGGAAAGTGTTTTATAAGAGGACGGAAAGTGTAACAGTGAAATCCGAAAGTGAATTAGAATAGCGAAATATGAAATTTCAAAAGCTAAGCAAAATATTAAGAAATAAGAAAAATTTCTTTACAAATAAAGAAAAAAGTATTGAACTGTTATCTTATATTAGTCATCCTATATGGTAGCGAATGCTGGAAAATCTCCTCACAGATGAAGAAGAGAGTTGAGGCAACAGAAATTTTGAGAATACCATGGACGGAACATGTGAACAATGAGGAAGTTTTAGAGAAAAAGGAAACAAAAAACATATGTATACTTAACATCCGGATAAGACAGTTGAAATTCCTAAAGCACATAATGACGAAAGACAGCTTGGAAAACTTTATACTCACAGAACAGATTAAAGCCATGAGCGTGATAAGAAAACAACCTGTAAACTACCTAGCAAACTTGAAGAAATAGATGACAAAGCAGGGTTTAGGCGAGACTATAAAAAAGCAGCATTTTTCAGAGCTAAAAATTACAGGTTATTGTGGAGATCCATGATCAGCAACGCCTAGAAGAGTCACGGAACAAAGATAAGTAGAAGTAGCCATGAAAATTTTAGATTTCTCTATTTTAATTTTCTGATGAGCGATAATTATTAAAGGAGATTTTAAGGAAAACAAAATCGGAAAGAGACAATAGAAATTTATGGGGTACATAGTGAGGAAAGTGGGTTTCAAGAATTTGATATTCACATGATATATTAAAGGCAGAAGCAGGGGAAAGTTACCTACCTAGGGAGCTTGTTTTAAATCGATGCTAGAGCAGAGATTAGGAAGGATAGCGAAAATAAAAACATTAATAAAAGCTATCGAGGATAGGAAGTTGTGAGATCCATGATCCTTCACGTCCGGAAGGGACACGGTATACAGAAGTATAGCAGTTGAGAATGTAAATACTATAAATTTCTTATTTGACAATCAAGTGGCTAATTCGAGGTTTGGCAGAGAGCAGAGAGTGGCTCATATATAAATAGATACTCCAGAAAGAGAATCTTTTATATCCACATAAGGATGTAGGATCCACGTTTGGAGAAGACCCTAGGACCACACACCCATTAGTCGACGGTAATTGAATCAGGAGTTGAATGAATGCAATGTTACGAATGAGAATGTGGGTCTCGTGTTTTCGTTTGGAATAATTAATAAAAAGAAAATGAACAAAATTGACTCGTGAAGAGTATCAGCAAGTCATGACATCCACAAAAGAACATCACCTATCGGATATGCCAAATATGGAGAACTATGGTAGGAACTAGTATAAGACCCTATCTCAACCCAGACGTGCTTGCCAATGTCCGCAGAGACATCTTGCGAAATAAGAGACTCTCAAATGCGGAAATAGATGAGATGAAACTAAATATAAAACAGAATACAAAAACCCATCACTAAAAAATAAAAAAAAAAAAAAAAGATGAGACTAGAAATAAATAATATGACAGAGGATGAGGTAAAACTTAAATAAATAAGGTACGAAATAATAAAGTCTCTGGAATAAAACTAAAGAATCTACCTGCAATATAAACTTCAGTTATCCATATTTGGGCACAGAAGATGGTTCAAAAAATATTAGGGCAGAATTCTTTGAAAATAACAGAGGTGGAATCACCGAAGCAAAATGCACATCATTCAAATCCTCAGCAGATTAACTCTCACACAAATGTTAGACCGAGATCAGCTCCCAAAAATTCATATGACAAAGTCCAATAATCATATTGTGCAAATATACAACCCTGCACCGCAAACACTGTTAACGGATAAACCACAGGGAAACATCACAGAAGTAAATAATGTCATATACCCAACAGTTTTAATAGCTACTGGGAAGCTTGGTCTCAATAGAATGAAGAAAAGATAAAACAACAGACAAAAAGAGTCAGTGTAGAAGGCAAAATTGAAATGAGAAATAAAGGAAATCATATGTAAGTTGTTGGTACTAGATGAGATCTCAAAAAATCTAAATGTCTCAACATACAAATTCAGGAAGATCAAGCGGAGATATAAAATTAAATTACTAAATGAAGTTCCACCAATCAAGGATATGTTAAAACAGAAACTGCAGTTAAAGGCTCAGACAACGAGACGATAAGCTAAGCGTTGTCGGTTCTACTGTCAAAGTAAGATATTCCAAACGGACCTTATTAAATTTTAGAGGAAAACTGGAAAAGCAGCTATGCATGTCAAAAAGCCACCATCTATTAAAAAGTGATGAAATTTTGGGAGAATATTTGTAGCAGCTCAAAGGGATATAACGCCAATGCAGAATGGATCCAATGAGAACGAATGTTGGATAAACCTGTATAAGCATGTGAAAATATAACCAAAGCCAAAAGGTTGAGAAAGCGCTAACGAAATCTCAAAAATTGAAATCCCCAGGAAATGACAATTTTTGGCTCTATCATCAGTCATCATTCCATAAAACCCTTGCACAGTATTTATCAATGCTTATTAGTAATCCTAGTAAAGTCCCAGAATGGATCACTGAAGGTAATACATGTCTCCTGCCAAAAACCAGGGAAGGGATGATCCGAAAAATTATAGACCAATAACATGCCTGTCCAAATCGTATAAATTGATCACATCTGTCTTAACGAACTGTACTTACTCTTTTCTCGAAGAAAACAACATACTTCCCCTGGAACAGAGGTTCATATCGTAGCAAAGATTAACTATTGATAAACAAAATGATCCTAGAAAATTGCAGGGAAAGAGGCAGAAATCTCAGCATAGTATGGATTAATTACGTAAAGCTTTCGCCATACTTGATGTTTAAAACTTTGGAAATGAACAAAGTCTACCCCGTTGATAGTAAATTTTCTTAAACACAGCATAGGAATGTGGAAAAGCACATTATATCTAAATCACACTAGAGACACTGCCACCTCCAAATGCCTGAATATCCGACGAGGAATCTTTCAAGTAGACTCCTTGTCACCCTTTTTGTTTTATATGTCCTTAATTCCTCTTACGCATAAACTAAACAATAATATCTATGGATACAAAGTAAACTAAAATGTATTTAATCACCTATTATACACGGATGATTTCAAACTTTTTGCCAAAGAGAACAATGAGTTGAAGCGTCTCCTAAATACTGTCAAATGTTTCAGTGACGACATGGATTTCGTATTAGATAAATGCTCAAAAAATAACATTCAACAAGTGTAGAATTACTGAAATACATTCAATAGATCTAGTTTTTTTCACAAAGATTAGGGAACTGGAACAAGAAGAAGCTTAAAGGTACCTAGTAACAGAGATGGAATAATGCATACCCAAATGGAGGAGGAGGTAAGAAATGAATATTCCAGACGTGTGCGTATGGTATTGAATACCGAGTTGAATAAAAAGAAAACAGAATATCAGTGATAAACACTTTGGCTGTCCCGTGGTGCAATAAAGTTTCAATATAACTAACCATAGCTGACATTAAGAGAATGGACGCCAAAACGAAAAAGCTTCTCACATACCACCGCTTACAGTCTGATGTTGATATTCTATGTTTCCAGATCCAAAGGAGGAAGAGATTAGCCCAACTAGAACTGTCTTATAAAACTACAACAATCGTCCTTCAAAGATACCTGAAACTACAGAAGACCTGTGTTAAAGAACATGAAAGAAATAAGAAACTTTATTTAGTAATAAAGGAAGCCAACAAATTCAAAATGGAGTTTCAAATGGATGAAGAAATGTATGTAGGACATAATACACCTACTGCAACTGCAAATCTTTTAAAAAAGAAAGCAAAAGCAAATTCAATCGACCAGATTCAGAGTCGATGGCAAGATAAACCTCTTCACGTTCAATATTCCTGCTCGTACCAAACTAGCTGATGTAAACAATCCTCCGTACCTGTCAGTGGCTATATAGTGTAGGGTTAAAACCTTAAACCGAAAGTTTTATTTTTGATGCACATGACTATTAGCCCAAAATGTAGATTCTGTTATAACTATCCAGAAACAAATGAACATCTTGCAAGTTTCATGGCATAGGCACCCAATGTATATAAAACCTGGCATGGCAGAGTTAGCTAATATCTGCATTGGAAAATCAGCAATTTTTATGGAAAGGAAACTGCAAGAAATTGGTATTAGCACCTCCCAAACCAAGTTACGAAGATAGGGCCTGTAACAATTATATGGGACTTTAAAATGCACCCAGAACAATCAAAGCTAATCGCCCAGACATCGTGATCAGAGACCACAAAAATAAAATGTGCCTTCGTATGGACATGGCAGTCACTCTTAAGTGTAATATTTTTTGACGATTTTCAAAAAATTATCAAAATCCTTAAAATTGAATTCTCAAAAATGTGGTATATGAGGACATCAACAACTCCAGTTGTAGTTTGAGCCCTCGGACTGACTGGAAAAGATTCCAGTAGACTTATAAAAGAGTTTGCTGGTAACGCATACCTTAGAGAAATACAAAAAAAATTGTACTCACATGTACAGACAACTTCCAAAGGTCTTTATCTATGTAAAATATGTTTTTTGTATTATTTTTTCTTTCTCAAAAAATGCTCAGTGGAAAATGTAATGATGCCATTTCGGACTTTATGTTTCTAGTTGGGACCCGGAAAGAAATGAAATGTTTCCTGAAATCAAAGGAATAATAATAATAATAATAATAATAAGGCGCCATGACACTGTAGCCCCCAGAAACAATGCAGGAATCGCCGTCAGTCGTTGAGAAAGAGCAAGTGAAGCTCTTGTAGGATACGTACATTTTGATTGACAAGCGCTTGGAAAGCAATCGGCCCGACGTGAAATTTTGCACAAAAGTATCTATGATTGAATCCTGATAGTATTGCAATACTTTGGGGTAATTACATCGTGAAGGTAGGGTAGACAGTGGTAGCAAAACCGGACCGAGAAAAACAGAAATGTTCCTAGCAGTAGCTTTAATTATCCTTTTTCTATTTCCAGGAATCTTTCTGCTTCGTAGAACACCTTAGTAATACCGGACATTATTGGCGGTGGAAAGATGACAGAACTGTTTTGAACAGCTCATCTGCTGTGGAGAGTATTGTTTTTGTAAGTTGCTACTAGGAACTGAGATATGGCTAACATAGACCCTGCTGAAATATTTAAGAGTCGAAGAGGAAATCAAATAATAATAATAATAATAATAATAATAATAATAATAATGATAATAGGAATAGGGGGCGTAGGGATAAAGATAAAGAAAACTGGTATTTAAAACTGAAAGAGTTAACAGTGAAACTGTTACCTCTTTCGGATATCTCAGTCATTTCCCTGAATTATTTATATCTATTTTTTAAGGTAATTGGGATCAATGCCTATAACACTGTGATTTGTGATGTTTGTAAATTCTTTAGGAGATAGACGCTGTCTTTCCTGTCAACTGATCGTTGGATGAGAAAACAAAAATTGATACACTGTAGTAAAATCAGTTTCGTTGAATGATGGGATAAGCGGGAGGGGAGGTATAAACCAAGAGTGAAGGCTGATTGTCGAGAGGATGTTTCGGCCGCCAATTGGAAAGATTTCGTTTTTCTTTAGAGTTTGGTGGGTGTTCATTGTGTGTCGAGTGGAAGTTTCACTTAGGGGAATACTCACTCTGCCCAACCGGGCTCTAGTTAACTGAAAAGACTTTCACGGTTATTTCATATCTGGTCAGTTTGTGCAGCAATACCCTGTGCAACACCTTATTAAATGCCTTCGAGATACCTGGTGATATATCATGCGCTTCACTAATTTTATGCATAATAATAGTTAAAATATCAGCAGTAGACCATGCTGAACGAAAACCACAATGTTTGTCGCCCAAGGGTTTCTTTTTCTTGAGGTGTTCATCGACTTTCTTATTTGTTTATGATAACTTAAAAAAATTTGCTAATAAAACTAACGAGACGGGTGGGGCAATATTTTAACGAGGTGAATCTCACCTGCATTCATGAAAAGAGAGAATTAATAAAATTATTTTTTTTTAAAAAGATTTTATTTTATTTTTATTTTATTTTATTTTATTTATTTAATTATTTATTTTTTGTAATTTATAAAACATTTCATAAATGCGAATATGGTGTGGGTGATATGACTTGTACAAGAAGAAGCAAGTGTGATCTCAAGCGTTTTAGTTTTATGGCGAATTGGTGACTTTTTTAGGTGGCACTCACTTGAGCGAACGGGAACAAAAGTACAGGTAGGTAAAGGAAAATATTTAGGATCAAGTGACAACAAATCGTAGAGTGATTATTTTTGGTTGCAGGTCTATATGAACAGCTATGCTGGGGATCGGGGTAAGACAGTTCTGGTCTGTCCATGGCGAGGGACAGATTACCCTTCGCGTAGTTCCGATGCCGCGTAAGGATGTATAGATATGTAGGTAGTTGTTAGGGGAAATAACTGATTTATGAGATCGACATGGGTTAGGGTTAGGATTAGCAGATGTTGTCTCAAGTGACATCTGCCTATCAAACGAGAACGAATAAGCAAAGCCCTTCAAATAACACCTACAAGTAGAAACTGCTTTCGAATTCACAATTCTCCATGTAGATCATTTCTTTCTTTGTGAAACAGCCGCTACAGCTCACAGAAAACCCTTTTTCCTAGTGTGCTGGCGTGATAATTTCATCTTTTCGGAATAACTGTTAACGTGTCCTGAAATTGTTCTGGGTTTCACAAAACAGTGCTCGTAATACAACAGAACTATAAGTATATATATATAATAAATATACATATTACCCATAATACTTTTATCAACATTGCCGCATGTTAACAATTTTAGAAGTATTTTGAACGTAGTTACATTTCTTTATTCGATGCGCTCTCCCTATCTGCTTGTTTTATTTGTGTCGTTACACCTGAGGTTTTATGGGAATTTACTTTGTGCATTACACTGTGACACGAAAGAGAGAATAATAAATATGGCGGTCATTAGGTTGTCTTATGACGTAATGTCTTGTTTAATTTAAGATAAATCTAACCCCCTTTCCTCTTCATATTCACCAATGAAAAGCGAGCTTTTTGTAGGACTATTGACGAACATGTACTATCATTATAATATTAAAACCTCTGGGCAATTCACCAGAAGTCCATTGATTAAGTTTCGTTTCTTTTTTAATGATTTTCCTTCAACTTCAATCAAAACAAAAAGTACAAAATTATCACTTGCCTTGTAAGTAATTTTTTAAAAAAATTTTAATCTTTTTTATTTTCATTTCGTTTTAAATTAATATGAATTATTTTTACTCGTTCATTTTTGTCTGAATGTTTTCATTTTATATTTAATAGGAATAAATATGAAATAGTGCTTTAATAATGGCTGTATTAAATAATGATACAGAAATTGTTCCCGTAATTAAAACTTACTTATTAATATTTTCTCTTATTCTCATTAAAACAAACGTAAACTACTTTTACTGGAGGAAGAATTTACTCATACATTCTGTTGTTGATGACTTAATGTAATAATTAAATTTATGAAGGATATGCTTCGCGACGAATAATTATATCTCTTTGACTGAATATCTTTGAAAATCACAAGTAATAACCAAAATTATAAAAGATATTCACCTAAACGATGAGAACTTCAGAATTATATGAATTTGGTTGAATATATTTCAAGATTACACGTATTAATAAACTCAAAATATATTGCAGTTCTTCAGAAATTAATAAAGGTTTTTAAACCAATTTCAAAATATCATGTCTCAGTTTAGAATAAACTTCATTAATTCATATAAAAAACAAATTTGTGAAAGGAATTCTTTTCAAAATTCATTATATTATTTTAAAAAGTTTTCAGTGATTGAGGGACTAGCATCCTTTGGAAAATGTAATCTCCCAAAGTAAAACTTTTTCGCCTAATTCTACTGTAACCATGAGAATTTAAACAATTTTTATTACGTTTCATTCGGCTTTCCCAAGAAAATATACGGACACAATATATCAGTTCTGATAAGTTTTATTTACGATTTTTACTCATAAAAGAAAATTGCAAAGACGTTAGAAAACTTAATAAAACATTCAGAATATTAATTTTCCGATGTATTTTGCTTCCTGTCTGTTTCTCTGTCTCTCACAAACGCACACACGCGCGCGCGCACACACACACACACACATACACACACACACACACACACATATATATATATATATATATATATATATATATATGTATGTATGTAAGTATATATATATATATATATATATATATATATATATATATATATATATATATGATAAGAATATAGTTTTAAGTTATGCTATATTTAGAGGTTGAAGTGCTCAATATCAGGCATACAGCCCATATAGGTGGAAACTGAGACCAACGCCCAGCAGTCAGGAACACAGCGGATTTAAAATCTAAGTCAGTAAACAAATTAAATAAATAATAAACAAATTAACAAGCAACGAATGTAGACATAAACACAAATAAATGTAATAATAATAATTAACAA
Organism: Acanthosepion lycidas; assembly: GCA_963932145.1. Taxonomy (NCBI): domain Eukaryota; kingdom Metazoa; phylum Mollusca; class Cephalopoda; order Sepiida; family Sepiidae; genus Acanthosepion; species Acanthosepion lycidas. The sequence goes on along the minus strand of OZ010578.1, from coordinate 24,648,866 downwards.
CAAATAATGAAGTAATCAATAATAAATAATGTGTGAAAAACACAAACTTAATAACATAAATAAAAATATCGGCACTCAGATCTACAATTATATCCACTCAAGAGCGTTTAATATAATTTGAAACATAACCCTTACCGCCTACCATTAGGATAATACAATAGACCTTCTGCTCATAATGCCCAACAGGTATAAGCAGTCGAGACAAAATCCAACACTCATCCTCGATATGACCATAAACTACATCCAGCAGCAAGACCTCTAATCTTTTGAGAATCGTGGAATCACCTTTTAATTGCTGTTGTTCTGACCCAGGATGGTAGCACCTCTTGGATCCCAGCTATGGGCAATTTGTGAACCCCACAGATTGGCGGCAAAAAATGAAAGTATAGATTAAAAAAAATAAAAAATAAATTATTTCTCTCTCTCTCTCTCTCTCTCTCTCTCTCTCTCTCTCTTTATATATATATATATATATATATATATATATATAGAGAGAGAGAGAGAGAGAGAAATAATTTATTCTTTTTTTATAATAATATATATATTATAATAATATATATATATATATATATTATATAATATTATATACAATATAATAATTTATATTTATATGAGAATAAATTATTTCCTTAAGAATTATATATATATGTGTGTGTGTTTGTATGCATGTATGTATGCATGTATGTGTGTATGCATTCATAGGTACACCTGAACCATTGAATTATTGCTTATGTTGATTGTTTATCTCAATGTAAGAATTCAAAGGCGTGACACATTTAATGATGGTAAATTTAAAATCACTATGTATATTAATATATTCAAAGGCGGGACGAATTCTTAAGCGGGATGTTAGGTAGATTCTATGTATCTTGAATTTATGTAATATACTGCAAGTAATAGGCATTCCTTAGATCTGTTGATTTGAAACTTTAAATCAAATTTCATTTCAAACTTTTATTGGCTATAAAACATCAAAGCCATGATTTCATATTTTTATGTATGTCAAATTCAAATATAACATTTTCAAATTAAACCATAAAGCCACTGATTTCAAATTTATGTGTATTTCAAAAAAAATGAAATTTTCAAAGTGAAACGCATAATGTTGATTGAAGATTAAGAGGTCATAAAAACAAAAAAACAAAGTGAAATTCTTCAAGGCCTGAATGAACATCAAACGAGTTAATTTAAATTTCTATATATTTGAAATTCAATGTAAGATTTCAAAGGCATGACTAAACAGAAGATTTGTTATATTTAAAATTCTATGAATTTCAATTTATATTTGGCATTTCCAAATGCATGACCGAAAGTTCATGTAGATTTCAATTTCTATATACGCCAAATTCCATGTGATCTTTTCAAAGGAATGACTAAACATGAAATTTGCTAATTTAAATATCTGTTCAATGTGATATCTTCAAAAACATGGCACCACATGAAACCTACAGTAACATTAGATTCGAGGATATCTGCATAAAACATGACATGCAAAAGTAGAAGAGAAAAAACCATTTCGACTGACGAAACTGCAAAAAGAACAATGGAAAGCATTTGGTAAAGATCAACAAAGTTCCGACCAGAAATCAATGTCCATATTAATCTCTGATTAAAAATTAAGACCTTAATTATCTGAGTGAATATTAATATTACTGGTGCAATAAACTTGGGGTTTTAGAAGCGTATGAATTCGTAAGGTGACGATAATCTTCTTCGCCAATCGCCTCTTAGGGATGAACGAAATCGAATATGCAGGACAATGCAGTAGTGAGCGAGACCTTTTTTCCAGAGCAAAAGATTCGAGTTTTGAATAGCCTGGCTAATTCTCCTGCTTTTAATGTTATAGGAATAACTTTGTAGGCAAGTTATATATATATATATACATATATATATATATATATATATATATATATATATATATATATATATATATATATATATATATATATCATAATCTGTGTGTCATTTTCAAAGACATAACTAAGCATAAAACCTGCTCATTTAAAGTTCTGTGTACCTCAAAGTCCATGTGTCATTTTAAAAGGTATATCTCAACATCAAACCTGGTAATATAAATTTCTCTGTATCTCAAAACTTATGTTTATATTCAAACTTTTAAAATAGCGTAAAATGTGTCTATTTGAGATTTTCCTGTATTTCAAATTCAATGAAACCTTTTCAATAACATGACTGATCCATAAAACTGTTGATGTAAAATTAGGATGGATCTCAATTAAAGTTTTATATTTTCAATAGCACGAATGAACGAAGATGATTTAAAATCTGTTAAAATTCAATGCGACTTTTTAGAAGGACTTAGTGTCCCTTATGACTACTGATTAAAATCACTATTTAAAGTCAATTTCATTTTAAAGGCATGACGGGACATCAAAACCTATCCAAATATGGGCAGAACAAGATTGTAAAATTTAAAGGTATAGAAATGATAATTAGGACTTGTTGAGAAGAATATCTTTAGTCAATAATTTCATCCCTTAATTGTATGTGCATATTAATAATTCGTTAGCTTGACTGGAGTTGAAATTGATTGAAAATTACAATTGTTTAATGTTCGAATCATCTTTTTATATTCACTTTTAAGTAATTGAATAAAAAAAGACAATACTCGTTGTCACTTTTGTAATGCCAACGAATAATCGTTGTCACTTTCGTAAATGCTCGTTGTAGTAGATACTTTGTAAACGCAGATATAACTATAGTACGCCGTTGAATAATTCTAGTGTCAGACGCCTTCGAATAACACTCGCTTTACTCGTAAATGTTCGATAATATTCGTTTGAATACTAATCCATATAGTGATACGAAAAAAGAAATAGTACAATGAATAGAGTAGAATATAGCGGCCTGTATAGCGATAGAGGAAAGAACAGAAACAGCGATCCCTATAGTATAGAGGATAGACTAGAAATAGCGATCGTTAGTCGTCAGCTAATTCCTACATATATATATTTCCTCTATACTCAAATGGTTTACTTAATTCAATAATGAGATCACTGGCGATCTAGAATTAAACTCGTATCGGCAGCGACACTTTATTCCTATACAACAACAATTATGTGGAATAAATATATATATCGTACATGTATGTAATATCTATTAACACACATGTCTCAGCATTTAAACATCAACAAACAACTTTTCCAAATTTAACCAAAAGATGAAGCATCAATGTAAGTTACGGAATCTCTTATTTGTCGGGCCGGAAATTTTCCAGCATACACTCGCATATATGTTACTATTTTTGTAGCTTTGTGTGTGTATGTGTGTTTCTGTGCATGAGAGAGAGAGAGAGAGAGAGAGGAATGGCGAGAAACAGAGATCATCTAATGTTAAATAAAAAAAGGTGGATAAATTTAAAACAATAAAAATAAAATCTAAACTTTCTTATCGTTTTTTTTTTATTATTATTTAGAATGGAATCGGTAACCCCGACTAAATCTGAAACGACGAGAAATGAGACCGAAATGCAAAATGATCCTGACGATGGAAACGCACTAAAGATCCCTGATGGAGGTTGGGGTTGGATGGTTTGTTTTGCTGGATTCATGATTAATTTCACTTATGTTGGACTGACTGCCTCGAATGGAATTATAGTCCAAGGACTGATTGACCTTTATGGCGAGACTGTCTTGAAAACCACAATGGTGACTTCTATTTTCATGGGAATAGCTATGTCTGCTGGTAAGTTTATAAATTGGCCATTCTATAAAACTATAGAATAAAGAAAAGTACCGTTTTGAGACACATTTCAAGTTCTTATCTTGAATATTTTTTCTTTTTAACAGGTCCATTAGTTTTGCTTGTAATGATGTTTAATACAATCGATCGTCAAGTTATCATTTGCGGAGGATTCTTTTCTTCTCTGGCAACCATTGGAAGCTTTTTTGTTAATGAAGTTGAAGTTCTTTATGTTACGTATGGAATTATCTCAGGTAAGAAAAAGAGAATCCTTTATCTAAATCAATATCAGTTTCTCATCTTTTATGTATTAGTTTGTAACTTTTGGGCCCGAAGAATAGTTTATAGACACCATACACCTTGTACAGGGCTTTTTAGTCTTCTTTGATCCTTTGAACTTATTTTCCTCCTCCTTTTATAGTGAAAATTGTATTTTTAATTTGATAATTTTAAAATATATTTTACGTAACGGTTTTTTAAATTTATAATTCAAATTCTAATTTTACTTTGACTCTTTTATCTCCATTTCATCTTTTACTTTTTTTCTTCTTTGAAAAAAATTTACAATTTATGATCGACATACGAATCGTATTGAAAGCTTTTGAAATGTCATATTTTAGAATATGTATATAAGTAATAGATATCAGTCACTTGTGAAACAAAATCAAAATCACGCACAATTACACACACACACGCACACGCACACACACACACACACACACACACATATATATATATATATATATATATATATATATATATATATATATATATATATATATATATATATAAAATTTGAAGATAATATGCAAAACATATATATCCCTTAATTCAAGAAAATACCATCGATTTATTTCCAAAGATGATACATAAGTTTTTCTTGATCTTCTTTATAACCACAAATCCGTTCACTGATTTGTCGGCAGTTTTCTTTATTTCACTTTTGTTATTCTTCTCAAATGTTCTTTCAGGCTGTTTCGTTGGAATGTCATTTTTTTCCGGCAACACTATCGTTGGATCTTATTTTAAGAAGAAACGAACATTGGCTGTCGGAATCGCTCACAGTGGAGGTGGAATTGGTGCATTTGCCCTTACTTATCTGATAGAACGAAGCATTTCCTTTTATGGTATGAGAGGAACATTTTTATTAATAAGTGGATTGCTTCTAAATTTTGTTGTCTATGGCGCCTTGTGTCGGCCGCTTAAGACCGTCAAGATGAAGAATAAGAATATGAAACGTAAGTTCATTTCCAAGAATAAATTATTAAATAAATTCATTTCTATTCTTGAATCATCTGGAGTATGTTTGCCTGACATTCCACTTAGAACTGAGTCTCTACTGTGTGATGTGCATATAACTCCATCATCCATTGTTTCTGCTATAAGCTCTAAAATGAATCCTCACATAATATTCCTGCAATATTCCTTAAGAAAATGTTTTCCTGTTCTCTCGAGACACTACAATAAATGCCTTGATGCTTCTTATTTTTCCTGCTTCTCTGTAATTCCAGTCTTTAAGGATTCAAGCGAAACATCTGATCTTTCTAACTACTGTGCCTTATATGACCTTTTGGCACATTACTAGTGTCTCTAATCAGCTTCGAACTGTTTAAGTATCTCACCACGTAGGGTTTTTGTCTTACAAATAAGCAATATGATTTACTCTTCTCTCGGTCAACAGCTGATGAATTGACGGTTATTACTGAAAGAGTATATCAAACTGTAAATAAAAAGGGTAAATCCCGGTCTGTTGATTTGGATATTGCAAATGTAATTGACAGATTTTGGCATGCTGGTTTTCTCTGAAATTTGAAAGGATATGGTATATGTACTATTTTTAAAAGTAATTCAAGCTTTCCCATCAAATTTAGAAATGAAAGTTGTCTTAAACGGCCACTCTTCTAGATTTTTTATATTAATACAAGTTTCACCAGAACTAATTTTTATCAACGACTTTCTCGATGTCGTCTGTTAAGTTGGTATATATGCTGATGATACAACTATTTTACCGCTGTTTTAATGGAATGTCTAATCAGTTTTATATGGTCATATTGACAGCTGATCTAAAATTGATCTACAGTATGTTGTTAACTAGAGAAAGAAATGGCTTGCTAATTTTAACCACTCCAGACCGAAATCTCTTTTAATCATCTTTTTTGCCTTGTATGACTGATGCTAGCCTCCAGGAGAGTGACTTGTTACGCCTACTGAGCTAACGTTTGGATTAAATGTGCATTATTATTTTGGGAGTAAATTTTATTGTTGTGATTGTTTTTATTATTGAGGAAACATCGTGTGTATGCGGAAATTTTAGGTGTATATTGAAGAATATTGAAAATAATATGTAATGATAATAATAATAATAAACAACAGAAGAACAGTCAATCACACACCCACAAATATAACAATTCTGTACAGAAAAAACAAAACAAAACATGTTTATTGATGCAATTAGAAATATCATTTATATAGGAATAAGGTATTATATTATGAGGTGTCACACACACACACACCTATTAGCATCTGTAATTAAATAATGCTCGAAGATAACCACTTCTGGAATAAGTTTTATTCTATAATTATAGTTATCAAATAGTCAAATCAAAATAGTTAAGCAATGGTTATTAATGCTGGTATGGGGATCATTGTTATCGGGCTAAGATTTATTTTTAATAGGTGATCCATAGAACCCTCTTATATTCTCGATGCAGCGACAAAGCAATGTTTATTAAAATAGTTTCGTAGTTAAACCTAACTCTTATGGCCATCTTATATTCTAAGCGAAGCTCTAAATAATGGATATTAAATTCGTCTTGTGTTATCGTCTTCTCAAAGCCTTCAATGAAATGTGCCATGCAAAAAAAAAAAAAAAAAAAAATGACGCAATTTATTTTGTCTCTTCCAGATTGAATGTTTTTGATGTGTTTCTTAATTTTCTATTTCTGCTTACCATTTTAGAAATAACACTGACATCTGTGAGAGTGCTTCAACCAGAAACGAATTTTGGTTTCGAGTCTGACGAAATGGAAGGAATAAATGTAAATATCAATATTTTTTTTCTTTTTATTCACTTTTTTATTTTGAGATTTTATTATTATTAATATTTTTACTTTTCTGTACATCTTCAAGTGCCGTGTACCCTCAGGACGTAGGCTATCATGGCACTTCACAACCTCCTGTCCCTTTTAGCTCTTAATAAATTTTATCTTCTTGTTATTTCTCGTAAGCCCTGTTCCACTATACATCTACTCAAGCTCCCCAAGTATGTTATTTATTGTTTTCCACTGTCTCTTTTACCTTCTATCTGTCCCTTGAGTGTCAGATTTTCCAAGCCCTCCTTCCTCGTTATGTGCCCCAAAAACATCAGCTATCTCTGCCTGATGTTAAATATTAGTTTCCTTTTTGTTTCCATTTTCTCCAAAACTTCGTCGTTACTCACATATTCGGTTCATATTATTCTTAGCATCCTTCAGTAGAATCCCATTCCTGTTGCTTCAAGTCTCTTCTTCATCTTTGAGGAGATTGTCCAGCACTCATTCCCATACAGGAAGACAGACATCCTTTAGTAGTTTAGTACTCATTTACTTGTTTTTAGCATTTTTTTTTATTTCTTAGTACTCTGTTTAGCTTTTAGAATGCTTCTTTGGCTATCTTAATACACCTCCTGATTTCAATGTCACTCTTTCCATCTTCTGTTAAAATCCTTCCTAGATATTTACATTTCTGCACTTGTCTGATTTTGTTCTCATCCTTTTGGTAACAGCCATGCATTTGATCTTCTTGCAGTTGATATTTAAACCTTTTTTTCTCGCTATCGTCTGTTGGAATTTTTCTGGTGTTCTTTCCGTGTCTGCTATCGACACTGTATCAGCTGCATATATTATGTTGTTAAGATTGTGACAACCAATAAGGAATCCTGGTAGCATTTCTAATTGTCTCAGAATCGCCTGCCTGCATAGGTTGAATAAATCCGGTGAGACGATATCATCTTGTCTTACACATATTCCTATTTTTGTATATCTGATGAACTCATTCGTATATACATATGTAGGGGGTTTGCTGCCAATATAGATTCTTGATTATTCTAATATTCTTTCCAAATATATCAAGGTTGCCGAGCGGTTCCAATGCCTATGTATAATCTATAAAACACTTCTGCTCTTATCTGATAACATTCTGAGTATAAATATTGCATTACTTGTTCCAGTGTCTTTGACGAAACTGCCATGTTCTTGTCCTATTTATGGACTGATCTGCTCTGCGCTTCATTCATCAGAATTCGGATGGTATGTTTCGGTATATAGCTCATTAAGCTAATTGTTCGATTCAGTACGCATTCGTTTCCACCTGGCAGTGCTATGAAAATAAATCTACTTAGGTCTTCCGGTATATATCATCAATGTTTTAGATTTCACTTATTATTTCTGTAATCTTGTCTATGCTGAAATTATCGAAGGCTAGCAGCATCTTTTTTACAATTCCATCTGGCCCTACCACTTTGTTTCTGTTCAATTTGGCCAGTGCAGAATCCACTTCAGACTTTAATATTTCCGGTCCATTCCTATTTCTGTCTGTTGCTGGTTATTCACTTTCACCGTGGGGAAATTCTCCGATGCATTGTTTTCATCTCTAGAGTATTTTCCTTTCTCTAATATCAGCGTTATGTCCTTGGACTTTATGCAACCTGTTGATGAGCATGTCTTCTGTTTTATGCGTGTTGTGATACACATTCTTCCTATTTTCTGCACATTTTCCGTTGAGTCATTCCTCTTTAACCTGCCTGCATTCGTTCTTTATTTATTTGTGTAGTGTCCTGTTCCGTGTCTTGGCATAGTTTTTTTTTTTGTCTCTTTTTCATCATGTCGAGAATTTTGTTTGTCATTATGGTCATATTTTCTACAGATATGTTGCGAATGGAGTTTGGTCGGTTTCTGTGTGTATTTAATGCCTAATTGTGCTATGGCCTGAGAGATGTAAGGTAAGTTTTTTTGATAAGCGTGTAGTGGTATGTTCAATGTAATTATTCATGAATTTGTTTTGATTAGGGATGTAATTAATTTAGGGGTATGTAAATTCCTAAATAATCTTGATACTGGAGAAGATGCCCAGAAAAGAAAACACTTGTACGAATGCAAAAATTCGAATAGAGATGAATCATCTTTAATGAAACAGACACACACACACATGCATATATATATATATATATATAGATATATTATGGACATAAAAACGGTAAGACCAATTTTACCCTTCATGATGAAAAAATTATAAAATAAACGCAGCCGACCGGTTTCGCCCTCACACAGCAGGGCTGAAATCGAGAAATTGCATATCGCAATACAAAATATAAAACACAAATAATATACAATATTAAAGGCGGAATCCAGTCTAGATTGAAATTACGTCATGTCCTAACGGTATTCCTGTCAACATTAATCTGCAAAAATTTAAATGCAGTGTCAATTTTTTGCAGGTTAATATTGACAGGAATGCCAGAAACTAGTTTCACAAGCGAGTAGTTCGAGAGAAGAAAATGATAGTTACGGCTACATCAAGCCAGCTCAACTGTAAATATATATATATATATATATATATATATATATATATATATATATATATATATATATATATATATGGGGGGGTGCTAGACGCCCGAATGCTTCAAGCCGGGACCGAAACCCGACTTATTTGACATGTATAAACATATTTTTTTAAATAATGAAAATGGTTAACTCACTGCTGTAAATAAAATAATAATAATAGTGAAAAAGTACCTCATATATTTCATGTAGGATTTCATTTTCGAAACTGACCACTCTACTACAAAGCCTGCTAACATTAAATGCCTCCTTATAAAAGTAAAGCATTTTCATATTAATTCTATTAACACTCTATCTCTATCTTTGATAATGAGCACTCTACCACAAACCCTGCTTAACTTAAATGATTCCTTATCAGCAAACCACTGAAAAACCAGCAGTTCTGGCTAAAGTTTTTTACATTAACACAAAACGTATATATATATATATATGTGTGTGTGTGTTTGTGTTGAAGTAAGCTGAGAACGACGGAGCTGGTGTCGGACCGGTTGCATCTGGTGTGAAGCCGTAAGAATCGATCGACCATCCCATTTGGTAACCTGACCAAAGGATCCCGCCGGGTAGTGACGGGTGGCTGCGACTAAGGGTCAACCCCAAAACGCTGGTAGCGGAAGTATCATAGCCTCAGGCCGGGCCGACAGTAATGTGGCACATAATGAGGATTTCATTTTTTGACTTAGTTCTTAGATCATTTGTCTTTAATGAAATATATATATATATATATATATATATATATATATATATATATATATATGCGTGTATATGTATGCGAGAGGGAGAGATATTTTTGTTTGCAGACATAATGGTATTGTATATTAACGATATACCATTAATTAAGTCCAGTATTCATGAATAGAATCTTTCATCAAATCAAATTGTTTTTCAGACAATCTCTTCTGTCAACTACGAACGGCCTTGTCATTCGGAATCCGGTCCTCCAACAAAAAAGGCAAACAAATTAGCAAGTAAATGCAATTATCTTCGCTTAGCAATCTTTGATCCTGGTGTGATGAAGAACTCAGGGATGCAATTACTTTTAAGTGTTTACTTTCTCGGGGCAAGTAAGTTACAACACCTGATAAATAAATAATACATTCGCAACTTACATTCATATTAATTCTATAATGTCATGTTCTTACACATCGCCAGAAACCATTCATCACCATTCCTTTTCTTCATTTTCTCTGTAGCTGAGAGGTCAAAGCATGTCAAATGTGAGGAATCATATATTCCGTCTCTCCAATACATCCGGTCTTACTATGAACCTGGAAAAGACAATGGTCATGTTCCAAACTGCTCAGTTACATTATATGTGACCACATCATTAGGATAATGAGCAATGTAAGCAACTAAATCACCAATAAAATTCATTAAATTGGAAAACGAACTGCTCCTTTCTCAAGCCAATATATCCATGTATTAAGATATTAGTTTTAAATAGTGAAAATGGCTCACTGCTTTTAATAAAATAACATGAAGAAGAAGAAGAAGAAGCCCTCTGAACATGATGGCCCACTATGTTATGGATATGCTCTGGCGCCCACGTACAGCCCCTACGTATGGGTAACTACGAACTAACTATAATGCTGACACAACGAAAAATATTCCTAAACCGTATCGGTCGTCACGTGGCTCAACAAGCACTGCAATCCCCAGTGAGGAACAAGACTAGGATCGAAAGGTCTGCAACTGGAACAAATTCTACCCAACGAGGACTAGAGGTAAACCACGCTGAGAACAGTCCTCACAGAGGCCCTCTATATTCATTAAAAGAATATCCCACAAAAAGGACAATAAGTAAATGGTCTAGGGAAGAGTATATTGAAGTAATGATAGTATTTTACAGTCCTACGATAAATCCGACAACGCCAACAACGACCAGAACTGGCGATAATATCTGGTGGGAAAAAACATCCCTCAAACAGCCTAAATATCGATGGCAGAAAACTAGCCAAGGTCAGACATGACATCACCAGGAAAAAGAATAACTGACATAGAATTCGAAATCATCCGAGAAAATATCAAAAACGTATGAAACGTTAACATAAATGCCAACGAACCCAGAGGAGATATGTGCAGAAGAACAAATAGAAACCAGTTGTAATAATTTCTTTGAGGTAGACAAAGAAAGAGAAGCCGATAATGACGAAAATGAGAGAGAAAAAGACATGAAAAAAACAAGTGATATAAATATAGAATGTAAAGAAAATGTCTTTCGAGGAAAGACTAACAATTCCAAAAGTAAGAAAAAACCGTCAAGTGAATGAAAACATCAACCTCGCTAACCAAGCAATTAGAAAAATAAGGGACGAAATGGAAAAACCGATGAACTTAATCATCTTATATACGCGGCTTTGGTAAGGATCACAGAAACAAGTGGAAAAGTAAAAACACAACGTAAATGAATAGAAACCGAAATGAATAAACTACGAGAACAATTGTCATTTTTAAGTGAATTAGGCAAATGTTCCAAAATGAAAGAAAGAAAAAGGAGACAACTGAAAAGAAACCTTAACATGAAGAATAAGACTGGCGTACCAAAAGTTAAAGAGAAGCTGAAACAAAAAAATTCAAGCGAAGGCACCTAAAAACAGGCGTTATGTAAAAATAAACAGATTTTTTTGGCAAAACAAGATCTTCAAAAATGATGGCAAGTTATTATATGGAGTGCTGGAAAAATAAAATAAAGATAAATGACCAACATAATATCCAGGAAGTCGAGAACCTCTGGTGTAAGATGGGGAAAAAAATCTGCAAAATGCACAATAAAAGTGCTACATGGATCAAGCAACAACAGGAACAACACAAAACACAAAAATGCCAAAAGTGTGCAGATATCAATATTACTGAAACTACCGCTGCCATCTGCAAAACCCCAAACTGGAAAACACCAGGAATAGACTGAATATGGAATTTTTGGATAAAAGCCTATCTAGCACCCAGCAAGACCTCGTAAGGGCGTACAATGATATAATCATAAACCCAGAAAAATGCTTCGAATGGCTAACGTTAGGAGTAATATACTTACTCCCTAAAACAGAAGAGAAAAAAAAACACGAATATCTATAGGCTCATTACCTTCCTAACAACAATGTACAAGATCCTTATTTATATTATAACCGAGAGGTCATACAACTTCCTTAAGAAAAATAATTTACTTCCAGCAGAACAAAAGGGATGTAAAAGAGGGAGTTTCGAGTCAAGGACGAACTAATTATCAATAATAAAGTATTCGGAGAGGTGAAAACAAAGAAAAGAAAGTTATCGACAGCAAGCATCAGCTACAGAAAGGAGTTCGACAGTGTACCACACACATGGATAGAGATGAACCTAAATATATACAGAGTATGCCCCACAGCGGTCAAATTTATAAGGGAGATCATGAAACACTGCAAGATTACACTATACCTGAACGATAAAAACGGGCCATTAGCATGAAAACCAATCAACATCAAAGGTGAGATCTTCTAAGGAGATGCATTATCACCATTACTTTTCTGCCTTGCATTAGTTCTACTTCGCTGTCTAATGAAAAATAGTAGCTACAGATACAAGTCATTGAATCATCTATTCTATATGAATGATCCTAAAACGTTTGCCAAGCAGCAGCAGCAGCAAAAAAAAAAAAAGACTACTCACCTTTGCCAAAACCTTCAGCGAAGACATTAGGATGGAGTTTGGTATTGTCAAATGTGTCAAATCCACCTTAAATGGCGGTAAACTAACGAAATCTATTGATTTAGATCTCAAGAAGATTAAGAAACTAGACCAAGATGGTATATAAAAATATTTCGAATTAATGAAAGAGGCAGTATAAAGCATTTAATTATGAAGATAAAGATCCGAAAAGAATATTATAGGAGAATGTATTTGATAATAGAAAACGAACTAAATGGGGACCAGTAAAATGAAGGCGATCAACACCTTAGCTATACCCGTAGTAACAAACAGCTTCAACATTATTAGATGCGAGTTGTTTGACATTAAAAGAATGGGTGCCAAGACCAGAAAAATGCTTACCTCAATGAGAATACACCACCTGAAATCAGATGTTGATAGGCTGTACTTACCAAGAACTTTAGGGGGTTGAGCTCTAACCCAACTTGAATTAACACTAAAAACTATAACAATTGGATTGGAAACATACCACTTACCCACTCCTATAAATAGTACAACACTAAATCCACTCCATTAACAAAGATGCTTCACTCTTCAAGAAACAGATTAATATTCCTGAAACCCTAGCAACAAAGAAACGAAGCGAATACCATCTATGTCAAACAGGTAAAGAAGAAAGCAAAACAACTTGGCCAAATGAAGTTACAAAAAAACTGGGAAAACAAGGCCTCGTATTGCAAATACATACAAAGAATGAAAGAAGTCGATGTGGACCAACAGAAAACAAAACAGTGGCTGATCAACAGCGGTTGAAAGCTGAGACAGAAGACTTAATTATTGCAGCTGGGGACCAAATTCTCGCAAACAGATCCTATCACTGTCACATAATCAAGAATGAAACTAACGCGAACTGCAGGATCTACGGAAAATATGATGAAACTGTCGACTATATTATCTCAGGATGTCCGGAACTGGCAAAAAATGAATATACCCAGATATAACAATGTAGCGACATACGTGCACTGGAAGATATGCACAAAATCAAAACCATTGTAAAATGGTTTGAGTACCATGTAGACGCAGTAACCCAAATTAACGATGTAAATACCCTCTTGGACATGTCAATTCAAACTAAATAAATAAAAACCAACAGACCTGATATTTTCATAAAAACAAGAAATTCAGTAAATGTATTCTTATCGATATAGCAGTACCATCTAAGAGAAACACCTCCATAAAAATTATCGAGAAATTGCCCAAATATAAGAATTTGGAGATTGATCGAGGTTAACAGGATGTGAGGAATGAAGACTGAGTAGTCTCAGTCTTCTTTCCTCACATCCTGTTAACCAACAATAATTGGAGCTCTGGGCCTTGTGAGAAAAGGAATAGACAATAATAATAATAATAATAATAATAATAATAAAATCACAGTGAAAACTTTAGCTACGTTTATGCTTGTAACGTTTTAATATCTAAAAAATATATAGTTACACAATATGTAGCTCTGTTAACAGGATAATGAGTACGTTATTCAACAAAATCAATAATAACATTTATTTAATTTAAATCGTGGTTGAGATATTTGCCAAACGTTGTATATTTCTCCTTATGAGCTGAACTGGTTGATAATTATAAGAAAGATATAATTTATACAAATACATCTTTTGAAAATAATGTTACAAATTTCTGTCTAATTGAATGATTTTTTTTCTAATTTTGTTGTCAGTGTGCGAAGTTGTTTTACTCTATCTTCCTATAAAAGTTGATGACGTTGGACTAAATCGAAAAGAAGCAGCCTTGTTAATGTCGATCTATGGCGCAGTATTTGCAGTCAGCCAAATCGTTGTTGGAATTCTTGCTGACTTGATTCACATCCCTACAACCTACATTCTGATGTTTTCAACTCTTGCCATGTCACTCATTTCCGTCGCCATTACATTCTGCTATTCATTCTCTCTGTTCGCTTTGGCTGCATCTCTTTTCGCCATTTGCACAGGTCAGTATTTACAAGCAAGTATAATTACTTCGTTTTTGTCTCAAGAAATGCAACCATTTCTGGCCTCATTCTCTTGTCAGTCGTTTATTTCTGCTTACGACGTTTAGACCGCTGTACCCATGCGTCTTCTTCGGATTATTTGTTTGAATCAGAGGACACAAACCTGACCAGATCATATGACTGAAATAACCATCGGCAGAACAATGCATAGGCTTAGCCAAATGTTCTATCCATCTATCCATCTTCCAATCTGGCAGTGGAATAATGTTAAAGAAATTGTGGAAGAACAATGTTGGTTATCTAGTGGTCGTGAGATCAATCCTTACGTCAGGGAGTAACATCCATCAGTTCTGCTTTGATAGAAGAAGCAGAAGCCGTGATAAATGAATGAATTAACAAAAAGGAATTAACTATTATGGGATATCAAGTAGATAGTGGAACGGGGAGAATATTTCATGATGGATTGAATAAACAGATTGGTTCAGAATTACGTGAAAGTTACCGAATATCTTAAACTGTTGGAAAATCATCAGTCATCATCATCATCATCATCATCATCATCAGTCCTATGCCTGGTTGTGGTCTGAGAATCTGACCAGCTCCCTCCAAATGTCTACGTTGCATGTCTATGTCTGAGTATCTGTAAATGTTTTCTTTGTTTTGATTCTTTAACGGCATATCAACACATTTTCAGTCATTTAATTCTGAAATTTAATTTCCCTTGGAGCATTAGACATTTCATTTACAAATATGTATTGCTGGCAATTTTTCTTTACGTGGTACTAGCTCTTTTTAAAATAAAAATGCATTGCTGGCAATATTTTTTCTTACAAAACTGTACTACCGGCAATATTATTTCCTTACAAAATTGTATTGACGGTACTATCTTTTCTTTTTATAAAAATGCATTGATAGTAACATTTTTCCATACAAAAATGAATTGCTGGTAATATTTTTTTTACAAAAACGTATTGCTGGTAATTTTTTACTCTGAAAATTTATTGCCGGCACATTCAATATAAAAATATATTTCCATACTTCCATAGTGTTTAGACCCCGGTTTGGGGATTAACTATTTGACCATATCTGGGACCCGAGCAGGTGATTCCAACCCGGGTCAGCGTGGATCTGGGAACAAAAGGAATTAAGAGGTGGTTCCACACTCTTTAAAACTTTCCGATCAGATGTCTTTCTGTCGGATGTAGTTTATCGTTGTTAGCTCATTTTTACCTCTGATTGTCTCATTCTTTTACTTTACAAGGTACCTTTTAGGATGCCAGTAGAAATACTGTTGGCTCTCACCTTTCAGTCTCATCTTCTTGGCGGTGGATATCAGGGTCTGTCAATGGTTTTGTTTCTTATATGATAACATTTCACATTGACTTATTTATAATCTACTCTATGCTGACATTACCTAGGATGATTCTGTAGCATTTCATTTCGTATGATCGGAGTTTTCGCTCTAATTCTTGTGTTAACTTCCAAAAATCACAAGCATAAAAAGAGCTTGAGAAGATGAATGCAGGCAACAGTCTCTGATCTTTGATTTCAGAGAGGTTCCTATATTTCCAAATGTTTGGCGACAGATGTCATTCTTTGTGCAACCGAAGACTGTATTTTAGTAATTCCTCAACAAATGAATTCAGACAGAAATATTCTATTTTTGTTTTCTAGGATTTGTATTTCCCCTTAAAGTAGTGCTTGTGGCTTCAATCTTGGGAGTGAAAAAACTGAACAAAGGCTATTCTCCCTTGTGCCTTTTGATTGGTATAGCTCAAATCATCTACCCATTGATCTCAGGTGCGTCATCTCTTCAACTATATAATCTCATTATTTTAAGCGTTTTTGCACAATTCTCCTTGCTGTAGAACAGTAAAAAAAAACTCCTAAAAAGGATTATTGATATATCTTTCTATAATATGATCAAAAACTGATTGTCTTTCTCTAAGTAAAAACAAAAATAGATAAGTAAATATGAATTTAAGATAGAATTGAGTGAATCTATTCAGTGGAGGGCAAACAAAATGAACATCATTTTAATAACATGGAAAATTCTTTCTCAAATAATCATAAATTTTGACAAAATATATAAAAAATAAGTTGACTGTGTCGACTTATCCCAATGAGAATCTACCAAGATAAACTTAGCGTACCAGTGATAATGACAATGAATGCTCTTGAAATGGTCACTGCGTTCACCTGGCTTTCCCCCATCTTGTGATTTTTCTAAGGAAATATATGAAAAGAAAGATCCATATCCCCCTCTTCCAACAAACATTGTGGAACTTAAGCAGAGAATTATTGAAGCGTTGGAGAAAAATTTAACACAAGACTTGCTACATCGTGTTTGGCAGGTACTGAACTATCGACTTGATGTGAGTCGCTTCACAGGGGGTACGCATATTAACGTTTTGTGAAGCTTTGTGAAATTGGTTATAAAATCTACATTCCTTTAAATATCTTTTCGAATTTTGATAAATAAATCTTTTATTGTCCAACAGGAATCCTATTTCATTCGCTTGGGATATGTAGTTACTCATATATTCACATTTTAAATTATGCAAATTTTGAGAAGGATAACCTGTATATTTATGATTAAAATATAATGTTTTAGCATGTAAGTCGAACATAAGTTCTGGTTAGTTCTTGCCATGACTAGTTGCTAGAGTAGGCTGCACCCACTCTTAGGATATGTTATGCCCTGAATAGCACCAAATTAAAGACAAAAGCAAGGACACTGGTAGAGAGTAGTCAAAAAGGGAGATTAATTAATCGAAAATATTAGAGAGGTAGAGGGAACTTTTAGTTGATTTAATGTGTGACACTGTGTGCCAATATAACATCACACTGTCTTAAATGAACCATGGAAAAGGAAATTTACAGTATTACGGGCCCAGTCTCTGTGAAACTTTTACAGTGATGTGGTCTGCAGCATCGCTTAACAGATCTGCCTGAATCTGTGAGCAGCTTTGTCCAACAAGCGCTGGTGTAGAGTGTAATTGGTGGTTTGTAAACTTAGAGCTGATGGGTTTTTAATCAATATTGGGTGGTGTGTTAGCATGGACTGCCGTTGGGATATCATCTTTGCTTCAATGCAAGGATTTAATCAAGTAAGCCCTTGCAGGCCTTAGAAATTTGCTAATCTTATGATGCATGATGCTCCCAGTATATTCTGCTAAGTATCTGAAGTGGTCAGTGTAACTATTTCAGTTTTCACAATTTCAAAGAGAAATCTAAAATTCATGAGATTCTTAAATTAGTTTCTCAATTAATCGAACATGTTTTCTCTTTAACAAACTATGCGTCTTTATTGAAAACCTTTTCTATTTCGTTGGAGGAAAATCTCGAAGTCTAGCTGAAATTTTTCTGTTTTTTCAAATACTTTTTTCTTTTCTTCACAAACATTTAAGAAAGTAGACATTATTATTTTACATCGTACTATATTAATTTTTAATCAATGTTTCAAGATAATACCGTTGTAGTTAAACATTTTTTACCGTAGGCGATACACCCATGAATGAATGGCCCGAAATCAGGTGTATTCCAGTCGAACCAGTGTAGAACTCGAAGAATTTATTTTTTTCTGTCGCGCCTGGGGTGGGGCGGTTCCTTACTTCCAGACGGCACGCGAGGTTTTGTTTTTGAAGATAACATCTTCTAGCCTTTGCCTAAAGCGGCTGGACCTATAAGCCCGATTTCTCAAAGCTGATGAAGACTTGAGAATTCAGAGTTTTCCTACAACTCCCTTGTCTCTCCTGCTATTAACCGACAGCTGGGTGGAGAAGAGATACCCGCTATTGATTAAAATCCCATCAGCTCTAAGTTTACAAACCACCAATTACACTCTACACCAGCGTTTGTTGGACAAAGCTCCTCACAGATTCAGGCAGATCTTTTAGGCGATACTGCAGACCACATCGCTGTAAAAGCTTCACAGGGACTGGGCCCGTACTACTATAAATTTCCTTTTCCATGCTTCATTTAAGATTCATCCCTTTCTAAAGTGAATGTAATGAAGTCTACTGTAATTACTTATTACTTACATAAATTTACTTATTACTTATTTAATATATTTAGTCAAAGTTTATGTCTTTGACTACAAAAATTAATGAAATAAATCGATTTATAATATATGCGCGTGTATGTGAGTGTGTGTGTATGCATTTTTGCGAGTTGGTATACTAGAGAAAAGCAATAAATATAACATAGAGTAAAGTTTTTATATTCAACTTTATTTCACACATAACACCAAATTTTATTTCTGATTTTACCGGTTGATTTTGCTAAGAGCATTGAATGTTAAAAAGCTTCTCCTGAACAGACCGTAACTTCTAAAAGTATAATCAGCGGCCATTTTCAAAAAGTATTGGCAAAATTGGCTAATTTTTCTTGGTAACATTCAAAATGGAAGAGAATAACATTTTCAGAAAATTATGCTTTTTTTTTATTTTAAAACTCAAACAAAAGAAAGATTTGTGGATGTTATGCAGAGTGCCAATCACTAAGCATGTGAAAAATGATTTCAGAAGTTCCATTCTGAATTTATATCTTCAAACAATTTTCCACTGTCGAGAAGAAAAGTAAAGTTTCATTACGACCAAATGAAAACATGGCAATAATCGATCAAGGAATCATTTACATTGACCTAAATATGTGAAATACTTTGATGATTTTAGCCTTCGGATTATTGGTCCAGGACTCGAAAACATATCCCACCCCCGGCCAAAAATCTCATTCTTACACAGGCTGCAAAAGATACCATGGACAATTGTTTGGTAAAATTTCGAACTAAAGTGACAATAAATAAACATTTATTTGTACTTTATGCAAACCGAAGCCACGTATGACTTATTGAGCTGATTCTCGAATTTGTTTCTTACGTTTAATGTTGACTCCATTTAGAAAGAAATTAGACATGTTACAAAAGGTGCAAAAGTGACATGAAAGCTAATTGAAGCTGGTTGAAATAAAACCATCACATGTGTAGTATGCCTGAAATGCCGGTTAGATACAGCTTCCCATTTAGCGACCGGCTCGTCCAGCGGCTAAGTCGTTGAAACGGAAGCCGGCTGTACAGAGTAACTGCATTTAAGAATTTTAAATGAAGTGCTAGACATGTAAAAATGTTTTCTGATGTTTTTTTTTTCAGGTTCATTGTACGAAGCAACTCAGTCTTTTGACGATGTCTTTTACTTAGCTGCTGTGTTTTTATTCATGTCCTTCATCTTTTCAAATGGACTCATCTACATGCAACGAAAAAGCAAATTCTACGCATAGCCACAGACGAATAATATGTAAGGAAAAAGATATTTTCACTTCAAAAGTTATCTGCACGATGGTCATTTATGTATTGATCGTTTATTTGAGTGGAAGTCTTAAACTCAGATCAAAGATTTCACATAAGTGATTTGCTATTTGAGCTGCATTTAAGTTAACAACTTGTTTGAATTATTTCTTTTCTACGATGACATTCGCTATTTCCCGCCTTCCGTATGTCGATCAAACAGATTAAATATGATTATTGGGAAGATGCGCCTAAATCTAACCAACTATAAGAAAAAATTAATAATATTTAAAAGAGAAAATCCTATCTATATATGTCTATATTTCTTAGATGAGGTATTGTAATTATTTACTCTTTTGGAACTTTATTGGAACTAGAACACTCTACCTTGGTGGACGAAATAAAGAGTTCAGTTCGAAATTTCAATCATCTGAATAAGGCTTGAACGTACACCCTCGAAAAACAAAACATGAATTCAACTCTTCTTTTCTATTTGATTCTTACGTATAGATTAAATAACTAAGGAAACTGGCCACTCTAGTCTTGGTTGGTAATCGAGAAAACAATGAGAAACTATTCATTATCTTTCCTTAAGAAGTAATAACAGCAGAAAATAAGAAAGTGAATCTGTGGAGAGCCATGTTCACCTACTTCCTGAAATGACGGGAGCATTCAATAATTGAATCTTCTTGCCAATAATAAAAATGTATAACCACTGATGAGGCCAATGTAAGAGAACACTTTTAGTGAAAAACTTTCTTTATCCAACTGTTAAATGAGGATATTTTCACGAGAGTAAAATTTAATCGTAAATTTTTTTTCTCATAAAATTTCTAATAAAAAATCATGTGTCACTTTTTCAAAACAATGTATAATACTTTTTTCTTATTTAAAGTACAAGACAACGACATTATGGGACAATTTAAAAAATATCAGGGCTCGCCTCAAAGTTTTAAATACTAGTAGTAGTAATATATATATATATATATATATATATATATATATATATATATATATATATATATATATATATATAATTATTTATTTAAAATATGATTCCAACACGCTACATAAGAGTTCTCATGTTTCAAAACAAGAGCCGAAAACTTGAATTAAGCGAGAGCTTACTTTAATTCAATTTAATTCAAATAATTATATTGAAGTTTTCGGCTCTTGTTTTGAAACATGAGAACTCTTATGTAGCGTGTTGAAATCATATTTTTAAATAAATAATTATATCTATGCTCTACTTTTGTATCAAGCACTATTTTTTAAAAGTAATAACAAAAATACTAAAGAACTTTGGATTATTTACCTAACCAGTTCTTTCCTATTTTCTATATATTTCCATATATATATATATATATATATATATATATATATATATGCTTGTGTATGTGTGTGTGTGTGTGTGTGTGTTTGTGCATGTGTGTGCTTTGTCTTCTTTTTCGCATATAATTGTAGGAATAGAGTCCCCCTTTTTATATAATTAAAAGCCGTCGATATTAAGTAAATTATAAAACTCGTATACCTTTACGTTTGAAATTAATTTCTTTGCTTTTGATAAAGGCTTCCATTTTTATATAATTTCGATACTATTGCTTGTATGAAAAAAATAAAACCAAGTCCTTTACTCGCTCCTTTTCTGCACACTGGAAATCTATTCTATTTCATCGTAAAAAAAAAAACCTCCCTAAAACAGGAAAACACTTTCACTGACTGCCTTTATAAAAATTAAATAAAATTTAAATGATATATATTTACTTCTCTCCAAAATCATCAAAATGATAATAATAAGTATTAGTGTCATTAGTAAATGTTATAAATACATCTTGATTCTTGTTTATTAAAGTTTCGTTGAAGATGAAATAATGTGGTTAGCGAAGACGTTTAAATGTTTTTCAATATATTTCTCTTTATAGATACAGGGTGCGATGGATAAATTGTCCTCTACATTACGCAAAAATGAAAATAACACTGACATCTCATTTTAACAGATATATTTACCAAAATT
>OZ010578.1:24209152-24621652 GCA_963932145.1 Acanthosepion lycidas | reverse complement strand
TTAAAAGGCATATCTGAACATCAAATCTGCTAATATAAATTTATCTGTATCTCAAAATCCATGTTTTATATTCAAACGCTTAAAATAGCGTAAAATGTGGCTATTTAAGTTTTCCCTGTATTTAAAATCCAATGAAACCTTTTCAATGAGATGACTGATCCATAAAATTGTTGATGTAAAATTAGTATGGATCTCAAATAAAGTTTAACTTTTCAATAGCACGACTGAACGAAGCTGATTTAAAAATGACTGTATGAGTCAAATTCAATGCAACTTTTTGGAAGGACTTAGTGTCCCTTATGACTACTGATTAAAATCACTATTTAAAGTCAATTTCAATTTCATTTCAAAGGCAAGACGGGACATCAAATTCTATCCAAATTTGGGAAGAAGATTGTAAAATTTAAATGTATGTAAAATATAGTTCTTGTTGAGAAGAATGTCTTTAGTCAATAATTTCATCCCTTAATTATATGTGTATGTATTAATAATTCGTTAGCTTGACTGTAATTGAAATGGACTGAAAATTACAATTGTTTAATTGTGATACTATTTGTCGTTACCGCAGTAAAACGGAAGAAAGTTTTGTTAAAACATAAGAAAGCGTTATGTGCTGAGAGATATTTAAATGGGAAGGGCAAATACTAAAAATGCGTGGGAAGTATTGAGGATTTAATTCACACATAAACGACTTGAATTGTATGTCGAGCAGTTTGAACAATGGAAAAGTGACCCAGACTTAGGGGGCAATGTTGATTGACACGCAGCTGCAAATGCGGGCTGAAAAGCAAAAAAGTAGATTTTGGAAATAACTGAATATGAAGCTGTGTTTTCCTGAAAGGAAAATGGTCGAGGTTGCAAGCGCAGATAAGACATCAATGAGGATGGAAGAACCACCCACAGTCACTGAAGATGTCGGTGAAAGAGGATAATAAAAGAGAGGGTGGAGAGAGGGAATTCCCCAAAGTAATGACTGAGGAGATTCCCCGAAATCCTCCTACGTCGGTATTCCCCCATACCAGTTTGGGCAAATGTGCATAAATACGAATGCGCGAAGCGAATTAGTCAGTAGAAGAGAGGGAGAGGCAGAAGAGACGGAGACGAAACCAGAGATAAGAGGGAGGACCATGTGATTATCTACCGACGAAAGCCTCTAACTTCAGCCTTGTGTCGAACCTTACCAACAACAGCAAACCAAATTTTGCCAGGTCAACAATAATATCACTTCCGATTTAGACACGGGTTGGGCTGATAATTAACTGCATGCGAACTCTGATATAAACCAATTATAGTACGAAGGACTAATATGAAAACAGTATTTACTTTTGTTCAATTTATTCGAGTGTTGTTTTTTTTTCTCTCTGTTTGGACCAGCCCAACATGAAGATATCTGCGCCGATTCGATCTTGGCCTCCTTATGATCAAACTTATCTCACAACGTGGGATAGGGGAAGTCTAAAAGATTATACTGAATCGATTGCTAGGGCTGCTGCTAAAAAACTAGACAATTTTTCTCTTCAGAATCTATCTTATATGTCTATAATTCTACCCTTTAGCCATGCTTTGAATATTGCTGCCATATATGACCCAGTGCTCTTGCTGTATATTTAGAAATTCTTGATAAAATTGAAAGAAAAGTCAACAATGTTAATGGTCTTGAACTGGTGTCTCGGCTTCAGTCACTTACAGAATCACGCTATTGTCATCTTCGTTACTACTTCCATTATCACAAAGCATCATATAGTCGATGCAGTTGCTGAGCATAGAAGTCAGCATTTAAAGTATGATCATCTGGGAGAAGCTCAAAGTGAACGCCCCACCTTAGAAAAACCACCAGACACACAACATAACTTTGTTTAATATGCCATTGTTTGACAACAGGTTTTGAAGCCTGTCGGGAGGTAGCCACTGGTTTCGCTTATTAGGATTAAGAAAATTAGGCTGGTGCAAAAATAATGACGTAATAATGTCGTTTTTTGACGTATTTTTTAACGTCAAAAAACGAGATTATTACGTCATTATTTTTGCACCAACCTAATAGATCAAGTTTTCATTCCCAGTTACAATTCGACGCCAAAAGTGGCCATGTTGAGGATTTTTCGAGCAGTTGCTTGCAAATGTTCACATGTTGTTGAACCTGATCATTTGCCAATTCATGAGAAACTTCTCGTCGGTTCACAAAGCCGAAGTTATGGAGGTGTTAATTGATGATACTTTGTGAAAGAACCGGATCTGCCGACAATGAACTTGTGCTTGGCTGTTGTTCAACCCTTTCAAGCAAGGTCTCATCCGCCCACAACAGAAGGTCTCCCTGACCTTAGCCTGTCTTCAGCCTCTTTGAAACATTTAAACCAGTTTTGTTCCACACATTCGTTGACAGCTCCTGGGCTTGCCACATCATTAATTTCTTTTGCCTCTATTATCGCCCTCAGTTCATTTTTTCTGTGGTATCCTTAAATGGCTCAAATTGCCATTATTTCACAACTCTTCTCAACGCTTTAAATTAAAGAATAAACATTTAATCCTTATTGTGCCATATATGAAAATAAAGAATAAATAATTCCACAACAATTGGATAAAAAAACTGTATCATATTAATGGTATAACATGGAGATAAAAGTTGCCAAAAATCATCAGTGAAAATTCAAAGCAAAAAGCACAATTGACTCAACCTGGTATGTGCCTTGTTTATTTAGTACGTTGACGATCACAGCTCTCCACAACTTCCCATCGTTTGTAGCTCTTCGTAAAGTTTGCCTACCCCCCAACCAACGCCCCACCATCCATTTACACATTCTCTTTAGGTATGTTACTCCCTGTTTTCGTCTATCGTTTTTGCCTTCAATATGACCTGTGAGTGTCAAAATTTCCAAGCCTTCTTTTCCTATTATATATCCCAAAAATGTCAATTTTAAAAAATATATATATATACAGAAAAAAGGTTTTGAGAAAGAAATGTATAATTTTGTTTCCTTTTTTTTCTTAGAACCTCCTCGATACACACATGTTCACTTCATGGTTTTCTGAGCATCCTTCTGTAGAACATTTCTCTCCATCAGTATGGAGATTCAAAATATAGGAAGACCGATATTACATAACAGTTCGACAGTCTTTTCTTTGCTTCTAACGAAATTTTCCCGTTTCTTAATACTTTGCTTAGCTTTTGGAAAGCATCTTTCGATATTACAATGTGCGCTCCTTCGTATTTCGATGACACATTTCTTATCCTCAGTTAAAACATCAGACTTGGTTGATTTTGGTAAAACCAATTCATAGTTCGTATTTGGGCTCTTCTTTTTTACTGACAACCATACACTCTGTCTTCTTAGAATTCAGATTTAGTCATTTCTTATCTACTTTCTATTATTACCTTCTGTAAGCAGTCCCTGCCGTTTCCATTTTGTGTCTGTTATCAACACTGCGTCATCTGCATATCTTATGTTGTTAAGATTATGTCCACCAATAATTAAACTTTAGTTTTCTTAAGGCCCCTGTGCTGCAAACGTTGAATAAGTCCATGGCGTTCTATATTAGACGGCCAAGTCATAGTGTAGTGGATGCCAGCTTTAAAGCAGCGGCCATTTTAGTTTGACTTTCAGTTTCAGCTATCTACAACGCCAGTGTTGTTGGCTTAAGTATTTCATAGAAATTTTTCCTTACATTTGGAATATCATTTAACGTTTTTTATTGAATTAAGTGAGTATAAGATTTATATTATTTTGAGTTGCTATATTAATTTTTATGTCCATTGTAAAAACAATTTTTTGTGTCTGAAATTCACTACACAAAAATGATATTTAGGTATCTTGGTCACTTTGAATTTTAAGATTTTTATTTAACATTTTTCATTTAAAGTTTATTAAGTTTATTCTACAAAAAAGCAAGAAAGCAAAACCGCTTCATGTCTTCCATGAAGTTTAGATTTTCCAAACACTTTTTAACACGTTTCTGTTCTAACTGCGAAATTTATTTATGTAAAATTAAAATAAAATATCATTATTTGTCATTGGTCACAAAGTTATTTCAATATTTTTCTTTGATATTGTTATTCATAAGAATTATTCATTGATAAAATGTAATTCTTTTATGAGTAATTAGTGTTTTTATTTTAAACATTAATCTATTTTAGTTTAGTTAAAAAATCTACCATTAAACGTAGACGCAAATGTAATATTTTGTTTTACAAAATGAATGGAAAAACAATTAATAATGTAATGTAATATTTATAATTATTAGGTTGGTGCAAAAATGATGACATAATAATGTCGTTTTTTGACGTTAAAAAATACGTCAGAAAACGTCATTATTTTTGCACCAACCTAATAAATTCTAAATATTTAATTCAGTATTAATTTTTGATATTTTATATTGCAAAAACGTTGTGAGTGTGAACGAAATTAATCCTGCTGGTAGGTCATTTTTCCAGGGTCATCTAAAGTTTTTAAATGTATGGTAAAAAGTTAACTTAATATAGTCGCCGACTCGACATCATTCTGTTAAAAGTTCAAGTTTATTATTCAATATTTTTCTGTTAAAATTTATTCAATATTCTTGAAAAAAAAAGCAAACAGCTTCAAAAACGAATTCTCTTTTTTACACCCTGTATATTTGTTTGTAAAAGTTAAAAGTAAAGAAAAAAAATGATATTAATGAGTAATATTACAAAGTTAATGTCAAGTTTATTTTAACAGACGTACGTCATTTCGAATCGGTTTTCTACGCTTGTTTTTAAATTTTATACTTCGAAATTTATTAAAAATAAATTACTATTTTTATTTCACAAAGTTACTTTAACATATTGTTTTTTATTCATAAAGAGCAAATGCATTCATAGAATTATTCTCTTTATTAGTTGTGTTTTTCTGTAAAGCAAAATAAACAAAAAATATTAATGTTTATTTGAATTTTTAAAATTCCCAGTAAAGCGTAAAATAGAACCAATAGAAAATTAAGGAAAAAAACACTTAAGAATGTCTTTACGTAAATTTAATGTCATATAATAAAAATTAATATATTTAATGTGATATTCTAAATACGGCGGTGAACGAAATATTAACGATGCAGCTGCTCAGTCATTTTTTTCAGATTTTTCTAAAAAGTATGTATTTATTTATTTACTCTCAAGTTGTGCATGAAACTAACTTTTCACACAAGAAGACTGAGATTAAAGTGCACTGGAGTAGATTGCCTCACCACGAGGCATTGAAAAATCTTTTTTGCTATCTGCATTTAATACGCCTAATGCCAGTCTAAAAGGGTGCATAATTCTCCATGATGAAGTATACAGTGGGGTTGAATAAGTGATAGTACAACAAACAAATGCGTGTTATGTTTACTTATAGCGAATGAAAACCTCAAATAACAATGTTATATATGTATTTGGGGGCATAGAATGAGAATCTGCAATTTAAAATTAGAAATTCGTCGATAAGTGATAGTTATGCACATTTTTATATTTCGAATAGTGGAAAAAGTGTTCGTACAATATCAATTTTTGTATTATAATACGGTAGATTTTGGTTGTACTTTAAAGTAGAAGATTCTAAACTGTTCTAGAATGTTCTCAGAATATATATATATATATATATATATATATATATATAACAAAAAAGCAAACAAACCAGGCATCACAATGCGTTCCATGATGTTACGGAAAAACAATGCACCTCACAAACCTCACAATGCACCTCACATACAAAAAAGAGATAGCTCTGACATGCATATATTATATGTGTATGTATATCTGCGGGTATATATGAGGGAGCATATATATATATATATATATATATATATATATATATATATATATATATGTGTGTGTGTGTGTGTGTGTGTGTGTGTACTTGTCAGCAGTCAATATACCACATAACACCCTTAAGCGCTTAGAATGGACCGGGTAGAATGGAGTTCAACGTGTTTTAGTGGACTCAACAATTTTCAATCTGCTTGTCTGAATCATCTTCAAGAAGCAAGAGCAAGATCTAAAAGGTCAACCAATCTTACAGTAATCTCATCTCATATATATATATATATATATATATATATATATATATATAGAGAGAGAGAGAGAGAGAGAGATGATGGCGTCTCAGTGGAGTGATGACATCTATTTTCTTAGAATTTCTCGAATCTGTTTCTTTCAAAAATATTTTTCCTAAAAAATCAATATACTTCCGATATAATGATGATGTTCTACCGCCGTGATAGTAACTTACCGAATATTGTAGATAAACTAAACAAAGTCGAATATATAATAGAATTTCCATCGAAATGGAAGAAAATTATACTTTACTTTTCTTAGGCATCATGTTACATCATGTTGACAGCAGCCTAAAACTTAGTGTCTACCGTTAAGGAAATAAAAAAATGACCTAGTCTTCTATCCCCATCGTAATGTAGTGACCTTAAAGATAGTAGTAGTAGCAGCCCTAAAATAAAATTTATCAGAAGCAGCTCTCGAATATGAAAGTACATGTGAATCCCAAATTAACTCGATCTTCCGGGTTTTCCTCTTTCGATTTGGGACACATGAACTTTCCACGCTTAAGCTAAAAAGGCTGTGAACACTTCACACTAAGACACACCAACACAATACGTCACACTCGAATATATTCATGGGCATTTCGTTGAGTATTCATTTTACATCTAACAAAAGAAACTCTCGTTTTAAACTTTCTTTTTGTTAATTTGTCTCATAAATGTTATCTTGCATTGCAAATCAATTGGTCTGTTATTTTGTGCATCTACTCTTTTTCACCACCATTATTTCATGGACTACAAAATGTTGCCATAAGAAAGCTTACGTATTTAATTATTTGAAGTATTTAATGTCTAAAATAACAACAAAATATGAACCGGAATAATCATTACATTCTACTTTAGAGCACTCAGAATTTGCAGCCCTCAATATTTACAGAAAGAGGAGAAATAAATTGAAAATACTTTTAAGAACTTCCAAAACCCTATTTCATATTCATTGCAGATCAAAAGGCTTCTAAAATGTTTCGAAATTAACAGCTCCTTCCTGACAAATCCAGCGAATAACAAATACATATTATTCTGCCCATTAACACTGTCATATCTGCAACTGAAAAGAATGTATCTAAACCCTGCATAAAATTTGTCACAATTACATCTAAAGCAATAAAACAACCAAATATAAAACAAAACAACCTGCCAAAATTTGAAGGAGGAATTTAGTCTATAAACCGCAAGAATTGCCAGATATAATATATTGGAGAAATCTCAAGAACTTTAAACAAACGATTATATGAAGACAGAAGAGACATTAAAAAAAATTACGCACACAAAGCGCTTTGGTTGTTTACCGTAACGAAGCTGATCACAATTGTGACATAAAAGATGCTACTCTAATTAATAGGGAAAATAATACACTGCGAAGAAAATATCTAGAAAGTGAACAAAAAATTGAGGAGTTGAGTTAAAAGAAGATAACTGAGATATCCGGAAGAGGCATAGTACCTGGAACTAGAAAAATCTATTCTGGTAGACGAAATAAAGACTAAGGTTCGAAATTGCAATCACCTGAAGAAGGCCACAGCCTACAACGGTCGAAACGTCGTCAATATGGCAACAAAGATAAGGACAACAATCCGAACAATGTAAATTGTATAAATAATTACAATAATTCATCTCACAAATATAGACAGGAAATGTTATATAGAAACTCTGATTACAATAAATGAATTTTCACTTTCAGAAATTATAATTAAATAAATTTAAAGAAAGACTAAAATTACATTTTAAATTTTCACCTGAATTAAAATTCCGCTTTTATTTTGGATATGATTACGGCCATATCACGTTGAAGGAGCTGTTCTGGTTAGATGACCGAACTTCAGCAGCGTTGAGGCAGATCAGTACCTAGATGGGTGACCGCGTGGGACAACCAGGTGCTGTAAGCTTGAATGGTATAATGGACAATGGCTTTTAGTGAGAAATTGGAGAACCGACTTCGAGTACTAGTCGAGTTCGTTACATTAATTTACAGGCAAATAGCCTTGAGTATGGTATTAATCCATCCCTTCTCCTCCCAGCTATGAGTTAAATAGCGGAAGAGATTTGATTCTATAGCCTTTGTTAAGAACCAGTCTATCACAGAAAGTAACAGCAGCCTCCTGTGTGAATTTGTCAAGTTAATCGGGAATCAAAATGAGACATGTTCGTCTAAGAGTGCATGGCATCCATTGAATGAATTTAGACACTAAGTAATCAATAACGACAAACATGAAGAAAAAACTTTCTTTGCTTTCTTAATGTCGACATAAATGTTTGCTGAACCGTAATGCAGTGATATTGTTTACACTTCACTTGTTCATTTCGAAAAGCAGGCTGTGTGCACATCCAGAGTGAATGTGTGTTTCTGTTTTTTACATAACCGCCTCAAAAAAAAAGACAACTCCGGCATTTTTTTAGAATTGCAAAACGCATACAAATTCTACGGATTAACATTCGTCCTTGATTTAAATAAATTACCTCTCAACTTAGAACCTAAAAAGGACAACATTTTCACCAGGAGTTTTACATACATTCACCTGCCATGTAAGTAAAATGACTTCATTTTTATATTCATTTTTCCTATTTTTATTTCGTTATTGTAATTTAATGTTTACTCCAGTTTGTTGATTTCATTCTTACTTTCCTGTTTTTATTTAACATTTAAATTGTATAAATATGAAATCCTATTTTGATTCTTGTGTTGATAAATAATTCTTGAAAGATTGTAAACGTAATTGATAGATTGGAAGTCGTAAAACTGTAGACTGTCGTTAACTAAACGACTTCAAAGGAACAAATTCTTTTTTATATGTGTCGTGTCCTTTCAGGTCGTAGGCGATCATGGCTCTCCACCTTCCTCTATCCCTTGGCAGCTCTCAACAAGTTCCTTACATATGCCACCTACCCAGACCACGTTCTGTCATCCACTTGCTTAATGTCATGCTTTGTTTTGCCTTCTCTCTGTCTTTCCCTCTATTCGACCCATGAGTATCAGATTCTCCAGGCCCTCCTTCCTCATTATGCATCTCAGGAACTTCTTTGAGGAAATCGTCCAAGATTCGCTGCCATAATGAAGGACATATGCCACATAACAGCTCAGTATTTTTTCTTGGTTACCAAAGAAATCTTCCAGTCTTGCAATACTCTGCCCAGCTTTTGAAATGTGTCCTTGGCCATCTCAGTAAAGCTACGGACGAGTGTCGCATTTACTATCCTCTGCCAGAACGCTTCCCAGATATTTAAACTTCCGAGTCTGCTTGATTCTAGTGTTTCCGACCTGCAAATCTCATTTCAGGCTCATCAAATGTAATGATGTCCCGATTAACCGATCGCAAAATTAGCAAAAATATTCTTTCGATATAACCACTCTCTCTCTCTCTCTCTCTCTCTCTCTCTTTATATATATATATATATATATATATATATATATATATGTGTGTGTGTGTCTGTGTGTCTGTGTGTGTATGTGTGCGTGTGTGTATTTAGGCAGTAATCATTCATTTATGCATGTTTCATTAAAGACAAAAGACAGGGTACTACGATTAAGATTTTTATTGAATTTTTCTTATGTTCGAACAAGTGTTTTCATTTCTGGACACAAAGTGTGTAGAAACTGTCGAAATATTCTGTAATTCCGAGCGATTTCGGTTATACTTTTAGCCGATATCAAGGATTATTTTATTTTTTCAATTTAATTGGGTGTGTGGGTTGTGAGTATATTTTTAGTATTATAAAGACGTTCAATTTCCGAGGACAGTTAGCACATTGTGGCCGTGTTCGTAGTTAGTATTATTAACTGTTGGAATTTTCTTTTTTATTATTAAGGCTTCCATTATCTTAAAACTTTGTTTTACATGTGGATGGGGTTATTATGTTTGTATTTTCTACCAGTATATTTCGAATGGACTCTGGCTAGTTTGTGTGTGCGTTTAAATGGATTCTAATAGAGCTGTGGTCAGACAGGCGTAACGTAAGGCGTCTGGATAGACATGTAGTCGTGTAACCGATGTAATTATTTACGAATTCGGTTTGTTACACACAGTTCCGTAAGGAGCATTTGAACTCACAGATAATATTCGCTCGTTGTAATTTTGATTTTACTGATAAGGTTAGCTGTTTTAAATTTTTTGCAGTAGATAATTAATTTGACTATTTTTATTCGTGTTAATTGAGGTAGTGTAATTCTTTATAATATTTCTAAGTGAAGATTCATCTTGTTTGTAGTTGATATGCATTTGGTTTTTGTAGAAAACATTTATGTTATTTTTGACTGTGCATTTCCTTTGTTATTCCCCAACCTTAGCATCAATGAACATCAACTTACACACAGACAAATAATTAAAAAAAAAAAGCATTTTACTACCCAAGAGCAACGATAAATATATAAAGCTATCTAGTCATAAATTAACAGATGACTAAAAAGAATTCCTAAATTTAAGGAAAATTGCCATCTCCAACGTAAAGTTGACCTCTTTACAAAAAAGACCGAAATTGAAATTCTATACCAATCACTATCCCAACTCGATGCGCGTGGAGACATAGCAGTTAACACAGACCTGAGAGACCTCCTCAAGACCGAAGGTTTGAAAAACCGCTCCCCTGGCAGCAACTAGAATAACATCTTAAAACTAAAAAAAAACGCCGCCAAACAACTAAAAACAACCCTAACATTGTCACCGGACGAGTTGACAAAGGTAATATATATATATATATATATATATATATATATATATATATATGTGTGTGTGTGTGTGTGTGTGTGTGTGTGTGTGTGTGTGTGTGTGTGTGTGTGTGTGTGTGTGTATGTATGTCATTTTGGATAAATCTGATTAGCACAAAAAATTACAAAATATTATTTATGACCGAACTAAATTCACCAAACTGAAGAGAAAACCAACGAAGACCCTAATAATTCCGTCAACAAACTAATAATGTCTAATAACGCTGAAATCGATTCGCTGAAAATCAAAAAAAAAAACATTGGGGACTACCAACCTGAATATTTATATGGAAATATAAAATCCCATAAACCCGGATACCCACTACGACAAATTATTTCCCAGATCCCAACACCTATCTACGAGCTATCAAAATTCCTGAACGACATCATCACTCCATACCTACCCACAAATTACAGTGTCAAATCCACTCATGAATTCCTCCAAATTTTAAAAGCTACTAAAACAAACCAAGTTATCATAGCGTCACTTGACGTCGAAAACTTATTTACAAACGTCCCCGTCGATTATGCTCAATTCTGTAAATATTATTTAATTCTATCCCCCCCGCCATCCATCAAACCATTTATACTCAAAAGATTACCACAATCATGCACAACCAAAGTGCCATTCTATGAACATAATGGCAAGATTTACACCCTAACTAATGGTGTTAGTATGGGAAATCCACTCAGCCCATGTTGCAACCTAGGAAAGATTACTGAATAGAATAATCACACGAAGGTTGGTAATGAACGATAATACTTAGGACAAGAACAACATATAAGATTCGTTAGCGGCGCGTAGAAAAAGTAGTCAA
The DNA here is from genome assembly GCA_963932145.1 of Acanthosepion lycidas. Classification (NCBI taxonomy): domain Eukaryota; kingdom Metazoa; phylum Mollusca; class Cephalopoda; order Sepiida; family Sepiidae; genus Acanthosepion; species Acanthosepion lycidas. The sequence goes on along the minus strand of OZ010578.1, from coordinate 24,610,096 downwards.
CGGCTAGAATTGAGTCAAGTGAATTCCACAATGAAAATCAAACTGCAGACTGCAGACCGCAGACCAACACATACAGTATTCACTAACGCATTTATGGGAACGGGGGCATACCAATTATCGTCCGTAGATACCCTACAACATCCCATACTTTTCTAATTATTACATGTCCCATGTAGGAAATATGATATTTCAACAGGTCTGTAAACCTAAAATATATGTCCGCTACCTATACGATTTTTTTTTTATTTTTGTAAATAACACTAAAGAAATAGGTACCCTCCAGACCAAAACTCTGTCCTTAACTTTACCAACGAACTTAGTCAAAAAATAATTCCTATTCTTAGATATTCTCGCAAATTATAGTAACAACACTTTTATCACCTCATTATATAAAAACCCACTAGCAGAAACTCTTGCCACCTTAATTTTAAAAGTGAATGCACACTCAGAAACAAAATAGCAGTGATAAAAAAAAAAAACTTCCCAAAAAGAGTACACCAGAATCCTCCGCTCCAACAAATGTAACAAAGTTACAAGCATTTTTAGGGTTTACTAATTACTACCATATATATATATATATATATATATATATATATATATATATATATATATATATATATATACTAAACATGCATTAATTAAGAGCACTCTTGAATAACCTGTTGAAGAAAAATGTGAAATGGAATTGGACTGATAAATGTCAAAGTGTTTTCGAAGAGATCAAGAAAGTTTTATTATCGGATTTGTCACTAGCTCATTTTGAATCTAAATTAAAGTTTGTGATTGCATCAGATGCAAATGATTCGGGTATTAGAGCAGTAATAATACACAAATATGAGGATGCAAAGATCATTATTTGCGGCTGAAAATAGCTACATGCATATAGCAAAGGAACCACTTGCCATCATATTTGCTATGAAAATATTTCATAAATTCCTACATGGTAGAAAATTCATACTACAGACATTATTGTCCATATATGGATCAAAAATGGGTGTTCCCCACACATAGAGCAAATGGACTGCAATTCTGGGGAAATATCCTATTGAATTATAATTATAAAATAGAGTTTCTATCATCCAAAAATTAAGTCATGCAGATGGATTGTATAGACAAATACCAAAATTCTGCGAACCACTTGAAGACACAGTAATTGCGGCGATAAGATCCGAAAATGAAATTAATAATCTATTATACAATAATGGAGGAGAACTGCATCATAACAAAGGAAAAAATATTTTTGGAAATAATGCATTTTCATTATCTAATAATGTACTTATGTACGCAGAAAGAATTATGATACCAGTATCGTTTCAAAAACGTATGTTAAAAGAATTTCACATAGGACATCCAGGAATTTCTAGAATGAAATCCTTAATGAGATGTTATACTTATTGGTCAAAAATGGATCAGGATATCGATAATTTAGTGAAATCATGCAGACGTTGTTCTCTGGTAGAAGCATAGAATAGACAATGTTCAACAGTATTAGGAGCTAATATCCGAGTATAGGATTGGTGCATACAGAATAAATTCCAATAACCAAAAAATACTATTCTTAAAAGAGTGCTCAATTACTATTTTGAAACTTCTTTTTATCTACATTTCTTTCCCCATGTAAGTAATACTTTAATAATCTGTTTGCATTCATTTATTAACACTTTTAAACTTGAGTCTTTGTGTGTGTGTATATATCCATGTCTTTATTAATGTATGTGTGTATGATCGTTTATATATGTCTTTCATTGTACGTATATGCTGTCTGATTTTTTTTTATTTCATTTTTTTTTTTTTTTTGGTCGTGGGGGTCGTGGATCTATTTCCTGTTTCGTTCGTGTTTTTGCGTGTTTATATATTTAAATATCTCTACGTGTTTGTGTACTATTGTCTTTTGCAAGAATTCCTCCTCCCTTGCCAATATCACCACTTCAAATCTATCTAAGTTGTAACGACGTTTTACATCCCCATTAGATCAAAGTTTATTCTAATATTTTAGCTTTTCAATTAAAAGAAAATAAATAATAAAATATATTTATTTTTTACTCAGTTTCTTCTTTAAATAATTTTATAATATTTTAAATTTAATACAAATTATATTTAAAATTTAGAATTAATAATTTTTAATTTTCAATTTCATATTAAAATTTAATATTAATCAGTTAGAATGAATTCTATTTTAGTCTAACTCTAACATTAAAGCATTAATTAATTATTATAACCAAGTTTCGTTGTCAAGTTTTTTGAATTCTCAAATACTTGTATTTTGATTGGTCATTGTAGCTTATGTAACAGTGATTTCCTTATCGAGGGGTTTTTGGTTGATTTGAACCTTTTAAAACTCTTTATTATACATTCAACACTATCACTTTGTAAGACCGCAGACGTATTGAAACAAAATAGCTATTTTTGTAGTGATTTTATGATTTTATAATTTTCGAATAAATTATAGTTGCTCTACTCTGTATTGAGCACTCTTTTAAGAATAGTATTTTTTTATTGGAATTTATTCAGTATACACCAATTTTATACTCGGATATATATATATATATATATATATATATATATATATATGTGTGTGTGTGTGTGTGTGTGTGTGTGTGTGTGTGTATTCCTATTTTATTTTGTTGAGAATTTTTAAATTTCAATTAATGACAAATTTTAACTGCAAAATACATCAATCTGTGTTTTTTAAATTAACCGCAATATGTCTACATATGATAATTTATTCTTTCTTTTCTTCTTTCCCCATTTTTTTTCCTCACACCCCTGCTTCTACATTTGCTTTCTCATATCTTTTCTTCTCTTTTTTTCTCGTTGTCTTGTGTCCTGTGGGATGACTTATTAAATAGGTCAATGTCTGCTCCTAATAACCTCCATTATTTTTAAGTATTTTAATAAAAATAGATTTAAAATTATTCCTACCTCTCCCTTCCTTCTCTAATTTCGACCATATCTGTCGTCCTCATCCTCCCTCTCTCTATGACCTTACATCAACTTAAAACTACCACTCAAAAGTGTATATAAATAACATATAAATTTAAAACCATGTTTATGTTTGAAAATATGATCTGAGGGTAGCGGGAAAAAACACCTTCCTGGGAAAATAAAATATAATTAATTGACCCTTAAGGTTTTCTGTTTTCTAATTATATATATATATATATATATATATATATATATATATATATATATATATATATATATATTAGATCGATAGATAGATGTTAAGTTGTAAGGATATGAGTTTGTGACCCATGGTTTCACACTTTTATGATCATCAGACAAACTGGCTTATTTTTTAAATTAAAAAAATAAACCAGTGTGAAACCCAGGGTCATATACACATATCCATAAAACTGAATATATTAGCTCTATCACTGATTTTGAGCACTTTCCAATAAATACTACCCACATAAAATTATATATATATATATATATATATATATATATATATATATATATATAACAATAAAAAATGAAAATCTTCAGACACACTGGGTTGTAGAGTAATATTCTTTCGTTTTTATTATTATTTCATTTAGACCTCGACTAGTTTCGGCCAACATGGCCATCATCAGGAGAAAAAATTATGCTTGCTGGTAGCAGTGAACTACAGAAATGAATATCTTGATGGAGAAATGAAATTTTGCTTGTAGTTTTCCTTTGTTTTGTTTTTTTTATTTTTTTATCTTTTTAACATGAATTTTTTAACATTCCTTGTGTTGGTCAAACAGTCTCTTTTAAGTTGTTATTTGAGATAAGAGCTGGATGGATCTATGCTTCTCTGAATTACCTTGGTCAGTTTAACAGTTTTATTGGTTCCTGGACAGGGGATGTGTCTCTGTTAAGTGTGTGTGTGTGTGTGTGTGTGTGTGTGTGTGTGTGTGTGTGTGTGTGTGTGTGTTATTTGGTTCTTAGGGAGTGAGTGAGTATGATGTGTGTAAGTGTGTATATTCGTGTGGGTGTGTGTATAGGTGTGAGGCCTCAACACCTCCGTAAGCATGCCTGTCCTGTGTGGGTGAGAAATGTGGGTTGGTTTTGATTTGTAGGGTTATATATTAATACTATCTATTTTGTTAAATTTATGGTTTAACCCGGCTGGATAGTGTGTTTTTAAACGTTGTATCCACTTATTTTCATGGAACTCTAAAATCTTTCTAATATTATCTGCTCTGAACTTTTCTATTCTCTCAATTTTAGTGATTTTGGCATGGGTTTTGAAATCGTGTTTTTCTAGGCGGAAATGTTGTTTTACAGGTAATAATTTTTCATGGGGTGTCGACTTAATTCGATTGCGATAATTATTAATTCTGTAGTGAAAGGGCTATTCAGATTTTCATACATATTGTTTCGGGCATAGTGTGCATTCTAGGAGGTAAATTATGTTATGACGTCTACAGTTAGAGTAGTGGTAGATTTTGAAAGTAGATTTAGTGACTGAGCTATTGAATGAATTCGTGTGTCTAATGTGATTGCAGCATAAAGTTCTTTTGTTGTTACATGGTTGGGAAAATCCTGTTGTTTTTGTTGTTAGTTTATTACGAATTACCTTGTCCCCTGAAATGTGGTTACTACCTATGATTTCCTTTAGGTTCTTAGGTCTGTGTTCCGGGTTCCTTAACAATTTTTGTAGGTCTGATTTGAGATGTAGTATTTCCCAGCGACGTTTGATTATTTGGGATAGTGGAGGCAGAGTGGGGTTGATAGTGGTTACTAGAGGGATGCGGCTATATTTATTTTTAATCTTGTATATTAGGGTGTCTTCTCTAGGTGTGGAAATTGCTTTATTTAATTGTTCCCTGATTAGGTGTTGTTTATAGCCACGTGTTGTGAATTGATGCTCCAGATTTTCAATGTGTTTATTTAATTCTTCATTGTTGGAACATATCCTTCTGAGTCTAAGTGCTTGTGAATAGGGGAGATTCTCTTTGAGATGTTTAGGGTGGGAAGACTTAAAGTGTAGATAGTTGTGGGTGTCGGTGATTTTAGTTTTGTAGTGTCGTTTGTAGTTTCCTGTTTTCATCTATGTAAATGCGGGTGTCTAAAAATGTTACTGGTGTTGTGGATTTTTCAGTCAAACTTAAACACTTATACATTATATATATCCCCAAAGAAATATTAGTAGATAATACGGTCATTTTAAAAAAACATTTAATTGTAAAATCTGTTTAATATAAGCAAACAATATTTATAAAACAAAAATTAAAAACAGTCATACACTCAACATTATTTCTTTTGAAACAATGAAACTCTAAAAAATTTAGTGGTAATTTTCTTGAATGAAAACTAAAATGAAATTACAACTACTTCTTTACAACACAGTACAGAACACAAAAATGCACTAAAAAGAACCTGTACAATATATATATATATATATATATATGGATAAATATAATTACTGTAGTAAATTAAACTTTACAATTAAGTAAAAATATCTGCTGGCTAGCACAAAAAGGAAAAAAATCTAAGGGAGATAATTATATTATTTTTACGGGGTTATTTCCCTTGGCAAATAATTGCTATATAAATTAGTTTTTCAGGTATATATCAGATACACACACACACGCACACACACACACGCATATGGCGCGCGGCACATACATACATACAAATACACACGCAAGCACATACAAACTATAATATTATATATGAAATAATCATATTCTCTCAGTGACAATGACATTATTTCAAAGTACAATATTTAGATTGAATGTCTAAAAAAAACGTCAGACAATTTTAAGTTGAAATTTTATTTTAATCATTCAATTATTTACCCCCACCTCAAGGTATATTTACTTAGAAGTAAACCGGAAGCAGTGAACTAGTAGTAAAGACAGTGAGCAGGGATTTCAAAAAGCCCAGTATTTGTCTCCGTCATGCAGGTTCAAAGGTCATCGACACTAAATTACCACCTCGATAATTGTTTCAACATTTTTTTTTTAATCTTCGTCAGCTACAATTGGCTGCGTCAGTTCATATGCATATTAGATCAAATGAAAGTCATTTTTTACAAAATATTTATCACTATTAATATATGACAAATAACTAATATAATGATTTCCCCCGGTATATATATATATATATATATATATATATATATATATATATATATATATATATATATATATATATAATGATTTTCCCCGGTAATATATTACCGGGGAAAATCATTATATACTTTTGAGCAACGAGGAAGATTTTAGGAACAAAAAGGACACTTAAAATCTGAAAGAGATAGTTGGAATTTCTAGGACAGATAATGAGGAAAGAGGGTTTGAAGAATCTGACGCTCACAAGACATAGGAAGCTAAAAGAACAAAGTGAAACAGCGAATAACCTACCTGTTTAAATAAATGTCAGAACAGGAACTGGAAGATATTTAGAGGACTACATTTCTTAGAGCTAAAAAGGATAAGATGCTGTGGAGAGCCATCATCGCCTACCTAATTAAAGACAACGGCACATAAAAGTAGATATTTGTTATTAAGTATAGAGTACGAAATCATATTAAAAAAACTTATGGCAAACTTGTACCATAGTGCCCGCACAAAGACGGTGTATAAAAAGGATGGTTTTTCCCTTGACACCGCTATTATTTTAATTACCTTCAATCCTCGGTAACGTTTATTGTTTTTAAAAGGTATGAATTGAATTGCATATGAGGAAATTACAATTACACATTTATTTTTGTATTATGTGTTGAAGAAATGTAGCATTTTGATACAATTTTGAATTTGACTTGAATATTTTCCATTTACGGGGTTCGTTATCATTGCTTTTTGTGATGTTTGATGTAAGCCATCGAAAAGTTATTATTTGTGAAGGATCAGTTTCTGTTCTTCAACCATTGAATGTTTTTTTGTTGAAGTTATTTACGTTACGTATGGAATTCTCTCAGGTAAGAAAAAAAAATCCTTTTATATAAATCAAGATCAGTCCTTCTTCTTTATGTATTATTTTGGAACTTTTGCCCCCAGCAAATAGTTTATCGACACCGTGTACAGGGCGTTTTAGTCTTTTTTGATCTTGGCTGTAAATTTATTTTCCTCAAATGGTATTCTCGTCCTTGGACCGACTGCCATTTATAACGACAATATTTAAAAAACAGCTATGGTCTGTTCTATTTCCGGCGGAATTCAGTTTTACGTTAGTAAGTTTGCAAACTGACTAATGTATAAAAGACTGTAGTGTTAAAAAGAAGAAATTTGCCATCTTGAGATAATTCTGTTCTTGACTTAAACATTTTTTAATTAACTAGCTCCGTTTTTGTTGCTTCTAATGGTGTTTAATGCAAGCCATCGACAAGTTATCATTTGCGGAGGATTCCTTTCTGCTGCGACAACTTTTGCAAGCTTTTTTGCTGAACATGTTGAAGTTTTTATGTTACCCATAATATTTTCTCGGCTAAGAAGGGAATTTGTTAATAATGTATATGTCAGTTCTTCTTATTCTTCTCTCAATATTATGCCGTACCAATTAAAGATTCGCTGTAGACAGAATGAAAGTATTTCTTCTCAATACACAACATTTTCCTCAGTATTACTGAAGACTTTAATAACATAACAGTGTTTGTTTTGGATGATTACAATTCTTGTATTTAATAAAGTTCAACACAAAAACTGCTTTACCTTTGAGAAAGTTATTGGAATAATACAGAACTGATACTTGGGGCAAACCGCCTCTAGGAATTAAGTAAATATATAAAGTCGTACTATACTCCAGGCCTACTCATGGCGCAACTGAGAGCCAGAACTGGAGGACTATTAAAAAATGTTTGATTTTCTGAAATTTTTGGAAAAAAATTAAGTTAACTGTTTTGACCCATTCCTGAGGATAACTAACGCCTTTATCCACTGTTAGTTAGATCCGGTGACAGGACCCAAAGACTGTGAGTTCAATGCCCGGTTAAGGCAGTGGAGAACTTTCAGAGGGAAATTAGTAGGAGATAACTGATATCTGACATTTATTAAACATGGCACGTGGAACTAGAACAGTCTACCCCAGTGAGCGAAATAAAGCGTTCAGTTCGACATTCCAACCAGCTGAAGAAGGCCAGAGCGTACAACGGCCGAAACGTTGTAATAAATATGGCGGAAAATAGAGGGGAAATAGAGACTCCTATACACAATATATCTTGCAATATATATATATATATATATATACACACACACACACACACACACACACATATATATATATATATAAGGGAGAGATTTTATAGTTGTTCCAACGAGAGAAAAATGTATATTTTAAAAAGAAGAGAGAAACCGCAAACGTTTTTGGTTGTAATGTGGATTTTTAAAAAAATATATATCATGCTTTATTTTCCATAATTTTGAAGCACGAGGTTCGGTCTCGCGACCTTCTTCAGGCAATGAGTGGATATTTCCACACATTATTAAAATGAATTAATTTTCCTTATGTTTTTCGATGTTAAATTTTCTCTTTTTTGTGTGGTAGTGACACAAATGTCTTTCTTGGATTGGCAGTAAGTTCTTCTGCTTGAAGGGTAATAAAACAATTATGATTGGTCAGAAAAAGTGTGAGGAAAGATATCTGTATTCCTATCTTTTAATGACTTCTATGTTTTCTTAAAACTAATTCCAGTGTTTTTGCTCGTATGCGTATGTATATGTATATGCCCGCTTCATATATACATACTATCTTATTATAAGGAATTAGTATACACACATATATATACATACATATACAATCGCTTATCAGTTCGTTATCATATCTCTTTTACGGTGAGTAAAGACAGAAGTGAATCAATAGTTGTATTCAAATTACAAAACGAAATAGGATCATTGCATCTCATTCACAATCCGTAGAAAAAAGTAAAATTTTAATAAACATATTATTTCAATTATATTTTAGGTACGTATCAACTCAGTTTCGCTAAATATCAATTTCTTAATGGTTCAAAATTTAAATATAACATAAAAAAGCGGAGACATATTGAAAATGACTGTCAAAAAGAAAAACAAATGATTATCGATCAATTCAAGAGGAGTGTTAGTAATCCTAAAATATTAATCAATAAAATCAAAATTACCAATAAATATGAGGTAAAATAACTTAAGTGTATACTTTATCAGTCATCTCACAAAATAATAATATCAACAACACGTAAGGCAGATATTAAACTAATTTTTAGTTATACCGGTTAATTTTAAGTAATAAACAAAATCCTGTTACTTGAAAAAGAATTAATTTCCAGAAGATATTCCAGAATCCTTACGTAAAAAGTCAAACGTGCAACACGTAGAATTTTGAAACGGTTTATTATTGTATCTTTACAATAAATCGTAAACAAGGCCTAAAATTGGGGAACAGAAAGGGCTAAGGCTTTCGTCTGATATTTTAACCGAGCTAATCCCAACCGAACAATCAGCTAATGAACCAAAAGGGGCCGATTTGCTAATATTCTCTAGCGCAGCTAAACATAGTCGAACTAAAAGGACAACTCTCTAAACTTCATTCCTATTGATTACAGAGACTCAAAATCCTGTTCAATAGCCGACACCCATCTGCCACTAATTCAAGGCCTTTCAAGAGAGACAAACGTGCAAAACTCAGCCAACCTCCCATTACATTTCGATGAATGGAACCGCAACCTTTCAGCCCTTTCTTGATTGTGAACAAGATCGGTTGGCAAGAGGAAAACTTCTCACATCCAAGAAATTCTTCCTGTCGCCTCGTCCAAATCACGATTCTTATAATATCAACTAAGCACAAGAATACATTGTGCTCTTTATTCTTCAACTTGGGTGCCTAATGAGTGTAAGAGGGTAATGTGTAAAAACCATGCCAAATGAACTCCTCTCAATCTCCACAGAGCAGACATTCTGGTGTCTGTCCAGCTGAAGATAAATTTTTGACGATCCAGAGGACACTTTGCAACTACATTGTTGAAACACTTCAACCCGGAACACACCCCTTAGACGTGATACAATTCATTCTGCGACAACGGCCGGGTGTCAGTGAGGGAAAGATTTACTTGAATAACGACACTGGAGAAAGGAGCACTTGTCTCGGGTTATACGACGGGCCTCCCACTCGTCTGAGTGCGCGCTTCTCTAGAATTCGCTTTCTGATATTTTGCGTACATATTCGATATCGAAACCTAATACGAAATGCCTTGAATACCTTCTTTTTTTTTTCCTTTTCTTTTTTTTTTTTTCCTCCCCCCCCCCTTTTTTTTTTAATCGATTCACCCCAATCTAGGCGGGAAGCCATTAGTACGCAAGGGGTTAAAGGAGATTTGGGGCGAGAGCAAATAGGAGTGATAGAGAAAAGGATGAGGAGAATGATAGTGGATAGATCAAGGCAACTGGAGATTCGATGATTGAAGATTATAGCTGTCAGGAAAAATAGGAATAGGGAAGGGAGTTCCACAGGCGGGGGGTGCGAGATATGAAGCTATTGGAGTAGAAGAGACGGCTACATTTAACGGTTTCTACAATGAAAGGGTGAGTGGGATGCCAGCTTCGTAGGACGCTTGAGTTCATGGAGTCTGGGAACCAGCTCAAGCAGCTCATCGGAACAATTTCCATGAAAGTATTTGTAAAAAAGATGGAGAGCGACTGCAGACGAGAAGCCAAATCAGGGACAATTACATTGCATATCCGTCTCTGGATCTTATCAAGAACCCCGAGGCAAATAGAAGGGGTTCCAGACCATATATGGCAGCAATACTCCATGCTAGGGTGAATGGTTGATTTGTAGATTTGAAGGATCGATTCCGGAGAGAAAAATTTCCTGGCGCGGCACAGGGAGCCGACTTTTCTTGCGGCGGACGAAGTAATTGATTCAATGCAATTTTTCCATCTCAGGTCAGTAGTCAACGTGAGACCAAGAAGCCGCAGAGAAGGGCTCTCGAGAAGTTGAGCGTCAGACATTCTAATCGGGGACAGGGAAGGATCTCTGTGGTGATTAATAGAGAGCAGTTTTGTTTTTGAGGCGTTAAAGTTAACCAGCCAATTCCTTCCCCGGTTCACAATCGATTGGAGGTCCTTTTCGAGGCGCACCGCCAGGTTAGTTTTGTCAGCGACACTAGATTTGTTTTTGAGGCAGGAGTAAATTGTAGTGTCGTCCGCGTAGATGCCAACTTGGGAATCTATGGCGTCAGGAAGATCGTTGATGAAGATAAGGAACAGAGTGGGGCCTAGGATGGAGCTACGCTTGGTATAATTTGGTGGAGATAGCAGATCTCTCGATGCTCATGAGAGGACTTGATGCCTAATAAAAGTATTCGAAGAATACTCGAACTTAAGTATTTCGATACACGGGAGTGTTAGAATGAAGAATGAATAAAAACATATGCGGTAGATGTTCGAAGCTCTCCTCTTCAGGGAAAGATTCCCCCGAGACCTCAGACAAGCTGCATTCCTAGACTTCTCCAGAATGTCCCTTGTCATCAGACCACTGTCTATCAATGACTTTAGCAAATGTCGCCATGATTGGCTCCTCTGTTCGGTCCTTCCAACGGATCTGTATCAGTCAGTGATCCTTTATGTGCTAAAGCTTTAGGATGTTGATTGCTGGAAGCGCTTACTTTGTCCGGTTCGCCTGTAGGAGCACATGATAGCGGTATATCTCTTCATAGCTTGTATTGGGATATTGTATTGCAGAGGTTTTGCAGTTACTTGCATACCTTTGCCACTAAGGGTTTGTGGTTTATCGCTTCACTCACTTTAGTGATGTAAAATTCCCAAATCCTTAGACCACTATCAAAATTTAATTCGTAAGCTGAGCACAACGTCCTTTTTGTTTCTCAGATTGAACGACTTGCAAATGCGGCAGTTTTTCCTCTCTGTACAGGGCACGTCTCCAAGTCATGTTTGCAGGCATCAAGGGTGTAATTCGTTTCTATTTATTCATTCATTGTTTTACACACGCCAGGAAAGTGCGCGGATAATGATTAACAATGCATGTCAGTCAGTATTTCAAACAATTGAATTCAAAGTAGACTGTTCCGACTAACATATCATATTCTGAAAAATAAAATCATCTAAAAGGAATATTATTTAATATCGTTCTATCAATAACTGCACACCAGACACACTTTTTCATACCACTAACATTCATTGGTTTTAATTATTTCACCCCAACTAAGGTTCTACAGCCACTAAGTCACGATGGGTCACTGAGTACGAAAGAATATGAGAATAAGAAAATATTATTAAGTAGAGAAAACAATAAAAGAACAAGAATTATGAAAGCATAAAGATTGACATTTTTTAAGAAAAGCAAGAAACCAGGAGAGCGTTCCATGGGCAAGAAGTGCGAGAGAAGAGACTGTTAGCATAAAACTTAAGCTTATGTCTAGCTATTTTAACAGTTAAGTGATGAAACCTCTCCGCCAATCTAGTACTACGCATAAATTCATAAAGTAAAGGTACTAAGGTTTAGTACCTATACTTTATTAGTAACTAAAGAGTAAATTTCATCAGAACAATAACCATGAAGATATTTAACAAAAAGACACAAGTAAGCTATGTCACGTGGATGAAAAAGTAACTGAAGCCGAGATGCAAGGCCAGGACCAATAAGATTGCAGATTTTTCTTAAGAATTCATTAAGAATATCTAAATAAATAACCGAAGAACCACACCATATGTGACAACAATATATGGATAAATGCTAGGATTAGAAATATGGAAGATAGATTCTGGAGAGAAAAACTGTCTAGGTCAGCAAAGTGAACGAACTTTCCTAGCAGAAGATCAAGCAACAGATTCAACATAAATTTTTTCCACTTCATGTCAGCGGAAAACGTTAGATCGAAAAGGTGAAATAAGAGTTACACTCTTGGAGGTTAGCATCAGCCATGCTGATGGAAGGAAACGGTTCACTCAGACGATTAAAAGAGAATAATTTCTTTTTGAAGGCGCTAAATTTAAGAAACCATTTCTTGCCCCAATTAACAATCGATTGTAGATCATTTTCCAATTTGACTTTATCGTATCGATCAAACTTACCATTAAAACAATAAATTGTTGTGTTATCAGATTAGATTCCGAAAGTCAATACTTAAAGGATGTTAGATCATGTAATAGAATATTCCATATTTCAAAGTTCATGCCTTTTACGGTCTGTTAGGCCTTGGCATCGAATGATTTAATCACTTGCACAGACATTTTCTGTTCTTCTCGCGATTTTCAATTCAGTACATAAGCTTAGCTTAAACCTATACAAGTTTACAAATAGCAAACCAAAACGAGTGAACTGACTACATAGAAGTAATGGTTTGCTTGAATAATTCGTGACCTATGACTATACGCTGAGGCCTACGACATTCGAGTGTGAAAAATACATAGGATGACTATGAAGGAGTGACATCTTGCATGCATTAATTTCAACATAATAACTACATTATTTCTTTCCAGGTAAACTGACATCTGAATATTCAAAGAAGACTTCAAAAGTAAGTAGTGGAGATTTCCCTTGAAAATGGACAAAATGTGATATTGTGGTGTTATCAAGTACCTGCAGAAAAAGGGTTTAGCTTCCAAGAGCATTTATGCTGACATGGTTGCCACATTAGAGATGACGCTCCAGCTTTGTCAACAGTGCAAAGGTGGGCAACTAAATGTAGTAGGGGAAGTGAAAATCTTAAACATGACCCAAGATTTGGGCGTCCTGAGACTGCCACCACTGAGTAAAACATGAATCGTGTTCACCACATGATGTATAACAGGCCATTGAATATAAATCAAATTGCCAATACTATTAGCATATTCTGTGAGAGAGTTGAGATTATTTTGCACAATTAATTTGGCCTGTGTTCTGTGGGTGCCACGTCTTCTGACACCTAACCAAAAGTGCACCAGGTTGATCACATCACGGGGAAATCTGATATTGTTCGAGGCGAATCCAGTTCCAATTGGGAAAGGTATAAATCTACTTCTCCCCCCAGCTATGGGTTAATAATTAGGCCTGGTATCACTAAATCATTATCTCTACATATGCGGAATTATGTATACCCAAATGTAGGGAACAATTCTTGAATAATAGCCAGTAAAGTTGTTTTATTTTATTTAAATAATAGAAGCCATATTGACATGATACGAAACTGAATTATTTTAGGTTAAATTAAATTTACTTTCCGATTAACTTTGTGGAAATTTTGAATCCATGGTGGGAGTAACGTAACTGTTATTGGCTAGTCTCTTACATTCACTTTCGCACAGAGGCCCGTTTCTTCTCCCTCTAGTTATAGATTAAATAATAGTGCAGAATGTGCTCTCAACTCTTGTGTAGAAGCCAGTCTACAAAACCACAGAGAGAGCAACGGAAACCATTTTACTCTCGAAAGAAGTCAGTACGCTTGAGATAATTAAAAGAAAAGGGATTTTGTGTACAGCCATGAAGAGTCATTATATTAAAAAAAATAAAATAAAATCGTGCAATTACCACGTATCTCCATATCAAAAGTAACATTCTTTTTGGGGTTTTGCGCGCCGGTTTTGCTATATTTCGACTTGTTGGTGATACTTTTTGTATATTTAATAGTGCTTTTAATGTATTGTTAGATGAATTACACTCAGAGTTAAGGTTACCATATGAAAAGGAAAACAATACCGTTTGACTTTTTCTGAATGTGTTATTTCACAGGTCAAAATTGTTGTGCTTTGTTTGTGACAATCTATTTAAAGAAAACCTACTTTAACTTGAATATAAACTCTCTTATTTGCCTAAACAACAGAAATTGAATTCAATTAAGACCTTTGTTCACTATAACCGAGTTATTTGATCTGAAATCGAATTCTGAAATTGACTGCATTTCGATGGCTTCAGTTGAAAATTGATATCTTTTTTTTTAGTGTTTACTTCAGCATTCCTGCTAAAATTGCACGATTTGATAAATTCAAATACTGTGCCCCGCAAGGTGTGTTAGTTTGTATTATATTGGATTGGTGAGGATTGCAAAGGATTATTTTAGACAAATCTCTCGCCGTTTTCAGCTTTGTTATGTTTCTGTAAATCCTTGGGTCGTTTTCACCTGCCGCCCTGTGTTGAAAACTTTTTATCATGATGTCTTTCACCTCCATCATGTTAGTTGAGTGATATAAGTCAGTGGCATGCTGAATGCATTGATAGAACTAATCAGAAGTTAGAGGTGAGAATCGACCAGAAAGTGCCAGCTAAGTTTCGTAGTGGGCGGTATAAAAAGATGCTTATGCTTGTCAATACATCTGGTTCTGTGATTGCCGAACACTTAATAAGTAATCCGATTTGTGCCTCGTCTTTTGATAGAATTTTTTTCTCAGACGTCAGCAGGACACATTCAGACTAACATTTAAGAGTGCATGGATATGCTATATGTCAAATCTAAGAAAATTTCCCACCATTAAGCAATTCTGTAACTAATCGGAATTAAAAAATCAGAGAGCCGAGTTCCGATTCCTGTCTGGTTCGTTATTTTCACTTATGCGCGATCTGACTTATAATTTGTCATTCATAGGGCAGATCTTCAATCGCTTTTGAGAAAATTCCGCAGGTTTTGATGTGAAAAGTTTTCGACGAAGTCTTGAATCTAATTTTTATTACGGACAGTTTTCAGCATGAAAGTATTTTGCAATAATTTAAAAATGTCAAAAAAGTCAGGGCAACATGGCGGATGATCATGAACAAAAACAAAATGTAATTCTTGCTGGATGCAGCCTTGTGCTGTTACAGAGGAGGCACATTGCAACTTCTGAACGTCTAAATGTGCATTTAATGTTTCATTGTGTTTGAAAAAATAAATAATATCCTGATGACCCCACGACACAACCAGCATTACCTTTCTTTCTATAGAGCTCAGATTTTGGACTCGTTTGTAATTATATCTCTTTCTAAGGACAGTTGAATGCTTTTACCCAGTTCTGTAATTCAGTATTATAAACGTGTATGTTTCATCACGTATACGTTGCTTTCTCACCAAAATATCCGCTAAGCATTCAATTTATTTTGGCCTTATTTCTTTTGCAACAGAAATAATAAATGACGATGAATATTCATGTATTATACAGTATTACGTAAAATTCAATCGCTAATCATTCTTCAGTTTCAACAAAACAAAGAAGGGCGACACGTATTTATTTCTTATTCTCTTTATGAAATTAAATTAAAATAATATATTAAATATTATTGACTAAAATCTAATGAACTAATATAAATATTAAGAGGGACAAAATATAATTTCTGCAAATTTCATTAATCAAGAATTATTTTATATATATATCTGTTTTCTTAGAAAGTAATGGGAAAAATGTTTTGTTTTTTTTTACATCTGTTACCCATCCACTCACTTAATTTTACGAAAACGCGAAAATTCGATTTCTATGTAATTATATTAGTTAAAAGCAGAACACTTTGAAGAATATAATTCATCAATTCTTTTAGTAAATATCGATCTGATATTACCCAAAATTCAGCTCTGAATTGTAAAATAAAAACCCAAATAAAACTAAGACATTATTTAATTAAAAAAAAGCTTTTAATGGTTTTTATGAATAATATGTATCAAGGACACTATTGTCTAAAGCCCAAATATTTTTCCGATGTAAAATGAATTTTTACAAGCAATTTTTTCTTTTTTCCAATTTTAAATACAAAATGTGATAAATATCTTAAAATTAAGTCTGAATCTGTATATTTTTGGAAATGCTGTTATTAAAATTTTTATAGATCATAAACTTGACAGCTTATTATAATCTGCGGCAAGATTGTATTTTTAAAATATTTTTTAATATGCAAAAAATGTATTAAAAACTGTTTTCTCCAATATGCAAAAATGTATTAAAAACTGTTTTCTCCAAAACTATGGATGCACGGTTCAGAAATAATAGGTCACGTGTTTTAATAGAAAGGCCTTAAGAAATTGATTTTCTTTCCTTCTGGCTATCATGTATCAAATTCTCTGATTGAACATCATCGTCGCATTTTCAAAATTATTAATTTTCTTTTTTACATCCTATTTCACTAAATATTTTAATTTCATATTTTTAAATATGATTAGTTTGTTGTTTTTCAATGAGCGACATATTGCAATTATTAATTTCTTTTTTTTTTTCAGATTCAATTTTAGGACGGAAAAGTGCAGGCTTTGGACATATCTTCGTTAAAAGAAAAGTACCTAAAAATCAATAAAATATCAGATTTTTGAAACTATTTAATTTAAAAAAAAAAAATTACATAAATAAGCTGGTTCATTTAAAATTCGAAAATACTGTCATTTTTGTCCTTCCGTCCGATAAATTGCCCCGACGTTAGTTGTCGATACATGGGACGTAAACGTCAATTCACACCTCCAAAACTAATCATCACGGTTAGACATGCTTCTCTTATTTTGAACTTAATTTTTCTGCTAAAAAATTAATTAATGTTTGTTTCCAGTTGCACTAAGCAAACTTGAAATTTTCTAATTTTCCTAAAATAACTTTTGAAAAAGTATAATTGAATTTTATAAGATATTTAAACGGAGAATTTCACTTTTGTTTACAAAGTTGTCAATTATACTTTTTCAAAAGTTATTTTAGGAAAATTAGACGTTTACGTTTGTAGATTTAATATAACGTTTACATCTATCTAATTTTGTTCATAAATGAAAATAAAAGTGATTACATTTTTTGATAAATAATATTTCAATAAATTTTACTTAAATTTGTTTTTATATTCTTTCTCGTTAAGTGTAATTACTTTTCCAATACATTAATATTATACTATACACGTGTTTATGAATAATATAGTAGCAACTTGAATTGAAATTGGATAAAATAGGAAGTTTCTTGGCAAACCATTCCAGAAAAGAAATAAGTTTGGAAAATAAATAGAAAACAATTCATCCAACATAATTTTGATCATACTTGTTTTCTTGTGTATGAGGCAACGTCGAAAGGTCAGAAATGTGAGCAAGCTAGTATCGCTGCACTTAGGATTAATAATAATAATAAAAATAAAACACAAATCAGCAGGAGTTTCTTATCAGCAGAATCCTCGTTTTCTATTTGTTGTTAAAACAGAACAGTCAGGAAAGATTCTCTCTTTAGGTAACGACAAATCATTATTAATAGGTGCCCCAAAAAAGCCTATAACAAGAAAACGGTCCTAGTGCTAACAGAGTGGCATAAAAGAGATATTCTACCGTTATTGGAGATTGTGAATATCTCAGCCTGGAATGTAGAATTTCTGACAATTCCAAAGACAACAGGAGGTTGGATACAAGTCTTCATCTTCTATCAGCATGTGATGTGGCGCCCAGTAGAGTTTACCAATTTTATAAACACGTGAGCAAAACTACAGGATGGTTTACGATTCATCTGAGAAGAACAATATCTTTTAATACTTGCAGGTAAGTTTATATGCTATCCTTCCGACTGTTAGCAGGACAGGTGTTTTGAAAGGTTTTCTTTGTTAGAATCGAGTGTAACATTTGCGTTCCATATCGATTAACTTCAGTTCTTTGATATTTTGTGTTTATATATATTTTAGATATACTGTATACAAGTCGGTGAGTATCGACTGAATTATTTCTTTCTAATGTTTTTCATGTTTAACAAAGAAAAGCGAATTTATGCATCTGCATTTCAAGTTAAAATTCACATTTGCACCAAGACGAATATTATCTCAGGTATTAACTATCACTAGAATATTTTATGCAACTCTATATATAAACCATATTCAAATATTCTTTGTATGTAAGTCCTGTATATTCACTTGTATGGTATTGGGACACATTGTTCTTTTAAATAAGAAGTTAATAAACAACTAATAACTGGTTTCTTACTGGAAACTTTCACACAATTTTAATGGATATGTGGAATAGATAATGGTTGACTATAAAATTACTTATTCTATGTGCCGTATCCATTCAAGGGGTTAGCGATCATGGACCTCCACTATTTCCTGCCCTTTCTAATTCTTAGTAAATTCTCTTCAAAGCATAGATTATACTGCTTCTCTAGAATGGATGCGAAATAATTTAAAATATTTAAAATATTATTTAAGAAGGATGAGTAGCTAGATGATAGGAATTGAATTTGTAAACCAACTTTACCAGCACTAAACATGCTTCTAGGTATTGTTTTGTGAAGAAATATAGTTGAGGTAAGAGTTTACAATTCGCAGATCCAAACCTTACGTTGGAGTTCGGTTTTATTCATTTAAATTCCACGTATAAATACTAATGTTTGATAAACAGAGCTCATTGCTCCCCATAGGGAATCTAACATTATTTATGAACAATAAAACATGTTCTTTTAATAGTCTATTAGATACGAGGAGTCAAATGTATTTTCTCACATAATACTGGAAAAATTAAAATGCAAGAAGCAGACGTTAACATCGTCTGGTTACGAAATTAGAAACCTTTTAAGTATTCAAAGAAAAATTGCTAAAAGCAAGCAATATTAAGCGTAATAATTTCTAAATGCAGTTTTACATTAGATTCATTATTCTTTTTTTACCATAGTTTTTCATTGGTGGCATAGGACATGGTCAATGAAGCTCTAATTTGTATATCCATGATGGCGGACGGGGGTTTCGATCTTCCAGCATATGATATTGTCCTATAACTTAGCAACAAGCTACGTAGAAATGCTTCTGTCTTTTCTCTCCGTTGTACACACATTTTTCAACCCGATTTTTTTGTTGTTGTTTTTTTTTTTTATATATATAGTTTGCACCATACTTTCTGCCAATGAGTTTGATTGCGGATGAGGCGGGGGGTTATATGGAGCTAGATAGATATATATGATAGATATATGACCAAGATCATTAGACCTCAACAAGTTAGCATGTCGGGGCTATTCAGGAAAATATCTTCCGGGTCATTGTTATCTGTAGGGCAAAGTCCCCAGTAGCAATTCCTGCATTACTTATGAGGGTCCAAATTTTTCAAGAAAAAAGCCTCCAGTTGCTCTTTACTGAGGTTCATAGGCACACTGTGCAATGTCACCGTCATCCTTCGGGTGTGCATTTATTCAGTCTGAAGACAGGCCGCCTTCGCTGTTAGAACGCTGCTGGCCAATTGCTTTTCATATTCGTTCGCCAGCATGATGTCCCACATGGCGTTCAACCTCTTAGCTTTAATCCTAGGTGAAATTTGCAGACTCTTGAGTGTCTCCTCCATCCATGCTCTGACATAAGTTGTCAGCAGAGAAATTGTCTTTGTTGTAGTGTCCTCGAGTGCCTCTGGAATAGTGAGGAAGTCATCGTCCTTGATATAATTCTGGTATTGCTTCTCTAGAGCAGTATAATATACCCGTCATTTTTCCTTTATTTTTTTAGAGGCCCAAGCTGATGATATTGAATTTGACTGCATTAGAATCCTCTATATAATAAAAAGTTCAAGAACAATACAGGGTTCAAGGACACAAGGATAAAAATACAAGGATAAAAATACAGTTCAACAAAACAAAGACAAAACGTGGACAAAAATGGGTCACTTAATTTTCTTGGAATAAAGAAAAATATGGACTATTCCAATCCTTTTCGGAACGATTGCAAAACATTTTCCCCTTCCCAATTTATGGGCAGAAGCACACAAATGTATGCTGGGATTTCTTCCTAGCCAATAAAATAGGCCAGTTCTCGGTTTCATCTGACTCAGTCCTGGTCTGTCTTGTCTTGAAGTCATAATGCTATATTTTGCTTGTCTAAACTTGCTTTCATGTGTCAACCCCAATTTTTTAGCTATATTACTGTTGCTTTGCCTTATTACTGTTGCTTTGCCTTAGATATATTGTTTGCTTCCTTTCTATTAGTTTTTGGTCCTGATTCTTTTCTTTTTCTTGGATATTGCAAACTTTGTCAAATTCTGTTTGTTGGGCAGTTCTGCCTTTTATTTACATTTAGCCATGGCCACTCACTCTACAAAATAAGACAGAGCAAAGGTCATATAGAAGATCATTTATTGAATATAAGTAAAACAAAAACGCACAAGAATTAACGATATGTATACAAGATAACAAGTGAATATCTTTCCTTTGTGATTTTCTTCCCTAGCTAAAGTTATTTTAATTTTAAAGGCAAATCAAATTGAGGCACACTGATAAATGCTTGCTGACAGTTCTCTGGTCCAACTCTAACTGGAAGATTTTTTTTTTCTTTCTGAGAATCTCCCGTGATCTCGTTTTTTGGTAGGGAAACGTGAGCTGCTGCTGATATTTCAGGATGCTTACATTAATTTCAAGACAATGATTTCTCGATATTCGTCGTGTCCAGTGACACGTGTCAATTTTTTCTGAGAATAATAGTCCTATTATTTAGTTGCATTTACAGGCAGTCTTTATAAACAATGCTAGGAACACCCCCACCCCCCACCTGCTTCAATGCTAGAAAAAGCGATAACAGATAGTAGACTTGAGAAACCTATTTTCCCCCAAAAAAATTTATAAGAAATTTTGCATAAATTTCATCCAAAAGAAGCATTCACTGTTCAGTCAATGAATTCCGAATGTATCCTTATAAGGAAACAACTAATATCTCCATTACCAATAATATCAAAACACCAACCTGAAAATTCGAGACTATGACACTGACGTCAAGAATGGCGCCAAACCCCTTCAGAAATATCTAAACTGTCAGCTGTATACATCCACTTTTTAAGATCAATGGTTATGAATGGCTTTGAGCAATTGATGTCTGAGAGTTTTGTCAAAGACCATCCTTCTTTGAAGATTGAAAGAGTGGTGCTGTAGAATCACAAGCAAAGAATGGTACCAAATAAAAGCATTTCCTCAACATTGGAACTTTGGTAAATACATAAAACTTATTTTTTTTCAGAATGGAAACGACAAAAACAATTATCATTGAAAGTCCAAGAAAGGAATTGGAATCAGAAACAGAATCTGTCGATGGAAACGCTCTCTGGATTCCAGATGGTGGATGGGGTTGGGTCGTTTGTTTTGCCGGATTCATGATCAGTTTTACAGCTGGAGGACTGAATATCTCAAATGGAATTCTCCTCCTTGGACTGATTGACCTTTACAACGACACTATTTCAAAAACAGCCATGGTTGCTTCTATTTTCGGGGGAATCATGCTATGCGTTGGTAAGTTTCCAAACTGGAGTATGTATTAAAAAACTAGTTTTAAAAGGAAAAAAATGTGCCATTTCGAAACAATTTATCTTTACTTGAATATTTTTCATTAACCAGGTCCGTTTGTGTTGCTTCTAATGATGTTCAATGCAAGCCATCGTCAAGTTATCATTTGCGGAGGATTCTTTTCTTCTCTGGCAACAATTGGAAGTTTTTTTGCCCAGAAAGTTGAAGTTCTTTATGTTACGCATGGGATTCTTTCGGGTAAGAGTATGCAGATCTTCTATTCTATTCGATATCCACTCCCACTTTGCTATCATTATTAGTTTATAATTTTTTTAATTTTCCCATCAGTAATATCGGATCATTATCAGTCAAGTGAAAGTAAGTCTTCTGTTTGCTCCAGTAGTTTTGAAAATATTAGAAATTCATTTTTTTTCTTCCGAACATATTTGCATTTCTTCCTCAGATTTCCATTTTTAAATTTCAAAGATATAAATATTCTATTCAATAGGTCTCTTCATCTTTTGCGCTTATATCCTTTTCCTGAAGGGACAGCTCATATTTTTTGCACAGTTCCAATTGAATTACCGTTCCTACTCAGCCATATATATTCAATCTGTATAATACTCCATCATAAATATTTATTAACAGGTGTTCACGATGAGTTTTTATATAGTCAATAACCGGAAATTTACATTGGAGTCATACAAAGTTTTCTTAATATTCCGTCACTCTCCTCGTTATTCGAAGCGATTTTACAAATCCTTTTATCTGATTGGTGACGACTCTAATTGTGATTTTAAGTTCTTCGGTCCTGTTTCCTTCCCGAATTGGAACTCGATGCCCTTCCACGCAATTAGCATCATTCGCTCAAAAGAAGACTAATTTTCTCGTTTCAAATTATATTCATGCTTTTGAAATACAGATTACAAATAAAATATATATTCATTTTAGATATTTAATCTAATTAAATAGCTAAACCAGAAAAAAACAAAACTAGTAATGGATCCCCCCACCCCACAAAACAATGATAAAAACTGGGCCATTAATCACCAAAATATTCAGATTAAAGAAATAATTCAAATTGATTATAAAAAAATGAAGCTACAACGTTCAGCGAATTGTATTTTGTATGTCGAATTAATTTATCGAAAGAAAATAAATTACTGGTAATAGTGCTTGTTTAGTTTTTCCATCGTTTTCTTTTTGTTATGAGAGAAATTAACTTATACTAAGTTAAAACTTCAGTTAGATAATGGCGGATAAATAATTAATTATCTATACCTAAATTCATGCACTCACATAGCACGTGACTTTCGTTTAACTCTAACGCCGCTTGCTTAAACATCCAGATTTTATTTACTATTTTTATCATTATTATTTATTAATTATTTTTTTCTCAGTAGTGATAGATAGGTTCACTTATCACCCGGTTCACACACCTCCACGTTCATTTCAGCAGTAGTAGAAGTTTAGCCCTTGTTTGCTGCTTAAAATGGAGTTTCCGATTCTCTCTTTTGATGCCTTAATAAGACGGGTTTTGACGATAATTACTGGCTGAAGGTTACCAGTTTTCATATTGAGCGTACCGGTTTGTCAGTTTTCTTGTTGTTTCATCTCGACTGATGGCAAGGAGCAGGAACTCTTCGACAGAATTTAGAGTGGCGGTTCTGGTCAACAGGCAAATATCGAGGTTCTTGTAGTGCCATGTTGCGTATATATAGGTGTCTCTGCAACACGGAGAAACACGGGAAACACGGAGATCAAAACTATGCCGTAATCTCCGCCACCTTACGGCCAAGTTATATGACCTTAGATGAATGACCTCAGTGACTTTTATTCCTGGTTTCTTCAACCTTATGACGACAACAATTAATAAAAAGAAACCAGTTTCGAAAAAATACCTAAGCCCCCTCAAACTTTCTTTCTCTATCATTTGTGGGATTCGTACCAATTTCTGCGATGTAGACTCGATTTTCTTGGAACGTTATCCAGACCTCAAAACTCTATGTTAAATTAACTTAAACTCTTCAGTTTCTATTAGGTTGGTGCAAAAATAATGACGTAATAATGTCGGTTTTTTACGTTAAAAATATGTCAAAAAATACCTTAAATTCTCTATACCTGGCTATCTTCCTCTCTACCGAAATCATTCTAGACTCCACATGCATAGACTCTGTGCCCGTGAAAATCTTGCAGTGGCAAGAGAATTGTCTCATAGTTTCCAGGTTGGTCTTTTATGTTCTTTCGACTTCCATAATTAAACTCCGTTATCTCTTCTTTCTTTATTACTCCCCTATATTTGCATATATATATATATATATATATATATATATATATATATATATATATATATATATATATATATGCAAATATCTTTGTGTTTGTTGACTTCAATGTTCATCATATCAAGTGGCTTTAATCTCGCCGGCATCCACAACTTGGATGTCACAATTGCTCAACCTCTCACTCAAATAGGGGATAGCCCGCAGGAATCACTACTTCCGGTTATACCAACATGACAGTTCGGATCATAATAAACGTCTCTTTGTATCCCCTCTAATGAGTTTAACGACCTCAACGAGACTTAGACGCTGTTTGCTAGTAGAATGAGACACTGTGTAAGCTCTAACAAGTTTGATTATCGAGATTACTGGTAGCTCTGTAAGAGCATGTAGAACGAGAGTAAATCCGCAGTCACTCCTCTCTTCAATCAGTTTGAAGTGTTGCCATTTACCGCTAATAAGGCAGAATGTATTATTCGCAAGTTTATCAGGGGTCCCTTTGGCTTATTTTCTCCCTAAATCGGACTATCTACTAAGTGATATGAACATAACTCCGTCCATGGTTTCTGTTATCTCCAAACTAGATTCTCACAAGACAAGCGGACTTGAAGCTATTCCCGCAATTATCCTAAGGAAATACGGCTCCCCCTAATTTTTCTATAAATATTTTCAGGGCATTTGTTATAATGTGCTGTCCTCCTTGGTACATCGACCGCATGAATTTAAACGTACTACTAGATTGGTTATTAGATCTCATTGTTTTACTGTTTAAATAGGTAGATGTAACCGTAAGTTCTATTCTAATAGTCTATTTTCCCGCACTTCTTGCCTGTGGAACTATCTTCTGGTTTGTTACTTTCTATGATATTTAAAAAGTTAAATGCAACACCAATCCCTATCCTCTATCTTCTAGAATCCTGTTCTTTTATTTTATTCTTTCTTCTCACTAAAGTATCTTGGGTTTTGACAATTCTGAGCTCTAGGATGACCATTTTCCATGGAGTGGATCTACCAAAACTGAGCATTTCACCTTTTGCCTGAACACAAACAGAGACGACTGAATTCCGTTTTAGTCAGCATGAAAACAACAGAAACACTTCGATTCTGTCCATTAAGTCAACTGTAACACATCAATTCGAATATAAAGTATATTGGAGAATTAAAATAAATTATCTCGATTTATTTCATAAATGAATAAAAAAAAATATTTTACAGGATTTTTAAATAAAAATAAATCTTTTCACTTATTCTCCTGCTTTTAAGTTTATTGATTTCACGTTTTTAAATTTCGTTTATTTCAGGTTGCTTTGTTGGAATATCATATATTGCTGCCAGTACGATTGTTGGATCTTATTTTAAGAAGAAACGAACACTGGCCGTGGGAATTTCTCTAAGTGGAATAGGATTTGGTGGATTTTTCCTTAATTATTTTTTAGAACAAAGCATTTCCTTTTATGGTATGAGAGGAACATTTTTATTAATAAGTGGATTGCTTTTAAACTTTGTTGTCTATGGTGCCTTGTGTCGGCCGCTTCAGACCGTCAACATGAAGAATAAAGTAATGAAAAGTAAGTGCATTGAAAATAATATAATTTGTAATGAAATTAATACGCTGAGTCTTACGGCATGAATCTTTTTTGACCTTTGATGTATAAAC
Organism: Acanthosepion lycidas; assembly: GCA_963932145.1. Classification (NCBI taxonomy): domain Eukaryota; kingdom Metazoa; phylum Mollusca; class Cephalopoda; order Sepiida; family Sepiidae; genus Acanthosepion; species Acanthosepion lycidas. The sequence continues at coordinate 24,584,120 of OZ010578.1, read as the reverse complement.
GTGAAAGTAATTGTTTTTTAGTGTTCAGTTCACTAAAAAGAACTGAAATTTATGACGAATACAAACCTTTTGTCATTATACGGTACACTATTTAGAATATACAGTGTGATGTGGCATTTCTATAAATATTCACCGCAAATGTTCGAATAAGCTTTCCACCTTGTGACGGCGATCCCAACAATTTAAACGTACTACTAGATTGGCAACTAGGTCTCATCGTTTTAAATGTAACCGTAAATTCTATTCTTATAGTTCCTTTTTCTCTCACTTCTCGCTTGTTTCTTGTTGTGGAGTGATTTCACAGTGGAGGCTTGTATTTTTACTAAGTCGCTCCTAAAATAGGTTCGACGTACAAAACGTTAGGGACTTGATATAATAGGTATAACGCAGAGTAATCTAGTAGTGGTCGCTGATACTTTAGTATTCGACTAACTGTCGTTCGACATCGACTGACTGACTGACTGACTGCCCGACTGACTGACTCACGATATTTAGTCACCCCGCCCAATGAAGGCATCAAGTGGCACAAGGCCAGTTTAACGTGGGATCTCCGAGCCCGTGGCCTCGGCCAAAAATATGCCCATTGAACCCGTATAAACCGTATATTATCTCCCCGAAAGAGAATCCGCCCTTCGGCGTAGCCTCTTTCGGGTTCCTCCCCGCCCGAAGGCAGAGAGTTCAACCATTCAGCCGTTTCGTTACTCTTACTACTACTACTACTACTTATTATTATTATAGGCGGGAGAGTCTATTAACTGTGGAATAGGTGTGTTACACTATAACATTTCCGGTTTCTTGCTTTCCTGTCATCTACGATCTTCAGAAATTTAAATGCAACATCAATCGCCATATTTAGTTTTCCTGATTCTTGTTCTTTCATTTTCCTCACTGACGACTTTTCAGTTCCTTCCACTTCACAGTCTCTTCAGTCTTAGTGGCATGTCGCCTTCCTTGGAGTGAAATGATTATACACACATACATACATGCACACACACATACACACACATACACACACATATATATATATATATATATAGGTGTGCGTGTTTGTATAACGTTTATAGCATGAAGAATTATTTTTCCCTGAGTTTTGCGCAAAAATATATCTCAACGCCGCTATGTTTAGAAAGAATTAAGGAAAAATATAAATGTTTTAAAAAAAATGTATAAATATATTAAAGAGATGAGTTTTTTCAGACCAGGTATTTTAATGAGGAGCATTGTTTCTCGTTAAGGGATGGCTTCTCTCACTCTAATTATGATGCTGTTCATTTTCTCGCTCTCAAATGTCGGCCAATTTTACTTGAAACCTGTAGACCCTGTCTTATAGGCGCCGTTGATGGAAGCATTATTCGGTTTTTCGGTCAGCAGTATAGCCGCCGAAGGATAGAAGAATTCCTTGTCCTGGGACTTTCCAGCTCATGTGTTTCTTCTTCTTCTTCTTCTTCTTCTTCTTCTTCTTCTTCTTCTTCTTCTTCTTCTTCTTCTTCTATGTACAGCCTCCCCACCGAGGGCGTTGTGGATCGTGCCTCTCTAAAACTTCCTATCCCTTGTATCCTTTTTTTTTCTTTTGCTATGGCTCCCGCACCAAATTCTGCGATCCATTCACACAAGCACGTCAGTGTATCCCAGCGAGCGAAATAAAGGGTTCAGTTCGACATTCCAACCACCTGAAGAAGGCAGGAAAGTACAACGGTCGAAATGTTGTGATAAATATGACAACAAAGATGAGGACAATAGTCCGAATAATATAAATAGTGATTGTCCGATGGAGCTTACATTCATTTGCATCTGGTCTCTTAAGTAATGTTAGGTAATGCTACGAAGATGGATTTAATGAGGTCCTCCGGTATATTGCCACTGTTGTATATTTTGTTTATAACTTCTATGATCCCCCTTTCTGGGACATCATATATAATACCATGTCCTACATTTTTATGACCAGATATTAGGCCGAAGATAAGAATCACCTTTTTCTTTTGATAACAGTAATGTGAGCCTAATATGTCCGGACGATAGAAATCAATTCTTCTTGACTTGGTGTCTCAGAAAGGGATACTCAAAGAAGCTAATCGCTAATAAAATAAACAAGTTCTTCTGCTGGCACCAATTAAAGTTGGAGATACCGAAGTCATCCTGCGATCTGGTCAGTTGAATCCGTATCGATTGGTGGTTTGTTGACCGTAATTTTAGATATCTGCACTGTCATAAAGTAGAAAGCATGATGAGGTTATGATTCACTTATGCAGAGAAAAAAATCTAATGCGGGTGAAAAATGAAAGCGAGGCAAATATGAAAAAATGAAAACAATAAACAAAAAGTCAGTAAAATTGTTGTACGTCGTTTATTTTTAAGGAAAAAAAAGGAAATAAGTTAGATGCATTTTTGATCAGAAATAAGCTTAACTGGAAATGATGAAGCATTGTGATAAAAAGCAAAACACATCAATCACTGAGAGGTGATTGAAAGAAAAGAAAAAGAAAGAGTGGATATTGTGTGAAGCTCTGACATATATGTATGTGTACGTATTGACATATATGTATGTGTACGTATTGACATCTGGAGTTATTAACAGATGCGTTAATTCAAGATCTATAGTGTATGCATTGTCGCGCCTACATCGGCTTCTGGTGCGGCTTGCTAGATAGCGGCTTGCTGGATAGCGGCTTGCTTGATAGCGGCTTGCTGGATAGCGGCTCGGAATGTGAAATTGGTTAACCGATTTCGAATTCCCATCTGGTTAGTAGCATTCACTTACGTACAAATACCCTTGGAAAATGTATATATTCATATCCTCCCCCCTATCTAAAGGTTAAATAGTAAGAATGATTGCTATTATCTAATAACTTTAGTGCAATATTGACTCGTAAAAAATTATTATTATTCAAATCAAAAATTTCGGTTTTAATTAACACACAAAGGTTTGATAGGCAGTAAAGAACAAATTAATCATTTAATCTATGAATCTCTGTGGATTTAGCAATAGGATTCACTCCACATTTAACCCTAGAACACTAACCATGGGTATATAGTACCCAGCGCAAATTTTCCTATTTTTAATTACAATTTTCAGTACCTGATTTTCTTATCTAAATAATGTTTTTCAGTTTCTATTAATGTTAACTCAAAGTTTGAAGTGCCTGCATGTAAAATATTACAAATAAAATTTTATATTTAATTTTTTTTTTTTTTTGATATTTTCAAAATCGGGTATGATATACCCATGGTTAGTAGTGGTGTAACTTTAATTGATGGTTAGTGTTCTAGGGAGAAAGTTAAATCAAGCGCATTATTCAATCTTCAATTGGAGAGATATCATGTTAAATCAAACCGGCTGGTGTCTTTGTGTTATTAGTATAGGTACCTCCACTATTTCGGCATAAATTTTCTATATTGAAGTTTAAAATGAATTTTTTACAACGAAATAACATTCTTGAAGATTTCATTTTAGCTTTAATTGAAAGTTTAATGATTAAATTTACGATTTCTATTAATATGTATTTCAGATAGAAACTATATACATTTGATTGTCAAATTTAATTTAAAATTTTAAAATTTTCTTAAAAACGGCCATTTTCTTAATTTTTAAGAAATTTGTAAACAAACACAAATTTATCGATTTTTAAAATATTTAAAAAAATTTCTGACACGTTATTTTAGTAAAATTAAAAAATTTAAAGTTAAAGTAATCTGATTTGAAAGAAATCTTTCTTACTTATAGCGTAAAAAAATAATATACAACCAATTATTAACGATCGATCCTGTTAATCTGACCCACCTATTGATGGATTGTTGAATGACTAGGCGATGACAGCTACTACGGATTACCATCAATGACATAATTTTTAAAAGTCTGAGTTTTAAAAAAAAATTATTCTATTTGAGTATGACCCACACTAATGGAAATACAATACATAAAATAAAATTATTTAGTGAAATAGTAAATGAAAAAAAGAAAAATTACTTTAAAATTTAAAGTTTACACTTTTAAAGTTGAATGGAAAATAAAAAATGTTATGAAAGGCCACGTAAAGGGACCAAACCCTTAAATCACGTGATCTTGTAATAATACTGGCAATTTCAGTATATCATACATGGAAATAAGGAATGTATTAAGTAAAAAAATACAACATAAAAAATTATTTTTAAAAAAAGTAGCTCAACTAAACTTATTAAACTTAGCAATTTTGGATTCGTAAAGTTTTTTTCTACTTAATTACTACATAATATCGAGGAGCCCTCCTAATACAGAGCTTTACACGATGTTAAACTATTATAAATTATTATAATTAAAATTTTTTAAAAAACGAAAAAATTCTTGTAAAAATTAATTATTCATCAGAAAAAAATTATTTCTTCAGACAATAATATCCTTAATATTACTTATTTACAAAAGCAATTAAAAACTTTTCTAATTAAGTAATATCATTGTTTTATTGGATTCATTATTTTTCAATTTAGACAAGATTTTCAGTTAAATAGCTCAAATTTGAAAAAAAAAGTGGGTTATTTATCATCTCCAAAGACTCCTCTTAACAAAAAAAAATTGAGGAGCCAAAAAGGTTTTGGGCGAAATAACATGAAATTAAATAAGTGGAGGGTAACATATTTAAAAGAAAAATATTTTTTACCAAAAATTTCTAAAAACAAAATATTGCAAAAATAATTTCATTCATTTGTGAATAAGTCCTGAAAATTTCATTAAGATCGGACAATTATTTGATTTTTACAAGAATTTCCAAATCAATGTGTTTTCAACGGGAAAAAGGCGCAAAAAAAATGTTATTTTAACGTCACCGCGATGACGTAAACAAGAGAAGACTTTAACCAAAATTTCGAACGTGTTAGAAAATAATAAAAAATATCAAAAAATAATTAAAAAATACTTTTTTCTTTCATCTTAATAATAACATAAGCATTTTGACGATAATACTTTATTTTCTTTAAGTTTGTGGCATTTTTCATTTACGCTATGCTGTTTTTCCGCGAAAACAGTGGACATGCCTATATTAGTAGAAGAATTCACTCAATAATTGGGCAGATATGTTCAATTGAGATTTATAATGTCCGTAGTGGTGTGAATACATTAGCTTGTGTGATTGTTAGCAGCAGAATCACCTTCGGACAAAATTGGGGAGTTGCGTTAAATCAAGAGTCATAACGTCTGTATTGGTGTCACTAGATTGTCTTCATGTTTCTGTTTGTGAGAGGGTTCAGCAGGAGAATTCTCCTGACCGTTGGGGAGATCAAGCGTTTTAATGTACCTATTGGTCAAATTAGCTTCTCTGTGTTGGAGTGGACGTTATAATGTATTAGGTTGGTGCAAAAATAAGGACGTAATAATATCGTTTTTTAAAAATACGTCAAAAAACGCCATTATTACGTCATTATTACGCCATTATTACGTCATTATTTTGCACCAACCAAATACGTATTGATGTGATTACATTGGCTTATGTCTTGTGTGTGGAGGAGTTTAACAGGAGAATATCCAACCCCAATTGAGGAGATGCGTAAAATCAAGCGCTATATCGGACATAAAAGGCATTAGAGTTAGAAATGCGGTAAATGGTTTGTTTAATTGAATAAAATTCACTCCGTCATCGTTAGATTGCGTGAAATGAAATGTTATATTAAACGAAGAAAGTACATTTAGCAGTGAGTGCTGGTTGTAATAATAAAATTGTACTCAATATAAATTAATAGAGAAAAATTTATACTAAGAATGAATATAAATTTTTTCCTTACACTCACAGTTGTATCGATCAGTAAGGAACAAATATTATATATATATATATATATATATATATATATATATATATATATATATATATATATATATATATTGTGTGTATTTAGGCTGCATTTTTTCATTCATACACGCTTCATTAAATAATATAGACAAGTGTTGTCTGTTTATTTTATGTAAATTATTTTCATAATGTCTGATAAGCTTAAAAACATTATCATTAAACGAAGAAAGAAAATCACAATATTGATACATATTTTTTAATCCAATCTAACCTTTCGGTTTACATAAGCCATTATCAAAGATGACAATTACTGTACAATATATTAAGCAATACACGGGAAAGAATGTGATGATAGTCTGTTTCTGTCTACATGGATGATTTTCAAGCAACGATAAACACGTGCATATAAGACGCTAGAATATATGTATATTTGTCTGTCTGTGTGTATGTCTGTCTGTATGTATATATGCCAATAATTCCACAGCTTAATCTGGAGTTATAAATGAATTGTTATATGAAAATTTCCCCTTATGCTGCTTTTAAATTTCTGAATATTAAGTGTAGTGGCACTATTGGGTATTATTTCTTGAATAAAATAAATGTCATTTCCATAGGAATGGAAATTATGAATTGAACTATTGATAAAAGAGTCTATGTGCCCGTTCATGGGCGCATTAAGGTGTGTGTATGTGTGGGGGGCGGGGTTCGCACATGCTCATGTGCATAATTTAGATGGAAAATGATTGATCCATGCATGTCAAATACAGACAATTGATAAGCACAAATGGAAAGCGATTTAGAGAAAGGAAGATTGTATTGCGTCACACATCCATATTTCATGGCCAGACAGCTTTTAAAATGAGTATTTTAAATTCCTGGAAAATAAATGAAATTATGATGAAAGGTGAGGAATTAAGATGAAATTTTCTTTTAAAGACTGAACAATATTTATGAAGAAAATATTTTAATTTTCTGTAAGATTTGGTAAAATGAACAGCCATGATGTCAATAAAATGGTTGCTTATTCGAGAAAATAATTTTTAAAAATGGAAAAATTCCTCTTATTTGAAAATTTTTACAGAAAATCTTATCTTTTTTCCCTCTCATTTTATTATATTGTGTAAAACATAGCGTCTCATTTCAGAAATCAAATTCTATCATTCGGTGAATGAGTCTCTATTAAAACCAGACTCGGGATTCCATGCAGACGAAAAGCCGATTGAATATAAAGAAGAGACAAACGTAAATATCAATGTTTCTTTCTTGCAGGAAGCATCTCGTCCCCGTCACAATATCACCCCATCGGCCTTCTTAGTGTCATTAGTAAACATTTTGAACTCTTTCAATACCTCAACAAAAACAAACACGTGTGCAACAAGCAGTATAGTTTTCCCTCTTCTAGGTCCACTTCTAATGTTTTAACTATTTTCACGCATAGAATCAGTGAAGCTCTTGATAAAAATTTCTCGAGAATGATAACCCTAGATATATCGAAGCCTTTTGAAATGTGTGGGACAAGGGATTACTATAGAAATTGACCAGCTATGAATCACTTGTAGAATCCTCAAGAGTTATTACATCTTTCCTATGATGGTCATCGTTAATGTCCAGTCATCCAAAGGACATAGGATTAATGCTGGCATCCTCCAAGGCTCTCTCCCATGATACCACAGTGTATGGGGGTCCCTCCAAATATCTTGATGACCAGTGGCTGACAGCCGATCTCTAGTCTGACCTAACTCATAGCTCAATGGGGAAAAGACTGGCTGATATCATTCAATAGACTCAAAATTAGCACGTAACATTCTATCACTACCGAGATGACTCTAAACTATGCACAAATCTTGATGAGTGGTCATAACCTGGCCGCGAATGACTACTGGGTCTAATGTTCACTCCCGACATCAAATGGAACGCTTATATTCATAATATCGAAAAAAAATGATAGAAAAATGATCTGTTTATTGTATCCCTCCAGAAAATGGTTAACTCCTGCTGCCATACTCTATCTTTGTAAGAGTGAGATTAAACCATAGATGGCGTATATCTGGACGGACACAGATTAATCCTTATTGTTCAGATCCGACAAAGTTTAAAATCGCTAAAGTGACCTTGTGAGTGATGAATTATTCTTAACCCTGCAACTGTTATCCCACAGATTTTTACTACTAAATCGCTATTAATATGGTAGATCTCCGGGTGAGTTACATTCCTCGGTTCCACCAGCTCAGATCATCATGCCTAGGATCCACCATGAAACTTTGACGGTGAAAAACCATCCTCATTCTGGATTACAGTTTTTGCAAGAGAGTGCAAACTCGGTCATGATCAGTAGTTTGACAAATCCAATTTGTTCAAACACTTTCATTCTAGCACAAACATTAACGACTTTCGAACAATTTTCACTCACAGACAGTGGCATGGTCCTCGGATACTTTTCAACAGGGACGGAATCGTCTGCCCAGTCTTATATTAGCAAGGACTCACCGCGTGGACAATTCGACAATAAAGAGGTTCGAGACCTTCATCACATGATCAGGACGCTGCACTAAATAAATAGATTGGTAAAAGTGTTTAAAGTTCAAATTAAATTGAATGCCTGATTCCAGAAAGAACCAGACATTTTCATTAATGTTCAAATAAAGATGGCGAATTTACGAGGCTTTCTTGACGGGCCAACAGGCATTATTTATGTGGCTTTAGAACTGGAATTCATCATTAATACTTTAACTTCGAAATCATTTCAAGTTTCAATTTATTTAAATTAAAGATCTTATCTTAAATAAAGTTAAAAAAAAATCTACACAGTTGTGATTGTCACTGAAAACTAAAGACATAACTTCTTTAGAAATTCTCGTTGAGAAATTGTGTAATGCAGACTAATAACTGAGTATCGTCTTGATTAATAACATTTTTCATCTTGATTTTCAGATAAATAATTCTAACGAACATCGTGGTCATTCAGAAAACAAACCTCCAACAAATATGTCTAATAATATTTCAAGTAAATTAAATCACCTTCGCCTAACCATATTTGATCCCAGTGTTATGAAAAATCCCAGCATGCAATTGCTACTAACTGTTTACTTTTTTTGGACAGGTAAGTTACAGAACTAGTAATAAATGAAAATTTTAAAATGAAGTTTTATTAATATATGTTGTAAATATATCTGATAAATCCTGATTTAAATAGATAAATAAATTTTATTAATTTTACTTCAAATTTATTTTAAGAATCTATACATCACAGATATAAGACAACTTTACGAAATATATGCCTATTATATACAAATTCACAGAAAAAAACTTGTGTGAATAAATAAAAACATTTTATTAATTTTATAGCTTATATTCATAAAGATCTATGTACCACGTTTTCAGATGGATGCCTTTGATGAAAAGATATAAAAATATTATACGTCTCAAAATATAAAAATATTTCTTGTAAATGTATAAATTTTCTCCGTGTTTTCTTTAGCTTCCAAACGTTGTATATTTTTCTGAATATCTGAACAGTTTAAGCAATATAGGAATGATAATTATATAAGAAGTGTAACTCTATAAGAATTGCGACTATATAAGAATGGTAACTATATAAGAATGGTTACAATATATATCAAGAAAATTGTTGGAATAAACTCCTGCAAATCTGTCATCTTTCATTTGTATTTTTTTTATTATTTTTTATTTTTTTTTGTCAGCGGGCGAATGTGTTTCTATCTATCTTCCGGCAAAAGCTGTGGACACTGGACTAACGCGCGAAGAAGGAGCTTTAGTAATGTCCATCTACGGCGCAATTATTGCGCCAAGCCAAATTATTGTTGGAATTCTTGCTGATCTGTTTCACATCCCAACAAGTTACCTTCTGATGTCGTCACTGATTGGCATGACAGTCTTTTCTTTAGTCTTTACATTCTGCCAATCGTTTTCTTTGTTCGTTGCGTGCGCATCAGTGTTTGCCATTTTCCAAGGTGAGTATTTCGAAGCAAAGTAAATTATTTCATATTTGTCTGAAGAAGACGTTCTACTCTTTTTGTTGCTTTTATGAAAGAATTCTTTTATTAATCGTATCTTTCGAGTTTTCAGCCGCCTTAAACGTAGGACTTCGTTGGTTGACACAATTTTTACAAGTACAAAATTTCTCTGCTAGAACACGGTCCTTCCTTGCTAAACACGTTATTTCCGGTCTCTGCTAGAACACGGTTTTTCCTTGCTAAACACGTTATTTCCGGTCTCGCTGTTTGTGGAATCTCAAATTTAACACTTTTTTTTTTAATAACATTCATGCCTAGACTTGTCGATCTGATGATATCTGACATGAGGCAATACTGGAAAATAAGACGATTTAATAAGCATCATTAGCAGGAATAGATATCAGTCAGAACTATATATATAATATATAGTTCTAATATGATATATTAGTTCTAAATATATTAGGTTGGTGCAAAAATAATGACGTAATAATGTCGTTTTTTGACGTTAAAAAATACGTCAAAAAACGACATTATTACGTCATTATTTTTGCACCAACCTAATAGAACTAGAGAATAGATATCAGTCAGAACTATATATATAATATATAGTTCTAATATAATATATTAGTTCTAAATATATTAGGTTGGTGCAAAAATAATGACGTAATAATGTCGTTTTTTGACGTAACGTCAAAAAACGACATTATTACGTCATTATTTTTGCACCAACCTAATAGAACTAGAGAATAGATATCAGTCAGTTAAGTGCCATTTCCTGATACGCGCTTGGGCGATCATCACTCTTTCGATTCATGGCTAACTTGGCAGAAGATTTTGCCGCTGTAAGTTTCCATTTCTTTCTACGGAAGATCGGATACCAATAAAGGCCATAGCTCACAGTCTGTCCTGCTATTCAACCCCTAGCTGAGGAAGAAAAGAACAATTGCTTCCACCGCTTTTAATCAAACTAGAAGTCATTTTTCAAGAGGTTATATCTCCCAAACCTATTCGTAATCACACTCCAGAGGAACGTCATTAAAGTTAGATACTGAAAGAATTAAAAACGAATAAATAAGATATTTTAATCATTTCATCCGTCCTGATATTCAACCCGTAGCTGGTGGGGGGGTGAAAAGATGGATTCATACCTCCCACAAGGGTATTTGCTTGTAACGAAACCGACTGAAATTAGTAGGCTGTTATCTATCGAAATAGATATCAATAATAGATGAATGCTATTGAATAGAATAGAAATTTAAAGTTCAAAACTTTTGCAGAGACCGGATGTGATGTTAATAGAAGGAAATGCGCATGTCCAACAGATTTAAAATAAAATCTGAGGAATTTACAACCATTGAAACGTCGTAACAGATTAAAAAAGAAAAGAGGAGAATTATTCTAAAATGTTAAATAAAATCTGAAGAATACTCGGATGCCCAGCGGCTGAAACGTTTTATGGAAACAAAAAAGAAGACCTTCTTTAAATGTCTTTCGCATTTGGAAAATTCGATCTAATGTATTTAAATCCTGGGTGGGGCGGTTTAATTTCTTTTCTACCACAATTTGTTTTTTGTTTTTTTGTTTTTTTTTCGTAAGTTATTTCAAACCTCGTAACTCTCAATGAACAGATGCGTATTCTAGCATCATCGAAACAAGGAAATAAGCTGCAGATTTACAGGAAACTAGTGCCTAACCCATTTTTCTGTAATTAAAAACTAAATTCTTATGTAACAGAACCACTATAGAATCTCAGGAAGGAATGTAGAAATTCAAAATTAAGTAAATTTGTCTCCAATATTTTTCTGAAGGGAATACCAATATTTCGTTATAAAAACATGATGAATTATACAAAATCTTTAATCCAATCCAAGGTTCAAAGATATCATTAACCAACTATTAACAACGAACAAAAAACAACGAAACAAATAAAGATGTGAAACACAAGATTTTAGGCACAAAGTTTCGACAGTTGTCCATGTGGAACTTCATCAGATCCCAATCATATTCAGTAAATGTTTGCTTTTGTTTTGATTTATAGGATTTACCTATACGCTTCGAATTGTTCTCGTGTCTTCAGTTTTGGGAGTGAAAAACTTGACCAAAGGTTATTCTCCCTTGTGCCTTTTGATTGGTCTGACTTTAATTATCGTTACGAAAATCACAGGTACTTGATTTCATTTCTTCAATTTCTCAACCTACTTACTTTTAGCCTTTTAGATAATCATCATAACAGAAGCTTATAAATAAAGTGGCGCATTTGTAACCCAATTAAAAATACCATCTTTTTTTATTGTTATTAATATTATTACTTTTAAATACTTCTCCTCTTAATTCATTATTCCGTCTAAAATTAATCAAATTATTTTGAATCATTTCACCTTTAATCAAGCCACTAAGATGCCAGGGGTTATTAAGAATGAATGACAACAGAGTAAAGGCATGTGGGAAAAAATTTGCTGAGGAAAAAGAACGATAAAAAGAACGGGATTCACGGAAATTTTAAAAAAATGACATTGCATTTAAATTTTTGAAGATTATAGTTGACAGGAAAGCAAAATGCTAAAAGAGAGTTTCAAAGGCAAGAAAAGGAACTATTAGAATAAAATTTATGTTTAGGCCTAAAAATTTCAACAGTAAAATGATGAGACCTAATGGCCAATCTAGTCCTACTCTTAAAGTCAAGGTAGCAATGTGGAAAATACATCAGAACAATTGTCTGAAAATATTTGCAGAAACGGCAGAAGGAAGCTATGTTGAAACGGTGGTAAAGGTTTTGAAGCCGAGATGCCAGGTCAGGATCAATAATATCGCATATTATTATTTGGATTTTCTCCAGAATCTCTAGATACATAGTAAAAGCATCAGACAAGATGAGGCAACAATATTCAATGCAAAAACAAATGATAGAATTATATAGGGACACGACAGATTATAGGGACACGACAGATTATAGGGACACGACAGATTAAGGTGAGAAAGATTGTCTAACACGACATTACAGAATGAAAAATGTTATTTAAGAATAAGAATAAGATATTTTCTATTGAAAACGTTTATACCTAATATATAAGTCGTATCTCATGCATGGTTACATCCATCACTCATGTATTCGGCCTTGTGGGGGATAAATTATAATTTTTCACTCTAAAGCGTCTTTCTTACAGACGGAATGTCGCAAGCTTATCGTTATTTCCTTGGCAAATTTTAAGACAAGCTACATTCCTTAATTCCGCCTGTTCACGCCTTCGTATTTGTTGTGGTAAACCCTCTTACAGTATAATGAACTCTTCCTTCTCTCATAAATACAAACTGTGAGAGTCGGACCAGAGCGCATAGCGTGAAGTGGAGTGGAGTAGTAGACGCAGTGCTAATCTACTTATTACTAACACTATTGTTTTGTATATATCTTCAATATATTTTTTCAACCGACCTTCGTCTTCCGTGTCTTTCTTTCTGGCCCCTAAACAGGCCACAACAGTATTCAACCAGTAAGAAGAAAGTTCCACTGAAACAGCAACTTATGGAGAACCACTACTTTGTGGAACAGGCGCCCAACTAAATGCGTCCCCAATCGCTACCCTTCACAACCAGAGACAACTACGTCTCTATAATCCGCAATTATTTCCTCCTGTTACAGCCATACAACAACCTCATTAAGTTACGCTCTTCATTAAGTGATTCTTGGGCCTAGGATTGGGCGAAATTTTAGTAAAAGAATTAAACAATTTTTTAATATTTTAGCCTCTTTCTTATACTCAGGCTAATATTAACCCATAAAAGCAAGATCTCAACGTAATAAATAAAGGTAGAGAACAAAGTTCAGTTTCACATCTGATTTCCTTAAGATCAAGGCTCTACATCAGAGAAAGGCTCTTTTTATGAAGAAATAAAAAAGATAAAACATCAAACACAAACCAAATACACCGGATTTGTTATCCTTTGAATTTAATCACAGTATTCCATAATCCAATTGGATATAGTTGGAGCAACAGGGAAAAACTTATCAGACCACTTGCCATGAAAATATTTCTAGAAAAGACAGTGAAACCAAGCCACGTCTATGATAAAGTGACGGAAGTCGGGATGTCTGGTCACAATCGATTATATTACAGACTCTTTGAATTTTGTAAAGAATATCAAGATGTACAGCAAGAGAACCAGAATATATATGTTAACTGTATTCAACGCACGAACGAAATGTTGATTTAGAAATGTGCAAGATGGATTCTGACGAAAAAGATTTTCTGGCACGACATAGTGAGCCAACTTTCCTTTCATTAAACGTAGCATTTGAATCGATATAGTGGCTGCATTCCATGTCAGTGGAACATGTGAAGCCAAGAAGGCGTGAAGTGTTGCTCTCCCAGTGTTTAGCATCAGCCATGCTGATAGCAGTGAGAAAAGTTGTCTTGTATTAAAATTTATCCTCATGAATATACAGGAATGTGAATGTATTTTTTTTTAATTTCGATCATGGCCAACACGTCTTCTTTAAAAATATTGCCATATTTTTTGTTTTGAGTCGAGCAGGAACGAGAGAAGGAAATTGTAAGATTTCGAGTATATTTTTCCTTTTTTTTTTTTTTTTTTTTGTGAAGATATGAGAATAAACAACTTTAAACGATATGGTAGATAATCAATATTTTCAGCGTATCTAAGTCTAAAATTGAGCACCAACAATATGAGATTTTTAATGATTTTTGCACCTTCGGGTTACCATATGTATTCAGGCTTTCACTGAATTATTTTAAGAAAAATGAAATTCCTTGGAAAATCTTAAGAGAAGTTAAGAACAAAAAGAAATGGAATTCTTAAATTGCTTAGCAAATGTCAAAAATACTGGAACCCAGTCGATCTAATGTAATAAAAAAATTAAATTTGAAAATATTTTATTTTTAAATTAATAAATTGAAGAAGGAAATATTTGTTATTCAAGAGATTCATCATTAAAGCAAATATCGATAGTAGTAGCTTTACTTCACATTGGACGGATTTTCATTTAATAACTTCTCTTTTTTTTTTTTTTTTTTTTTTTTTTTTTTCAGGTTCTTTGGTCGATGCAACACAGTCTTTCGACGCCATCTTTTATTTTATTTCCGGTTCCTTACTCATATCCTGCATCATTTCAACTGGAATCATCTATATGCAACGAAAGAGGAAATTCTGCGAATAACCAAAGGAGAATAATTTAGAAAAAGACATTTTCACATTTACATTGATCTATATGATGAAATGTCAGTCAAATACTTAAGGTATATTTAAATGCACGTCTTAAAATCAGATCAAAGATTTATTCTTTATAAAATCAGGAAACGTTAGCTATTTGAGCTGCATTTACTTTAAGAACTTCTTGCTCGAATTATTTCTTTTATCATTTCCTTTCTTTTCTATGACTATATTTGCAAATTTCACGCCCTCATATGTCTAGCAAAGAAATTGAGTCCATTTCGTATCTGATTGGGAAGATTCGACAAAATCTTGACAAATAAGAAAAAAACGATTAAAAATGTAATAAAAACAGCTGATACAGGTGAATATTTTTCCGATAGAAATTGTTTTGCTAAGTTGTGTTGAAGAAATTATTCTGACACATTAAGAATTAAAAGAGAGACTTCAAGTTCATATTAAGAGCAAAGTTACAGTATGACCACTGCCTTGTCCAGACTGAAAGTGAGGTTTAAAGATTTGCAGTAAAGGGAAATATTATCCATGGGAGTTTGCATTTTCTATTCATGAGTGACCAAGTCATATTCATTGGCTTTCAGAAGATCTCGGGCAAGGGCCGCAAATGTTTTAAATTTAGCAGAGAAGAATTATTCATTTAACAATGAATACATTGTTTGTAGCATAAGGCCGAAGGGAGAGTGAGAAAAAATGGGCAATCACTATCTATCACAATCCTATCTAATTTGATTCGTGACCCATTCATTCTAACAATTAACACAGACACCACAAGTACGTATCCGTCTCCATTCTGAACTTCTACAAAAATACCCCATTTTCACTGGGGGCTTTATCATACACTCATAATGGCAAACATTTCTGGATACATATGATAATTTTCTTTCTTTTTTTTAGAAAAATATATAAAGCTTCACGATTTTATTTTAGAAGAGAAGCTGTCGGAAGTTGAATAGCTTACCAGTTGTATGATATCGCATATATATATATATATATATATATATATATATATATATATATATATATATATATATATAATGAACTCTCCCGTCAAGTTCAACGTATGAGGTTCCGACGAATACAAACTAATTATCTGTATGTCTAAGACGGCATGACTTTTGTGACTGGGTCGAGAATTGCATAAAAGATATATATATATATATATATATATATATATATATATATATATATATATATATATATATATTGACCTCATCTTTGTCGCTATATTACAACGTTTCGGCCGTTGTACGCTCCGGCCTTCTTCAGGCGGTTGTAATGTCAAACTTAACCCTTTATTTTGCTCACTAGGGAAGACTTTTCTAGTTATGTGTGTGTGTGTGTGTGTGTGTGTGTGTGTGTGTGCGTGCGCGTGTGTATTTATGTATGTATGCATGTATGTATTTAAGTATGTAAACCGGTATGTAATAGAAAAATTGTCGAAATCGTGTTACACCATAATTGTCCTTACAACAAAATGCTTAATATTTAAAAAAAAAAAAAAAAATGCAAAACTAATTGAGTTTATTTTTTCCAGGTTTTCAGATAAGATATTTAGCCATTCTGACACCATTTTTAGTCAGAATCACTGAAAAACACTTTGAGCTATTCATCTACACAGAGAAAAGGTTAAAATCGTTTTGTGTCAGGCCTACTGTCTTCACAACTGCGCAATGGTGAGAGAAAAATATCATTAAGGCTTTCAGTAATGGTACCAACATTCATACACTGGCTTCTACTTTTAAAGAACATTCAAGAACCATGAAGAGAACAGATAATGTTTAAAAATGTGGGAACAGTATAGAGGAAAACTAGATGAGGAGGTAACAACAAGAAGAGGGATCATCATTTCAACTTAGAGCTAAAGAGATCAAATAGAAATGATCCAACTAGATCTATAAGACGTTTGGCACGTGAGAGAAAAGTTTCAGCTATGACAGTTCAAAGTGCAGTGAAAAAATACTTGAAAAAGTTAGAGAGGGTGGAGATCATCTGGAATAATTTGGAAAATGATCCTGGAATAATAATAATAATATATATATATATATATATATATATATATATATATATATATATATATATATATATATATATATATATATATTTCAATCATTCATGAGCTTCCAATCCTTAGCTATGATTAATTAATGATGATCATGTCATTTTAATTTATGATCGATTTCATTACAATTCATCTGTTAAGCTTGAAGAGTAATCATATATTCTTATTCCTCAAAGTAGAGTCCAATAGTGTTATAAAAAACTCGGGGAATTCCAGTAAGATAATTTTAATCATTTCTATGATACAGCGGTCCAAAGCTTAATCTGTTAAAGTGGCAACTTCGCCTTTACATCCGCTAAATATATCTAATACTAAGAATAAATGCTTAAAGAGATCAGCCATAAATTAGAATGATGCGACACACTACTGCGCTGGTTGTCCGCACAAAGGTAAAGACATCAGAACTCCCACTTGACAGACATACACAATTAGGAATCTACATTACCATCGGATGCCCACTTAGACGTACAAGAATCTTCACAAACTTACATGCACATAGTTTTAATACACGTGACACAATAAGAACTTATCCAACATGATTGAAAATATCAATGTTTCTGTTTTGTCTCTCAATCAAGTTTTTATAAAAGTGAAAAGTTATGTTAGATTGAAATACGTTTTCTATTTGTTCTTTATTTTATCATCCTGTCGGATTTCGATCCACATTTGATCTGCATTTATATATATATATATATATATATATATATATATATATATATATATATATATATATATATATGAATAATGTATATTTCTGCAGCAATTATTCATCAAAACAAGTAATAAGTTTGATTAAAAAGGACCAAAGAGTGTATCGTGGATCAGATCGTGGATCAGATCGTGGATAAACTGTTCGAAATTCATCTTACTGTTTTATTCAAGCACTTTCAACCGTCTCAATTATTTTCAAGAACTAATGTTCCGTCTGTGTGGTAGACAATATTCCATTGTCTACATCCTGGTATTTTACTGAAAGCTGAATGTATGAAAACGTCTACCCGAAACGTCTACCCTAAACGTCTACCCTTATTTTGTCTAATGATATTCGAAGTGAGGTCTCACTAAGAAAAAAAAAAGCGATTTTTTAAAATGGGATTATATATCATTCATGACTTATACACTTGAGTTTCATGCATTTTGTGTTACTAGAAGTGATATATCACAGGCGTCAATAAACAATGACAACAGACGTCGTCACCATTTAATATTGAAAACTGGACGGTCACAGCAGAAGAGTTGCAAATAAATCTACATGGACGTTGTTAACAGATGAAAACTTAAGACAGATATTAAATCCTTTCGTAATAGCGATCCAAAACCGTGTCAGTAAGTAAACTTCATGAAGGTCAAAATACATACAACGAAAGAATGCAGCAAATCAGAAATAAAAGTCAATCTTGGCTTTGTCTTTTATTGCCAATAAAGCTGTATTATGTCTGATAAAATGTCGTTTTAATAGCCGAGTGATATATGAGCCGAATGGCAAAAAGAACATGAACACAACAAGTCAGTATTTGCGTTTGCTTACAAGTATTTTCCCTCAAAACTGGGATATCATTTTTAATAACAATTAAAAAGAAAGCCGAATAGATTGAGTGTTTTCTTTTTTTATGGTTTATCAACCTTTCGCAAGTTATTGAAAGCCAGAAATTATTTTTGAAATGTAATAATCTTTTGGTGATAAGAATGACTTACTGATACATTGTACTTATTAACCCATAGTTTCCAGTAAAACAAGGTGGATTCATACATTTATCGGGGTGGAGGCATAATGAAGTTGACTAGAATTGGAACTTATTCAAGCTTACAGTACCTGGTATTACCAAACGGTCATCCATCTAGGTGATTGTAAGAGAACCGGCGTTTCAACGTAAAACGACCGAAAGCCAAATAGAAACAACTATATAAAAGCCAAAACAAATTAAAACTAAGCTATTGTGTGAGATTTCATGGAAAGACCAAATAACCAACAATATAAAGCATAACTTAAAAGACAGACAACTTTAGGAATTTAGAATGTTTGTCTAGCCATTGCTCAACGGTATGCACTTGGTGGGTGTATATTTTATGCCCTGATTGATATATATCAATATATATATATGTGTGTGTAAATTATTTTCAGATAAAGTGCATCTGTAAAGAACAAAATTAATAAAAAGACAAAAACCACAATTTTGATCTAAAAATGCCATATATATTTCTGCCTACATCCTGGTATTTTACTGAAAGGTAAATATTTGAAAACGTCTACCCTTATCCTGTCTTATCAAAAGAGAAAAGTCATTTAGTCAGAAGGAAAATCATGGAGAGTGCCGTTATGGAGTCTTGTCAAAATTTATTTCCTACACCACCGTTACTTTCCAAATTAACTTTTCCTCAAAGAATTAATGCTTTCTTAAATCAAAAGAAAACGGTTAATGTTTTTTTTAAGATGTACAGTAAATACGTCCATCTCAAACCATAACAATCTTATCACAATTAAAATATTATTCATTTATTAATAAAACAATATTTCTTGAATATTAATCACTTATTTTTGTCTTACCAGACATTGAATTAAGGCTCTTTGTATCCTCCACATTCAAATTCAATCCGTTCTATGTTTTGATTGATCTTTCAACCACATATTCATGAACGTTCTCCAGTTTAAAACCTTGATAAACCAATGACACCCTTGGTCTTGTAAATAAACACATGCAACAAAATTAATCCTGCATTTGGCTTAATAAAGTACTTAAGGGAACGAAACGCGTGCTAAGAATAGTTTTTCTCTTGTTTTGTTTTTTTCATATATATATATATATATATATATATATATATATAAGTGATCATTTTTAACTAAAATGATGGACCGATGATAAATTGACTGTAACAATGTGTTTAAAATGTAGTAAAACCTTATCTAAATACATAAAATTGTTTCCTTGCGTTTTTAACTTTCAAATAACTCAAAAACTTACTAAAAAATGTGATATTTAAATTATTGCGTTTTTAAGCGTCATTATTCAAAATTTTGGCAGATCTTAGCCAAACAAAGATCCTTCTATGCAAAAGAAATTCAAATAAATATGTTTTATTTTTTTAAATAATTTTTCCTCCATTTTTACCTGATTTTAATAACATAGAACAAATCGAATATTTTCCTATGATTTTAAATACTAAAAACTGGAAAACAAATTAAATTCTCTCGCCTGGTTGATCCTCCAACATGACAGAATAATAAGTAGAAAGCTTGTCCCTTCCTTTGAACGACTTTTGGGACTTAAACTCACTGCAGACCTCAAGTGACACTCTTATATTCGTTCCATTACTAAAGAGGCTGGAAAAATAATCGGTTCCCTCAACCTTTCTTCCCGCTATTCTCTAATTTTACAAGACTTAGATAAAGCCGAAAATAAAATACTGCTACCATATCTGGGCTGGAACTACCCTGTCTTCACTTTCTACACTTGACAGAATTCAAAAGTATATACTCGGCCTTGTGGGTGATTAATTATTTTATGCATCCTACAACCCGTCTCCACAGAGAAAACTTTACAAGCCTTTAGCAACTTTATCGCTGTTTCCATGGAAATTCTTCAGACGACATACATTCCTTAGTCCGACTAATTGTAACCCTCACAGCTAAGAACGGCCACGACATGTACACTGTAGCAATCTTCTCTTACCTCCACCTTCGTATTTCATTAATGAAGAGTAAGTTTCAGTCAAACAGCAGCCTTGTGAAATCTACCATTATCTTACCTACATATCCACATAAAGTGTCTCTCTTACCTGTTACACTTACCATTAGCACAACAATAGATAGATAGATAGATAGATAGATAGATAGATAGATAGATCTGTGGCTTTAGTTATCTCGAAGGCATTTGACATGGTTTGGCACGCTGGTCTTCTACGTAAATTCCAGGGCGATTTTTATTTTTTTTTATTTTCAACTGTGTTAGGGAACCTTACCCATAATAACATAATGGACTATTCCATACGTAATAAATACTGCCCCTCAAGGGAAAGCAGGAGTTCAGCCCGGCTGATCGGTTGAACACACTGCCTACGGGCGGGGAGGAACACGAACGAGGCTACGCCGAACGGCGGAGTCTCTTTCGGGGAGGTAAACCGACCCTGAACCAGTTTATACGGGTTCAAAGGAGATATTTTTGGCCGAGCCCACGGGCTCGGAATCCCACATTAAACCGGCTTTGTGCCACATGATACACTTGTGGAGGGTGAATAAATACCGTTCAGTCCGAAGTCGGGCGACCTGCTGATCGGCTGAACTCTCTTTCCTTTCGGGCGGGGAGGAACCTGAACGAGGCTACGCCGAAAGCCGGAGTCTCTTTCGGGGAGGTAAACCGACCCTCAACACGTTTATACGGGTTCAAAGGGCATATTTTTGGCCGAGCCCACGGGCTCGGAATCCCACATTATACCGGCCTTGTGCCACATGATGCCCTTGTGGGTGGGGGGTGAATAAGTACCGCTCAGTCCGAAGTCGGGCGACCGGCTGTCGGCTGATCGGTCGAACTCACTGACTTCGGGCGGGGAGGAAACCGAAAGAGGCTACGCCGAAAGGCGGAGTCTCTTTCGGGGAGGTAAACCGACCCTGAACCCGTTTATACGGGTTCAAAGGAGATATTTTTGGCCGAGCTCAATGGCTCGGAGATTCTACGTTAAACCGGCCTTGTGCCACATGATGCCCTCATGGGCGGGACTAAATACTGTTCAGTCTGAAGTCTGGAGTGAAGTCCGTCATGATTCTGTCAGTCAGTCAGAGCGAGCGAGTCAGTCAGTCGAGTCAGAGGCTGCTCAAGACCGAGTCTCGTTCAGACGATTACTACTAAAACTGACACTTTCTTCTTCTCTGTATATATTCCTGTTTGTAATATATCTGTGTTATTCCATATCCGTATTCAAGTTCTTCTTTATTTGTTCTGCCTTGGACTATCACCGTGGTACAAGGAACCGGACCATAACAGTGGCGACGAGCGATTCGAACTCATTCGGTGGAAGGAAAAAAAAATTTCGTTTGCCACAGCATAACAGTGATGACGAGGAAACCCCTAAAAAGTAAATACGAACTCTATACACGGAGGACATTTTTTTTTTTTTGCTATCCGTCGTACGTAACAGTGGACGACGATTAAATTCTAAAAAAAAAATTCTTTTCTTGATATCAAATTTCACTGACAACAAAGGGAAGTTTTTTTTGCGAGCACAGGCTACAGAATATCAGGTTACACAAAAAATACGTTAACATGGACGATTTTAAGTCAACCATTATGGAACTTATCAAAATCCAGTTTGAACAACAACAAAGGTACGAACAAAAACATCTGGAAATGTTTGAACAACAACAAAGGTATGAACAAAAACATCTGCAAATGCAAGAATTATTGATACGTGCAATGGCAAATAAGGAGCGAAAACCCGAGAACGAATCAGTTCTCTCTCAAGACGCTATTTAGAGTAATATCGAAGATTTCAAGTACGCACCCCGACGAAGATAAAACTTTTGCAAATTACTTCCGAAGGTACGAAGATCTATATGATTTTGACTGCAAAGATTGGTCAGACGCACGTAAAGTACGCCTTTTATTAATAAAATTAGGCACAGGCGAATATACCAAATTCGTTGATTATACCCTTCCCAGAAAAACAAGCGAGTTAACGTTCAAAGAATCTATAAAACTGCTAACGGAACTTTTCAGCCATAA
Source organism: Acanthosepion lycidas (assembly GCA_963932145.1). Classification (NCBI taxonomy): domain Eukaryota; kingdom Metazoa; phylum Mollusca; class Cephalopoda; order Sepiida; family Sepiidae; genus Acanthosepion; species Acanthosepion lycidas. The sequence continues at coordinate 24,561,436 of OZ010578.1, read as the reverse complement.
TACTTCACTACTCCATAAAAGATGGAAATGCTTGAAACTTACAAAAAATGATAGCGAAGATTACGTAACTTTCGCATCAATTGTTAATAAATATTGTGACGTCTTCAAATTAGCGGAACTCAGCGCTGACAACTTGAAGTGCTTAATTTACGTCCAAGGTCTGGTTTCAACCAAAGACGCAGAAATGAGACATAGAATACTTACTAAATTGGAAAATGAACGAGATCTGACACTTCAAAAGCTAGCCGATGACTGCCAGAGATGCGTCAGCGTAAAAAAAAGACTCTAACGACATAGAACAAGCTGGCATAGCATACATACGAAAAGTACGAAGACAAACAAATTTTCCCTCCTCACAAACAAAGCAAACAAATTTTCCCTCCTCACAAACAAACCGAACTGATTTTCCCGCCTCAAGAACAGGTAAAATAAAATTTTCTAATTATAATCAACATAAAAAGAAACTACCACCAAGCCCATGCTATCGTTGTGGGTCTTGGCATTGGGTTAAAGACTGTACATATCGTGCTAAAACTTGTCTATCATGTAAAAAAATTGTCCACAAAAGTTCTCACTGTTGGTCTAGAAAAGAAAGCAGAATAAGAATTACGAGGACCGACCAAACAGATGAGACTAATATAAGAAAATATGTACAAGTTGAAATGCAAAACAGAAAAGTTAGGTTACAGCTGGATTCTGGCTCAGACTTAACTATCATAAATCTACAAACATGGAGAAAATTGAACAAACCTGTCATGTTAAAAACGGATAAAATTGCTAGATCAGTTACGGGGAGAAAGATAAAATTCGAGGGTGAAATAATCAAAAGCGTAACATTTAACGGAATGGCTAAAAACTAAAAATGTACATCTTAAGAAATGCTGAAAACCTATTCGGGACAGACTGAATGCAAAAATTCGAATTGTGGGATCTACCTATTAGCACCTACTGCCAGAATGTAAAAAGCTTATCAACCGAGGCAGACAAATTAAAAGGAAAACTAAAAACGAGTTTCCCCGAAGTATTTTCGGCAGGTCTCGGAAATGCAAGAAAATGGCAGCTAATATCAAAATAAAGGATAACGTTCAACCTATTTTCAAGAAAAAAAGGAATGTACCGTTTGCGTCAATAGAAAAGATTGACCAAGAAATATCTAAACTCGAAAATACGGGCATATTGAAAAAAGTAGAGTACAGCAAATGGGCCGCACCGACGATCTACGTTAAGAAGAAATCAGGAGAAATTCGAGTTTGTGCTGATTTTTCTACAGGTTTGAACGCAGCAATAAAGGACAACCACTATCCACTACCTAGTCCTGAAGAAGTATTCACTAAATTAAATGGCGGAAAATATTTTTCAAAAATAGATCTAAGTGAGGCCTACCTGCAAAATCTAGTCGATGAAGAAAGTTCAAAACTACTATGCATAAACACACACAAGGGATTACCATTTGGAATTAAAGTATCGCCGGCTATTTTCCAGCAGACAATGGATACGATGCTGGCAGGACTAGAATACACAATAGCATATCTGGATGACATATTGATTAATAGCGAAAGCGTTGAACAACACTGGCAACATGTACAAGAAGTGTTTAATAGAATTCAAAGCTACGGATTCAAAGTGAAAGAAAATAAGTGTGATTTTTTCATGACGGAAATTAAATATCTTGGCCATATAATAAACCAAGAAGGTAGACGTTCAGACCCTGAAAGATCTACAGCAATAAAAAAAGATGCCAGTTCCTAAGAACATAACAGAACTACAAAGTTTTCTTGGATTAGTGAATTACTACCAGGAATTCATACCTCAAATGCATAAACTTCGCGCACCACTGAACGAACTGCTAAAGAAAGAAAAGGTTTGGCAGTGGACAGATCAATGCCAGGAAACATTTGAAAAAATAATCAAGACATTAACATCGGATTTATTTTTGGCACACTATGATCCTAAACTAGAGATTATGGTAGCAAGTGATGCGAGCGCCTACGGTGTCGGAGCATGTATATTACATAAAATGCCAGATGGGACAATAAAACCTATCGCACATGCTTTTCGAACCCTACTACCGGCGGAGAAAAACTATTCACAAATTGAGAAGGAAGCTCTAGCAATTATCTTCGCAGTAACAAGATTCCATAGATACGTCTATAGTAGACACTTTACTCTGCAGACGGATCACAAACCGTTACTAAAAATTTTTTGTTCAAAAAAAGGTCTACGGTGTACACGGCAAATAGGCTACTTAGATGGGGAACGATTCTTCTAAACTATAATTTCAGATTGGAATATTTACCAACGAAAAGAATCGGGCACGCGGATGGCCTGTCGAGACTTATACCAACAAAGACAGAGACATTGGAAGATACGGTAATCGCAGCCCTTAGAAATGAAGAAGACATAAGAACAGTACTATGTTGTACAGTCAGAAACCTCTCAGTCACATTGCAAGACATAAAAAATGACGAATTTATTAATGAAACAAAAGCAAAAATAGCAGAAAAAATGAGCAAATTTCGGACAGTTTTTCTCTATGCGATAATGTGCTACTTTACAACAAAAGGGTTGTAATTCCCAAAACATTACAAAAGAGAATCCTAAGGGATTTCCACAGGGGACACCCGGGTAAAAATAGAATGAAGTCGCTAATGCGAAGCAATGTATATTGGAAGAATATGGATCAGGATATTTCTCAAATAGTGGAAATGTGCAAGGTTATAATTTAGCAGCCAAAGCACCGCGAATCATACATAAGCCTTGGCCAGAGACTGATCTTCCATGGTCAAGAATACACGCAGATTATGCAGGACCAATTGACGGGTTCTACTATTTAATCATAGTTGATAGTTACAGTAAATGGCCGGAGGTGTTTCGTTGCAAAAATCCTACTACAGAAACGGCCATAAATTTCCTCCACGAGCTATTCGCTCGGTTTGGCGTAGTGGACTGCTAAGTAACATATAACGGAACGCAATTCACGTCAGCAGATTTCCAAGAGTTTTGCGAAATTTATCAAGTAAAGCATATAAAATCCCCGCCTTACCACCCAAGATCAAATGGACAAGCGGAGAGATTTGTGGATACTCTCAAAAGAGCATTACGAAAAGCGTACGATGTGCCTACAGCAATTCCTACAGGTATACAGAATAACGCCAAATAATGCGACTCCATCAACATTATCACCAGCAGATACCATGTTTGCTAGGAAAATCAGATCAGCGTTCCATAAATTACTACCAAGTAAAACAAAACAAGTAACACAGTCCTACACACCAAAAAAAAAAAATTCCTCCCAGGGGAAAAAGGTTTTTTTAAGGCATACAAAAATAATACCTCTTGCTGGGAACAAGGGATAATTGAGAAAAGAATTGGTAATATGATCTACATAGTTCAAGGAAAAAAATTCTCACACAGAAGACACGTAAACCAAATAAGGAAGAGACCGTTACAGGATGCTAACGACCCACCTCAAGAAGAGGTATTGAACACGATTTTCGATATAACAAGACCGCAAATAATGCCAGAACCAAGAAAATCGTCTAGAAAAAGAAAATTTACTGAACCTTTGGAAAAAAAGATATTAAAAAACACCTGCTACGCAAAATCTTCGGAAGTGGGGGTGTTAGGGGAACTTACCCATAATAACATAATGGACTATTCCATACGTAATTAATACTGCGCCTCAAGAGGAAGCAGGGAGTTCAGTCTGATCCCACGTTAAACTGGCCTTATGCCACATGATGCCCTCGTGGGGGTGGGTGACTAAATACCGTTCAGTCTGAAGTCGGGCGACCGGCTGACCGGCTGATCGGTTGAACTCTCTGCCTTCGGGCGGGGAGGAACCCAAATGAGGCTACGCCGAAGGGCGGAGTGTCTTTCGGGGATGTAAACCGACCCTAAACCCGTTTATACGGGTTCAAAGGGCATTTTCTGGGCCGAGCCCACAGGCTCTGAGATACCACAGGCTGAGATACCACAGGCTCTGAGATACTACAGGCTCTGAGATACCACAGGCTCTGAGATCCCACGTTAAACCGGCCTTGTGCCATATGATGCCCTCATGGTGGGGATGACTAAATACCGTTCAGTCTGAAGTCGGGCGACCGGCCGACCGGCTGATCGGTTGAACTCTGCCTTCGGGCGGGGAGGAACTCGAACGAGGCTACGCCGAAGGGCGGAGTCTCTTTCGGGGAGGTAAACCGACCTTGAACCCGTTTATACTGGTTCAAAAGGCATATTTTTGGCCGAGCCCACGGGCTCGGAGATCCCACGTTAAACCGGCCTTGTGCCACATGATGCCCTCGTGTGGGGTGACTAAATACTGTTAATTTAATTTTCTTGTTCGTCGACTGGAGTTGTGTATTTTTTTATATTTCTAAGAGAAAATTCGTCTTGCTCATAGTTGATATATATTTATCCTTTGTAGATGTTAATGTTATTGTTTTTATCTGTATGTTCAGTATCTTTATTAGTTACTTTAGAAAGAAATAGTGTATTCTGTTGGTCGATGATGTAGTTAAGAAAACCATTGTTAACTAGCGTCTGTTTTACATTATTGAGTTCTTTAAGGAAAAGGGAATGAGAGGATGTATTACCATGTGCTCACTTTAGGAGTTTTTTTTTATAACTATTATTTTATATCTAAGTTGGCATTCACTCTTAAAATTAAGGTGGCAAGAGTTTTTTCTCGTGGGTTGTTTGTATAATAAAGTAGTGAATCTGTTATTATTGAATTTTACGAGAACGTCTAAGAACGGGAGTTTATTTCTTTTGACTAAGTTCTTAGGTAAAGTTAAGGATAGTGTCTTTTTCGAATGTGTTTTTGAGATTATCAGTTTCTTGTTTGTTTTTCGCTTAAATAAAAATACCGTCTACATAACGGACATATATTTTGGGTTTAATAATTTGTTTAAATATCGTGCTTTCTATATGGAACATATGGTAGATGTAGAAGCACGGGCGGAGGGAATTTCCCATACTAACACCATTAGCTTGGGCCTAGATGTTGCTATTATGGTCGTAGAAAGGGACTTTAGTTATGGAGGCGTGCACTAATTTTTGAGGATATTTGGTTTGATGGCTGGAGATGGAATGGAATTATTTTTATACACAGAGTTAAGGATTATCTCTATGGTTTGATCGAGGTGGTGGTAGTCATAAGATTCTAACAAAGAGTCCTTATATGTTGGTCCCCGTATGTGAGAAGTGCATTATGACGCCAGAAATTTGGAAACAGCATTCTGTACCTATGACTTATTATAATCATCTTTTATGATTTGGGAAATTAGTAAATCAATATCATTTAAATTTTATTTAAATTTTAAAAGGGCAGTCAGTGAAAGTGTATTCCTGTTTTAGGGAGTTTTTTTTTTTTACAATGAAATAGAATAGATTTCCAGTGTGCAGCAAAGGAGCCAGTAAAGGACTTGTTTTTTTTATACAGGCAATAGCATCGAAGTTATATAAAAATGGAAGCCTTTATCAAAGGCAACGAAATTAATTTCAAACGTAAAGGTATATGAGTTTTATAATTTACGATGGCTTTAATTATGTAAAAAAGGGGGACTCTCTTCCTACAATTATATGCGAAAAAGAAGACAAAGCACACACACAAACACACACACACGTATATATATATATATATATATATATATATATATATATATATATATCATATATTTAAAAATATGATTCCAACTCGCTACATAAGAGGTCTCATGTTTCAAAACAAGAGCCGAAAACATCAAAATAATATTTGAATTAACTTGAGTTAGAGTAGGCTCTGTTCCATCTTCAAGCGAAAATTTTTGGGGAATGACTTATTTTCGAATTTACGAGTTTTAATAGTATAGTCAGAATTGAAATCGAAAATTTCCATGGTAACATCAAAGGCGGATTGTTTAGAATAGGCAGGGGTGGGGTGTTAATAATTATTATATATATAAATATTATTTTGATGTTTTCGGCTCTTGTTTTGAAACATGAGACCTCTTATGTAGCGAGTTGGAATCATATTTTTAAATAAATAATTATATTTATGCTCTACTTTCGTATCGAGCACTATTTTTAAAAAATAATAACAAAAATACTAAGGAACTTTGGATTATTTAACAAACCAGTTTCTTTCCTATTTTCTACAATATTTTCACACACACACACACATATATATATATATATATATATATATATATATATATATATATATATATATATGTATGTATGTATGTATGTATGTATGTGGGTGTGTATTTGCACTACTGTTCAAAAACTAGACCTGGTAATTTTTAAATTGTCCCCAAAAGTAGTTGTCTTGTACTTTAAAGAAGAGAAAATTATTATACATGATAAGTGACACAAATTAGAAATTTTATTATAACAAAAAGAAAAAACATTCTAAGATTAAATTTTGCTCTATTCACTCTTCTGTCTAGTTTATCCCATGCTACTTCTGGGAGTAGTTTCAAACTTTTAAACTGTAGTATGTATATATATATATATATATATATATATATATATATATATATATATATATATATATATATATATATATATATATATATATAGTAGCGGCCATAATATAAGGAACGGAAACAACAAAGACATAAATATGTGCATTACTTAAAAAGTAATGCATGATTAGCAATGAAATTGTTACCGAATAAAGATTAGGGTGTAATGCATAAAAATTATACAACGTTACAAAAATTTACATAATAGTTTTTTTTTAAATAAAAGATTAAATGGAACAAAGGAAATAAGCTACTGGACAAAAGTTAAGGAACGATGTTAATAATTTGCATAAACTTTTAATTTACATTGTTAAAAAACTCGATGGAGCTTCTCAACAATAAGTAAATGTTCATTTATTGTTAGGACTTTATTTTTAAACAATATAGCAAATTCTACACGCAAAACGAAATTTCTGATATTGTTCATAGGTCAAAAAGTGTCGTTCATCGTGTAATTAGCAGGTATAGAACCGATAAAACGTTAGATGAAAAACTAAAAACCGGTAGACCTCCAAAAACATCGCAAAGAGAAGATCGAAGAATTGTTAGAATATCTACAAAAAACCGTTTTGAAACTGCTACATCAATTGCCTGTAAATTTAATGAAGAGACAAATAATAAGATTTCAAGGAAAACGGTTGCTCGCAGGTTAAAAAATGCAGGATTGCATGCCCGTATCCAGCTTCGGAGCCTCTCATTTCAAAGCGAAACCAAAGGGCACGCCTGGAGTATGCGAGAGAACATGTTGTCTAGACTGACGCACAATGGGATACATTTCATTTCAGTGACGAGTCCAAGTTTACTATATTTGGTTCTGAGGACAAAACTTACGTACGCCGTAGAACATGTGAAAGACTGTCTTCTCAATGTGTCAAGAAAACCGTTAAATTTGGTGGCGGCAGTGTGATGGTGTGGGGAATGATTTCATCTGCAGGAGTTGGCCCTATCATCCGCGTAGATGGTAATATCAATGCTGAGATTTACAAAAGGCTTCTCCAGCAGCATGTGGTACCAAGGTTACACCATAATCTTTATGAATCTCCTATTTTCATGCAGGACAATGCACTTTGCCATAAGGCTAGGAAAGTAATGGCTTTATTTGAAGAAGAAAGAATCGCCCTAATGTGGCCACCCCCATAGCCCCGACCTGAATCCAATAGAAAATGTTTGGAAGATAATTGGAGAAAGGGCTCAGAAAAGAAACCCGAAAAACCAGGATCACCTATGGGAGTTATTGAAAGACGAATGGGAGGAAATTACTGCTGATTTTTGCAAGAAATTAATTAGATGATGTGGTCGACGATGCAGAAAAGTCATTGAAAATAAGGGGATGTTTACCAAATATTAAATTTTGTTGATATTTTGTTCACAGTCAAGGATTAACAAGATCGTTCCTTAAATTTCATCCAGTAGCTTATTTCCTTTGTTCCATTTAATCTTTATTTAAAAAAAATTATGTAAATTTTTGTAACTTTGTATAATATTTATGCATTACACCCTAATCTTTTTTCGGTAAAAAATTCATTGCTAATCAAGCATTATTTTATAAGTAATACACATATTTATGTCTTTGTTGTTTTCGTTCCTTATATTATGGCCGCTACTGTATATATATATATATATATATATATATATGTATATGTGTGTGTGTATACATATGTGTGTGTATATATATGTGTGTGTATATATATATATACATATATATATATATATATGTGTGTATGTGTGTGTATATATATATGTGTGTGTATGTGTGTGTATGTGTGTGTATGTGTGTGTGTGTCTGTCCACCTTGCACGTATCTCGTTACATGTACAGCTGTCGCCACTGTTAAAGCACATGACTCACACCGTAACGATCCTCACATCCATTGTTTGATCTCTTTAAAGGGTCAGTAAATTTCTCCGAATGCGATTTTTCTCGGATAAAGGATTTCTATGTCAGCTCAGCTTTCTATGCAATTCCATATCAGATGATATTTTATCAAATTGATATCTGTAGTAAATTAAAATGATTATGGCTGTTGGCATGAAGATTAAATCATTGAATGCTCCTGTCATTTCAGGAAGTAGGTGAACATGGCTCTCCACAGATTCACTTTTTTATTTTCTGCTGTTATTACTTCTTAGGGAAAGATAATGAATAGTTTCTCATTGTTTTCTCGATTACCAACCAAGACTAGAGTGGCCAGTTTACTTAGTTATTTAATCTATACGTAAGAATCAAATAGAAAAGAAGAGTTGAATTCATGTTTTGTTTTTCGAGGGTGTGAGTGTGAAAGTAACAGACTAATTCTGACGCTACATCCACATCTACTTTGCCATGCCACCAACCTGTATCGTAGTTAACCAACATTATAAAATATGTCATATTCATTTTGAAAGGAGACTCGTATACTTATAGTATTGTGTAAAAGTCTGTGTCCCCTCTTAGAAGCGACTATGATTATTCAATAGTCGATACCAAGTTCTAAATATTTCTGTACACTTTCTCTGTTCGTGACAAAAGATAACATTAAACTAGATAGGATTTTATTTACATTATTTATATTATTCGGACTGTTGTCCTCATTTTTATTGCCGCGACATTTCGGCCGTTGGACGCTCCAGTCTTATTCACATGATTGAAATTTCGAACTGAACCCTTTATTTGGTCCACCGGGGTAGATTATTCCAATAAAGGGTTCAGTTCGAAATTCCAATCATCTGAAGAATATACAAAAGAATACAATTACAATACCTCATCTAAGAAATATAGACATATATAGATAGGATTTTGTCTCTTAAATATTATTATTAATCTTTTCTTATAGTTGGTTAGATTTGGTGGCATCTTCCCAATAATCATATTTAATCTGTTTGATCGACATACGGAAGGCGGGAAATAGCGAATGTCATCGTAGAAAAGAAATAATTCAAACAAGTTGTTAACTTAAATGCAGCTCAAATAGCAAATCACTTATGTGAAATCTTTGATCTGAGTTTAAGACTTCCACTCAAATAAACGATCAATACATAAATGACCATCGTGCAGATAACTTTTGAAGTGAAAATATCTTTTTCCTTACAGATTATTCTTCTGTGGCTATTCGTAGATTTGCTTTTTCGTTGCATGTAGATGAGTCCATTTGAAAAGATGAAAGACATGAATAAAACAACAGCAGCTAAGTAAAAGACATCGTCAAAAGACTGAGTTGCTTCGTACAATGAACCTGAAAAAAAAACATCAGAAAACGTTTTTACATGTCTAGTACAGACAGCACTTCTTCATTTAAAATTCTTAAATGCAGTTACTCTGTACAGCCGGCTTCCGTTTCAACGACTTAGCCGCTGGACGAGCCGGTCGCTAAATGGGAAGCTGTATCTAACCGCCATTTCAGGCATACTACACATGTGATGGTTTTATTCCAACCAGCTTTAATTAGCTTTCATGTCACTTTTGCACCTTTTGTAACATGTCTAATTTCTTTCTAAATGGAGTCAACATTAAACGTAAGAAACAAATTCGAGAATCAGCTCAATATGTCATACGTGGCTTCGGTTTGCATAAAGTACAAATAAATGTTTATTTATTGTCACTTTAGTTCGAAATTTTACCAAACAATTGTCCATGGTATCTTTTGCAGCCTGCGTAAGAATGAGATTTTTGGCCGGGGGTGGGATATGTTTTCGAGTCCTGGACCAATAATCCGAAGGCTAAAATCATCAAAGTATTTCACATATTTAGGTCAATGTAAATTATTCCTTGGTCGATTATTGCCATGTTTTCATTTGGTCTTAATGAAACTTTACTTTTCTTCTCGACAGTGGAAAATTGTTTTAAGATATAAATTCAGAATGGAACTTCTGAAATCATTTTTCACATGCTTAGTGATTGGCACTCTGCATAACATCCACAAATCTTTCTTTTGTTTGAGTTTTAAAATAAAAAAAAAGCATAATTTTCTGAAAATGTTATTCTCTTCCATTTTGAATGTTACCAAGAAAAATTAGCCAATTTTGCCAATACTTTTTGAAAATGGCCGCTGATTATACTTTTAGAAGTTACGGTCTGTTCAGGAGAAGCTTTTTAACATTCAATGCTCTTACCAAAATCAACCGGTAAAATCAGAAATAAAATATGGTGTTATGTGTGAAATAAAGTTGAATATAAAAACTTTATTCTGTGTTATATTTATTGCTTTTCTCTAGCATACCAACTCGCAAAAATGCACACGCACAGACACACACACGCGCGTACGCGTGCACACACACATGTTATTATAAATAGGTTTAATTATTTTATTAATTTTTCTAGTCAAATTTTATGTAAAATGTTTAACTAAATATATTAAATAAAAGAAGTAAAAAGTAAATTTATAAAAAACGTTTGTGTGGAGACACGGTGGAGTAATAAGTCACGACTCGGATTGAAGAATCGGAAAGCTGAGTTCGAATTACAGTCGAGTTCATTACATTCACTTGAGAAAGGTATGAAACCATCTCTTCTCCACCCAGCTGTGGGTTAATAGCATGACAAACTGGGTTCTATACCCTTGGTTGAAGGAAAACTCTGAATTCTCAAGCCTGGAGAATTATCATGTCTTCGTCAGCCTTAAGAAATCTAGCTTGTAGGTCCAGCCTCTGTTATCTTCAAAAACAAAACCTCACGCGTCGTCTGAACGGATTTCCCTTTGAAACTGTGAAAGCTGAAATAGTTACACAGACCACTGCAGATACTTAGTAGAATCTGCTGATAGCAGCATGCATCATAAGATTAGCCATTTTCTAAGGCCTGCAAGGGCTTACTTGATGAAAAACTTGCATTGAAGCAGAGATGATAGCCCAACGGCAGTCCCTGCTAACACACCTATTGATGGGACGCATTCAAATCCCATCGGCTCTAAGTTTACAAACCACCAAATATCACCTTTATACTCTACACCAGCGCTTGTTGGACAAACCACGTCGCAGATTCAGGCAGATCTGTTAGGCGACACTGCAGACCACATCGCTGTAAACGTTCCACAGAGACTGGGCTTGCAATAGAGTAAATTTCCTCCTCCATGTTTCATTTAAGACAGGGTGATGTTATATTTGCACACAGTCTCATACATTAAATCAACTAAAAGTTCCTTCTACCTCTCTAATATTTTCGATTAATTAATCTCCCTTTTTGACTACTCTCTACCAGTGTCCTTGCTTTTGTCTTTAATCTGGTGCTATTCAGGGCATAACATATCCTAAGAGTGGGTGCAGCCTACTCTAGCAACTAGTCATGGCAAGAACTAACCAGAACTTATGTTCGACTTACATGCTAAAACATTATATTTTAATCATAAATATACAGGTTATCCTTCTCAAAATTTGCATAATTTAAAATGTGAATATATGAGTAACTACATATCCCAAGCGAATGAAATAGGATTCCTGTTGAACAATAAAAGATTTATTTATCAAAATTCGAAAAGATATTTAAAGGAATGTAGATTTTATAACCAATTTCCCAAAGCTTCACAAAACGTTAATATGCGTACCCCCTGTGAAGCGACTCACATCAAGTCGATAGTTCAGTACCTGCCAAACACGATGTATCAAATCTTGTGTTAAATTCCCAACGCTTCAATGATTCTCTGCTTAAGTTCAACTAGGTTTGTAGAAAGAGAAGGATATGGATCTGTCCCTTCATATATCTCCTTAATAAAAATCACTAAGGTGCTAAGTCAGGTGAACGCAGTGACCATTTCAAGAGCATTCATCGTCATTATCACTGGTACGCCAAGTTTATCTTGGTAGATTCTCATTGGGATAAGCCGACACAGTCAACTTAGTTTTATACATTTTGTCAAAATTTAAGATTATTTGAGCAAGAATTTTCCATGTTATTAGACTACAAAATGATGTTCATTTTGTTTGGACGCCCTGAATAGATTCACTCAATTCTAAAATTCATATTTACTTATCTATTTTTGTTTTTACTATTTAGAGAAAGCAATCAATTTTTAATCATATTATGAAAAGATATATCAATAATTCTTTTTATGAGTTTTTTAACTGTTCTACAGCAAGGAGAATTGTGAAAAAACGCTTAAAATAATGAGATTATATGGTTGAAGACATGACTCACCTGAGATCAATGAGATGATTTGTGCTATACCAATCAAAAGACACAAGGGAGAATAGACTTTGTCCAGTTTTTTAAGCCCTAAGATTGAAGCCACAAGCACAACTTTAAAGGCAGAACCAAATCCTACAAAACAAAAATAGAATATTTCTATCTTAATTCATTTGTTGAGGAATTACTAAAATACGGTCTTCGGTTGCACAAAGAATGACATCTGTCGCCAAACATTTGAAAATATAGGAACCTCTCTGAAATCAAAGATCAGAGACTGTTGCCTGCATTCATCTTCTCAAGCTCTTTTTATGCTTGTGATTTTTGGAAGTTAACACAAGAATTAGAGCGAAAACTCCGATCATAAGAAATGAAATGCTACAGAATCATCCTAGGTAATGTCAGCGTAGAGTAGATTATAAATAAGCCAATGTGAAATGTTATCGTATAAGAAACAAAACCATTGACAGACCCTGATATCCACCGCCAAGAAGATGAGACTGAAAGGTGAGAGCCAACAGTATTTCTACTGGCATCCTAAAAGGTACCTTGTAAAGTAAAAGAATGAGACAGTCAGAGGTAAAAATGAGCTAACAACGATAAACTACATCCGACAGAAAGACATCTGATCGGAAAGTTTTAAAGAGTGTGGAACCATCTCTTAATTCCTTTTGTTCCCAGATCCACGCTGACCCGGGTTGGAATCACCTGCTCGGGTCCCAGATATGGTCAAATAGTTAATCCCCAAACCGGGGTCTAAACACTATGGAAGTATGGAAATATATTTTTATATTGAATGTGCCGGCAATAAATTTTCAGAGTAAAAAATTACCAGCAATACGTTTTTGTATGGAAAAATGTTACTATCAATGCATTTTTATAAAAAGAAAAGATAGTACCGTCAATACATTTTTGTAAGGAAATAATATTGCCGGTAGTACAGTTTTGTAAGAAAAAATATTGCCAGCAATGCATTTTTATTTTAAAAAGAGCTAGTACCACGTAAAGAAAAATTGCCAGCAATACATATTTGTAAATGAAATGTCTAATGCTCCAAGGGAAATTAAATTTCAGAATTAAATGACTGAAAATGTGTTGATATACCGTTAAAGAATCAAAACAAAGAAAACATTTACAGATACTCAGATATAGACATGCAACGGAGACATTTGGAGGGAGCTGGTCAGATTCTCAGACCACAACCAGGCATAGGACTGATGATGATGATGATGATGATGATGATTGATGATTTTCCAACAGTTTAAGATATTCGGTAACTTTCACGTAATTCTGAACCAATCTGTTTATTCAATCCATCATGAAATATTCTCCTCGTTCCACTATCTACTTGATATCCCATAATATTTAATTCCTTTTTGTTAATTCATTCATTTATCACCGCTTCTGCTTCTTCTATCAAAGCAGAACTGATGGATGTTACTCCTTGAAGTAAGGATTGATCTCACGACCACTAGATAACCAACATTGTTATTCTTCAATTTCTTTAACATTATTCCACTGCCAGATTGGAAGATGGTTAGATGGATAGGACATTTGGCTAAGCCTATGCATTGTTCTGGCGATGGTTATTTCAGTCATATGATCTGGTCAGGTTTGTGTCCTCTGATTCAAACAAATAATCCGAAGAAGACGCATGGGTACAGCGGTCTAAACGTCGTAAGCAGAAATAAACGACTGACAAGAGAATGAGGCCAGAAATGGTTGCATTTCTTGAGACAAAAACGAAGTAATTATACTTGCTTGTAAATACTGACCTGTGCAAATGGCGAAAAGAGATGCAGCCAAAGCGAACAAAGAGAATGAATAGCAGAATGTAATGGCGACGGAAATGAGTGACATGGCAAGAGTTGAAAACATCAGAATGTAGGTTGTAGGGATGTGAATCAAGTCAGCAAGAATTCCAACAACGATTTGGCTGACTGCAAATACTGCGCCATAGATCGACATTAACAAGGCTGCTTCTTTTCGATTTAGTCCAACGTCATCAACTTTTATAGGAAGATAGAGTAAAACAACTTCGCACACTGACAACAAAATTAGAAAAAAAATCATTCAATTAGACAGAAATTTGTAACATTATTTTCAAAAGATCTATTTGTATAAATTATATCTTTCTTATAATTATCAACCAGTTCAGCTTATAAGGAGAAATATACAACGTTTGGCAAATATCTCAACAACGATTTAAATTAAATAAATGTTATTATTGATTTTGTTGAATAACGTACTCATTATCCTGAGGACAGAGCTACATATTGTGTAACTATATATTTTTTAGATATTAAAACGTTACAAGCATAAACGTAGCTAAAGGTTTCACTGTGATTTTATTATTATTATTATTATTATTATTATTATTATTATTATTATTATTATTTGTGTATGTTATATTTCCTGCTTTGTATCCTGTAGAGCCGGGTCCAAACTATGGTCCTTAGGCCCTATAAGAGAATTGTCATTTAATTGATACCACTTTTCTTAGTATAGGGGACGTTTCTAAGAGCACAATCTTTTGGGCAATTTGTATGCTGTGACACTTATTAAAATTGTCTATTCCCTTTCTCACAAGGCCCAGAGCTCCAATTATTGTTGGTATAGTCTCAGTCTTCATTCCTCACATCCTGTTAACCTCGATCAATCTCCAAATTCTTGTATTTGGCCAATTTCTCGATAATTTTTATGGAGATGTTTCTCTTAGATGGTACTGCTATATCGATAAGAATACATTTACTGAATTTCTTGTTTTTATGAAAATATCAGGTCTGTTGGTTTTTATTTCCTTATTAGTTTGAATTGACATGTCCAAGAGGGTATTTACATCGTTTGGGTTACTGCGTCTACATGGTGCTCAAACCATTTTACAATGGTTTTGATTTTGTGCATATCTTCCAGTGCACGTATGTCGCTACATTGTTATATCTGGGTATATTCATTTTTTGCCAGTTCCGGACATCCTGAGATAATATAGTCGACAGTTTCATCATATTTTCCGTAGATCCTGCAATTCGCGTTAGTTTCATTCTTGATTATGTGACAGTGATAGGATCTGTTTGCGAGAATTTGGTCCCCAGCTGCAATAATTAAGTCTTCTGTCTCAGCTTTCAAGCCGCTGTTGATCAGCCACTGTTTTGTTTTCTGTTGGTCCACATCGACTTCTTTCATTCTTTGTATGTATTTGCAATACGAGGCCTTGTTTTCCCAGTTTTTTTGTAACTTCATTTGGCCAAGTTGTTTTGCTTTCTTCTTTACCTGTTTGACATAGATGGTATTCGCTTCGTTTCTTTGTTGCTAGGGTTTCAGGAATATTAATCTGTTTCTTGAAGAGTGAAGCATCTTTGTTAATGGAGTGGATTTAGTGTTGTACTATTTGTAGGAGTGGGTAAGTGGTATGTTTCCAATCCAATTGTTATAGTTTTTAGTGTTAATTCAAGTTGGGTTAGAGTACAGACTGTCAACATCTGATTTCAGGTGGTGCATTTTCATTGAGGTAAGCATTTTTCTGGTCTTGGGATATATTCTTTTAATGTCAAACAACTCGCATCTAATAATGTTGAAGCTGTTTGTTACTACGGGTATAGCTAAGGTGTTGATCGCCTTCATTTTACTGGTCCCCATTTAGTTCGTTTTCTATTATCAAATACATTCTCCTATAATATTCTTTTCGGATCTTTATCTTCATAATTAAATGCTTTATACTGCCTCTTTCATTAATTCGAAATATTTTTATATACCATCTTGGTCTAGTTTCTTAATCTTCTTGAGATCTAAATCAATAGATTTCGTTAGTTTACCGCCATTTAAGGTGGATTTGACACATTTGACAATACCAAACTCCATCCTAATGTGTTCGCTGAAGATTTTGGCAAAGGTGAGTAGTTTCTTTTTTTGCTGCTGCTGCTTGGCAAACGTTTTAGGATCATTCATATAGAATAGATGATTCAATGACTTGTATCTGTAGCTACTATTTTTCATTAGACAGCGAAGTAGAACTAATGCAAGGCAGAAGAGTAATGGTGATAATGCATCTCCTTAGAAGATCTCACCTTTGATGTTGATTGGTTTTCATGCTAATGGCCCGTTTTTATCGTTCAGGTATAGTGTAATCTTGCAGTGTTTCATGATCTCCCTTATAAATTTGACCGCTGTGGGGCATACTCTGTATATATTTAGGTTCATCTCTATCCGTGTGTGTGGTACACTGTCGAACTCCTTTCTGTAGCTGATGCTTGCTGTCGATAAGTTTCTTTTCTTTGTTTTCACCTCTCCGAATACTTTATTATTGATAATTAGTTCGTCCTTGACTCGAAACTCCCTCTTTTACATCCCTTTTGTTCTGCTGGAAGTAAATTATTTTTCTTAAGGAAGTTGTATGACCTCTCGGTTATAATATAAATAAGGATCTTGTACATTGTTGTTAGGAAGGTAATGAGCCTATAGTTCTTCGTATTTTGTTTCTCTTCTGTTTTAGGGATTAAGTATATTACTCCTAACGTTAGCCATTCGAAGCATTTTTCTGGGTTTATGATTATATCATTGTACGCCCTTACGAGGTCTTGCTGGGTGCTAGATAGGCTTTTATCCAAAAATTCCATATTCAGTCTATACCTGGTGTTTTCCAGTTTTGGGTTTTGCAGATGGCAGCGGTTGTTTCAGTAATATTGATATCTGCACATTTTCGACATAGTACTTAAACGGGTATCCACCGAGCCTTTTGAAATTGTCTTTAGAATTTCGCTAATATCTAAATCGAAGTCGTGTCAAGCTTTTTTGTCTACGGCCACAGGCCATTTGATCTTTTTTTGAAATGACTCAGATGGTAATTCTGGAGATACTTGTGCCTCTGCTAGGAAGAACTGGGCTCTGTGGTGAGCTTCCCGGCTCTGCGTTTCCTGCGTCTCTTCAGGAGAATTACCTGTGCGCTGCAGCTGGCTAGTTTCCAATTGGCATTTCATTTTGGCTTGATGGATTTTTAGGCCGCGTACATTCTTGCATTTTTTCCCGCATGGGCAAGTCATAATCATTGTCCGTGGGTTAGATACTTGGTTCGTCTCCGGTTGATCCGTCCTACTAGGGATCTCATTCTCCCCCCTCTCGGGATCCCTTGGGGGCATTTATTCTTATTTGTGTCTGTAGCCAAATTTTGATCTGCATACCGGGTAGCTAGCCCAGGAATGCTTTAAATTGTGGTCTCTCCTCACCGTCAATTGACTTTCCAATTTGTCATCTAGTCTATTCCTAGTAGTCATCCGGCCTTTCCCGGACGTCACTGTCTTGACAGGAAAAACTGCTTTGAATATACGCTCTTTTAGCGCTAGAGGGCGTCGTCAGTGATGTTCTAGAAAAAATATAGACAAGTGTTGTCTATTTATTTTATGTAAATTCTTTTCATAACGTCTGATAAGCTTAATAACATTATCATTAAACGAAGAAAGAAAGTCACAATATTGATCCATATTTTTTAATCCAATCTAAGCTTTCGGCTTACATAAGCCATTGTCAAAGATGTCAATTACTGTACAATATATTAAGTAATATACGGACAAGACGAACAATAAACACGTGCATATAAGAAGCTAGAAGCGAAAATCGCACCGCAGCTCATGACGTCACACATGACCACGCGAGAGTGAATTCGAGAAGTATTAAGTATGGGAAGCTGTTGGTATAAACCAATGGCTTCTGTTACCAATTATAGACATTTAAGGATATTTGTAGAGATTCCATAGTTGATTTTGTTTAGGTGAGATTTTAACTGTTTGATGTATATAGCTTCAAGGATTTTTAGTTTTTGTTTATTTTTTTCATGTTTAAGTATAATTGTGTTTTTGATAAGGATTTTACGGAATTGTGTGTGTGGCCAGGCATGTTGTTTTAAATGCCTAACAATGTTAGAGTTTTCATTCAAATGTAGTGTCAAGCGTCGTGAAAGTGAGTTTGTGGTGTGACCAGCATAAATCTTATTTAATTCGTTGGAGATACAATCTCCCAATTTATAAACTATGTTGGCTTTTTTCAAATCTCTAACCGGGGGAGAAAAATCATTGAGAAGTATTAAGTTGAATATACTAGATTTAGTGTAGTATAGGATTAACTTAATTTTTTTCGCTAGGATCTGTTGTTTATATATTAGTATTCACTAAGTTTTTTAGTATATTTTCATCTTGTTTGTAATTAGTACGAATTTGATTACTATATACGATATTAATATATTTAAGATTAGTAGAAGCAGTATTATGTACTATTTGTTTAGTATTGAGATTTCTAAGAAAGTATCTTATTTTTTCATCAACTATATAGTTTGGAAAGCTATTATGTCTGTTTTATATTCTTTAGTTCACTGTAAAAAATCTGTTTTGTGGATGAATTAGTTTCTGCATGGTGTATTAGATTCTTTATAATTGCTATTTTGTAGTAATATGGGCATTCACTCTTGTAGTTAAGTGTACATGAATTTATGCTTGTAGGTTTTTTGTATGGCGAAATAGTAAATTTGTTATTATTTGTGTTTCTCAATATGTCAAGGAAGGGGATTTTATTAGTAGTATTGAGTTCATATGTGAATTTAAGGACAGAATTATTTTGGAAACGTTTTTGAAGTTGAAGTATTTCATCTGTATTTTTAACTAACATAAGAATATCATCAACGTATCTGAGGTAGATGGATGTTTTTTTTAAATCTGTAAATATCTTATTTTCGAGGTTCGACATGTAGAAATTGCTAAATGTCGGACCCAGTACTGAGCCCATGGAGACACCATCACGTTGTATATATATATATTATTATTATGATCGAAGAAAGGGACTTCAGTAGTACAAGTTAATAGTAGTTCCAGTAATATATTAGGATTAATTGTAAGTGGGGGTAAAGATGAGTTACTGTATATATTTCTTATAATTATGTCAATATTTTCACTAACAAGGACATTGGTAAATAAGTTTTCAAATCAAGTGAAGCTATGATTTCATTGTCGGGTTTTTCACTTTTTAGCATTTGGATTACTTCTAATGTTGACTTAACACTATATTTACTAGGAAGGTAGGGAGTAATAAGTTGGTTAATGTATTTTGTTAGATGATATACAGGAGTTGGAATTTGCGATATGATACGACGGAGAGGATAGTTAGGTTTATGTGTTTTTATAGTGCCGTATATGTAACCAAGTCTATAATCACCAACAATTTTAGGGAGTTTTAAAGAGTTCTGTTCAGCATTATTAGCATTAATAAGTTTATTAAGCTTTGAAGTAACTTTCTTCGACTAATGCCGTAATGAGCAAATTAATATATATATATATATATATATATATATATATATATATATATATATATATATAATACGTTTTTGAGAAAAATAATCGCTTTCATTATATAATAGTTTATCTTTTTTTAAGAAGAAGAATTTAAATAAATTATTATTTATAGTCACATAGATTTAAATTAAAATCATTTATATTTAAGTTGAAGTATATATACCTGAAAATGAAATAAAACTGAATAAACACAAAATAAACACAAAATAAACACAAAATAACAATAAAAATTAAATTAATATCAAAAAGGAAATAAATAATTACATAAATTCATTTAAAAAATATTTACGTAAAGATTCATTAGGGAAAAAATACGCTGAAATATTTACATTAAATCCGTTATACATTTTACTTTTCCAGGGAGCCTCGAAAAATACGTCGTATCTCCTCAGATTCCAAACGTTGCCATTCTTCTTCTTTTTCCCTTTATTATTATTATTATTATTTTTATTTTCTTTGATTTCTAGCGTTTACACATTTCTTTCCGGGTGCCGCCCAGGGACCTAAGGTTAGAAATGGCATCATGACACTTTCCACTGACAAAAAAATATTACATAGATAAAGCCCTTCGTAAAGTGTGGGCTGTACTTGTCAGAACAATTTTTTATCTCACTGAGGCATGGACTTCCAGGAATCCCTACAATTAGTCTACTGCAATCTTTTCCAACCAGTCCTAGGGCTCCAACTACAACAGGGATTGTTGATGTTCCCATATGCCACATTTTTTAGATTTCTATTTCAAGCTCCTTGTATTTTGACAGCTTTTTGAATATCTTCAAAGATACATTGCAGTCAACAGGGACTGCCATATCAATAAGAAGACACTTTTTTTGTTTGTGGTCTTTAATAACAATATCTGGGCGGTTGGCTTTGATTGTTCTGTCAGTGTGTATTGTGTTGTCCTATAGAATTGTAACAGGTCCTATCTCCGTAACCGGGTCTGGGTGGTGTTCATACAATTTTCTTTCAGTTTCGTTCCCGTAGAAGTTGCAGATTTTCCAATGCAGATATTGGCCCACTCTGTCATGCCGGGTTTTATATTCAGTGGGTGCAAATATAGTGCAACCTGATACAAGATGATCAATCGTTTCTGGATATTTATCACAGAATCTGCATTTTGGGCTGACACAATATTTTAGTATATGTGCTTGATAATTCCTAGTTAGCAAGCATTGGTCCTGTGCAGCAAGGATAAAACCTTCAGTTTCAGATTTCAACCCTGCACAACGTTGCCTCTGATGGGTACGTGTTTTGTCTACATCAGCTTGTTTGGTACGGGCAGAGTATTGGCCATGAAGCGGTTTATCTTGCCATCGCTTCTGTATCTGATAGGTTGCATTCGTCTTTGCTGTCTTTTTTAAGTATTTTGCAGTTTCAGCCGGTGTATTGTGCTGTACTTGCATCTCTACGCCCATTTGAAACTTCATTTTGAATTTGTTGGCTTCTTTTATTACGGAGTAAAGACGCTTACTACTTTCATATTCCTTGACGCATACCATCATCCAGTCTTCTGTAGTTTCCAAGTATCTTTTGTTGTAGTTTTGTAGGAAAGTAGAACTAATCCTCTGCCTCCTTCGGATCTGGGCACATACAGAGGATCAACATCAGCTTTGGGATGATGCATGCGGTAGCAAGTGAGAAGCTTTCTCGTTTTGGCGTCGGTTCGCTTAATTTCAGCTATGGTCCAGTTAAGGACATTAAAGCTGTGTTGCACCACAGGGACAGCCAATGTGTTTATGGCTGATATTCTGTTTTTGAGTTTAGCTCAGTATTTAGTACCAGACGTACACGCCTGTAGTACTCTTTTTCCTTCATTTGAGGGTGTTGTATGCCATCTCCTTCGCTAGGTACTTATAAGCTTCATCATGCTCTATTTCCCTAATCTTTGTGACAAAATTTAAATCTATTGAGGGTGTTTCTGTAATTCTACATTTCTTGAATGTTACTTTTGCACATTTATCTAATCCGAAGTCCATACCTATGTCGTCACTGAAGTATTTTACAATATTGAGGAGGCCTTTCAACTCATTGTCGTCTTTGGCAAAGAGTTTGAGATCATCCATGTAGAGTAGGTCAATGAATATTTTCATATTTATTTTGTAACCATAGCTACTGTTGTTCAGTTCATGCGTAAGAGGGATTAAGGACAAACAAAACAGAAGGGGTGACAGAGAGTCTCCTTGAAAGATTCCACGTCGGATATTCAGACGGTTGGATATGGCAGTGCCCCCGGTGTGACTAAGGTATAGTTTGGTGTTCCACATTCCCATGCTGTGCTTAAGGAAATTTAATACCACAGGGGAGACTTTGTACATTTCCAAAGTCTTAAGTATCCAAGAATGCGGAACACTATCAAAGGCTTTACGATAATCAATCCACGCTGCGCTGAGATTTCTACGTCGTTTCCTGCAATTTTCCAGGTCATTTTATTTATCAGTAGTTGAAGAATGCTGTTTGTTTCGAAAAAGGAATAAGTACGGTTCGTCAGTACAGACGTGATCAACTTATACGTTGTGGAGAGACATGTTATCGGTCTATAATTTTTCGGGTCGTCTGTTTCTGTTGTTTTTGGTATGAGGTATGTAATACCTTCAGTAATCCATTCCGGGGTTTTATTGGGATTATTTACAAGCGTTGATAATGTTTTTGCAAGAATTTCATGGATAGATGTTGATAATGTTTTTATTATTATTATTATTATTATTATTATTGTTGTTGTTATTGATGTTATTTATTTATTACCGTTCTATATTTAAAGCAGTGAGTTAACCTAGGTACCTCCACGAGATCGCTAAAAAAAGAGCATAGAATGAGGAAAAAGACGCCAAACTTGACGTAAACAAAATTTTATCGTCTAAATGTTTATGTTATTATTAAGAAGAAAGATCAAATTAGATTTGGGGTATTTTTTGACATTTTTTAATCGTTCCTAGCACGTCTGAATTTTTCGTTAAAAATCTTGTTTTTTTTGAGTCAGCAAAATTGATAGATGGCAACATTTTTTCCATTTTATAAAAAAATGAAAATCTCAGTTTGAAATTCTTTTAAATATCAATTATTATTTTTTCAAAACTTATTTTAAGAAAATCAGAAATTATAATGTTTATTTAAAATATTTTGAACCATGCTTAACTTAGCTTCTGCGCCGAAAAGATGTAATTTGAAAATAAAACAAAGTAGGTCATAAACTTTCGCGTCACTTGACAGATGGTGAATGACATATTGACGGATCTCATGAGGATAATTTGTTCTACGGAAAGAGAAAAGCGAAATTATTTACATTTAAGTGAACAAATTATTTACCTCGTTATTTTTAAGGAAAACTTTCAGCGCTCTAATTTTTTTCTTTTTGTTTTTTGTACTTAGCTTTCACCTTTAGGTTTACGATGTTTTATGGAAAATATATTATAAAGAAATTAAAATAAGACTGTTAAGAATTAGATTAAATTTCATAAGAAAGGTATCTAATTAATTTATAGGTACCTTTCTTATAAAATTTTATCATAAGTGTACATAAAATACTATAATTTTATGCACATTTCCTACATTTTACTGTGTTATTTGTATTTCCATTCATTTTATTATTAATTTTGATATTTCATTTATGGAAAAAATACCATAACTGAGATTAATATAAAAAATAAGATCATATAAATTTCATAAGACTGATACTTTTAGGTACCCTTCTCAGTTGAAATTGAAAAATCAAATAAACTTCTCCACACATGTTTCGCAAAAGTAAAGTCATTAACAACGGAAAACTATGCTTAACTCAAATAACGCAACTTAATTGCATTCTGTTTGGTCTTCCGTACTCTATAAATACAGCCCGATTATAAACACAAAATTATTTTTCTTAATTACTGCGGGTCTTCTGATTAGTCAAAACGATACAATTTAAAACGCGTTAAAAATCTCATAAAGACACTTACGAAAGAGGATGCGGCTTATAACTAATTCTATAACATTTTAACAACTTAAATGTAAAAATCTATTATAATTAAAAAAAATAACAAATAATTGTATTAAAAATTCATTTTTCGTCGAAATTTTTTTTTTTTTTTTTGCTTTCAGAAAATATTGTCCATATTCATAAAAACAACTAAAAGCAAATAAAAGTATTTGAAATTAAATAATATCTTTATTTTATTGAGTTTTGTATGTCACAATTCAGAGCTGGTTTTCAGGTAGGGGTGCTAATTAAAAACAAAAAACATAATTCGCATTCCTCAAAGCCTTGTGCTTTTAACTATTGTAATTACTAAAGTGGACCCGATCGAATTTCTAGAGTTTTCATAAGATTAGTTATGGGTGGGTAATAAATATAAAAAATATTTCTGCCATGACTTTAATAAAAGAAAAGATATAATAATTTCGATCGTCTGTGAATACAAAAAAAAAACGTGCTAAAAATTGTATAAGTTATTTTACTAGTTCCGGTGATACAAAGAGAAACAAGGATTTTTAAATGAAAATTCAGATTTTTCTAAAAAGAAGGAAAATTTTTTACAAATAATTAAAATAAACTTTCATCGTTCCTCTTAATAATAACATAAAAATTTAGATTATAATATTATGTTTTCGTCAAGTTTGGCGTCTTTTTCATCATGCTATGCTCTTTTTTAGCGATTTCGTGGAGGTACCTAAGTTAACTATTTTCATTCATTAAAAAAATACGTTGGCTTGAGAAAGGAGCAGTTCGTTTTCCAATTTTATTATTTATTTATCAGGTGTTGTAACTTACTTTCCCGGAGAAAGTAAACACTTAGAAGTAATTGCATCCCTGAGTTCTTCATCACACCAGGATCAAAGATTGCTAAGCGAAGATAATTGCATTTACTTGATAATTTCTTTGTCTTTTTTGTTGGAGAACCGGATTCCGAATGACAAGGCAGTTCGGAGTTGACATAGAGATTGTCTGAAAAACAATTTGATTTGATTTTATTCGTGAATATTGGACTTAATTAATGGTATATCGTTACATTACAATGCCATTATGTCTGCAAACAAAATCTCTCCCTCTCGCATACACACACACGCATATATATATATATATATATATATATATATATATATATATATATATATATATATATCTGTTTCATTAAAGACGACTGATCTAAGACCTAATCCCAAAAATAAATTCTCGTTCTTAGATGTTATCTTAGAATGCAGTAACAACACTTTCACTACCTAATTGCATAAAAGAACCATTAGCAGGGACTCCTGGTACCTTAATTTTAAGAGTGACTGCCCTTTTAGATACAAAATAGCAATGATAAAACACTTCCTAAAGAGAGAACACAAGAATTCATACTCCCGTCTAATTTCCTTAAAGAGCTCAACAACGTAAAACAGACACTAGTTAACAAACGTTTTATTAACCACCTCATCGACCACCAGTTTAGACTATTTCTTTCTAAAGCAAATAACAACGTTACTGGACACACAGACAAAAACAATAACATATTTTCTACAAAAGCCAAATGCACGTCAACTATAAACAATATGAATCTTTAATACCACCCCAGAGTCCATCCCGTCTGCTCGGCGGATGAGGATCTGACAAATAAACCAATTGATTCATTTATGAATTTTATGCGATAATCTTAAGTGGCAGTTAAGACAGGCTAGTGATTTACTAAGGAGGACGCATATGGAGCAAGAATGAGAATTGTGGGATGAGATCACTGTTAGATCGGATGAGATTATAGATCTTGCTCTCGCTTCTTGAAGACGATTCAGACTAGCAGATTGAAAACACGTTGATCCCCACTCTAACTGCTCCAAGGCTAAGTATATTGACAGCTGACAAGTTGCTTTTCAGCTTGTCTTTATATCTAACCCATGGGTGCCCTACATTCCTGTAGCCCTGTAGCCCTGATATATATATATATATATATATATATATATATATATATATATATATATATATATATATATATGTGTGTGTGTGTGTGTGTGTGTGAGAAAATATTGTAGAAAATAGGAAGGAAACTGGTTTGGTAAATAATCCAAAATTCCTAAGTATTTTTGTAATTATTTTTAAAAAATAGTGCTCGATACGAAAGTAGAGCATAAATATAATTATTTATTTAAAAATATGATTATATATATATATATATATATAGAGAGAGAGAGACACACACACACACATACACACACACATATATATATATATATACATATATATATATATGCGCGTGTGTGTGTTTCATTAAAGACGACTAGGCCTTTATTCAATTTTTTTGCATTCGTTGAAGTATTTCTGGACATTTTCGCAGGGAAAAATTTCATTAATTTATTGAAAGTTTTTCTGAAAAACAATTTGATTGGATGAAATAAGTTGACTTAATTAATTAATGTGGGTGCAAACAATTTTTCTCACTCTCTTACACACACATACAAATCTCTATTTCTTCATATATATATATATATATATATATATATATATATATATATATATATATATATATATATATATATATACATATATATATGTTTCATTAAAGAGGACTGACAAGGTACTGTGATTAGGCTTTTTTCTGGACATCTTCTCAAGGAATTACGTTACCGATCAAAACAAATAAATATTTACATTGAACATACCACTACACGCTTATCAAAAAGACTTACCTTACATCTCTCAGACCATAGCACAATTAGACATTAAACACACACAGAAACCGATGAAACTCCATTCGCAACATATTTGTAAAAATATGACCATAATGACAAACCAAATTCTCAACATGATGAAAAAGAGACAAAAAAAAACTATGCCAAGACACTGAACAGGACACTACACAAATAAATAAAGAACGAATGCAGGCAGGTTAAAGAGGAATGACTCAACGGAAAATGTGCAGAAAATAGGAAGAATGTGTATCACAACACGCATAAAACAGAAGACATGCTCATCAACAGGTTGCATAAAGTCCAAGGACATAACGCTGATATTAGAGAAAGGAAAATACTCTAGAGATGAAAAGAATGCATCGGAGAATTTCCCCACGGTGAAAGTGAATAACCAGCAACAGACAGAAATAGGAACGGACCGGAAATATTAAAGTCTGAAGTGGATTCTGCACTGGCCAAATTGAACAGAAACAAAGTGGTAGGGCCAGATGGAATTGTAAAAAAGATGCTGCTAGCCTTCGATAATTTCAGCATAGACAAGATTACAGAAATAATAAGTGAAATCTAAAACATTGATGATATATACCGGAAGACCTAAGTAGATTTATTTTCATAGCACTGCCAGGTGGAAACGAATGCGTACTCAATCGAACAATTAGCTTAATGAGCTATATACCGAAATATACCATCCGAATTCTGATGAATGAAGCGCAGAGCAGATCAGTCCAGAAATAGGACAAGAACATGGCAGTTTCGTCAAAGACACTGGAACAAGTAATGCAATATTTATACTCAGAATGTTATCAGATAAGAGCAGAAGTGTTTTATAGATTACACATAGGCGTTGGAATCGCTCGGCAACCTTGATATATTTGGGAAGGATATTAGAATAATCAAGAATCTATATTGGCAGCAAACCCCCTACATATGTATATACGAATGAGTTCATTAGATATACAAAAATAGGAATGTGTGTAAGACAAGATGATATCGTCTCACCGGATTTCTTCAACCTATGCAGGCAGGCGATTCTGAGAGAATTAGAAATGCTACCAGGATTCCTTATTGGTTGTCACAATCTTAACAACATAATATATGCAGCTGATACAGTGTCGATAGCAGACACGGAAAGAACACCAGAAAAATTCCAACAGACGATAGCGAGAAAAAAAGGTTTAAATATCAACTGCAAGAAGATCAAATGCATGGCTGTTACCAAAAGGATGAGAACAAAATCAGACAAGTGCAGAAATGTAAATATCTAGGAAGGATTTTAACAGAAGATGGAAAGAGTGACATTGAAATCAGGAGGTGTATTAAGATAGCCAAAGAAGCATTCTAAAAGCTAAACAGAGTACTAAGAAATAAAAAAAAATGCTAAAAACAAGTAAATGAGTACTAAACTACTAAAGGATGTCTGTCTTCCTGTATGGGAATGAGTGCTGGACAATCTCCTCAAAGATGAAGAAGAGACTTGAAGCAACAGGAATGGGATTCTACTGAAGGATGCTAAGAATAATATGAACCGAATATGTGAGTAACGACGAAGTTTTGGAGAAAATGGAAACAAAAAGGAAACTAATATTTAACATCAGGCAGAGATAGCTGAGGTTTTTGGGGCACATAACGAGGAAGGAGGGCTTGGAAAATCTGACACACAAGGGACAGATAGAGGGTAAAAGAGACAGTGGAAAACAATAAATAACATACTTGGGGAGCTTGAAGATGTACAGAAAAGTAAAAATATTAATAATAATAAAATCTCAAAATAAAAAAGTGAATAAAAAGAAAAAAAATATTGATATTTACATTTATTCCTTCCATTTCGTCAGACTCGAAACCAAAATTCGTTTCTGGTTGAAGCACTCTCACAGATGTCAGTGTTATTTCTAAAATGGTAAGCAGAAATAGAAAATTAAGAAACACATCAAAAACATTCAATCTGGAAGAGACAAAATAAATTGCGTCATTTTTTTTTTTTTTTTTTTTGCATGGCACATTTCATTGAAGGCTTTGAGAAGACGATAACACGAGACGAATTTAATATCCATTATTTAGAGCTTCGCTTAGAATATAAGATGGCCATAAGAGTTAGGTTTAACTACGAAACTATTTTAATAAACATTGCTTTGTCGCTGCATCGAGAATATAAGAGGGTTCTATGGATCACCTATTAAAAATAAATCTTAGCCCAATAACAATGATCCCCATACCAGCATTAATAACCATTGCTTAACTATTTTGATTTGACTATTTGATAACTATAATTATAGAATAAAACTTATTCCAGAAGTGGTTATCTTCGAGCATTATTTAATTACAGATGCTAATAGGTGTGTGTGTGTGTGACACCTCATAATATAATACCTTATTCCTATATAAATGATAATTCTAATTGCATCAATAAACATGTTTTGTTTTGTTTTTTCTGTACAGAATTGTTATATTTGTGGGTGTGTGATTGACTGTTCTTCTGTTGTTTATTATTATTATTATCATTACATATTATTTTCAATATTCTTCAATATACACCTAAAATTTCCGCATACACACGATGTTTCCTCAATAATAAAAACAATCACAACAATAAAATTTACTCCCAAAATAATAATGCACATTTAATCCAAACGTTAGCTCAGTAGGCGTAACAAGTCACTCTCTTGGAGGCTAGCATCAGTCATACAAGGCAAAAAAGATGATTAAAAGAGATTTCGGTCTGGAGTGGTTAAAATTAGCAAGCCATTTCTTTCTCTAGTTAACAACATACTGTAGATCAATTTTAGATCAGCTGTCAATATGACCATATAAAACTGATTAGACATTCCATTAAAACAGCGGTAAAATAGTTGTATCATCAGCATATATACCAACTTAACAGACGACATCGAGAAAGTCGTTGATAAAAATTAGTTCTGGTGAAACTTGTATTAATATAAAAAATCTAGAAGAGTGGCCGTTTAAGACAACTTTCATTTCTAAATTTGATGGGAAAGCTTGAATTACTTTTAAAAATAGTACATATACCATATCCTTTCAAATTTCAGAGAAAACCAGCATGCCAAAATCTGTCAATTACATTTGCAATATCCAAATCAACAGACCGGGATTCACCCTTTTTATTTACAGTTTGATATACTCTTTCAGTAATAACCGTCAATTCATCAGCTGTTGACCGAGAGAAGAGTAAATCATATTGCTTATTTGTAAGACAAAAACCCTACGTGGTGAGATACTTAAACAGTTCGAAGCTGATTAAAGACACTAGTAATGTGCCAAAAGGTCATATAAGGCACAGTAGTTAGAAAGATCAGATGGTTCGCTTGAATCCTTAAAGACTGGAATTACAGAGAAGCAGGAAAAATAAGAAGCATCAAGGCATTTATTGTAGTGTCTCGAGAGAACAGGAGAACATTTTCTTAAGGAATATTGCAGGAATATTATGTGAGGATTCATTTTAGAGCTTATAGCAGAAACAATGGATGATGGAGTTATATGCACATCACACAGTAGAGACTCAGTTCTAAGTGGAATGTCAGGCAAACATACTCCAGATGATTCAAGAATAGAACTGAATTTATTTAATAATTTATTCTTGGAAATGAACTTACGTTTCATCTCCTTATTCTTCATCTTGACGGTCTTAAGCGGCCGACACAAGGCGCCATAGACAACAAAATTTAGAAGCAATCCACTTATTAATAAAAATGTTCCTCTCATACCATAAAAGGAAATGCTTCGTTCTATCAGATAAGTAAGGGCAAGTGCACCAATTCCACCTCCACTGTGAGAGATTCCGACAGCCAATGTTCGTTTCTTCTTAAAATAAGATCTAACGATAGTGTTGCCGGAAAAAAATGACATTCCAACGAAACAGCCTGAAAGAACATTTGAGAAGAATAACAAAAGTGAAATAAAGAAGACTGCCGACAAATCAGTGAACGGATTTGTGGTTATAAAGAAGATCAAGAAAAACTTATGTATCATCTTTGGAAATAAATCGATCGTATTTTCTTGAATTAAGGGATATATATGTTTTGCATATTATCTTCAAATTTTATATATATATATATATATATATATGTGTGTGTGTGTGTGTGTGTAATTGTGCGTGATTTTGATTTTGTTTCAAAAGTGACTGATATCTATTACTTATATACATATTCTAAAATATGACATTTCAAAAGCTTTCAATACGATTCGTATGTCGATCATAAATTGTAAATGTTTCAAAGAAGAAAAAAAGTAAAAGATGAAATGGAGATAAAAGAGTCAAAGTAAAATTAGAATTTGAATTATAAATTTAAAAAACCGTTACGTAAAATATATTTTAAAATTATCAAATTAAAAATACAATTTTCACTATAAAAGGAGGAGGAAAATAAGTTCAAAGGATCAAAGAAGACTAAAAAGCCCTGTACAAGGTGTATGGCGTCTATAAACTATTCTTCGGGCCCAAAAGTTACAAACTAATACATATAAGATGAGGAACTGATATTGATTTAGATAAAAGATTTTCTTTTTCTTACCTGAGATAATTCCATACGTAACATAAAGAACTTCAACTTCATTAACAAAAAAGCTTCCAATGGTTGCCAGAGAAGAAAAGAATCCTCCGCAAATGATAACTTGACGATCGATTGCATTAAACATCATTACAAGCAAAACTAATGGACCTGTTAAAAAGAAAAAATATTCAAGATAAGAACTTGAAATGTGTCTCAAAACGGTACTTTTCTTTATTCTATAGTTTTATAGAATGGCCAATTTATAAACTTATCAGCAGACATAGCTATTCCCATGAAAATAGAAGTCACCATTGTGGTTTTCAAGACAGTCTCGGCATAAAGGTCAGTCAGTCCTTGGACTATAATTCCATTCGAGGCAGTCAGTCCAACATAAGTGAAATTAATCATGAATCCAGCAAAACAAACCATCCAACCCCAACCTCCATCAGGGATCTTTAGTGCGTTTCTATCGTCAGGATCATTTTGCATTTCGGTCTCATTTCTCGTCGTTTCAGATTTAGGCGGGGTTACCGATTCCATTCTAAATAATAAAAAAAAAAAAACGATAAGAAAGTTTAGATTTTATTTTTATTGTTTTAAATTTACCCACCTTCTTTTTTTATTTAACATTAGATGATCTCTGTTTCTCACCATTCCTCTCTCTCTCTCACTCTCTCTCTCTCTCTCTCTCTCTCTCTCTCTCTCTCATGCACAGAAACACACATACACACACAAAGCTACAAAAATAGTAACATATATGCGAGTGTATGCTGAAAAATTTCCGGCCCGACAAATAAGAGATTCCGTAACTTACATTGATGCTTCATCTTTTGGTTAAATTTGGAAAAGTTGTATGTTGATGTTTAAATGCTGAGACATGTGTGTTAATAGATATTACATACATGTACGATATATATATTTATTCCACATAATTGTTGTTGTATAGGAATAAAGTGTCGCTGCCGATACGAGATTAATTCTAGATCGCCAGTGATCTCATTATTGAATTAAGTAAACCATTTGAGTATAGAGGAAATATATATATGTAGGAATTAGCTGGCGACTAACGATCGCTATTTCTAGTCTATCCTCTATACTATAGGGATCGCTGTTTCTGTTCTTTCCTCTATCGCTATACAGGCCGCTATACTCTACTCTATTCATTGTACTATTTCTTTTTTCGTATCACTATATGGATTAGTATTCAAACGAATATTATCGAACATTTACGAGTAAAGCGAGTGTTATTCGAAGGCGTCTGACAATAGAATTATTCAACGGCGTACTATAGTTATATCTGCGTTTACAAAGTATCTACTACAACGAGCATTTACGAAAGTGACAACGATTATTCGTTGGCATTACAAAAGTGACAACGAGTATTGTCTTTTTTTATTCAATTACTTAAAAGTGAATATAAAAAGATGATTCGAACATTAAACAATTGTAATTTTCAATCAATTTCAACTCCAGTCAAGCTAACGAATTATTAATATGCACATACAATTAAGGGATGAAATTATTGACTAAAGACATTCTTCTCAACAAGTCCTAATTATCATTTGTATACCTTTAAATTTTACAATCTTGTTCTGCCCATATTTGGATAGGTTTTGATGTCCCGCCATGCCTTTAAAATGAAATTGACTTTAAATAGTGATTTTAATCAGTAGTCATAAGGGACACTAAGTCCTTCTAAAAAGTCGCATTGAATTTTAACAGATTTTAAATCATCTTCGTTCATTCGTGCTATTGAAAATATAAAACTTTAATTGAGATCCATCCTAATTTTACATCAACAGTTTTATGGATCAGTCATGCTATTGAAAAGGTTTCATTGAATTTGAAATACAGGAAAATCTCAAATAGACACATTTTACGCTATTTTAAAAGTTTGAATATAAACATAAGTTTTGAGATACAGAGAAATTTATATTAGCAGGTTTGATGTTGAGATATACCTTTTAAAATGACACATGGACTTTGAGGTACACAGAACTTTAAATGAGCAGGTTTTATGCTTAGTTATGTCTTTGAAAATGACACACAGATTATGATATATATATATATGTATATATATATATATATATATATATATATATATATATATATATATATATATATATATATAACTTGCCTACAAAGTTATTCCTATAACATTAAAAGCAGGAGAATTAGCCAGGCTATTCAAAACTCGAATCTTTTGCTCTGGAAAAAAGGTCTCGCTCACTACTGCATTGTCCTGCATCTTCGATTTCGTTCATCCCTAAGAGGCGATTGGCGAAGAAGATTATCGTCATCTTACGAATTCATACGCTTCTAAAACCCCAAGCAGCAGTCCCTTGTACCATATTGCACCAGTAATATTAATATTCACTCAGATCATTAAGGTCTTAATTTTTTATCAGAGATTAATATGGACATTGATTTCTGGTCGGAACTTTGTTGATCTTTACCAAATGCTTTCCATTGTTCTTTTTGCAGTTTCGTCAGTCGAAATGGTTTTTTCTCTTCTACCTTTGCATGTCATGTTTTATGCAGATATCCTCGAATCTAATGTTACTGTAGGTTTCATGTGGTGCCATGTTTTTGAAGATATCACATTGAACAGATATTTAAATTAGCAAATTTCATGTTTAGTCATTCCTTTGAAAAGATCACATGGAATTTGGCGTATATAGAAATTGAAATCTACATGAACTTTCGGTCATGCATTTGGAAATGCCAAATATAAATTGAAATTCATAGAATTTTAAATATAACAAATCTTCTGTTTAGTCATGCCTTTGAAATCTTACATGGAATTTCAAATATATAGAAATTTAAATTAACTCGTTTGATGTTCATTCAGGCCTTGAAGAATTTCACTTTGTTTTTTTGTTTTTATGACCTCTCAATCTTCAATCAACATTATGCGTTTCACTTTGAAAATTTCATTTCTTTTGAAATACACATAAATTTGAAATCAGTGGCTTTATGGTTTAATTTGAAAATGTTATATTTGAATTTGACATACATAAAAATATGAAATCATCGCTTTGATGTTTTATAGCCAATAAAAGTTTGAAATGAAATTTGATTTAAAGTTTCAAATCAACAGATCTAAGGAATGACTATTACTTGCAGTATATTACATAAATTCAAGATACATAGAATCTACCTAACATCCCGCTTAAGAATTCGTCCCGCCTTTGAATATATTAATATACATAGTGATTTTAAATTTACCATCATTAAATGTGTCACGCCTTTGAATTCTTACATTGAGATAATCAATCAACATAAGCAATAATTCAATGGTTCAGGTGTACCTATGAATGCATACACACATACATGCATACATACATGCATACAAACACACACACATATATATATATAATTCTTAAGGAAATAATTTATTCTCATATAAATATAAATTATTATATTGTATATAATATTATATAATTTATATATATATTATTATAATATATATATTATTATAAAAAAGAATAAATTATTTCTCTCTCTCTCTCTCTCTCTCTCTATATATATATATATATATATATATATATATATATATATATATATATATATATATATATATAAAGAGAGAGAGAGAGAAATAATTTATTTTTATTTTTTTTTTAATCTATACTTTCATTTTTTGCCGCCAATCTGTGGGGTTCACAAATTGCCCATAGCTGGGATCCAAGAGGTGCTACCATCCTGGGTCAGGACAACAGCAATTAAAAGGTGATTCCACGATTCTCAAAAGATTAGAGGTCTTGCTGCTGGATGTAGTTTATGGTCATATCGAGGATGAGTGTTGGATTTTGTCTCGACTGCTTATACCTGTTGGGCATTATGAGCAGAAGGTCTATTGTATTATCCTAATGGTAGGCGGTAAGGGTTATGTTTCAAATTATATTAAACGCTCTTGAGTGGATATAATTGTAGATCTGAGTGCCGATATTTTTATTTATGTTATTAAGTTTGTGTTTTTTACACATTATTTATTATTGATTACTTCATTATTTGTTGTTAATTATTATTATTACATTTATTTGTGTTTATGTCTACATTCGTTGCTTGTTAATTTGTTTATTATTTATTTAATTTGTTTACTGACTTAGATTTTAAATCCGCTGTGTTCCTGACTGCTGGGCGTTGGTCTCAGTTTCCACCTATATGGGCTGTATGCCTGATATTGAGCACTTCAACCTCTAAATATAGCATAACTTAAAACTATATTCTTATCATATATATATATATATATATATATATATATATATATACATATATATATATATATACTTACATACATACATATATATATATATGTGTGTGTGTGTGTGTGTGTGTGTGTGTGTGTGCGTGTGTGCGTTTGCGAGAGACAGAGAAACAGACAGGAAGCAAAATACATCGGAAAATTAATATTCTGTATGTTTTATTAAGTTTTCTAACGTCTTTGCAATTTTCTTTTATGAGTAAAAATTGTAAATGAACCTTATCAGAACTGATATATTGTGTCCGTATATTTTCTTGGGAAAGCCGAATGAAACGTAATAAAAATTGTTTAAATTCTCATGGTTACAGTAGAATTAGGCGAAAAAGTTTTACTTTGGGAGATTACATTTTCCAAAGGATGCTAGTCCCTCAATCACTGAGAACTTTTTAAAATAATATAATGAATTTTGAAAAGAATTCCTTTCACAAATTTGTTTTTATATGAATTAATGAAGTTTATTCTAAACTGAGACATGATATTTTGAAATTGGTTTAAAAACCTTTATTAATTTCTGAAGAACTGCAATATATTTTGAGTTTATTAATACGTGTAATCTTGAAATATATTCAACCAAATTCATATAATTCTGAAGTTCTCATCGTTTAGGCGAATATCTTTTATAATTTTGGTTATTACTTGTGATTTTCAAAGATATTCAGTCAAAGAGATATAATTATTCGTCGCGAAGCATATCCTTCATAAATTTAATTATTACATTAAGTCATCAACAACAGAATGTATGAGTAAATTCTTCCTCCAGTAAAAGTAGTTTACGTTTGTTTTAATGAGAATAAGAGAAAATATTAATAAGTAAGTTTTAATTACGGGAACAATTTCTGTATCATTATTTAATACAGCCATTATTAAAGCACTATTTCATATTTATTCCTGTTAAATATAAAATGAAAACATTCAGGCAAAAATGAACGAGTAAAAATAATTCATATTAATTTAAAACGAAATGAAAATAAAAAAGATTAAAATTTTTTTTTTAAATTACTTACAAGGCAAGTGATAATTTTGTACTTTTTGTTTTGATTGAATTTGAAGGAAAATCATTAAAAAGGAAACGAAACTTAATCAATGAACTTCTGGTGAATTGCCCAGAGGTTTTAATATCATAATGATAGTACATGTTCGTCAATAGTCGTACAAAAAGCTCGCTTTCTATTGGTGAATATGAAGAGGAAAGGGGGTTAGATTTATCTTAAATTAAACAAGACATTACGTCATAAGACAACCTAATGACCGCCATATTTATTATTCTCTCTTTCGTGTCACAGTGTAATGCACAAAGTAAATTCCCATAAAACCTCAGGTGTAACGACACAAATAAAACAAGCAGAAATACACGCAGAGACACCTATCCATGAGCGGCATGGCGATGTATTGCAATTTCTCATCAGAGCAGCCTCTTAAAGCGATACCAGGGAGTTCGATGCAGCAACCAGGAAACTACCAACGCGCTAGCCTCGTAATGAAAATCATAGACGCAGATTAATCAGATCGCCAAAAAGATGAGATAGTTAAATCATTATGATCATGAAAGAAGAAAGCACCGGTAAACCATATCCCCTAACAGGAATCAAAGAATCAAAGAATAAAGCTCTTCCCCTGTTCAATAAACAGGAATTATTGGCCGGTTGATGATCGAACCTATCTACTCATATTGATCTGTTTACAACACAAGAGGCTGGGCGCTTTTATCGAAACAACACATCTAGAAAGATTGCTGAATAAGCCTCTCGACCTCTGCCAGGCCAAAGAGGAATTACACTTCGGAGATTATCCCAGCAGTTGGAATCAAAGAATATTAACATAAAATTAGATCACTTTGTAAAGTTAAAATTAGTAAAAGTGTAAAGTTTAAATATACATATAAGCAACACAGAAAACACGTTTCCATATCTATTTTACACTGGACATCAGAATAGACTTATTCGTCAAATGGACCAATTATCCTTAGTATTTTTCTGTTTAAATATCGAATAATGGAAGTCAATAAAAAGGAAAAAAGATATATATATATATATATATATATATATATATATATATATATATATATATATATATATATATATATATATATTAATGTTCTTAATATATAATAATTCTTAGTGATAATAGATATTCGTAATAAAGTAAAAATTTAATTTAAAAAAAACAATCGATGTATATCTTGACATATCATAAAAATAAACAAGTATATATTTTGATAATTAAACATGTTAAATGCATAATGATATAATAAAAATTATTGTGGAGTTAGTATCCATGGTCAAATACAAGAATAAATAACAGAACTGTCCAATCAACGGAATTGGTAATGCTTGCAATACAAAGAAAAAGGAATAGTACAAAAAATAGTATCAAGTAAACAAATATATGCAAGGCAAATTAACAGTAAGAAGGCGAAATTTCAC
This sequence comes from Acanthosepion lycidas, assembly GCA_963932145.1. NCBI lineage: Eukaryota > Metazoa > Mollusca > Cephalopoda > Sepiida > Sepiidae > Acanthosepion > Acanthosepion lycidas. Next base: position 24,523,669 of record OZ010578.1, on the reverse strand, counting down.
AAACTAAGAATTGGCGTCAACACACAAAAGCAAAATTTCGGACAAGCGAACCACGCGGTCTGACTTTGAGACGACACATCACGACTGAATCATATGAAACTGCAAACCCGCCTATTTTGTTGGCTAAGAAAAATTCCAATATGCATTTGTATGCGTCTGCCTATAAAAGGGGAATTGAAAGTGTTTTACAGCCATTCCTACTTGGATTGAAACCAACAAGTATAATATAATAAACAAAGAAAATATAATACGTTGCATTTAATACATTTATTAAAAATTACTCATACATTGGCATGTAGAATTCTACTCCATTTATATTGAAACGGTAACATTTCCCTGTTTTTATGAAAGAGAACTTAATTTTCGAAATTGTAAGAAAAGCGTTTCGAGTTGTAATGTTTATTTTTTTTTTCTTATCTTTCAGTATCGTCAATTAATTTCTTTATCATTTATCATTCAAATCATTTTAACAACATTTGCCGCTAATTCTTATTTATTGATTGAATACTATTATCTATCATTTAAACTGAAATTATAATAATAGTAATTTAATAACAATAAATAGTCCATTTGACAACGAACTGTTTACTCAGACGCCCAGTATTAAATATATATGTGTTGCAGGGATAGAGAATTAACTGGGTTGGTGTCCGGCGCGAGCTTAAAGGACTGGGAGAGAGAGAGAGACCTTTTAGTCATTGTTAGTACATCTTCCTAAGAAAAGGAAAATTCTGAATTAAAACCTGCGATCACTTCAGCACCTGGCATGTGGCAAACCGTACACCAGTATAAGCTATGCTGTTTTGATGGAGAGAGTATGGATTGTACTGCGCAACCAATCACCATTATAAACAAGTTATGTGCAGGTTTTTCAGTAAACACTACTAACATGTAATGTGCTATTGAAATCCTATGCCGTTGAACGGATAGTAACGGAAACAGATGAAGGGTGTCTCTAGAGGTTTCCAACTTGAACTTTGCACATAAGTGGGGAAGGGTTGATCGCCGTTTTGCACATCTGCGAGTAATCGTATGACTCGGGTCCTCCTTTTTAGGAGGGCACTTCTTTCCTCCGAGGTAAGATGGGACGAGAAAATGTGACCTAAAAATTGATTACTCGCTTTTCATTAGATGCAAATGACTGGACATCCAAAATTGTACCAGAACAAATAAACAAATCAAATATTAAAGATCTTTTCATTGGGTCTTAGAATGTGAGAACTCTCCAGGATAAAAAAAAAACCTTTAACTTAGGACTACTTTGATTGCATGCGTCCTAAAAATAGAAAAGAATCGACATGACTGCTCAGCTACAGGAGGTTGATGCTGGATACGCAGTTTTGGATTGGTAGGCCTGAGACAGCTAAGAAAGAAGCAGAAGTCCTGTTTGCTATTAGGAACGACCTTCTGGAATCTCTACCTGCTACCATCAATGAGCGTCTTATGTTCTTGCGTATTTGGCTGAAATATGAATGCAGCCATCTTTAGTTTCTATGCTCCAACCATGAAGACTGGTGAGGAAATTAAGAATTTCTACTCTGAATTACGCAACCAGTTCAGAAGTACATCCATCTATGACAAACTTCTTCCTCTCGGTGATTTCAATGCATGTTTAAGTTCCTCCAATAATGATATAAAAAAAAATGATTCGTTCCTTCTCTATTGGTGAGTGTTGGTCTAACCATAGTTTAATGTTATCCAAGGTTAGTCCGGTTTGTAACAACTGCACTCCACCAACTCAAAGAATAGATGTCAAAATGCTAAACAACATTGACAACTTAAAATCTTTTCAGACCCTTTATGACAGTTGGCTTGCAAATATTCGAGACAGTGCAGACTTTGAATCAACATGGCGTGTTTTCAAAAGTGCTAGAAACGAGGAAGCCCTTGGATATGTCAGGAGGAAACCTCAAGACTTGGTTTGACTTAAATGATTCAAGTATTCTTCCTTTTTTGTATAAGAATAAGTGCCATCATCAAAATGGAATTCAGACAAGAAAACTGTTACAAAGCTCCATGAATTCAAGGAAACCTATAACGAAAAACTACGAAAAATGAAACAAGCATGACGGCGTAAGAAGGCACAGTAATTGTAGGATGTTACTGATAGATCTAAAGCTGATGGAATGCGGAAAAGGTTATCTCAGACGATTAATAGAGAGCAATTTCGTTTTTCCTTCGTTAAAATTAACAAGTGATTCCTTGCGCCAGTTAACAAAAGAATGGAAGTCATTTTTTTAGAACAGCTGTATATTTGAATTTATCGAACTGATCAGACTTTATCAGTAATTGTTAACACCTAAAATTGAATTTACGGAGGAAGAATAAAAGACAATTATTTAAGATACTATTACAGAACCGCCGGTAGTCGCGATAGTGAAAATTTTTAGAGGCTATACAGTACCTCATTTTATCAGAAAACAAGGCCTCTCTGCGGGCATTTTTTTTTTTTTTTTTTTTTTTTTACAATAAGGTTCATCCTGTACAAGGCCCTCGGGTGCACTCGATGTAAAGGCTTATATTAAGAGGCAGTTTGTACGGATAGGAGTGGAAGTTAATGGTCAACCCTAGACTTGAACAGGTTAAGATTGTAGCGATCGAGGAAGTATCCTCTTTCGAGTCAGTTCCACAGGACAGTGGTTCGCGAAAAGAAGCTGTTCGAGTGGAACTTACTTCTCGGCAATGGAATACGAAGGGAATATGGGTGGTTTGATACTATGTAAGTGGCATGGCGTGTCCTTGCTGTGAAGGTTTGAATTGGCGGGATCACGGAATATAGTTTGTCCGAGCACTTTTCGTGGGAGAAGCGATAGAGTAGCGAGAAGCTTGCCCACCCTACCTGTGAGAGAGAGAGAGAGAATTGACAGTAAGGCTAACTGTTCGGTCGACGAATAGCGAATGTTTCCTGTATGGAAACGGTTAATCTCAACATTACAATTATGAAGTGGTTGAATAAGATCAGTTATGTTTTATATCTCATTGTTAACCATCACAAATATATTCTGGGGTGATTAAACTTTTCCAGTTACGCTGTATAATGCGTCCTAATTATTTCAACTGACGCTTTTTTTCATTTTCTAACTCCAATTTTCGTTAAAATGTTGCTGCTCGCGTCGTCAATTCATAGTCTTCTCAGGCTCCATCTATGTCACGTCGAGTCTTTTCTTCATCAATAAAAAATTGTTCCAGCATTCATTCCCATATAAGTGGGTAGGTATGACTTTGAAATTCGTTACTCTTTTATCTGTTTCTAAGGAAATTCTCATATTTCTTCTTACTTAGTTCCTGAAAGTCATCTTTCGCTATTTCAAAGCGTCTTCGGATTTCTGTGTTGTATATTCCAACAGCTATTGCTACAAAACACACATAGTTGAAATTCTATCACAGCTTAATTCGAATCTCACCTCTGGTGCGTTGCTTTCATCTGAGAGAAAGAAAACATTAATATTCACGTAAACAAAGAAAGAGACAAAAGTATTAAAGAAATATGTAGGCAAAGATAGACATATGAAGAGAAAATAAATAAATATCTAATTTAGTTAACATATTACAAAAACAAAGATTCAGCGGGAAAAATAAATAAATAAATACAATCTACTTTTAACTGGGGCAGGGAACAGCTTGTTAATTTTAACGCCTCCAAAACTAAACTTTCTCTCCAATTTTCGTTATCTGAGAGACCCCCTTTTCTACATCCCGCCAATATGGATGATGTTAACCTCCAGTGACTCGTTACGCCTTTTCGGGCTAATATTCTTGGCTGACATGAAGTGGAAAGTCTATATTGAATCAGTTGCTAGTAAGAAATTTGGTTCACTATGTCGTGCTAGACAGATTTTCTCTCCAGAATCTATCTTACGTATTCATAAGTCTACCATCTCTCCACGCTTTTTCACGCCAGAACCACTAATATTGCTGATTCTTGGATTTTATCAAGAATCTCTAAATATAAAGCAGGAATACCAGGCCATATGTGGCGGCAATATTTAAAGCATGGACGAATGGTAGATTATAAATATGTTAGAGACATTTAAAGAATTTTCTAGCACTACAAATTGAATCTACTTTGTGAGCAGCAAACCTAGCAGTTGACTCAACTCCCACTTCATGCCAGTTGAGAATTTTAACCCGAGAAGCCATATAGAGTCACTTTCATGAAGGTTAGTATCAGCCATACAGATTGGAAACAGGAACAACGGGTATTCAAGTGATTCATAGAGAGAAGCTTAGTTCAGGAGACGTTAAAACTAAAAAGCCATCCCGTGGCCCTGTTCCAACGTCTCATATTTTTCGAGTGTTTTCTTTTTTTGGATAATTTTCTCTCATTTTGATTCGGATGCCCCATAAAGTTTTCTCGTAGCTCTTACTTAGTTACCGGGTCCATCATTTTCTATGCACATTTATTGATCGATAAAATTTGATCCAAATTAATCTCTTTTTTTCGAAAATTTTTTCATATTCATTATATAGCTTCGCGTAATAATTCACTTATTACTAAGTTATCCACAAATCACTTGTTTCAGTTGACAAATCTTTCAGTAATTCGTCATATATAAGATTGGCGCGAAAATAATGACGTAATAATGTCGTTTTTTGACGTTAAAAAATACGTCAAAAAACGACATTATTACGTCATTATTTTTGCACCAACCTAATACATACATATATATATATATATATATATATATATATATATATATATATATATACATATATATATATATATATATATATATATATATATATACATATATATATATATATATATATATATATATATATATATATATATTATTATTATTATTATTATTATTATTATTATTATTATTTATTTAGAAATATGATTCCATCGCTTTGGATTATTTACCTAACGAGTTCTTTCCTATTTTTTATATATTTTCACACACACACACACACATATATATATATATAAATATATATATATATATAAATATATATATATATATATACATACATATATATATATATATATATATATATATATATATATATATATATATATGATCAATTAAATTTAGTTAAACCCCATCACTATTATAGTTGTGATATCCCACCATCCAATCAAATCGACTTACTCCAGTACGTCAAATATTGAATTGATATTTCGCAAAAGCTATTTTCCCGACTTCTGCTTATACGAGATCAGGCCATTTTTTTGTATAATTTTCTTAAATCAAATTTTCTTTGACATTAAAATCTCAGGTATCTTTCCTTGGACATGATGTACATCTTTTTTATTAATATTTTTCTGTAAATAATTTCTTGGTATTACGGTTCCAAATTTACATTTCTTATTAATTTTCCATATTCAAAAACTCCAATGATCTTAAAATCTCTAAGTCCTCAAATCAGTAATCACTCACTATTTCTTTTTGTTAATCGCTTCCTTCCATCTTACGATTTGGGATATTTTTTCTCTCCTTCAGTTCTATTGATGTGTGTTGTAAAGTCTGCTTGTTACTCTACAACAGGTCTTCTTAACTTAGGGTCCATTAACCGCTAGTGCGTCCATGGACATATTTAAGGGGTCCGTGAGTACCAGATAAAAATTAACATTCATAATCGCTATACAGCCTTCGTCCTCATCAACAGTTTTTTATTAAAAGAAATAAAAGAAAATTCATCCTGCCACTGTTTGAAAGAAAACACACTTAGCCACTACTTACAGTGCCGACCGCCAAGTGACTCTTCAATTGCTGTTGGGTATATATTTACACTTAAAACGTTCGTCATCATTCTCTGCACGACCGCCATCTTTTGGCACTCAATAAGAGCAAGTCAAGTAATGTGTTAATAGATTACAACGCTTGTAATCAGAGAACCCTTTCGAGGAATTTCATTTTTTTCTCGAGGCTGTGTGGAGTTAAGGTACACGACAAAGGTAATGCGTACATAGTAACATTTAAAATAAACAACAGTAAAATAAATAAGCTACCAAAATAAACAAGCAAAAAGAATTGAAAATGTCTTTAGTTATTCTGCCTTCAAACAAAACTTCCTTTACAATGGGTTATCTCCCATCTGGTTTAACCTAATTCAAGCATTGTTTCATTCAAGTTAAACGTAATGGCTAATCAGTAATTGCAGACTCCCTTGCCTGAATTTTATTTGTTGTTTTTGTTGTTGCTGTCTGATGTTAATTTTTTTCTTCGTCGAATGTCATTAAATCTCACATAAACGCTTTTAGAGGCAGGCATTTCTAAACTGTCAGAATCTAACTGGCATTGAAAGTTGACAAAGAAAAGAGTGATGTAATATCTATCGTCGTATATGGAGGTGTATGCTGGGCACTGTCATCAAACATGAAGATGGCCCTTGAAGCAACAAAAATGTGCTTCTACAGAAGGATGCTGATAATACCATGGATCGAACATGTCAACGACGATGAAGTTTCAAAGAAAATGGAAACAAAAAAGAAATTTATACTTAACAGATTGACGGCAGGTGGACAGAGAAAAAAAGCTAAAACTATCGAGCGAGTGTGAGAAAATGAATAGCGGAACAAAGTTTAAGAGAGATAGCATAAAGTCAACATTTATTATGAACTACAAAGACAGGAAATTGTGGAGAGCCATGATCGCCAACGGCACATAGATGAAGAAGAGAAGAATCAAATTCAAAATAGTGTCAGAGAGGAGATGAAACGTAGACTAAAATAAGGAAACTCTGATTTTTGTAAATGTAATGCAAATAAAAGAAAGAATCCTTTTTTTCATCAAGGCGTTGTGTTCCATGTCGTCATAACTGGCTTCATCTCCCCAGACTACCAACGCCACTTCATACATGGTTTCAATGAAAGACGGTTTCTTTTTATTATCCGCTTTATTCGAGTAGAATGATCAACCTGGCAGCATAGATTTTAGGGGCAACGGTAACGTATACCCGCTCGTTGGCCTTGCGTCTATCGAACCTGGGCGTGGGAAGCGTTGGCTTCAAAATTCCAGCAACTCTCTGTTAGCTTCGTGTCGTTTTGGTCTTATATCCAAAACTTAGACAAAGGCAATCTATCACTGTGAGAATACCACGCCACGAAGTATTCTGACAAATCGCTGGCCATCCTGGCCATCCTGGCCATCCTGGCCAAGCCTCCACATTCTGTTACACAGAGCGAAAAAAGAAATATCTCATGATTTTGTATTTTCACTTGCAGTATGACTTCTTGGTTCAGTAGAGATCAGTAATAAAACTATGATGGTAATATCAGCTCTTATCGCAGCGTCCATTATGAGTTTCATAATACGGATAATTCGATCAGTCATTTCTTATTCTTTAACCGTTTTATTTAGTAGCACAAAGAGTACTACCAACTGCGTGCGAGAATTTCAGTATGCTGACGATAATGCGACTGCGGACAAGACTGTCATTAACCTCCAAAGATCGGCAAATCTCTATAACGATGCCTACAAACACTTTGGGTGCAGGTCAATGTCTAAAAGACAAAGATCCTCATCCAGCCGACTCCCAGACAAATAACACCAAATGTCAGCATCAACATCGACGAACAGCCGGTAGAAATGGTCGGTGAATTTCCCTACCATAGCGTCATTATCTCGAATAATGTCACCTGTGAGAGAGACCTTTGCAACAGGGTGGAAGCGGTTCATACTGCATACATCGGGTTTTATATAAAAAAAAAACAAAAAAAACTCATGGTCTTCCCGGCCGTAGTCTTCTCCACCCTTCTATACCTTTGCGAGGAAAAGACTTTGTATCGTCTACAACTATTCCATCAAACGAACCTCCGAAGAATCCTTCGCATCAGTTGGACTTATATCCAAAAGATAGTCAAGGGCAATCCATCACTGCGAGAATACCACGCCCACGTAGCATTCTGAATAAATCGCTGATAGGCCTAGTCTCCACATTCTGGAACAATGGTCATTTATTTGAAAAATGAAGAATTATTATTTATATAAAATATATTCTTAATATATGAGTTCACAATCTATGCAAATATAGACGACATAATTTGAATAACTTTCTCCAATATTAGAATTTTATTCACTTAATCTAATACAACAGTTAACGGTCGAGTTTCTGTACATAATGCGTCCATTTTGATTTCTATCTTGATTGTCTTGTTTTTTATTTGTTTGAGGTTTATTTGCTGTTTATATCTTTCTTACAAACTTTTTTGTTATATCTATTATATAGATAGATAGATAGATAGATAGATAGATCGATTTGAACAGGCATAGATAGATAGATAGATAGATAGATAGATAGATAGATAGATAGATAGATAGATTTGAACAGGCATAGATAGATAGATAGATAGATAGATAGATAGATAGATAGATAGATTTGAACAGGCATAGATAGATAGATAGATAGATAGATAGATAGATAGATAGATAGATAGATAGATAGATATTCTCACTAGTACTCAGATAAGATCTTAATATTTAGTAATTAATGAATGCTTAACGGGCCAAAACCAGCAGATTTGGGTATCACGTAATTTTCCTCTGACTTTAAGTGTTCAACACAGTCCAGATTTTTTGTTGCCATTCATTCCTGTAACAATTCCACAGGACAATCAATGCCAGTTTTCTTTAGCCCTACGCCCCCCTATACCTATTATCATTATTATTATTATTTGATTTGCTCTTCGACTCTTTCTTCAGCAGGGTCTATGCTGGCCGTATCTCAATTCTGAGCTGCAACTTATAGATACAACACTTTCCTCAGCACATGAGCTGTTCCAAACAGTGTGGTCATCTTTCCACTCAAAATAATGTCCGGTATTATTAAGGTGTTCTGCGAGGCAAAAAGATTCCTGGAAATAGAAAAAGGATAGTTAGAGCTACTGCTAAGAACATTTCCGTTTTTCTCGGTCAGGTTTTGGTACCACTATATTATCGTCTACCCTACCTTCACGATGTAATTACCCCAAAGTATTGCAATGCTATCAGGATCCATTCATGGATACTTTTGTGCAAAAGTTCACGTCAGGCCGATTGCTTTCCAAGCGCTTTTCTGAACACTCGAGTTTATACTTCCTGCATAGATGTAAATTTATTTTGAGAGATACTTTGTTATGGCGCCGTCTGTACTCTTCATTATTATTATTATTATTATTATTATTATTATTATTATTATTATTTCCTTTGATTTCTGGCGTTTACACATTTCTTTCCGGGTCCCGCCCAGGGACCTAAGGTTAGATATGGCATCATGACACTTTTCACTGACAAAAAAAAATGACATAGATAAAGCCCTTCGTAAAATGTGGGCTATACTTGTCAGAACAATTTTTTGTAACTCTTTGAGGTGTGGACTTCTAGGAATCCCTTCAATTAATCTACCGGAGTCTTTTCCAACCAATCCTAGGGCTCCAACTACAACAGGGATTGTTAATGTTCCCTATGCCACATTTTTGAGATTTCTATTTCAAAGTCCTTGTATTTTGACAGCTTTTTGAATATCTTCAAAGATACATTGCAGTCTGAAGGGACTCAATTTTTTTCTGGATATTTATCACAGAATTTGCATTTTGGACTAACTCAATATTTTAGTATATGTGCTTGATAATTCCTAGTTAACAAGCATTCGTCCTGTGCAGCAAGGATAAAACCTTCAGTTTCAGCTTTCAACCCTGCACTACGTAGCGACTGATGGGTACGGGTTTCGTCTACGTCAGCTTGTTTGGTACGGGCAGAGTATTGGCCATGAAGCGGTTTATCTTGCCATTGTTTCTGTATCTGATCGGTTGCATTTGTCTTTGCTTGCTTTTTTAAGTATTTTGCAGCTTCAGCCGGTGTACTGCGCTTTATTTGTATTTCTGCACCTATTTGAAATTCCATTTTAAATTTGTTGGCTTCCTTTATTATGGAGTAAAGACGCTTACTACTTTCATGTTCTTTGACACATCATCCAGTTTTCTGTAGTTTCCAAGTATCTTTAGAGGCTAATTGTTGTAGTTTTATAGGACAGTTCTAGTTGAACTAATCCTCAGCGTCCTCCGGATCTGGGCACATACAGACGATCAACATCAGCTTTGGGATGATGCATGCTGTAGCAAGTGACAAGCTTTCTTGTTTTGGCGTCCATTTGCTTAATTTCAGCTATGGTCCAGTTAAGGATATTAAAGCTGCATTGCACCACAGGGACAGCCATGGTGTTTAGCTCAGTATTTAGTACCAGATGTCGTTTTTTGACGTATTTTTTAACGTCAAAAAACGACATTATTACGTCATTATTTTTGCACCAACCTAATATTTTTCCTTTGCATGTATTAGGTCGGTGCAAAAATAATGACGTAATTATGTCGTTTTTTTGACGTTAAAAAATACGTCAAAAACGACATTATTACGTCATTATTTTTCCACCAACTTAATATATCTGATTACAAGGTAGCTCCATAAACTGTTGCACGTTTCTTTCTTTCTTCCTTTCTCTCATAATTTAATGTTTTTTTTGTTTGTTTATATGCAAACTCAATATAATGTCTTTTCTTTTTTTATTATTTCTTTCATAATTTAATGTATTTTTCCTTTGCGTCTATATTTCACATGATTATTAAACAAAATATCTCCTCTCTTTCTTTCATACTTCATTCGTTCATTCTGTTTTTATTCATTCGTTTATTTGTTTTCTATTCTTTTTTTAATTTAATTTGTTTTTCCTTCTCATCTTTTTTGCTTATATGCTAACCAAATAAAATATATATTTCTGAATTTCTTTCTTTGCATGTATTTTTGTTCATAAATTAGCTCAATAAATGTTTGTTATTTCTTTCTTTCATAATTTAATGTATTTTTCCTTTGCATCTATTTTTTTATTTTCTATTTTTTATGTGGTAACTCAATAAAAATATCATATTTCTTTCTTTCATTCATTCTTTCTTTTTTTATTTCATTTATTTATTCATTTATTTTCTATTCTTTTTCTTAGTTTAATGTTTTTCTTTGCATCTTTTTTGTTTATATACTAACTCAATAAAATATCTTTTCTTTCTTTCTTTCTTTCTTTCTTCCATCCTTTCTTTCTGTCTTAATTTTACGTATTTTCTTTGTATCTACATTTGTTCCAATGTTATCTAAATAAAACACTCCCTTTCGCTCTTTTTTCTTCATTTAGTTATTTATTTGGTAATAAAGTAATATGGAGTAAGCTCCCTTGTTTTGTGATTACCTCCCTTTGAAGAAAATCTTTCCCTGTTCTACTCGTGAAATGCTTCTCTATCATTACAGGTGATTGAATACTGTCTGGTTAGCTTACATTTAAAAATATTTCGTATAGAAATATCAAATTCTCTGTAATGAAGAACCTCTGTAGTGATGTGATACTAGATATGTGATACTTTTCTTCAGCATCATTCTCGTAGCGACATTCATTTTGGAAGTCCCAAACCAGCCCTTAGCATTTGTTGCCTAACAGCAGTCAATGTCCAGAACCCGTCACCCTTCAATAATTTATCTCCAGACTGCAAGCCTGTATCGATGAAGTCGAGATGGTACTCACTTTAGAAGAAACATTTTATAAAAAAAAAAAGTGCTTGATGAAGGAATCATCGAAACTAGTTTCAATGGAGAGCCCTGGTGTTAGTAACATCTTCTGAGAACCACAAAAAGACACTAGTAATTGATTACTCTCAAAGCATAAATAGGTTTACCCTATTAGACGCTTACCCACTACCACAGATGAAATTATAAGCGAAATTGCCACATACAAAGTGTACAGCATGTTAGATCTCAAAAGCGTCTATCACCAAGTGGCTATCAAACGAGTCGATCGGGTCTACACAGCTTCTGAGGCAAATGGTCGTTTCTACCAGTTTAAAAGCATACCATTTAAAGTAACGAATGGCGTTACCAGCCTCCCGCGGATTATGGACAAAATTATTAGTGACGAAAAATGTGAAGGTACTTTTTGTACATTGATAATGTAATCCTATGTGAACACAAACATACAAATCAAAATCAAAATCTGAAACATTTTATGGAGGCCATTGAGAAATATAATATCACATCAAATAATGATAAATGTTTTTTTTTAGCGTAGACACTATTAATTTACTAGGGTACACCGTGAGCAGAGGTTCTATGTCACCAGATCCGGGAAGATTGAAACCTCTACTAACATTTCCAATTCCTAATAATTTCCGTGCGTAAAATGAGCTGTAGGCATGTTTGCACATTACTCCCAAAAAATTGCTTCTTTTTCAAACAAAATAAACCCATTGATACAAACGAATAGTTTTCCTCTTTCTTCCGCAGCAATGGAGGCTTTTAAAATACTTAAAAATGATACAGTCAACTCAGTGATTACGGCTATAGACCCTGTATCCCTCTGGTAGTGGAGACAGATGTGTCCAGTTGTGCAACTGCTGCTTTTTTAACGCAATCTAGACGCCCTGTTGATTTTTTTTTTTTTTTTTTTTTTTTTTTTTTTCAAGGACCTTGTCGCGTTCGGAACAGCGACACTCAGCAATTGAAAAAGAAGCTTATGCTATAGAAAAGGAACCCACAAAATGAAAAGACTATTTAATCGGACGGTATTTTAGAATAATTACTGATCAAAAATTGGTCGCGTTCATGTTTAATACCAGAGCAGTAAGTAAAATTAAGAATGACAAAATTGCGAGATGGAAAATTGAACTTTCCTGGGTTTTTTTTTTTTTTTTTGTTTGTACTTTTTTTTCTTTTTTTTTGTCTTGTTTTTTTTTTTTTTTTTGTCTTGTTTTTTTTTTATGCGATCTACCAACCTGGTAAAGAGAATGCGGTAGTAGACGCACTATAGAGGGTATGTAGCTCAATACCAAACACGGTTGAGCTTCGTACCCTACACAATGAACTGTGCCACCCAAATATAACACAGGATGACACATGTGGTACAGACCAAAAATCTACAATATTCCACGGACGACGTAACAAAACAAATGATAAAATCATGTAGAATATGCGCAGAACACCAACCGCATCCAGCCATTGAATCATTTGAGAGAACAAACATAGATTTCAAGGGTCCCCTGCTATCGAAAAATAGAAATCGTTATATGCTAACCACCATCGGTGAATATTAGCGATTCCCATTCGCATTTCATTGTCCGAACATATCAGCAAATTCGGTGATACAGTGCTTATGCTCTTTATTTGCCATTCTTGGGGTTCCAGCTTACATCCATTCAGACCGTGGAGCCTCTTTCATGTCTGAGCAGCTGAGACAATTTTTTTTTTGTGAACGAGGAGTGGCCACAAGGCAAACAGGGTAGTTCGCATTGGCAATTACACCACAGGTTAATTGCCAATGCAAATAATATGGAAATGCATACAACTGGCCACCGCCAACCTCAAATGTCCGATCTCCCACTGGCAAGATCTCCTCCGCGAATCTCTGTACGCCATTAGAACGCCCCTATGTACACCCACAAACACTACGCCTCGCGAGAGTTTTCAACCATTTCAATGAAGAAGCTGGGCGGGAACTTTGCTTTCTTCATGGCTCTCGAAACCTGAAACGTCATGATAAAAAATGACCTATTCACAAATGAAGTGGAGCTAATCGAAGCAAATCCGCATTATGCCCTGGTGCCACACTCGGATGGAAAAGAATCCACTGTTACCCTCACAGACCTTGCACCCGAAGGGATTTACCTGTAACTAATATATTTTGCGATTAAGGGCATACATCTCAAAACACTGCGGTTAAAGGTAAATCAGACTCACTGCAAGCATCAGATACAGAGTCCATATCGTTTCTGGAATCCCAGAAGGCCTAGAGTATGTCAAATGTGGACGATCGTTTAATTGCTCAGAAACGAGCCCATCCCCAAACCGATTAGTAACCCCTGTTTTCAGAATCACAACAACCTACACGCAGAGGAAGACGAGTTTATATCAACTCAGGACGGAGAGAGAAAATCGATCCCTGTGTGTCTTCAGACCCGGAAACCTAGAGTCTTGATCCTACTCACAATACCAAACTACCAAGAAATTCTAACAGAAACCGCAAAACGCCTGGACAATGGAGCAAATTCATCTCGCATGATTAAAATAATAGGGGAAGACTATAATAAAGTAATCTCCCTTGTTGTATAATTACCTCCTTTTGGAGAACTATTTCGATATAGAGGACTGTAAATAGTACGCTTCTATCAATTATTATAAACAGAATAAACTTTCCTTAAGCCTTCTCTTGCTCTCTTTTGTTATTACAATTCATTTATTCGTTTATTTTTCTATTCTTTTTTCTTCAATTTAATGTGTTTTATCCTTTGCATTTTTTTCTTTATATGCTTACTCAATAAAATATTAAATTCAACTGTAGCTGATTTTACCGTATTCTTATTGACAATATTGTACACACCACTTTATTATTTTTCTTCTTCTGCTGTGTACTTTATTTTCTCTTGTGTACTTTATTTACTGCTATAACAAGTTCATGTTCTCTAAACTTCAAAACAGTATTATGCCCTTCACCTTATGATGCCAACCTGTAATCTTATTTAATGTTAAGTATGTCAGCGATTTGGGGATGTTTTGAAAACCTGTACTCAATGCTCAATGACTGGATGGTTGAACTTGGTGTTGACGTAGGTTAATTTATTTCTTAATTTCCTGAAAGTCGGCATGACAGAGACATCGTTGAGATTAAAACTTACATCACACTCCTCCACAGTTTTCCAACCAGCCTCGACAACTTCGAATTGAGGCTCTTTAAAATACTTTTTCTTTTGCTTTTTTCATTATTATGTTTTCGTTGTCTGAGATAATAGAGTGAGAGTCAAACATACAACTTTGTTCTGAGACTAATTTTATCGTCTCTCCTTACGGGCTCTCGTCTTGCCAGTCAGCTGTGCTCTTGCCACTAATTCAGTCTTCAATCCTTCTGAAATTATTAATGCACCAATTAGAAACAATTAAGCAACTTAAATAACTTTTATAACGGTATATAAATGTCATTGTATCAAATATATTAAATGTTCAGGATGCTTATCGAAGACTGAATCAAAATTTCGCGATGGTTCGATTTTCAGGATCTGGAAACATCGTAAAGAAATATAAATAAGTGTATGCGTGCGCGCGTGTGTGTGTCTGTGTCTGTGTGTCTGTGTCTGTGTGTCTGTGTGTGTCTGTAACGTCCCCATGCATTTGATAATAGTTCAATTAAATCGTATATCATACCCACTCCTAAAAAACGCAAGCAATCAGAAAAATCTTTACCAATAAGATGAAAATACACTTACAAATAAACTGTTAAAAAGGACTACAAATTCTGGAAGCATTAAGAATAAAAAAAAAAATTAAAAAAAAAACACTAAAATCTTATCAAATCTAGGGATAAGCACCCTAAATTTATTTGAATAAAAAGTGCAAAATAACACTAATTGTCGTGTAAAGACACAAAGAAGATATCAGAGATATGGAAATTTTTTGACAACTTGATTATTGACAGGATTCTTATTGAAAAGCCTTCGTAAGTATTACACTTTTTTGGACCCTTTTCTGGAGCACACCTGTGAGAGTCAGTGTTCTCGTATCTCTTTTTGAACTTTAGTTTTGCCAGTGTTTGCACAGTCTTCACTGCTGTTGCCACTTATTCAGTCTTCAACCTTTTTGTAATGAAATTATTTATGGAGTAGCTGAATACACCCACAAGATTAACTTATCTAAGACTATTTAAACAGCACTCTCCCGCTCCCTCTTTCTTACTGAGGGAAAGGAGTTGACAATTACAGTTAACTTTGCTTGTCAACTATATACCTCTGGGCGGAGAGGAACCCAGACGAGGCTATGCCGAAGGGCAGCATCTCGTCTCGTTTATAGGAATCTATGGGCAATTTTCGCCCGGGCCTACGAGCTGGAAATGCCCCACGTATAAAACCGGCCTTATCCCACATTCCAAATTTGTGGGGAGGTTTCGGGGAAATACTGAGGAGTCAACGAGTAAAACTGTTTCAACCTCGGATTAATTCCAAGCCTGCATACCAGTTTGACGTTAAAAACGCGAATAAATTTTATTTATTCAGTAACGTTTTACGGGAGAGAAAGAGTAGGAAATTGTTTGGTCAGTTAAATTTTGTCTCTTCAAAGAAACATGGAGGATTTAAAAGAAGCAATGGTGGAATTCATGAAAATCCAGCATAAACGAAATGAACGGTTAGAAGAACAACGACGTTTGGACGAGGAACGCTGTGAAAAACAAAACGAACGGTTTGAAAAAATGTTCGAATGGTTAGCGTTGAAAAAGGAAAAAAAAGTAAAGCAATGCAAATTCTTTTTCTCAGGATCCAGTGATAAATTCAGTTGACGAGTTCAAGTCTAGTCCTAAGGAGGAGGAGGCAACTTTTGCAATTGTATCTTAGACGTTATAAAGAGGTTTTTGAAAAAAGATTTCGCTACGTGGTCGGACGAAAAGAAAATACGCCTTTTGCTCGGAAAATTTAGTGTAAATGAACACGAAAAGTATGCGACCTACATACTTCCGAGAAATCATGGGAAATATCTTTCGAGGTGACTATGTTAATTCTAAACAAAATTTTGTGGGAGAAAAGTTCTCTATTCAGCTCAAAAATGGCAGTGTTTAAACCTTACAAAATACGTGGAAGGGATTATTCGACTTTTGCAGGGATTGTCAATAGAAAGTGTGAAAAGTTTAAATTAAAAGAACTTACTCCTGATATGTTTTAAGTGTTTGATTTTGTAAAAGAACTGACAACTCCAGAAAATGGCGATATTAGAACCAGAATTTTATCTGAATTAGAACAAAATCCAAAAATCAGTCTGCAATGGTCACAGAAGAATGCGAACGAATAGAAAATCTTCATTACGGAAAAGGTAGAACACAAAGTGTCAAAATTTCAGGCAGTTAAAAAAGACAACATAAAGAAAATTTTGCCCTCAAAATAAATCCTTGTTATGGCTGTAGACAGAATCGTTATTACAAGGAATGTGCATTTAGAAGGAAAGAATGTTTTAATTGTGACAAAAAAGATATAAGCAAAAGCATTGTAGAAAACCCAAAAGTAAAAATTTTAAATCAAAAATGAAAAATGCAGTTAACTCAAATAGAATGGAAAACAAAGAAATAAAAATCGAAAGAAAATTTGTAAATGTACAGACGAACAATAAAAATATTAATTTCCAATTGGAAACTGGTTCAGATCTGACATTGATAAATGAACTTGGAAAAGAAATTGGCATACCAACTTTATTCACGACGAAAAAATTGCTTATGGCATTAAAGGAAATAAACTAAATTTTGAAGAATTTTACACAAATGTGACATGTATTGGCAAAACTATAACAATTAAAATGATTCTTTATGAAATGAAACCAGGACCTGTTTGGTATAGATTGGATTGAGTCATGCAACCTTTTCAATCAACCAATTAATTCGTTCTGCTAGTGTCAGTGTTAATTCAAACAGCGGGGGAAAATTTTTTAAAAGAATTAAAGATAAAATTGCTTGAATTTTTTTTCTAGTCGTCTTGGCAGGTGCACAAAAGCTAAAGCGACATTCAATCTTAAAGAGAATGTGACGCCTATTATTAGGCTTAAAAAAAGTACATCTTGAAGCCGAAGCCTTCATTAGTAAAGAATTAGACCGCTTAGAGTGAATAGTCGTGTTGAGCAAAATGAACTTCAGTGAATGGGCAAGTCTTATCGTTTAGACGAAAAAGAAAAATAATAAAATTAAGGATGCACAGATTTTTCTATAGGATTGAACGATTGTTTGGAAATATATAATTGCCCTCTGCCAAGTCCTGAAGACATATTCGAAAAATTAAATGTCGGCAAAGTGTTTCAAAATTTGATTTAACTATAAATACGCATAAGGGTCTGTATAGATTCAACAGACTACCCTTCAAAATAAAGGTCACACCAGGAATTTTATAGCAAATCATGGATACGATATTGAATGACGTTGATTTCTCAATAGCCTACCATGAAGGCTTTGTAATTAAGAGTGAATGTCGAGAACAACATGCCGAACATGTTAAAGAAAGTTTTGAATAAAATAAAACAATATATCTTGAAACTTAGTTTGGATAAATGTGGATTTTTATCTAAAATTAAGTATTCGGCAGAGGTTATAGATGCGAAAGGGTAGAAAACCAGACTCATCGAGGTCAACTGCAAGGAAGAACACGTCCCCCATAATAAATGTGTCGACACTACAAACATTCCTAAGTCTAACAAATTACTACGGTAATTTTATTCCAAATATGCACGTGTTAAGTGCTTCTCTAAATGTATTATTAAAAACAAAAATTCTAAATGAAACTGGAGTACTGAATGTCACAGAACCATTTAGAAAATTTTAAAAATATTAACGTCAGACTTAAGTGTGACGCATTAGTATCCAAATAAGGATATTATTGTTGCAAGTGACGCTAGTAATTTGGACTTAGGAGCCGTAATATTACATGAAGAAAACACCGGTCAAGTAAAAGCGATTGCACATGCGTCAAAGACCCTATTACCATTTGTAAAAGGCGGGCGGCCAAATCAAAAAAGAAACTTTAGGGCTAATTTTATCGGTAAAACACTTCCATAGATTCATTCATGGAAAAAGTTTTACGCTTCAAACGGACTTCAAACGGATCGTTATTCTCTATTTTTGATTCCGCAAATACTGCAAATCGACTTCAGAGAGGGGAAACAATATTATTAAATTATAATTCTAAGATGGATTTCCTATATATATATATATATTGTTAAATATAACAGACAATGAATATCTATTATGTCTGATCATAAGGCGTACTAAAGTTCGTATATTTGCTTTAATTTCGGATGAAAATAAAGATAAATTATCCAACATTTGGATTTTTTTTATTAAGTTGGTCCTTGATCTCTGAACGAACATATAAATTCATACACTACATTGTTTTTTGTAGAGCATTTAGGTGTGTGGTTTGAGGGTTATTAGAGACTATGAGGTCAATTGTTTTAAATTTTGATGAGCTTCTGCTGAACTTATTGATTATTATTAATGGGTTTAGCATTTCTGCCTATTACGTTTTTGCCTGTTGTCTCATCATGTTTGTAATTATTATAAGTTAATAGTGTTATGTTTATTTTGACGTACAGTACTATTATTAATATTAACACTTTTGTTTGAGGTATTATTAAGTTTATTGAGATATATTTTAATTTACAGTATTTACATTATGCGGACCGTTGTCCTCATCTTTGTCGCCATATTTGTCACAACGTTTCGGCCGTTGTACGCTCCGGCCTTCTTCAGGTGGTTGGAATTTCGAACTGAACCCTTTATTTCGATCCCTGTGGTAGACTGTTCTAGTTCCACGTGCCATGTTTGATGGATGTCAGTTATCAGTTATCTCCTGCTAATTTTCCCTCTGAAAGTTCTCCACTGCCTTAACCGGGTATCGAACTCACACTCTATGGGTTTGTCACTGGATCTAACCAACGCCTTTATCCACTGTGCCATGTGTCCTTGAGGACACATGGCACAGTGGATAAAGAAGGCCGGAGCGTACAACGGCCGAAACGTTGTGACAAATATGGCGACAAAGATGAGGACAATGGTCCGCATAATGTAAATACTGTACCTAATACCTCATCCCAGAAATATAGACATATCTTAATTTGTTGATTAACAAAGAAATTAGGAAATACATTAGTAACTGTTTAATGTTGTGTAATCTTTTATAGTATATGGTTTTGGAAGAAGATATCATTTGTGTGCGTTGGATTAGGGTTTTTTTTTATAACGGCTAACTTATATCGTTGGGGCATTCACTATTATAATTAAAAAGACACAAGTTAAAGCTAGTAGGTTTCCCCATCTAGAGAAGTAGTAGATTTAAAGAACCCTCAGATATTGGAGGCCATCTACACACACTCAAAAAAATTACATTTCAAACTAGACACAAGACATTAACATCTAGACATATAGTTCTGGTGTTAATATTTCGGCCTCTAGCGTGGTATGACGTCATAGAACTGCAACTTGAACTTATGACCTGCCTCCTACTATTCTGCGACCGTTATCGTCGCATAGCAATCTTTCATGTCAACATAAAAAAAATCCTTTTTCATGGTGAATATCTTTTTTTTAAATGTCCGTATAACCACTCTGAAGATGGCTCATGTGAGCGGAAAGCTTAGATCAAGGACCAGCTTGATAAAAGAATATGCAAATGTTGGACAATTTTTGTCTTTATTTTCACTCGAAATTAAAGCAAACATAAAACTTTAGAACGGCTCATGATCAGACATAATGGACAACAATTTCAATAAGATACACTAACCCCGAACCTGTATATGAATGATATGATCCCTGTTTATAAATTCCAGTTGCATAAGGTCTTTTTAATTTTTACAAGCTTTCGTCTGTTTCTACAGACATCTTCAGATATGGAAATAGATTTGTTCTTGTTTTTACTTCTCGGTAATAAGAGGACAACGAAAATAGAGATGTAATCCGAAAAAATGCTATGAGAAATGTGTTATTGTTTTGGAACGTGCGGTCGCAACGCTGAGTTTGAATTTTAAATTTTAAGGTTGTGCGTTTTTGTACAAATATAGTAATAAGATAATTCTTTTGTACTGGTAGGTTTTCCGTCAATGTGGCATGAACTATATTGTTCAATAATTATAGGAATGTCATCCAAAAGTTGCACGTTGGATCAATGGTGCATTGTGGGTAGTCTATTTTGACGGTTATTTTACCGGAAGTCGTTTATTTGTTTATTTATTTGGGTTAAATTATTTTGCTTGTTTTTATTTATTTTTATTTTTTATTTTTATTTCTTATCTTATATATTTATTTTTATTTTAATCGGTGTTTTATTAACGTAGTAAAAATTTGTTTGAAGACTGATTGACTTTTATGACGAGACGCACGTTTCTGGATTTTTTTTTAAATTTCGCTTGTTTCTACCAACATTCTGACTTGTTCTCTGTTCCATTCATAGTCTTGGTCATTTCCTAGTTACGTAATTCAATTTCCTCAGTTGCTTCTGTTCTTTTCTTTTATTTTATATCCAAATGCAATTATAGAACAAGATTTGCAATTATAAGATATTTGTTTCTTCATACGAATTTTTATTTCTTATTTTATTTTTAATTTGATACTTTTAAAATATATTTCACCTAACGGTCTTTTAAATTTGTAATTCAAATTTTAATTTATCTCTTACTTAAATAAAATGCTTTAATTAACCGATTCCCTTTATCTTATAGAAATAGATTCACACGGATTCTCTCATTTTTGTCTAAAGCTATAGAAAAAAAAATAACTCCAGAATACATAAGATTATACTGCAGTTATTGTATAAATATAAACTAACAAGTCATTCCGGAAATAAATTATGTTATTATTATTATCATTATCGAGTGTGAGAGCAACACCCTATCAAAATGATGCTGGGTAACAAATATACGACATTCAATATAGTCACCATGAAAGCTAGTCTGCCAAAAGTATATGATGCATCACAGTCAGATTTGCGCAATAGGGTGACAGGTTCTGATGATATTTGTTTGTCAAATCCAAATCACTTGCACAGTTACCATTGGTTATTTTATCCACCCAGTCAAACCTATGCCTGTACTCCCACGTTAACTTGTTTCGTTAGCTGATTATATAGCCCTGTCATTCTTATTATTATGACAAATCTTCATACCAGATGAAAAGAACGAGTATCAACATGTCTCCTTACTCTCCTCCAAATTCTTGCCAACCAAATTCATATTGTTATTGAGTGAAACTAGGATGCAAATATACGACGCTCAATATATCTCCATTATATACAAACAGTCTGATAAGTGTTTGCCGGATACATTCTTCACAGCTGAGTATGCGCAGTATAATGACAGGTCTTCGTAAAAGCAACGCATTAATTCAATTTGAGTAGCCTAGTTCGCTCAGCTAATATCCAAGTGGTGATGTGTCTTCTATATCGTCTTTACATACCCATCGTTACAATTTGAAAAAGTAACAACCTTCTTGACAATCAGCCATGTTGCTTCCCAAATATTATTCTTATTATTTGATTTCCTCTCTGACTCTGAGATGTTTCGGTGATGACTATCATATCTCAGCTCTTATCCGCAGCTCAGAGACGCAAGACTTCGTTCGGCATATGACATGTTTCAAGCAGCGCTGCTTCCTGTACACTCCCAATGATGACAGGTATCCCCAAGGTGTTAGCGAAGCATAAAGATATCTGGGAATAGTCCCAAGTGCGCCAACCACAAGAGGGACAACATAAGCTGCTACTTGATATATTTTTCTGATTTGAGCTATCAGATTTTGGCACCTGTGTATTTTGGCCTGCCCTGTTTTTACCCCCAAATTATTGCAACGTCTGTCAAGATTCTTTCACGGCTACTCTTGTGCACAATTTGATACCAGGTCGATTGCTATCCAAGCGCTTGCCATTCAAAATGGTCGTATCCCACATGAGCTTCACTTTCTTATTCTCTGGTACTGACGGCGATGAATGCTCATACCACTACTCTGAGCACTCAAGGCTATACTTCCTGCATAGTCTCCAATGTCTCTGTGGACATTTTTTTCATGGCTTCGTCTTTACTCTTTTTGGGACAGATGAGTGCAACCACTGACAATGCGTTGTACACTCTCATTAGTTTCCCCACGAGCTTACATGAAAAAGAATCACTTGTTCTTTCAATAGAATACTTGATGGAATTTGTTCTTTAAACCTTCTCTTGCGCTGTACAGATAATTTCCTTCTTAAATAACCCGATCCTAAGACGCCTCCATCATTCCGAATCTACCACCACCTGGGTACATTATTATTATTATTATTTTTATTTTCTTTGCTTTCTGGCGTTTACACATTTCTTTCCGGGTCCCACCCAGGGACCTAAGGTTAGAAATGGCATCATGACACTTTTCACTGACAAAAAAATAAAATAAAATAAAATAAAAATTACATAGATAGAGCCCTTCGTAAAGTGTGGGCTGTACTTGTCAGAACAATTTTTTGTATCTCCTTGAGGCATGGGCTTCCAGGAATCCCTGCAATTAGTCTACTGCAATCTTTTCCAACCAGTCCTAGGGCTCCAACTACAACAGGGATTGTTGATGTTCCCATATGCCACATTTTCGAGATTTCTATTTCAAGGTCTATGTATTTTGACGGCTTTTTGAATATCTTCAAAGATACATTGCAGTCAGCAGGGACTTCCATATCAATAAGGAGGCACCGTTTTTGTTTGAGGTCTTTAATAACAATATCTGGGCGGTTGGCCTTGATTGTTCTGTCAGTGTGAATTGTGTAGTCCCATAGAATTGTAACAGGTCCTATCTCCGTAACCGGGTCTGGGTGGTGTTGATACCAGTTTCTTTCAGTTTCCTTCCCGTAGAAGTTGCAGATTTTCCAGTGCAGATATTGGCCCACTCTGTCATGTCGGGTTTTATATTCAGTGGGTGCCAACATCGTGCAACCTGATACAAGATGATCAATCGTTTCTGGATATTTATCACAGAATCTGCATTTTGGGCTGACACAATATTTTAGTATATGTGCTTGATAATTCCTAGTTAGCAAGCATTGGTCCTGCGCAGCAAGGATAAAACCTTCAGTTTCCGCTTTCAACCCTGCACTGCGTAGCCACTGATGGGTACGGGTTTTGTCTACATCAGTTTGTTTGATACGGGCAGAGTATTAGCCATGAAGCGGTTTATCTTGCCATCGCTTCTGTATCTGGTCGGTTGCATTCGTCTTTGCTGTCTCTTTTAAGTATTTTGCAGTTTCAGCCAGTGTATTGTGCTGTAGTTGCATCTCTACGCCCATTTGAAGCTCCATTTTGAATTTGTTGGCTTCTTTCATTACGGAGTAAAGACGCTTACTACTTTCATGTTCCTTGACGCATACCATCATCCAATCTTCTGTAGTTTCCAAGTATCTTTGGAGGCCAATTGTTGTAGTTTTGTAGGACATTTCTAGTTGAACTAATCCTCTGCCTCCTACGGATCTGGGAACATACAGACGATCAACATCAGCTTTGGGATGATGCATGCGATAGCAAGTGAGAAGCTTTCTCGTTTTGGCGTCCATTCGCTTAATTTCAGCTATGGTCCAGTTAAGGACATTAAAGGTGTAATGCACCACTGGGACAGCCAATGTGTTTATAGCTGATATTCTATTTTTTGAGTTTAGTTCAGTATTTAGTATCAGACGTACACGCCTGTAGTACTCTTTTCTTATTTTTTCTTTTATTTGGAGGTGTTGTATGCCATCTCCTTCGCTAATTCCTAGGTACTTATAAGCTTCATCATGCTCCAATTCCCTAATCTTTGTGACAAAACCTAAATCTATTGAGGGTGTAATTCTACCTTTCTTGAATGTTACTTTTGCACATTTATCTAATCCGAAGTCCATACCTATGTCGTCACTGAAGTATTTTACAATATTGAGGAGGCCTTTCAACTCATTGTCGTCTTTGGCAAAGTGTTTGAGATCATCCATGTATAGTAGGTGATTGTTATTATTATTATTATTATTATTATTATTTCCTTTGATTTATGGTGTGTACCATAGGTGTGGGCTGTACTTGTGAGAACAATTTTTGTATTTATTTAAGTCATGGGCTACCAGAAATCCTTTCAATGAGTTTATTGCAATCTTTTGTAAGCAATCCGAAGGCTCCAACTACAACAAGGATTGCTGATGTTCTCATGTGTCCCATTTTTGAGATTTCAATTTCAAGGTCCCTGTATTTATCTAGCTTTTTGTAGGCAATTTTTTTGTGGTCTCTAATAACGATTCAGGTCGATTAATTTGATTTTTCTGTCTGTGTGTATTGTGTAGTCCTATAAAATTGTTACTGGTCCTATCTCCGGTATGGGTGGTGTTCATACCAACTTCTTCCAGTTTCTTTCCCGTAGATGTTGCAGATTTTTCAGTGCAGATTTTGGCCGACATTGTAACGCCGGGATTTATATTCAGTCGGTACCAATACCTTGCAACCTGAAACAAAATTATCAATTGTTTCTGGATAATTTATCAGAGAATCTGCATTTGGGGCTAACACAATATTTTAGTATTTTTGGTTGATAATTTCTAGTTAACAAGCATTGTCCCTGTGCAGCAAGGATAAAGCCTTCGGATTCAGCTTTTAACCCTGCTCTACGTAGCCACTAATGTGTACGAGGTTTGTCTACATCAGCTTCTTTGGTACGGACCATTGACTGACCGTGAAATGGTTTATCTTGCTATTTTTTCTGCATCTGGTTGGTTGCATTTGCTTTTGCTCTCTTTTTTTTAAAAGTATTTTGCAGCTTCAGTCGGTGCAGTGTGCTTTACTTGTATTTCTACACCCATTTGAAACTCCATTTTAAACCCATGTGAAACTCCATTTTGAACTTGTTAGCTACTTTTTCTTCTTCTTCTTCTTCTTCTTCTTCTTCTTCTTATTATTATTATTATTATTATTATTTTGCTTCTCCACAGCATAGGATATTGTTTGATGGTAAGAAGCTTATTGTCATGTCCTCTCTCGTGACGTAAGATAATTAAACTGGTCGTTTCCTCTTTTTATCGACAGGCTGTGTATCAAATTTCTTAAAACTACCTTTCCTGTTCTGAGCAAGCAGGATTCTCGTAATGATTCTATTTCCAAATCACAATCCAATGTCTGCAATGTTTTTCCTGGATTTTCTACAATACCACATTGCTCCATTGATCACTGCTACTTTTGTTACTTACTTTGGTACTCCTTTCCAAACTTACATAATTTCAATCTTTTTAGTTAGACAAGAGGCTTCGATCAGGTAACATCACTAGATCGTCAGTTAGGACTCATAATTTAACTCTTGGATTGTAAGGATTAAATATGTACTGAGGGTTTCTTTTCTTGCAAACTGTTGCTTTCTCGTCAATTCCAATATCCCAAAATGTAACGCCAATCATTGTTATCTGTCTCTTTGAATCGTATCCTCTCTCATGTCTACGTTTTCTCCGTTTATTAGCTTTTCTACGTTGTTATCTGTAGGTTTTTTTTTCAGGTAACTTTATAATACGGCAATTTGTTCTTTTCCTCGGTCCGCTGTAGCCAATACTTATCAGAGTATCATTTCTCTTCCGAGAAGGCATGCTTTTTAAAATGACATTTCCAAATCACAATCCAGTATCTGCAAAATTTTTGTACAATACCCCAGTGCTCCGTTGATCACTGGTGCTGTAATTACTTTTCTTATTGGTCTTTCTTCTTTGCTTTCAGTTCTTATGCCAAATGCATATCAGATTTCTATCAAGTATTGAATCTTTTTTCTCATTGTCTAGCATGAATAAATCTAGTTTACTGAGCTCTGAACTTTCACTGACTTTATCGGAAAATCACAGTGGATTTTTATTTTGCTATTCACCAGCAATTTCTTGTTTTAATTTCACATATTTATAATACTTGTCAAAACATTCAGTTTGTTTGTTTGTTTGTTTGTTTGTTTGTTTGGGTTTTATGGCATATCAACCACTGTGGGTTATTTAATGCCAAATCCAGTTTATATGAATTTTAAATGCCTATTTTGTATGGAATAAAAAGTGTATAGCTGGCAACATTATTGTTTCAAAAAAGACGTATAGCTGGCAACATTATTCCTTTACAAAAAAAAACGTATAGCTGGCAACATTATTCCTTTACAAAAAAAACGTATAGCTGGCAACATTATTCCTTTACAAAAAAACGTATAGCTGGCAACATTAGTTTTTTTACAAAAAAAAACGTATAGCTGGCAACACTACTTTTTCACAAAAGAACGTGTAGCTGGCAGCGTATAGCTGGCAAGATTACTTTTTTACAAAAAAACGTATAGCTGGCAACATTACTCTTTTAGAAAAAAACTTATAGCTGGCAACATTACTCTTTTAGAAAAAAACTTAGAGCTGGCAACATTACTTTTTTACAAAAAAACTTAGAGCTGGCAACATTATTTTTCTGAAAACATTATCTGAGACCTTGTTGTTGGATGCAGTTTATCGCTGTACCCAGGACACAACATCATGCCTTCATTTATTCTATTCATTCTTGCATTCTGATACAATGTAGCTGACCATCTCGTCTTTTTCTCTACACTGATTTCAGATTTTAAAAAAAGTTTGATTTTTATGACGTCAATGTTCCATGCAGTGGACACATCAAAAATTCAACATTTGGAATTTTGTCTCAACTCAAATGCAGACACTACTGAATTACTTTCAAAGGTAGACTCTACTTATAATTCCAAATTCAACACTCTCTTAAAATTGTAGGTAACATGCAAAATGTATGTACCATAATTCAAAAGTATCTTCTCAATTTCTTTCCGAAAAGGAGAATGTATCTAAATCAGCCTAAGAGAATATCATCTTTGATGGTGAATATATTTGTTTAAATGTCCATATAACCACTCTGAAGAAGGCTCATGTGAGGAGAAAGTTTAGATCAAGGAACAGCTTAATAAATCTATCCAAATGTTCAACAAATTTTCTTTATTTTTACCCTAAATTAAAGCAACCATGCGAAGTTTAGAACGTGTCATGATCATTGTCTGTTATATGCCCCAATACACTATATATATATATATATATATATATATATATATATATATATATATATATATATATATATTAAACATATATATATATATATATATATATATATATATATATATATATATTAAACATATATATATATATATATATATATATATATATATATATATATATATATATATATGTATATATATATATAGTTCAATATACGATTCTCTATGGGGAACGACACTGTATTTAAAATTGATTGTTTCTATTATACAACATCCTCCCTAATTTGGTGTAATTCTTTGAACTTTGTCCTGTTTAAAATTTTGATGTTTTCAACAAAAGTTTGTCCAGTATTAATATTATTTTGTTTATTTGTCTTCTATATGTTCGCGAATTGCCATAAATTTGACAAATGACAAGTTAACCTACGAGCGACCGAGGTGAATGTGTGGCCAATGTAAGAATTTAATAATGTTGTTCATTGACATGTAAGAATAATGTTGTGTATGAATTCTTATGTCTTTTGGAAAATTGTATCTCAACACAAGCAATTACCAAACACCAGTTGTATGTATTTAAAAAATTATGGATTAAATCCTTCAGAATGATTAAGTAAATAACAAATAGAAAAACGTGTATAAATTTAACATGTTTTGCTTTTATTTTAGCTTAATCAGAATGTTTTTCTTGATCAGATATAAATTTCAAGTGTTTATGTCTTATGGTGTTTTGTTTTTTAATTATTCTGTTAGCTCGTCCAATACAAAACCGAAGAGCCACTTAAGGTAGAGGGTTATACAGCGAGATTGTTGTAAGGGAGCGGAAAGGATGGAATAAGAATTGCCCATTATGAGGATATGTAGGATAGATAATATATTTTTCAGGAGTGTCTTCGACAAAGCAACAGTTCTACAGAAGAAACTTCTGACTGGAACTTACTCCTTATCAAAGTAACACAAACGGAATAGGGATGATTTAACCCTATCAATGTGCCATGGTGGGTCTGAGCTCGGGTAGTCTGAGTTAGTGCAACTGAGGAATGTAACTCGTTTGAAGATTTGCCATATTAATAGCGATAGAGTAGTGAGAGGCTAGCAACGTTTCGTCTGTGGACTGCAGGGTGGAGAGTAATTCATCAACCACAAGGCCACGTACTCGCTTTTGAATTCTGCCGAGGCTAGGAAACACCAGTCCAGATATGGCATCAATAATCCATTCTTGATCTTATCTTACCTTTGTAGTTATTATCTTACCTTAGTAGTTATGTATTTTCTGCGGTGATTCAACGAAACAACCAAACCTTTTTTTTAGCATCTTTTGCAATTTCACGAATATATGAGTTCGATTTGAGGCCAAGAGTGAGCTTCAAACCCAGTAAAAGTTCAAGACAAGGAATCTTTTTGTGTGTGTATAACCATTAATCATGATTGGTGCAGGTGCAGGGAGTGTCAGCTGTTTTGGAACCATTGAAGGATAACCCATGCCAATCTTTTCTCCAATGAGTTGTGAGAATTAGGTCAGAGAAGAGGTCAAATGGTCATCCACACATTTGAAGTAGCACCCGTATACAGTGGTGTCATCTACATATATATTTGCTAAGAATCTGAGATTGTTCTTTGGCAGATCGTTAACATAACGTAGAAAGATGATAGAGCCGAGGAGAGAGCCGTGTGGGACGCCATGGGCCTCAGTGAACTGGTCATCATAGGCCTCCTACCAGAGAGGACACTCCAGGAGATTTCAAAGCTGGCAGGTTTTGGTAGCAATCTCCTGTGAAACACCTTTCAAGATATCAAGAGCGATCACTCTTGAAATATTTTTATTATCTAGCGTTTCATTGATACTATCTGTGAAATAGTTAATATATCAGCAGTTGATATAGAAGAGGGAAGACCATAATGTCTGTCGCTCATGACTTTGGTTTTGTGGAGGTGTTCAGCAACATTTTGTTGATGATAACTTCATAAACTTTGTTGATGACAGTGAAGATTTTGATAAGAGAATATTTTAAAGCAGACGAGGGCTCATCTGCTTTCTCGAATATAGGGTATATACCAGTGATCGAGTTGGGAAACATCTCTTTTTAAAACAGCGGCTAAACAGCTTCGTCAAAATTAGAGACAATTCTGGTTCAAGGTTCTGGAGAAAAAACTACAGGGATTTTCTCCGGACTAAGAGCCTTCGTTGAGTCAAGGATTTTGATAAGTCCGGAAACTTCTAAAGACTAATTTTTAATTAGTGGCCAGTACTCATGGCCATCTGATATTCTCCGTGCAGCACTGATTCAATATTTATTAAAGTAGATCCGTAGATCATTGCTATTGAAATAAGATTTATTGTTAATAAATGACCCATACTTATATTCTCAGTACAGCTACGAATCAATGGTTATTATTGTAGTTTTGTAGTTCGTAACTAATCTAATACTGTCCTCTTATATTCTCGATGAAGCTGCAAAGCAATTTTTATTAGTCACGTAGCTAACCTAACAATGTATATTCTTCTGAAGTATTCCGCCCTTATGTCCATCAAATATAAGCAATGCTCTAAGTAATGGATATTAAATTACTAGCGTGTTATCTTCACATCAAAGCGTTAAATGCGAAAACTAACAGAATTTATTTTCTCTATTCCACTACTGATGTTTAATAATTGTTTCATGAGTTTTCTTTTTTTTTTCCTGTCTGCCATTTTAGGAGTGATATTGAAATCTGTGAAAGTGCTTCAAACAAAAACGAATTTTGGTTTCGGATTTGACGAAATAGAAGGGACTTATATTTTTTTCTAATTATTCGCTTTTTGTTTTGATATTTTATAGTATTTGAATTGCAAAATAGGTTCAAATTCTTATAATTAAGAATTTAAACCTATTTTGCCAGTCTTTATTTTGGAGCAGTTGAATAAAACATGCAAGTCTTTGTTTTGGAGCCATTGAAGGATAACCCATGCCAATCATTTCTCCAATGAGTTGTGTGAATTAGGTCAGAGCCCCGAACTATTCTTGTTGAATTACTGATATTTATCAGGTACAATATAATAAAATATATAATTTTCATAATTTACAATATGAAAGCTTGATTTATAAGCAACGTCTTGAAGGATAAACTTGTAGTTCTTTGCCGCTAACATTATCACTAATTTTCCTATATTAAGGACTTGTGCTAACCTCTGTGAAAATTAATGCAGACAATTCGTTGTGATGCAAAGAGCCCCGAACTATTCTTGTAGAATTACTGATTTTAATCTTCACTAGGTGTGCCTCATTTATCGCTTGTGCTACAAGTCCACTTTAAGAAATACTCTGAATCGTAGTAGAAGTGTCGGGGGAAAATTAAGTTTAAATGGACAAAGAAAAATGAAGTCGCTGGGTTAAAATACAGAATACGTATTCATGAGTTCTGCTATAAGATCTTTCATCAAATCAAATTGTTTTTCAGACAATCTCTATATCAACTCCGAACAGCCTTGTCATTCGGAATCCGGCCCTCCAACAAAAAAGGCAAACAAATTAGCAGGTAAGTGCAATTATCTTCGCTTAGCAATCTTTGATCCTGGTGTGATGAAGAACTCAGGGATGCAATTACTTCTAAGTGTTTACTTTCTCCGGGAAAGTAAGTTACAACACCTAATTAATAAATAATACATTCGCAACTTACATTCATATTAATTCTATAATGTCATGTTCTTACACATCGCCAGAAATTATGCATCACTATAGATTCATTGTCTTTATATTCTGTGAATTTGCCTGACTTTATTTTGAAAAATAGTGGAATGGTTTTATGGTACCTCATCAAAAACAAACTAACTGAAAATAATCACGACATTTTAATTTTGTTTATAAATACTTGTTGCAAAATGAAATCCATACATTTGACTTGATAAAGTCCATAAGTTTTCCTTTTGTCTTTATAGATATTGTACTTTCACCGATATATTTTTAGTTATATATGAAATTTTACATACACTCCCACAAACAGACACACGCACACACACATAAATATATATGTGTGTGTGAGAAAAGAGTGACTGTTTGTGTGTGTGAATATAGTGAATGTAATTATAAAATAATAATAATAATAATAATAATAATAATAATAATAATGTAAATATATATAAAATTATAA
Source organism: Acanthosepion lycidas (assembly GCA_963932145.1). Lineage (NCBI taxonomy): Eukaryota > Metazoa > Mollusca > Cephalopoda > Sepiida > Sepiidae > Acanthosepion > Acanthosepion lycidas. Next base: position 24,492,049 of record OZ010578.1, on the reverse strand, counting down.
TATTAATAATGTCAATATATATAAAATAATAATAATAATGCAAATATATATAAAATAATAATAATAATAATAATGAATTCGATAAAGAATAATTATTCAATGTATTTATCATACATAGAAATATTTTCAATTTCAAAAATGCTGTCCTTATCCAATAATTGATAATTGCACGAACATACTTTCCTTGGATATTCTCTTAAACGAATCTTCCTTTCTCAAGCAAACATATCCATATATGAACAATTTTTTCATTAAAGGAAATGGTTAAATCACTGCTTTAAATAAAGAATAAAAATAAATAATTAAATAAGCAAAATAACTATAATAATAATAATAATAACTATAATAATAATAATAATAATAATAATAATAATATACACTGACAGAACAATCAAAGCTAATCGCCCTGAGATTATGATTAGAGACTACAAAGAGAAAATGTGCCTCTTTATTGACATGACACTTTCTGCTGAACAACAATGCATCTTTGAAGCTCTTCAAAAAAAATCTACCAAAATACGCGGACCTTGAAAACGAAATCTCAAAAATGTGGCGCATGAGGACATTAACAATTCCAGTTGTAGTTGGAGCCCTCGGAAAAGATTGCAATAGACTCATTGAAGGAATCCCTGGTAGCCTATGTATTAAATAAATACAAAAAATTGCACTCACAAGTGCAGTACATTTTACGAAGAGCTTTATATATGCAAAATATGTGCGATTTTCTCTTCAGAACTGCTCAGTGGAAACTGTCATGATGCCATTTCTGACCTTAGGTCTCTGGTCGGGACCCGGAAAGAAATGAGTATACACCAGAAACCAAAGGAAATAACATAATAATAATAATAATAATAATAATAATAATAATAATAATAATAATTTAGGCAACCTCAAACAAAATCCCCAAAATGGAAATCTCCAAGAAATGACAACGTACCCAACTTTTGGCATTATCATCTATCATCAATTTGTAAAACACTTGGCCAAACTGTATCAATGCTAATCAATAACCCGAATAAAATTCCTGAATGGAATTTATTTAATTTGAATCGTTGTTGAGATATTTGCCAAACGTTGTATATTTCTCCTTATGAGCTGAACTGGTTGATAATTATAAGAAAGATATAATTTATACAAATACATCTTTTGAAAATAATGTTACAAATTTCTGTCTAATTGAATGATTTTTTTTCTAATTTTGTTGTCAGTGTGCGAAGTTGTTTTACTCTATCTTCCTATAAAAGTTGATGACGTTGGACTAAATCGAAAAGAAGCAGCCTTGTTAATGTCGATCTATGGTGCAGTGTTTGCAGTCAGCCAAATCGTTGTTGGAATTCTTGCTGACTTGATTCACATCCCTACAACCTACATTCTGATGTTTTCAACTCTTGCCATGTCACTCATTTCCGTCGCCATTACATTCTGCTATTCATTCTCTTTGTTCGCTTTGGCTGCATCTCTTTTCGCCATTTGCACAGGTCAGTATTTACAAGCAAGTATAATTACTTCGTTTTTGTCTCAAGAAATTCAACCATTTCTGGCCTCATTCTCTTGTCAGTCGTTTATTTCTGCTTACGACGTTTAGACCGCTGTACCCATGCGTCTTCTTCGGATTATTTGTTTGAATCAGAGGACACAAACCTGACCAGATCATATGACTGAAATAACCATCGCCAGAACAATGCATATGCTTAGCCAAATGTCCTATCCATCTATCCATCTTCCAATCTGGCAGTGGAATAATGTTAAAGAAATTGTAGAAGAACAATGTTGGTTATCTAGTAGTCGTGAGATCAATCCTTACTTCAGGGAGTAACATCCATCAGTTCTGCTTTGATAGAAGAAGCAGAAGTGGTGATAAATGAATGAATTAACAAAAAGGAATTAACTATTATGGGATATCAAGTAGATAGTGGAACGAGGGGGATATTTCATGCTGGATTGAATAAACAGATTGGTTCAAAATTCCTTAAGAGTTTTAGAATACATTAAACTGTTGGAGAGTCATCATCATCATCATCATAAACATCATCATAATTTCTATGACTGGGTGTGGTCGAGAGGTCATTATGTCGCTGAACATCTGACCAGATTTCTCCATATATCACAGTTTCATGTCAATAACCGAGTAATGTGAATGATACTCTGCTCCACTCAGTGATGCTGTCAGCCCATTTTTACCTCTATCTGCCTTTTCTTTTACCTAACGAGGTATCTTTTAAGATGGCAGTGGAAATAATGTCTCACATTTCAATTTTTCTTGATAGTGGATAAGGTTTTCTTACGGGCCTGTTACTTATCTGATAGTATCTTACAGTGGCTTATTTATAATCTCATCTAAGTTTGTTTTGTAGCGTCTCATTTCTAATGATTGCAACGATCGCTGTAATTCTTGTGTTAAATTCAAGGCGTACAAAAAGATAGAATTGGTTTAATGCACGCAATAGTCTGATCCTTGATTTCAGACAGATGTCCTTATTTTTCAAGATGTTCTTGTTTCGCGACAGCTGACATTGTGCAAATATTAATTCTTTAGTTAAAGAATACAGATAATACCCTGTTTTTTTGTTTGTTTGTGTTTTTTTTTTTTTGTTTTTTTTTTAGGATTTGCCTCTGCCCTTAAAATTGTATTCGTGGCTTCTATCTTGAGTGTGAAAAAATTGAACAACGGATTATTTTCCTTTATGCCTTTTGATTGGTTTGGCCAACATCCTCTATCCATTGATTGTAGGTGCGTCATTTCTTTAACTATTCAGTCTAATTTCAGAGATTTATTTTTGTTTTTGCATAATTCTCGTTGCCTAAGCTGTAGAACATTTTTTTAAAAATCTAAAAAGAATTACCGATATATCTTTTCATAATATGACGAAAAACTAATTCTTTCTTCTCTAAGTATTAAACGTTAAAAACAAAAATACATCAGCAAATATGAGTTTAGTTTACAGTTTAATGAATCTAATTATATATGCTTCTTTGAAACTGGGATATTTTAGCATATAAGTCGATCATTAATTCTGGTTAGTTCTTGGTATGGCTAATTGCTCAAGAAGGCAATACTCATCATTGGCCTCTATTTAAAATCCCACTATACTAATAGTACAGTTTTTTGTTGTTGTTTTTTTTTTTTCCTTCTCCGAGCAAGCGACTTCGAAGAGGGGGTCTCACTTTGGAGAATGTGCTAACCTCTAAATTTAGGCGCCCAAAAGAGACTGAGATGCCACAGCGGAGAACTTCTTGCTTTCTTTTCCCACTCACCCTCAGACTTCTCTGGAGTAACCTCTACCTTTGAGGGACAGTGGAAAAGACAGGTCAGAAAGGTGGTTTATTTTTCTTGCCACAGTCTGAAAGATTTATTTAAAACACCGTATAACAAAATTGCACATAGAAACTGAGACAAATCAAATATTGATATTAATAGGATCGATTTTTTTTCCAATTCTGCATCGTTATTACAGTTGAAATGGCTAGATGTAACCGCAAGTTCTGTGCTAACAGTTTCTTCTCCCGCATGTCACATTTGTGGAACTTTCTTCCTTTTTCTTGCTTCCCAGTCAACTTTGACCTCCAAAAATTTAAATGCAATGTCAATCGTTATCTGTCTTCGTAATGTTTATCCATTGTTATCTTCTCTCCTTAGTAGTATATTTTTCTTAAATTCTCTAACAACCAATAACCTCTTTCGACTTAGTGGCTTTATTGCCTTGCTTGGCGGGGTGAAATGATAAAAACATTCATTTGTTCTATAATATATTTATATACATAGTTGGGGAGAAAATACAAAATATATAAGTATAATTACTTTACCGACATTGAAGTGACAATGAATAAAGTAGGATAATTAAAAAGTAAAAGAAAAAAAGGAAGATAATGGTTCGGTGTTATGATTTGTGAAGAACAATCTTTGTTTTAACATTCTAAAAATAAATCACCTGTATAAAAATATTATAAAGAGACAATACAGCTTTTTTTTAGACAATCAATTTTATTAATAGTACTATTTTATTAAATTAACATAATATCCTAATTATGATTTATATAATTCCCCACTGGTTGTACTGTCGCCTGCTGTTTCGCTGATTTGTCATTCCTTGTCCCACCGGTACAATAAAACATTGTATTCTTAGCGTCGTAACTTTGTAGTGTTTTTACGGTTATCGCATGTCAATATCAACAAGCTGGGAGGTAACCAGATGATACGGGAATTTCACCCACGGCTCGTTTTGATTTTCCGGACCTTTCGGATGCATCCTTGCATCCTTGGCCACTTCTTTGAAGAAAACTATTTTCTATTAGGTTGGTGCAAAAATAATGACGTAATAATGTCGTTTTTTTGACGTTAAAAAATACGTCAAAAAACGACATTATTACGTCATTATTTTTGCACCAACCTAATATTTGGGAAATTTTAGATGACTATAAATCTTGTCATGTTATTCCAGAGGCAAAGCGTGGTTTAGGGTAGATCTAGCCTTATTAAATCTTAATAATTCTACTTATTCCCTAGACTCTCCTACAAACAGATTTTATGCATTCTAATTATTATTTTTAATTGGTTCCTTCTTTTCATGTTCGTTTAATTAGTTTATCTGACTTTAATCTTAATTGTTCCCTGCTTCATCGTAAGACATTCTCATTGCTGAAAACGTTGAACCAGAGTTGAGTCCTGATATACGTATATCAAGATTTAAATAAAAATTCTCTAATTAAATTAATTATATCGAGTTAAATCAAATTAATTTGAAAGTGTTTAAATTGCACACATATTATATTGTGGCAATGATTTCCTAAGATTCTACGAATTAAATGGCCTTTCTTTCTTTCTTTAACAGAGTTTGTTTAAGACAGTTATTCGAAACCTACACGTCTACAGAAAGGTCAGCACATATACAAAATCATTATTAACAGAATTTTAGTCTCTGACAGTCCAATTCTAGGACTTTACAAAAATACCCTTTTTTTTCCCCATATCTTTCAATTACTCTTTCCCAATATTTGGCACATATAACAGAATTATCGCACATTTTTGAAAAGTGCCAATACACCCCTAAAAGGGATAACCTAAAATTCTTAAATTAGGTTCCCAGTAAACAGAATATGTTTACTCTTGAAAATAATGTTTTTGTTTTTTTTGGACAATCTTTTCTATTCTGTTAGAGAAAAATCTTGAAGTCTGGCATAAATTCATCTGCTTTTTCAAATACAGAAAGAAGTTTATTTTCCTTGTTGGTTCTTCTTGTTCACAATTAAAAAAAAAAGAAGAAATCAGTCGTTATTATTTTTACAACGAAATTGCCTGTATATTAATATTTAATCAATTTTTAAAGATAATATCGTTGTAGCTAAACATTTTATATAAATTTTCATACTTTATTTTATGTAATATATATACGTAAAATTTTTATATACTAATTTTACTTAAAAAATCAATATAATAATAAAACCGATTTCTATTCATATATATGTGTGTGTGTATGTGTGTATGTGTGTGTGTGCGAGTTGGCATGCTAGGAAAAAGGTATAAATATAATAGAGTATATTTTTATCTTTAACTTTATTTCATATATATGCACATATTTCATATTTCTGGGGTTTTTAGTTGTTGTTTTTTTTTGTTTTTGTTTTGTTTGCTGCTTGATTTCATTAAGAGTATTGAATGTAAAATATCTTCTTCCAAAAAGGCCGCCATATTCGAAAGTTTGATTAGAGGAAATTTTTAAAAGGTTTTGGCAAAATTTACAAGAAATTTCAGACTGAATAAAAGGAGAGGTTTCTTGATGTTGTGTGGAGGGTGAATTGATCGTGTAAAACATAATTTCAGAAGTTCCATAGACAGGTTTTATCTTCAAACGGTGTTCCACGGTCAGGTAGAAAAGTAAAGTTTGGTTGTGACGAAATAAAATGGCAATAAACCAATCTTCTTTCTACGCTGCAGACAACATATCGAAAATCATTTGCTTAGATTGGTTATGACAAATAACCTGATGATTTTAGCATTCAAATTACGATTTGTCCAGTATTCGAAAAAAATAAATTCCTGACAAAAATGTCATTCCTTTGTAGGCTGCACCAAGAATAGTTCTTTGTTAAAATGTCTAAATAAAGTGGCAATAAATAAATATTTATTTGTACTGTATGCAAACCCCAGTTACATATGACTCTCTATTTGTTTCTTATGTTTAATGTTGACTCCACTAATGTATAAACATTTAGACATGTTACAAAGGGTTCAAAAGTGACATGAAAGCTAATTGAAGCTGGTTGAAATAAAACCATCACATGTGTAGTATGCCTGAAATGGCTGTTAAATACAGTTTCTCACTTAACGACCGGCTCGTTCAGCGGCTAAGTCGTTGAAACGGAAGCCGGCTGTACAGAGTAACTGCATTTAAGAATTTTAAATGAAGAAGTGTTGTCTGTACTAGACATGTAAAAACGTTTTCTGATGTTTTTTTTCAGGTTCATTGTACGAAGCAACTCAGTCTTTTGACGATGTCTTTTACTTTGCTGCTGTTTTTTTATTCATGTCCTTCATCTTTTCAAATGGAATCATCTACATGCAACGAAAAATCAAATTCTACGAATAGCCACGGAAGAATAATCTGTAAAGAAAAAGATACTTTCACTTTTTATAGGTAGATTGTTAAAAATATTAGGTTGGTGCAAAAATAATGTCGTTTTTTCACATATGTTACTATGTGAGAAAACGACATTATTTTTGCACCAACCTAATATTTACAATTGAAAATGGCCACCTTTTGCTTTCAGCATAATCTCAAAGTGTACACGGACGCCATAAGGGCTTCTTTCAGTTCTGACACAGTTGTGTAATAAACACGTGAAATGTCGCTCTCCAATAGGGACCATATCACAAAGTCCATAGGATAAAATCAGAGCTTGATGTAAGTCAAATTGACTTGACAACAAATCTCCTGCACAAATGTCTCCTGCACCAATTCTGCATCAAGTTGACCATATGTCGCTATGTCTTAAAGAAAGGCATTGCAACTTCTAAAGATGTCTGACAACTGGACAATACATATCCCGATAAAACATATGCTGGTAAATTCTTCTATTCATATCGATTTCTTGAAGAGTGAAAGGGAATAGTAGTGTTTATCAGCAAATGTTGTAGAGGGATATGTACTCTCCTGGTTTACAGCTACATTTTGAAGTCGGTAGTTCTTGCTATGCAATATCTATCTCTCTATATGGCAGGGTATGCTTGGCAATTTCCTCACAGATGAAGAGAAGACTCTGGACGATAGGGATATACATGCTGAAAATAGTAATAAAATCATTTTAGTTGTTTTATATATTCTCTTTCTTTTGGTGGGAGATTAATCTATAATATTTTGCAAAAACACTCCTATACTTCTCGTATGGGTCTGACGATAAACTATATATTGTGGCAAGGCTTCTGATCGGGAGGTTTTCAGGAAGTAGCGTGGAAACACCTCTTAATTGCTGGTGTTCTCAGTTTTGCCCTAACCCAGGATCGCAGCTTCTGTTAGGGCCTCAGTTATGGACAAATAGCTAACGCCAAAACTGAGGTCAAAAGACTATGAAACTATAAAAAAAAAATTACAGTAAAAATACCAGCAATACATTTGTATAGTAAAAATATTACCAGTAATAGAATTCTGTAAGGAAAAAAATATTACCAGCAATAGAATTCTGTAAGAAAAAAATATTACCAGCAATACATTTTTGTAGAAAAAAGGAAAATAACTACAAGCAATACATTTTTGTAATAGAAGTGGCTAATGCTCGCAGTAAAATTAAATTTTGGCATCAAATAACCCATAAGAAGATGATATATCGCTAAACAAAAACAAAAAATATTCTTCTCGTAATTAAGTGTCAGACGACGGAAAACGTGGCACAGAAATTTGAATGAACATTAGAATACCGAAGGATGTATTAAAAGATAGGGAAATTTAATTAGTAACAAAGAATGCTATACTGCTATGTAATTAATAACGACATTACCACTAACCTAATTGTTTTTACTGTTGTTAATGATATAATATATTATGCACGTCATACTGACATTCGAAGCCAGACTCAAATTAAAAAGACCTCGTGTTACATATTACCGCCATAAAAAGGCGAGAAAATAAAGCAATTGGCAGTACATATAAATATTTTAATATGACTATATTTCTTATTACTATAAATTTTATTTTTGTGGTTACACGTATTTTTTTAAACAGTGAATTTAATGTCTGCTTTCTTAGATCATCGAAAGCCGTTTTAAAAAATATGTACCTCTCGACAGGATTCAAATTTGCATTCCCTTCTTCTGGCAAACCATTTTGTAGCCAGACGTGCGATTACCATTTTCTAAAGCAATGTTCATCTGTACAAGGCCCAAGAACCACTCGTGGTAGAGGGTTACAGAGTTTATGCTAATATGTGGGGAAGTTAATAGTTAAACCTCTGCTTGAACAGACCAAGTGATCGGGAAAACACTCTCTTGTGAGTCGGTTCCACAGTGTAGTAGTTCGTGTGAAGAAGCTGCTCGAGTGGAACTTACATCTCACCAATGTATTACGAAAGGAATGAGAGAGGTTCGCTACAATGTGCATCGCATGATGAGTCATAGCCGTGAAGGTTAAAACTGGGAGAACTATGAAATATGGTTTGTCTGAGCACTTGGAATAAAAATTTATTCCTTAAATTAACTTTTATACTCTTTAAATCATTCTGACTGTTGTCCTCATCTTTATTGTCATATTCACGACGTTTCGGCCGTTGTACGCTCCGGATTTCTTCAGGTAATATATGTTAGAATTTAAAATCGAATTCTTCTAATTCCTCGTGTCATGTTTCTTTTTTGCGGGGTGGGGAATATCTTAGTTTTAGTTAATTCCCTTTAGTAATTCAACTCTTCAAGTTTTTGTCCCCTCTTCTGCAGCTAGGTATTGAAATCACAGCACTTTGGTTCAAATCAAGTTTTGGATTACTTCAACCAACGCTTTTATCCACTGGGCCATGTGTCTTTGCGGACATATATGAACTGAAGATGGCAGAAGTGACAACAGCCAGAACAATGTAAATAAATAGCTACAACACATCATCTCAGAAATATAGACAGATTCTGAAGAAGGCCGGTGCCTACAACGGCCGGAACGTCGGAAATATGAAAATACAGATGAAGACAACAGTCCGAACAATGTAAATAATTTGACAGATATTAAATTTGTTTATGTTTCAGACACGAAAACAAGGTCAGCAAATATAGACTTCGAAATGCCATAAGGAGACTTGTGCCTGCAGTAATTGAGGCTGTAACGTTCTACAGAGAAACAATAATTCTGTCAAGGTGACACTGGCTCAGATCACATCCACATTCATTGCATATCGAACAAGCTTAGTATTATTTAGATTCTTTGAAATATAGCAGTAGAAGACCCATCCTGTTAGCATCCCTGTACCTGGTCAGAGCACCTTATCTAAGCTCATGAATGTCAACATATAATTCTGTTATATGTGCCAATGTCAAAATGTAATGTGAGTCAATGACGCATGGACTATTCTTCCTGTCTGACGATAGAGAATCGGTTGTGGTTCAAAACCTCTTGAATCTAAAAAATCTATTTGTCAACAAGGCACAGTGAAGATTGGTGGTGGTTTTAACTTAGTGTAGGGTATTCTTCTTATCGAGTCGCTGCACCACACCCAACCAGTGTTGTTGAGCCTTGCCTCAGCGTCATTAACTATACATGAAACTTCAAGATTGGAGTAAAGTCGAAGATGCTCTATAGTTTGTAATTGTCCGCATTAGCAATTCGGATCAACATCGATGGCATATGTCGATTTCCGAAGGTTGGCTTTACGGCAACCAACAGCTTTTCGGGAGCTATTTAGGCAGAACCAGAATGGTCAGGCATCACTGGATCCATGGGAAGTGACCGTGTAGGACGGAGAGTGAACCTTTGTTTCCACGTCATTAAGGTGTTTTCAACACAGAGATAGACGCTTACTCGTTGTTCAGTCGTTGAGCTGAGTATAAAAAGCTGTGACTTGACTTGAGCCTTTCATAGTGTGTAGTGTGTTCACAAGATAGAGACTGAAATTCCTGTTCTTGCTAAACTCTTATTGACCTATGGATTGTAAATTGATTTGTGGCTTTTTTACAATCAACAATGGATTATTACAGGAGGATAAGTTTTTAGTTTGAGGAACATTCAGTGGAATTACGACGAATGATATGGTGACTAAAGTCTGTCGGCACGTAAAATCATGGAACTACAAATATCAGGGAGGCTACAACCAACAAGGGGGTATTGGTCAATATCTTTCCAATGGTCTTCAGGCTACTTGAGCAATTGATATCTAGTTGCTGCATGTCGATTAGCTAGAGGGCATCGGGTTAGATGTTTATCTCTAATTTCCTATTTAGGACTGCCTTTCGGGTTCTTTCTAAAGCCTTTTCTTTCTCTTACATTTCAGGTAGTCCTTTGCCTCTAGGTGGCATTATCTCTTTCCTTGAGATGTTGCTTCCTTCGAGTGGCTTTTCGACCTTATACAGTGTGAATATCCTTGTATTTATTGTATAAACACACACACACACACACACACACACATATATATATATATATATATATATATATATATATATATATATAAATATATATATATATATATATGTATGTAGGTAGGTATGTATGTATGCATGTATGTATTAGGGAAAACTATGACAAAGATGTCATGTGACACGTTTATCCCTTTCGGACTTTATTGGAATGAAGTGATGTTTATATTGATGCGAGTAAACATAGGCATGAAGGAAAGATATTTAATATATGTTTTATAAAACATTTTTCGACTTTATCAAAGTTCTCCCTAAAATTTTTCTTTATATGTAAAAATTTATATATAATTTTCACACGCAGACACACAAACACGTACACACAAATGCATACACACGCATACATACTATATATATATATATATATATATATATATGAGAAAAGACTAAAATGTCAACCAACCTCGCTAACCGGGTTTCGAGTTTAAAATCTCCTCAGTTAAGTGGAAGTATGTAGTAGATTGCCAAAGAAAGCTACTCCAATATACCGGAACACCGGAAGTGAGAGGTTAAAAGTCTAAGCAATGCGGAAGGCGGGAGAGGGAAAAATTATTTCGCCCATCCGGGTACCTAAGAATATTTACTTAAATGCATCTTAGCATAATTTCTGTTCTCTCGTTTAGTAAGTCACCTTTAACAGAATATGTGGAAATGGCCAATTTCTCTTTCTGGCACAGCCGGCAACAATGTCCACGAATTCTGCCAGTTTTAACCTCCTCACTATATTCCACTTTAAACAAGGACTTCTGCCAAACCCTCTCTTTATTTCCAGACACAATCGTCATGTTGGTGTCACTTCTATGGATCTTCAAACCTAAAAGACGAAGCATGATTGTAAAATCTTTTTTTTGATAGGACCCTCATTAAATTCAATGGATATTTTCTTGAAACCTTTATTATCAATGACTTTATTTTTGCCTCTCTCGCCTCCCCCATTTCCTCATACTCTTACCCTCTCACTTCCGGTGTTCTGGTATATCGGAGTAGTTTTCATCCTTCCACTTGTTTGAGGAGACCTTACGGTCGAACCCCGGGTAGCGAGGTTGGTTGTCATTTTAGCCTTTTCTTAAACATCTTAGCTCTACATATTCGATTTTAAATTTTGTATTGATCACTTTTTGTTGCCTATACGTTTTAAACATAAAAATGTCTTTATATATATATATATATATTAAGACATTTTTATGTTTATACATTCTTATAGATACAAATATTTAAGTAATTGCTCTGTTTAATAATAAACAGTATTAAACAACATTTGCCATCCTGAATGTCCGAGAAATTTCCGTAGAAAATTTTCGTCTTCCGACAGGAATCGAACTTGTATCCTATACCGAACAATCATATAGGCTGACGTGCCTTAACCGTTTCGGCCACCGAGGAGCGTTCGGTTAGCAAGGTCGATTTTACTGTCTTTAAACGTTTATCTTCCTTGAATTTCTCACATGCATTCATATCTGCTCATGGCGTATCAAATGTAAACAAATGACGTCACCCATTCATAAGATAGATAGATAGGTAGATAGATAGATAGATAGATAGATAGATAGATATTCGAATAAAAGATCGTATGATTTTCAATAGGTACCTTTTTTAAACGCGTGTTTTTGTTTCACAGGTCACTGAGATCTATGACCTATATGCATATTCTAAAATATGACAATTCAAAATCTTTCAATACGATTCGTATGTGGGTAATATATTGCAAATGTTTTCTACAAAGATCAAATAAAGGTATGCGTTTATTTAGATGATGCTACGGCTGATAATATTATTTGTAAGTTGTTCGCTATGTTCAGAAGTGAAATTTCGATCCAGAAGATCGGGAACTTTTCGATAAACCTTTATTCATTGGTGGTTACGAAATCAAAATGATCGTTAAAAATAATCCCACAAAATGTGTCATTGTAGAGTTACTTCACATATATCACCGTTGTAAGGCATTCGAAAAGACTTGGATACGGAAATCCATACAACAAATATTTAATAGACTATATTTCGATTTGCGATTCTTTGCTCAAACGCCACAAAATGACACAGTATTAAAAAGAATGATTACAAACAATGAAAAATGGATTGTTTACAACAATGTAGAGCATAACTGCTTCTGAGAGTAAAAACCCACTGTTAATCACTCCAAAAGTCGGTCTAATGTCTAAATGGAATCTGTTGTCGCACCACGGAAAAATTCAGGATTATTGTAAAGGTTTTTGGTAAATTAATTGTGGACTTTGGAGGGTTATATCACGAATAATTATTAGGTGCAAATTTTCCAACTTGTTCAGGTGAAGCAAAGGTAAGAAAAAAATGAGTCATCAATTATTAATGTAATTATTTAATATTTGCAAAAATGAAAGAAATACATGTATATACTGATTTTAATAAAGGTAAAATGAGAGTATTTTAACCATATATATATATATATATATATATATATGTGTGTGTGTGTGTGTGTGTGTGTGTGTGGTGTGTTGATGGATTTTCTTATTGTTTGTGCATCTGCAACGAATAGGCTCAAATAAGAAATTCTCACGCGGCAACCAGGTCCAACTGCTCCTTCTCAAAATATTTCATGGGCGAGATAACAGATATCTTATTTCTTCATATTCAGACGTCCCGAGGTTCATACTGTCACTATTCTGGGCAGCCATTTTCTTCCTCTTTGACGGACGTTGCCAGTGGTAGCAGACACACACACACACATATATATATATATATATATATATATATGTGTGTGTGTGTGTGTGTGAAGAAATAATATTTTAAGGTATGCTATATTTATGGGATAAAATGCTCAATGTCACAGGCAAAGCGTATGTAAATATAAAAGTGAACATTGAAGTCAACGCTCAGAAATGACAGTTTCATGCTAAACGCAATCATCAGGCCACAAGTGTTGTGTTTTTTCTCGACTATTTCGAGAACTTACCTCAAAACGCAGACACAAAGGCAAATTTTTACTACGTTATTTAAAAATCGAAAAGTGAAAAAGATAAATAAAAATAAATAAGCAAAAACAAGTAAAATAAATTAATCCAAATAAAGTAAATAATAATCAAATTAACAAACTACTCCCGCCAAAATAACCGTTAGAATAGACTACTCACAATGCAATAGACTACCGACAATGCACCACAGGCAAGGCAAGAGAGTCACTAAAATGAAGAGGGTTGCTGAGTGTGAATGAATATGAGAAAAACATTTAATGAGAGAGAACAAACAATGAAAGCACAAAATTTAAGAAGACAAAATATAATGATATTGCAGTTTTGAAGATTGGTAAGAAAGAGGTCAGAATAGAATGACACACGCGAGAAGTGTGAGAAAAGAAACTTACGGTTACATCTAACCATTTCGCGTTTAATGATGAGACCTTACCGCCAATCTAGTACGGTGCTTAAATTCATAACGTCTAGGTACCATATAGGGAATTTCATAAGAACGTTTATCATGAAACTACTTATAGAAAAGTCATATTACGGCTGTGGGAAAGTGACTGAAATCAAGACGTCAGATAAAGAATTTACCAAGAATTTGTAAATATATAGTAGGAGTACCAAACCATTTGTGGTGGCAATATTCTAAGTATGACGTAGATGTTAAACATCTAAGGATCTAGGCGAAAAATTGCCGTGCACGACACAGTGAAACAACTTTCATAGCAGCAGGCCGATGAAAAATCTATTCGATAAAATATTTTCCCTTCATGTCAGAGGAAAAATTTGGCTAGATAAGACACAACGAGACACTCGCCTGAAGTCTAGCACCGGCCATTCTGATGGAAGGCAAAAAGGCTTCTCTCAGACGTTTAATAGAGAACAGTTTTGTTTTGGAAGCGTTAAAATTAACAAGCCATTTCTTGTACTACTTAACAACAGAATGTATATCATTTATTTAGATCAGCTGCCAATTTTACTTTATAGAGCCGCTCAGGCTTACTATTAAGACAAGAATAAATGGTTGTGTCAACAGCATAGATACCGAGTTGAGAATGATGTCATCAGGAATGTCGTTGCTGTAAATTAAAAAAAAACGTAGATTCACAATTTCAACTTGTGACGAAGACCCCCATGTAAAACCCAGTGAAATTCTTTCAATATATCCAAAGCAACAGCCCAAGCTTTACCATTTTCATCTAATACTTTCAGCAATAAACATATCAACAGTTGGCCCAGGGAAGCAAAAAACATATTGCTTATGTGAAACTAGTCAAGAGTAGTATTCGATGCAAACGTACGAGTTAATGCTGTTTACAAAATAACTCATCAAATTAAGTGAAGAGAGGTTGATTAGAAGACTTATTCTTATCTAAGACATTATTATAGATCAGCAAACTTCGAAGCTATAGGATGTTTCAGTCTATCCACAAACAAAGACTTCGTCTCTTTGATGACGAGTTTACTGTTGTTAAGAGCAGCCAGAAACTGGCTTCTGTTGTAATCAGCAGTATCACGCTAGAAAACCAGGAGGAAGTGAATAGGAGGTCCCTTCCTCATAGACGATACAAAAGAAATGGTTACAAAAACTGCGTGATCCGAATTGCCAAGAGAACAGAAATGTGTTGCTCAACAAGAGCTAGGAGAGGAGGCAAGAAACAAATCAAGTAAAGATTCATTTTGATCAGAAATTATCAGGAAACAGATTAGGGAAATCCATAAATTGAGTAAGAGGAAAACTTGAAAGTCTGACTACAGGCTACATAGAAACGCGATTCATAAATTTTAAAAGGAATTTTTAAAAATGAAAAATCTTACTTCAAGTTTTTATTTTAGTTTGAATTTCAAGCTAATAGAGAAAATTTAATATTTCCAGTACGCAAAATATTTTACTGTTTTTAAAACAAATTTAAATTGATTGGAATAAGATTTTTTTTTAATTGCTAAAAATGACTGATTTTAGCCATATTCTCTCAATACAACGTAATTCTCTTTATTAAAAATCTTTCAAAAGTAAGTTATACTTTTCTGAAACTTTATTGGAGGCAGATTGGCTGATGTAAAGTTGAATTAAATTGATTTGAAACAAATATTGCTTACATTTAGTTTAAAATGTCACAGAAAAAGTATTTTTTAACACGGTGCTGGATGTTTTTATGCGGTGTTGACAGTTCTCTTGATAGCCTCATATTTGGAATAAATTTTTCTACGGGGAACATATCTATAAAATTACTTGACTAATATAACGTGAGCGCCCTTTGTATATAATTTTTAACTACCCAGTAATCTTAGAAATTTAGGGAAATATTCCAGGTAATCTAATGTTTTATAGAATTTTAAAATTTAATATAGTTACCACTCTTATTTTCTGATAATGTTGGTATTTACAAAAATCGATACACTTATACCCGCACAAAAAATATTCAAAATTCCTTAGGGCTGGAAGTCATTGAATTTTAATAAGCTTTACTAGTTATTAGTAAATATAATTTTCTACTTAATAAGAACAGCATCTAACCGGTACACATTAATACAGAATTTTTAAAAATTTCGAAATATATAAACTATTTTACTTAAAATTTCATGTAAAAATTCATTGAAAATATGTTTCTTAGGACAATAGTTTCTATAATATATCTTATACATAAAACAATTAGTTTCAGTGAATTTTTTATTTTACAATTCAGAGCAAACTCTTTGTAAATAGGGTCTTGTCTTACAAAAACAAGTTTAAATTCTGCAATAACTTCAGATTTTAACTCCATTAAACAGTAAGTCGTACAAAAATTGAAATTCTCGAAATTTCATAAAATTAAATGTGAGGAGGGAGGCAACAGATGTAAAATATATTTTTACCAAAATTTTCTAAAAACGAAAGACTTCTGAAATAATTTCATTCATTTGTGAATAAGTCATGAAAGTTTCATTAAAATCTAACAATTATTTGATTTTTGCAACATTTTTCCAAATCAATGTGTTTTTATAAAGATACTCAAGTTTCCTATACTAATTTATGGTCAGCTACTGACTCAAGAAAAAACACAACATTTTGAACGTTCGAAAAAGGATTAAAATATAATTTAATAATCAAAAAACCATTTGATCATTCCTTTAAATAGTAAAATATAATAATAATGTTTGGAGCATTCATTCATCACGTATGATCAGCTTTTACCAAATCTTTGAAGGTAACTACACACACACACACACACACACACACACACATATATATATATATATATATATATATATATATATATAGATAGATAGATAGATAGATAGATAGATTAATTATAAACATTAACTAATTTCTTTCTCTATACGCGCTTTATTTTTCTCATCATGCTAAGTATTAAAAACAGAACCAGTTCGTTAGAAAGAAAGTACTAAACTCTTGTGTAATATCAGTCCTCCTATATGGCAGTGAATGTTGAACAATCTTTTCCAAGATGAAGAAGAGATTTAGGGCAGCAGAAATATGGTTCTACAGAAGCCTATTAAGAATGCCATGAACTGATTATATCAGTAGCGCCAATGTTTTACAGAAAAGCGAAACACAAAGGACACTTATACTTAACATCGGAAACAGTTGAAATCTCTAGGACATCTAATGAAGGAAGAGGTCTTGGAATTTTTTTAACTCACAGAAGGTATCTTGAAGGTAGCACATAATCTTCCTAGCGGGCAGGTGTACATGGTTGAAAGAACAGGGATTAGGAAATATAACAAAACGAAAGTATTTACTAAGAGCTACTTTACAATGTACCACTCGTGTTAAATGCACATTTGACTGAACATCTGCTAACATCCTAAATCAATATCAATATAGAAGAGAAATAAGTCGAACAAGTTTGTCACGCAAATGCAGCTCAGATAGCAAACGTTTCTTGATTCTATAAAGAATGAAATCTTGACTATGAGATTAAAACGTGTAATTAAATAAACGATCAATATATAAATGACATTTCAACATGAAACTAGAGGTGAATGAATCACTTATTGACACTGTCCATCGTGAATCACCGTGTGCCTTTAGACCTAACCTAGCTAAAGTAGACATAATCTTTGCATAGAAGAGAAATAAGTCGAACAAGTTATTCACGCAAATGCAGTTCAAATAGCAAACGTTTCCTGATTCTATAAAGAATGAAATCTTGACTATGAGATTAAAACGTGTATTTAAATAAACGATCAATATATAAATGACAATTCAACATGAACCTAGATGTGAATGAATCACTTATTGACACTCTCCATCCTGAATCACCGTGTGCCTTTGGACCTAACCGAGCTAAAGTAGATATAATCTTTGAGTAAAAAAGAAATACGTCGATCAAGTTGTTCATTGCAAATGCAGCTCAAATAGCAAACGTTTCCTGATTCAATAAAGAACGAAATTTTGCCTGTGATATTAAGACGTGTAATTAAATAAACGTTCAATATTTTACTGACACTTGACTGACTTGAAATGATGCAAGCCACGACTAAGAAAGAAGTTAAATGAGTTCTTAATATTTCTGTAGACTTTCACTGAGAAAAGAATCCAATATTCAATTGTCTTCAATATTTGACTGATACTTTATCATGAAGCGACATTTTCACTTTAAAACTTTTTTCTTTAAAATTTATTCTTTTCTGCTTATTCATAGAATTTGTTTTCCGATGCATGTAGATTATTGCAAGCCATGAATAAACAACCAATAAAATAAGTTCCGAATATTACTATAAACTTTCTCTGTTCACGACAAGAGCCAAATATTTTGCCATATCCATGATGCTTGAGGCGAATTTCAAAATTCCTCTTGTGAAGTAGATTCAAGATCCAGCCAATTGATTGGATTATTGATTTCTTTATCAACGTACGACTGGGATAATAGAAATAATGAAAAATGCAATCTGATTAGATGAATCAGTTTTATCAATATTCAAATAAGTTCCAAATATTTCTGTACACTTTCTCTGTTCACGACAAGATATATGGTTAAACTAAATATGATTTTTTTTTCATTTGGATTATTAATCTTTTTGTTGTTGTAAGATTTGGTCGCGACTTTCTAATCAAGCAAATCATACGAAGTGAGCTTAATCTGTTGGATCAAAATATGCAAGGTGAAAAATAGCAAATATCGTATAAAAAAATGAATCGGACATTTAATGTAAATGTAAATAGGATGAATTAAGTGAATTCTCTGATCTTGAATATGTGAACGACACTTCATCATATAAATCAATGGAAATTGTGAAAGTGCCTTTTTCTTTATAAATTATTCTCCTGTGGTTATTCGCAGAATTTCCTCTTTCGTTGCATGTAGATGATTCCAGTTGAAATGATGCAGGAAATGAGTAAGGAACCGGAAATAAAATAAAAGATGGCGTCGAAAGACTGTGTTGCATCGAACAAATAACCTGAAAAAAAAAAAGTATTAAATGAAAATCCGTCCAATGTGAAGCAAAGCTACTAATATCAATATTTGTTTTAATCATGAATATTTCCTTCATTTTATTAATTAAAAAATATCATGTTTTCGGTTTTTTAAATTTTTAACTCCATTTCCATTAAAATAATTCAGTAAAGTCCTGAATATATATGGTAAGCCGAAGGTGCAAAAATATTTTAAAATCTTTTTAATACCCAAGTGGATATTGTTGGTGCTCAACGTTAGACTTAGATACACTGAGAATATTGGTTATCTACCATCTTATGAAGTTGTTTATTCTCATATCTTAAAAAAAAAAGAAGAATGTGCTGGAAATTTTACAATTATCTTCCATTGTCACTGCAAAAATATGGCCACATTTTGTGAAGTAGACGCAAATCAAAATAAAAGAAAGGTCGGTATTTGGGGATACGGTCATTTAAAACGAAACGCTTGTCATGAAATTGTCATTCTCCTATGTACCTACCATTGGTCATTACATTGAATATTGTTGCCATATCTGGTCTGGTGTTTCTGCAATGAATCTAGGGTTCCTTGACAAAGTCCAAAGAAGAATAAGCAATATGCCGACCTGGCATCTCGGCATCTACTCCACTCTCATTTATCTACAATTTATTTTCATAATAATTGTTCTGATGATCTTTCTCTCGATTTTGTACGATAACTTCATCAATTTAAGCGCAGAACTAGATTGGCCGCTAGGTCTCATCTTTTTACTGTTGAAATTGCTAAGCTTCTTGCTTTTCTCTCAACTACAATGTTCCAAAAATTAAATGCAAAATCAATCATTTTCTTTCTCCTTGAATCCTTATCTTTTCATTGTCCTTTCTCCTCTTTTTCTCAGTTTCCATAACTCTGTTGTATTTTATCCACAGTTAAAAATTGGTTTTAAAATCGCTTGGAAACGTGCCACTTGACGACTTCTGTTATGACGATTAGCTGAACGTTAACATCATTAATTGGAAGAATGCAAAAAACGAACATAATTACCTGCAATTATCGTCTTGATAAGGTAAGAGAAACCAATCAAAAGGCATAAAGGAGAATAACCTTTAGTCAGGTTTTTCACGCCCAAAATCGAAGACACGAGCACAATTCGAAGGGGAAAGGTAAAACCTACAAAACAAAGCATATACAAAACGTTACTAAATACGATGAAGACCTGAAGAAGATTTACACGGACAACAGTCGAAGCGTTCTGACTAAAATCTTATGGTTAACATTTTTTGTTTTGTTTTTTTTTTTTCTTAATAATTTATTAATAATTATGCTAACTTTGGGTTGGATAAGAAATTTATGCAATAAAATCATAATAGGATTTTATAGAGAAATTTCGGTAATCCTTTTAAAGAACATTGTAGAAAGAATATAAAAATTTAAATTTCAGTATAAATTCGTGCGAATGTATGTTGTTGCTGTCATACAAGAATTTTAATTTTTTTAATTACAGAAAATGTGTATAACCCTGGTTTCCGGAAAGTTTACAGTTTAATCCCTACTTCCGGTGCGGGCAGGAATACATATCAATTAAGTAGGGAAAGCAGTTATATCATCGTACGAAAGAAGTGATAGTTACGAGGTCAGAAATAACGTAGGAAGAATACAGTATGTGGAATAAATTAAATTGAAACAGCTCCCAGTATTCAAATATTATCGTTCGAAATCTCCGAATTCGATAGAAACCTGAAGAAGGCCAAATAGCACAGGGCCGAAACATTGAAAATAAAATAAAAAATGAAGCGGTTCTGAAACAAGTATTTTATAATTAGAATATTTAATTCGATGAAAAATTAAAATAAAAAGAATTTGACTCAAATATCAAACTCACACAGAGAGAGTGATATATTAAATAGAATGTTTGTAATAAAGCGCTCGTTTAGACGTACCTTTTGTTATATAACATTTATTTAAAGCTTTAAATATTTTAGAAGCATTTAAAGTGTAATTATTTATTTCTTCAGAACAGGAGATATATTTTATTAGCACGATTTTGATCTTATTGTAGTTATGCTGATTATAATTGTCATGAAATAATATATCGAATATGTGATATTTTGTGGAATAATTCTCTGGCGTTCTTTTGTTGTCTTCTTAAGAAGTTTCAACCGCTGTACATTCAGACATTCTTCAGTTTTTATTTTTTTTAATGTTTAATAATGTCCTGTTGGGCAAATACATTTCTAACTACATCGCATTAGGTGACCGAATGATTTTAAAACGTTAACTCCGCATTTCTGTTCGATTCAATGGCTCCTGTCTCTTATTGATATTGTCTAATTGCATGGTTTCAGTCTTATTTTCTAGTATTACCTCTATTCACATGTAATAAAGACGAAAAGTATAGACATTTTTCAAAAAAAAAACAAATTCCAGAAATGCAGAAACACCGGATGTGATGCGTTTGAGAAGAAGCACACATGCCCTAAAACAACAGTATTTTTAAAGATTTTAAGATAATCATTCAGCAAGCGGGAATACTCTGGTTATAACTCCTTCTTCAGAAAATTGATTAATTTACTTTACTTACCGTGGCAAATGGCGAACAAACATACGCATGCGACGAACAAGGAGAAGGATTGGCAGAATGTAAAGACTAAAGAAAATGCTGACATGCCAATCAGTGACGACATCAGAAGGTAACTTGTTGGGATGTGAAACAGGTCAGCCATAATTCCCACAACAATTTGGCTAAGCGCCATAACTGCACCGTAGATGGACATGATCAAGGCTCCTTGTTCTCGTGTGAGTCCAGTATCCACAACTTTTGGTGCAAGATAGATCTTAACGCATTCGCCCGCTGACAAAAATTATGAATAAAAGAATTCTAGATTACATAGGCTTGTAAGACTTTTCTTTATATATATATATATATATATATATATATATATATATATATATATATATATATAAAATTAGTAGGGATAATTTCAAAGAGGACATTAATCCAAAGACAGCTCAATGTAAGTAACACAGCAGTGAGTACAAACAATCCTTATAAATTCATACGGTTATAATTTATTTCATGAATATACAAATATTCATCTCTTCAGGCCGAAGTTTTTTTTTAATAAATGGAGTCAATTTATCCAGATGAAAAGAAAAGGGGAGGAAAAAAGAAAAAAGAAAAGGAATATAATTTGATGTTAAAAGAGGAAGAAAGAAAAAGAAAAATTTCAACATAAGTTTTAAAAAATATTGTGCGAGAGAGAAAGAAAGAGAGAGTTGGCTAAGAGGGAGAGGAGAGCGAAGAAGAATATGTAGAGTACAGGTAATAAATCCATTGGTATATAATCCAAGTTAATCCTAATAATATAAAATATTAAAACTGATCCACAAAAAGAGCTCAGTGTATTTATTATAACAGAGCATATAGATAGTATTACACAACAAAATCCAGATATGGGGTAATTCTGGATTTTGTTGTGTAATATTATATATATATATATATATATATATATATATATATATATATATATATATATATATAAAGAAAGAACAGTAAGATATATAATCCGGTGTTCTTATAGATGTTTTTATTTTTACAAAACAGTGCTTAATGTAAATTTACAGAGCATTAATATTATAAATTAATTGATTTAAAATATGTTTTTTTTCGCAACACAGTTCTAACCATGTTTCAAAAATGGAAGCTAAAATCTCCGAATTTAATTTTGTAATTAAAGACATTTCATCCTCAAGCGAATTTTGGAGTAACTTTTAAAATTACTGGGTTTTAAAGACACAGCAAAAATCATAATTCACGTTTCCAAGGATACAGAGAAATCCATTTCAACCAGACAAGGGGTGTTTGCGTGTTCATTATGGCTGTATCTTGATGTATCAGTTATTAGTTACGTTTTGGTAGGGGGTAGGGATGTATTTTTCTATTAAATCTCAATGCATAAACAGGAAAATCTGTTAAAACGTGACAAAATTACACATCCGACTTAAAAATGTTTTGTGTTAAATAAAAGAAAATCATGATCTTTTAAGCTTTAATTTAAAGAAAGGAAACAGAAGTAAAGCCTGATGTGCCGATTGTAGTCTGCGTGTGTATAATAAAGGTTGCAGCAACAGAGGATATTTCAAATACCAGCAAATATATGAAGTAACAACTGTTTCACAAATATGGCAACACACCATCGATTGGAGTCGATTTTTACATTAATCAAATAAATACATTTGAACAATAAGGACTATACTAGCGAAAATATCTTCATGATAATTGGTCGTGTAGAATTATTTTGTATTATTTATTTTTTCATCATGGCACATCAGACTTATTCAAGGGTGTTTTCCGAATCGCATTTCTGAAAAAACGCTTTGGATATGATATACGATTATATTAAAATTAATTAGAATTATTTTTTCAAATCAGAATTTTTTATTTGAAAATATATAACATGAATAAATACGATGAAAGTGAAAATGTGGTCCGATACCCCGATTGTTGGTTTGCCATGATGGAGGATATTTAACCGACTTTCTTATTACGATATGTTATATTACGATATGTTATATTACGATATGTTATATTAAGTAACAGTGATTCTGCTAGACATGGCAATACATCGATTGAAGTTGATTTTTACATTAAGCAAATAGATACATTGGAACAAAAAATCGAATTTATTGTTTCTTAATAAGATTCTATAACTTACCAGTCCAAAATAAGTAAACAGTTAGTAGCAATTGTATGCTGGGATTTTTCAAAACATCCGTATCAAATATGATTAGACGGAACTTAGCAAATTTGCTTGAAAAGGAGTTTTTCATATTTATTCGCCGACCGATTTCCGAAAGACCAAGATTGTTTATCTGAAAAACAATTTGATTCTATTTAATAACAAATTATATTGTTCAATATTATACAAAGTTATTGATCTGTGTTAAGTAAATTTTAACCAAAATTTCTAGATAAGTTATGTTTTTAGTTTCTTAGTGAGTTACACTTGTGTCGTTTTGTTTATTTTTGGTTTCATTGCAATTTTAATAATTATTATTTTTAATGATGAATTCAAGTTGTAAAGACATATAAATAACACCTGCTAGCCCGTCATAAATTCGTCAGCTTTATTTGAAAGCAGACGGAAATATCTGTTTCCTTCTTTAATCAGGCTTTTAATTTCATTTGAACTTAATACGCCTCCACATATGTATTTATTTAGTGTAATATTTTGGACTATGTGACTAAAAGTTTGAATCTCACCTTTGGTCGAATTGTCAAAGAGGTGACATCTTAATAATATCGACTTGAGAAATTAATCCCAGTTTGTGGTGCCATCGGGAAATAGCTGTAAACCTTTGATCCATGTTTTATGAGTGAAATTTTTCGGGAGTCATCGATGGTTTTGCTACATGGAGGGTTTGGCTGATCTGGCCTTGTTCAAGTACTAATCGCACCAGATTATGCACTCACTCAAAAAAAACTGTCACTCGGGTTTTCTCTGATTAGTTGTAGTATAAAGTACAGATTAGCTCTGTGGGCATTGAACAAACACAGATGTGCCTGAGCAGGCGTTTGCAGAAGGGAAGAGCTAGCTAGTCAGCCTAGTAGACATATGTACACGGAAACTAGTAGCCGGTCACTATCTATTACATTAACTAGGGCACAGGTTAGAAATATTAGGAACCTTTATCAAACACACAATACCCGCTTCATTCAAGCAATTTGAGGTCCTGACCTCCTCAGCTGATAAGGCTGAATGCTTTGCTTGTAAATTCTCCTCCAATTCAACGCTATACTCATCTGGTGTACCCACACCTGATTTTCCGCCTAGAATTGAGGCTTAGTGAGATGCATATAACCCCAACGATGGTATTGGACATCATCTCTAAATTAGACTCCCATAAAGCTAGTGGTTGGGATGGGATACCGGCCATTGCTCTGAAGAAATGTGCTCCTGAATTGGCTCTTGTCCTCTCTAGACTTTACAACTATTGCCTCACCGACTCTTGCTTTCCAGCCTGTTGGAAGTCCTCATCTGTTGTGCCTGTCTTTAAAAGGTCTGTTGACACTTCTGACCCGTCTAACTACCGTCCTATCAGTCTCCTACCACTTTTCGGTAAAGTCTTCGATGCTCTAATCAACGCCCAAGTAGTTAAACACCGTAATTCACATAATCTGCTCAAGCAATATGGTTTCCGCTTTGCCCGATCTACCGCTGACGTGCTCACGGCCATAACTGAATTTGTTTACCAAGCACTCAACAATAATAGAGAAGCTCGAGCCGTGGCTCAAGACATCTTTAAAGCGTTTGATAGGGTTTGGCATGCTGGCCTTCTTCGTAAGCTTCAGTATTACAGGACGATTATTTGACTTAATACAATCATTCTTGTCAAACCGTGAAATGAGGGTCATCCTAAACGGGTTCTCCTCCGGCTCTTTTATCACGAATGCTGGTGTTCCCCAAGGGGCCCTACGCTGTTCCTGATTTTTATCAATGACCTTCCCTATGTCATCAGTTCCCAAGTTGGCATCTACGGGGACGACGCTACTATTTACGCCTGCCTCAATAGTAAATCTGGTATCGTTGACAAAATTAACCTGGCTGCTGATCTCGAAAAGGACCTCCAATCTGTGGTCGAATGGGACAGAAAATGGCTCGTAAACTTTAATGCCTCCTAAACGAAACTGCTCTCCTTTACCCACCACAGAGATCCCTTCCTGCCTCCCATCAGAATGGATGATTCCCAACTCTTCGAGAGCACCTCGTTACGCCTGCTCGGTCTCACGCTGTCCCCTGACATGAGATGAAATAAATACATTTAATCAATAGCTTTATCTAACGCAAGAAATGTTGGTACTCTGTGTCGTGCCAGAAAGTTTTTCTCGTCTGAGTCCATCCTTCAAATCTATAAATCAACCATCCGTATTTGCATGGAATATTGCTGTCTTATACGATCTGGTTCTCCCGCTATACGTCTCGAGGTCCTGGACAAAATCCAGAAACGAATATGCAAGATGATAGGTCCTGATCTGGCATCTAGTCTGCAATCGCTATCCCGTGGCTCTTCCCTGTCTCTTCTACAAGTATTTTCACAGCAACTGTTCCGACGAGCTACTTTTGCTGGTTCCCAGCTTACATGAATTTAAACGAGCTATCAGGCTGTCATTTCGGTCCCACCCTTTCACTGTCAAAACGGTTAAATGTAACCGTCTCTTCTACTCAAACAGCTTCTTCTCTCACACTTCCCGTTTGAGGAACTCCCTTCCCCTTACTTGCTTCCTCAGTGACTATAATCTTCAAATATTCAAATGTAATGTCAATCGACATCTGATACCCTGAACTTGGTCCCCGTCCTTCTCTGTATCTTTTCCTCAAACAGGCCTCTTTCTCAATCCTCTGTAACCCCTTGCGTGCTAGTGGCACTCTTGCTTTGCTTGTGGTGAATTGCTTTAAAAAATTTGAACTCACTACAACCCTAATGAACCATTGCTTCACAAAGACATAGATTGATTCAACTTTGTTCTGTACAAGTCTAAAATATAGACACCTTGTGAGAATCAAACTGACAATCGTTATGATTTGTCAGATGATCTTGCTAAAGATTGGCGTCCATATTGATAAGTACTAAGGCGATATAACTTATTGGTATTTGTTTAAGGTCTCCAGTCAATTTTTGATTAAATGTTTCTATAAAATGCCTCGAAGTGAATGAAAAAAGAAATGAAGAAAGAAATATTGACATTTACGTTTGTTTGATCTTTATATTCAATCGTCTTTTCGTCTTGATCGAACCCTGATTCCGGTTTTAGTAGGAACTCATTCATAGACTTTAATTTGATTTCTGAAATGAGACGCTTTCTATAAAACATACAAATTACAGTTTTAAAAAATTAAGATATTCTGTACTCATCATTTAAGTGGGAGGAAATTGTGCATTTACTGAAACTCATTCAAATAAGAAGCTCTTTTATTCCCATCGCATTTTTCTATTTTACAATTTACGTACATAACATTTGTTGGGGTTTTTTGTAGGGGGGTCATTTAAACGCTTCATTAATGTTGCTTGACACATATCTCTAGGAACATACATACAGTTTTGTTTATTCAAACGTTTCGTTGACTGCTTGACAAACACGTCTTTTGGTATATACATGGGTTTTTTGTTTACTTAAACGCTTTATTTAATTTACTTGGCAATATATCTTGAGTTACATACAATATAATTTTTTTCCTTTAAACATTCCATTGTAGCTGCTTGACAATACGTGCCAAGGTACAAAATTTTGTTTTATTAAAACACGATAAGTCACGATAAGTCTCTAGATACATACATACAGTTTTCTTCACGTAAATGTTTTATTAACGCTTCTTCACGACACGTCTATAGACAAATACGTGGATTTTTTTTGTTCATTTAATCGCTTCATTAAAGCTGCTTGACAACACGTTTCTAAAATAAGTGATGCAGTAATTTTATACAAAATTAAGTTGTAAGAACAACTGTTAAATGTCTTTTATTCACGAAATGAATAATAAAATATATGCATAAATTTTAATCGAGTTGTTAAGCTTCCAAGAATCAGACTGTTTGTTCGAATCGTATCAGGAACCAAATCTTGGGTAAACAAAATTATTCGTCAGACGTTGATGGTTGTACTAGCACAAAGTCACAAGTCATTGTGACCGAAGCTTTGATATTACTGACCTTGTTCCAAGCTGCCAGATTATGCGCTCTCACAAAGAAATTGTAACTAAGTTCTACTCAGCATAATTGCAGTATAGACTATAGATAGGCTCTGTGGGTGTTGAAGAAACATAAATCTTCCTAAGCAAGCGTCGACAACAGGGATTATATAGCCGCCATAGCAGATGAACCAATTTATATTTACTTTGCTAGACAGACTTTTCGAGTTGATTGCTATCTTATACTCATCGTCTTCACTTGTTATTTCCTCCTCTTGCATTCATATCATACACTTCATTCAGTAACTTTTGCAAAAGGATTAAGCTGTCCCCAAATAACAAACTACTGGTCAGAAGGTCCCATGTGAGTGGGCTTCTGGCAGTGCTTTTGT
Organism: Acanthosepion lycidas; assembly: GCA_963932145.1. Lineage (NCBI taxonomy): Eukaryota > Metazoa > Mollusca > Cephalopoda > Sepiida > Sepiidae > Acanthosepion > Acanthosepion lycidas. Next base: position 24,464,056 of record OZ010578.1, on the reverse strand, counting down.
TTCAGGTTTTCATAAAGTCGCTAAGACACCGAGGGGGCTGGAAATATTTGAAAAGTTGTAAGGCCTCCTGTACCCAAACTCCTCGGTGAGGCAAGTATGCAAATGGTGCTAAAATACTACACCAAGGACTGGACACACGTTTTCTTGAATATCTCTGTCTCGCCTCCTCCAAGAATCGATGCTATAACTACTGTACAACATATAATAAAACGCGATAACAAAAAGAAATAGTCCATTATTGATGTAGGGCGAGAGTTAAGGATATGGTTTAACGTTGAGATCATAAGAATTGAAGACAAAAATGACACGAAATGTAACATAAGCCATTGTCTTCAGCAGCTATTGAACTGTATATTGGGACAAATTTAGGATAGATAGATAGATAGATAGATAGATAGATAGATAGATAGATAGATAGATAGATAGATCAAAAATGAAAGTGTTACAAAAGTCTGTACAAAACCCGCTATAAAAAGAAAATAATAATAATAATATTTGGAAAATGTTTTTATATATTTATATGTGATCGGACGGCAGGCTGTTTAATCTCGCACGCCTCAAGTCCAAAAAATTACGGGGGGCTCTGATCAGAGACATGCTGTTTGCGGATGATGCCGCAGTCGCAACCCATACACAAGAGAAGCTCCAACCTCTGATGAATCGCTTCTCCGAGGCCTGCGGGGACTCAGGCCGACTATCAGTCTGAAAAAGGCGAATATGCCATCAATCAACACTGTTGGTGACTACGAGTTGTAAGTTGTGAATCAGTTCAAGTATCTCGGGTCTACGATCAGCAGCGACCTCGCCCTTCATGACAATGTCTTCACGGACGTGCAGGCCTGTATACGTAATACACACTGTTTAATTAGTAATATATATATATATATATATATATATATGTGTGTGCACGTGTGTGTGTGTGTGTGTGTGCACATTTAATATAATTATAAGAGTTCTGTATTGTTTATAAATTACAGTTCTCTTTAGTGAAATGAACGATAAAAACAATTGTTTTCACTAAATCTATGAACCTTGAATCTACTGCTTGTACATCAAAGGTCAAAAGAAGATTTATGCCGTAAGATTAAGCGTGTTGATTTTATCAAAAGTGATATTCCAGGGAATACACTTACCTTTTATCTCCTTATTCTTCATGCTGGCTGTCTTAAGCGGCCGACACAAGGCGCCATAAACAACAAAGTTTAAATATAATCCACCCATTAGCAAAAATGTTCCCCTCATACCATAAAAGGAAATGCTTCGTTCCAATAAATAATTAAGAGCGAATGCACCAATCCCACTTCCGCTTTGAGTGATTCCCACAGCCAAAGTCCGTTTCTTCTTGAAATAAGATCCAACGATGGTGTTGCCGGCAAAATATGTTATTCCAGCAAAACCACCTGAAAGAACGAACGAGAAGCATATCATTGGGTAAAGAAAAAATTAACGAACACGCTTTGTAGTTAAAATAACATATCTGAAAATCAAATTTTGTCCATTTATCAGATTAATCGAGGTAATTTAGTTGAATTAACGAATATCATTTGTGTTATGGTTAAGTTTATCATCAAAACCCAAATCTGTTTCTTTGAAGATGGCGAAAACACAATTCAATCGTCTGTATTTGCGTCCAGACAAAAGTCTCAATTTCAATTTTTGTGGATCCAAATAATGTGACATTGTCGTCATAGAAGTCAGAATTGTCAAACCCAAGAGCAGTGAATATATTCATACCATTCAGACATCTATACAACTATATGTATCTGTCTATTTATCTGCGTTTCTCTTTGTTCATATTTATGTACATACAAAGGTCTATCTGTATAGTTCAATATATATATTTATACAGTGAGGTTCCATCTTCTACAAGGCCTGGGGCCACTGAAGGTAGATGCATAGTTTATGCGCATAGATGGGGAAGATAACTAAACCCAGGATAAAATAGTAGGTATCACGGAAACGTCTTCTTGGGAGTTAATTCTAGAGCAACGTTTCTTGGGAAGACACTGATCGAGTAGAAATTACTTCTCACCGATGGAACAGTGAGGGGATGAGGGTGGTTTGTTATAATGTGAGAGGTACTGCGAGTCTAAGCCGCGAAGGTGAGAATTATCAGAAAATTAGTTAGAAAATAATTCATCACCCACAAGGACGCGGATACGTTTTTGGATTCTGTCGAGACTGGAAGGTGATAACTGGGCAGCTCCTACCCACATATGACAGCAGTACTCCATTTTAGTCCTAACCAGCCAAATGGTATTAGATAGCACAAGGAGTCAGGTACTTACTGGAACGGTACAGGGAACCGACCATTTTTCCAGCATCTTTAGTGATGTATCGTATGTACGAGTCCACTTGAGTTCTGGTATTAGTTTAAGGCGCAAAAGTCTCTCAAGCCACAGTGATTTCTTGAGGGGACATCCATTTATTGTGGCTGATGATAGTTCTTTTGTTTTTTGTTTTTTAGGCATTGAATCTTACCAGCCAGCTTTTCCCCCACTGAGATGGTAGAGCTAGATCGGATGAAAGATCAGCTGACAATTTCTGGTCATCACAAGTTTGGAAGGTGTATCCATATATCGTTGTATTATCGGCATATATATTCACAAAGGATCTGAGTATATAGATAAAAACATGCGTATGTATATAAAAAAAATGAGCTTGAGGTTATAAAACATATTTATTTTTCAAGATGTACTTTTATTTTATAAAATAATCTTTTCCATGCCAATGCCCTTAATTCAGAGTTGGATATTAATGACATTGAACGAAACTTACATAGTGAATATTTAAGAAAAATGAAAAATCCCTCTCATTTGGTGCCCAACGACAATGTCGCATTCAAATTGCTTGGATTACCTTATCGAGAAAGAAAAGAAAATATGTATTAATCAGTCATTTTAAGGTGAACATTTCTGATGAAATTTCAGCTAATACCTAAGTGTCAGCCTGCAGATTTATTGATCCTCCCTCGTATATTGTCTTCTTAATACCATGTTTTGCTGACACCTTTACACATATAAGCAGCTATAGATCAGCAATCTTCATTTGAAGAATCAGCAATATTATTGGTTCTAATCTGGCGGCTCGGCTTCATTCACTTTCACACCGCCGTAAGGTTGCCTCTTTGTGTCTTTTCTATACATTCATGGTAATTGTTTGGGTAAACTCTTCGCTATACTACCAAGACTTTTTGAATTTAAGCGCAGTACTAGAGTGGCATCAAGATTTCATTAATTTACAATTGAGCTGGCTAAAATTGACCGTAACTTCGATGCTGAGAGTTTCTTTTCTCGCACTTCTCACTTGTGGAACTCTATTCCGGCTCCATTCTTTCCAGCTAACTTTAATCTGCAAAAATTTGAATGCAATGTAAATCGCTATCTACTGTTCTCCTGATTATTCTTTCCTCTTTCCGCTCATTATTAAAGTTTCTATTCCTAATTCATTCACACCATGTACTCCCTTGTGTCTTAGTGGCTTTACTGCCTTGCATCGGGTGATACAGATTAAAAAATAATTTAAAAAAAAAGAGTGCTATATATAAGAAGAAACGACCATGCTGTGTATAGAACAGCATTTGTTTCTTGTTAAAGTATTTCTATTTGGTTGACACTGTGACAGATTTCTTACTTGAATTGTTACACTTTTCATCCACTATGTATCACTGCTTATGACTTTGATTCGGTTACCTAAATAGAGGATTCTTGACCAATTCTGCAACTGTCAAACATGTATAGACTGGAGCCTTCCGATGTGGCAGAAGCGACGTCAGAGAGAGAGAGTCAGTGTAACTCTTGTTGAAATATCAAAAGCAATCACAGTCATAGAATCCGTTGAACATTTTGTTTTTATTGTCTATAATCAGTTTTAATTGCAATTATCGGAGTCTATATATGGCAGAATATGAGCATTTTGTGCATTTCCAGTTTATTGCTGACACGTATATAACTTTGTGAGTAGAACCACATGGTGTCAATTAAATTTAATTTTGAGCAATATTAAAAGTAAATCAAACAAAACCAACAATTCAAATTTCTTGGGACGGATTACAAAAATATGACACTTAAAACCGAAGACGCAAAAGCTAAGTAAAGTATTAAGAAACAGGAAAATCTCGTTAGAAACAAAGAAAAATTTAATGAATTGTTACTTAATATCAATCGTCGGATATAGCAGTGAATACTAAACAATCTCCTCACTGATGAAACGAAAAGATTTGACACAGCAGAAATGTGGTTCTACAGAAGGATGCTGAGAATATAATGGATCGAACAGGTGAGAAAATGGAAACAAAAGACACTTTTACTTAACATCAGGAAGAGACAGTTGAAATAATAGGGCACATAATGTGGAAAGAGGGCTTGGAAAATCTGATACTCACAGGACAAATTGAAGACAAGAACGACAGAGGAAACCAACGCATAACCTATCTGGCGATCTTAATTAATCTTAGATGGTGGATTTAGGTTTTAGGAGAGATAGAAAAAAAACTTATTAAGAGCTACAAAGGACAGGAAATTGTGGAGATCAATGTTCTCCAACGTCCTGAAGGGTTACAACACACGGAAGAAGAATTTAGTGGATAATGTCTACAGATTTCATAATTCTTTTTTGTATTAGAACCTTTATTAATTTTGGTTACCTGTTTTAGTTTATTAGATTAAATATTTCATATTAATTGACATTTGATTTTTAATCTGTACTCAGTATTTATTTTCAAAAACTATGAGACATGAGAAAATATGCTCTCTTTTGATCCACGGCCAACGATACTGATTGTGTTAAAACACAAAAAGTTTCAAACAAGAAAGCGATAAAGAAACTGTCAAATATCGATTTACATAAAGAATTCTTCTCGTTCTTATCTGAGAGAATTCCATACGTAACACAAAGAATTTCAAATATTAGGTTGGTGCAAATAATGACGTAATAATGTCGTTTTTTGACGTTAAAAAATACGTCAAAAAACGACATTGTTACGTCATTATTTTTGCACCAACCTGATAGCTAACTAGAAAATTGCCAGGACTGTAAATGGAAAAGGCGACAACAAACATTTCGGGATGCTTAAAATTGTTACATATAAGCGGAACGAAATTAAGAAAAACCAAAAACGCACGCTTAAAACGAACAGGAAATTATTAGAATATAAACGTAGAAATATGACCAAAGGAATAAATACCTTGAAATTATTTTTTCAGTGAGATTCACCCTGTATAAGACCGGGGGTCCACTCTAGGTAAAGGTTTACAAAGTAAGAGGTAGATTTGTGGGGAAAATAAGGGTTAACTCTCGACTTAAACGAGTTGACATTATGGTGATCGGGAAAACATCCACTTGGGATTCGGGTCCACAGAGCACTTGTTCGCGGGAAGAAGCTGTTCGATTGGAACTTACTTCTCACCAATGGGATACGGAAGGAATGGGAGAGGGTTCGCTACAAGTATGACTAATCCTAGCCGGGGAAGTTAAAACTGGTGGAACTGCGACTAAGTAATGTAGCTCGTCTGAGGACTTTCCATGGAAGTAGAGCAGTGAGAGGCTTGCGACGTTTCGTCTGTGAGAGACAGGTTGTAGGGTAGAAAATAATTTGTCACCCACAAAAACGCGGAGACGCTTTTTAACTCTATCCAGTGTGGAAAGTGAGGCCTGGGAATCTCCTACCCAAATATGACAGAAGTACTTCATTTCAGGTTTTGATCTGACTCTTGTAAAGATAGAAGATCTGTTAGGAAATATTCTAGACCCTTTCCAAACTAGACAAAAGAAGAATTGTATAATTTACAGCCAAGATCACAGAAGGCTAAAACGCCCTGTACACCGTGTACAGTGTAGATAAATTATATAAGCTGACCAAAAAGTTACAAAATAATAATAAAGAAGATATTGATTTATATAAAGGGTTTTCTTTTTCTTACTTGAGAGAATTCCAAGCGTAACATATTCTATAATATGACATTTCAAAACCTTTCAATACAATTCGTATGTGGGTCACAAATTGTAAATGTTTTTACGTTAAAAGAAAAAATGGAGATAAAAGAGTCAAAGTAAAATTAGAATTTCGATTAGAAATTTAAAAAAAACCGTTACGTGAAAAATATTTTAAAAGTAGCAAATTAAAATTAAAATTGTTAACAAAAATACGCATTAAGAAGCAAATATCTTATAATTGTATATTTTGTTCTATAATTGCATTTGTATATAAAATATAAGAAAAGAACATAAGCAACAGAGGAAATTGAATTACGTATATGACAATGACCAAGACAATAAATAGAAAAGGTGACAAGAAACATGTCAGAATGCTTAAAATAGTCACAAAATATCGAAATGAAATTAAGAAAAGCCAAAAACGCACACGTAAGATTAACAAACAATTATTAGAATATAAACGTAACAGGAGAAATATGTTCAAAGAAGTAAATATCTTGGTGCTATATATCATGAAATATTCTGATCCTTTCCCAAATTAGACAAGAGAAGAACTATGTAATTTACAGCCAAGATCAAAGAAGACTAAAACGCCCTGTACACGGTGTACAGTGAAGATAAATTATATAAGCTGACCAAAAAGTTACAAGATAATACATAAAGAAGAGGGACTGATATTGATTTATATAAAGGATTTTCTTTTACATCTTACCTGAGAGAATTCCATACGTAAGGTAAAGAACTTCAACTTGATTAACAAAAAAGCTTCCAACGGTTGACGCAGCAGAAACAAGTCCTCCGCAAATGATAACTTGACGATGGCTTGCATTGAACATCATTAGAAGCAAAACAAACGGACCTGTGAATGAAAAATATTCAAGTCAAATTAAAAAAACAAATGTATCGAAATGACCCATTTCTTCATTTCAACACTGGTCTTTGATAATTAGGGCAATTTGGAAACTTACCAACACATAACAGGATTCCACCGAAAATAGAAGCTACTATGGCTGTTTTTGATACTGTGTCGTCGTAAAGGTCAAGCAATCCAAGTAGGAGTATTCCATTTGAGAATGTCAGTCCTCCAATTGTAAAATTAATCATGAATCCGGCAAAGCAAACGACCCAACCCCAACCACCATCTGGAATCAGAAGGGCGTCTCCATCGTCGGGTTCTAATTCTGATTCCAATTCCTTTGAAGGTCTTTCAACCATACTTGTCTTTGTCAGTTCCATTCTGAAAATGAAGGAAGTATTAACGTTTTATGGATTTAAATTTACTAAAGTTGATTAAATGACCAAACGTTTCATACGGTTGTTATCCCTGGATACCCAGATTTCTCAAATAAGAATTCTCCCCCTCTTTCCTTTCTCTCTCTCTCCTTATCCCTCCCTCTAGATCTCCCTCACTTATTAAACGTTTAATAGAAAATAACTTAAAATTAGTTACTCTTGTGTTAACAATGTAGAGAAAATCATCTCATTTCACAAAAGTAAGATACTAAATAAATTTCATAATAGTGAATCAACGGATATTAACCCCACATGCAATTGCAGAAGAACAACTGAGGTAAATGCAGTCTAAAAATGTGGTATATGAAGCAACGTTTTTCCCTGAAGAAAATGTCGACTTGAAGAAGCCCTACATTGGAATATCTGCAGGAAACTGAAAGCAACGTTTATATAATCACAGACATCATCAATTAAAAACAGCTTTATCCAGACATTATTGGGACCTTATTGACAAAGGTCTCACACCGCAATTGGAGTGGAAATTCATATCCAGAGCTGAAGCTACTAAGAACTTCAGGAATCGTTGAAACCTTCGTTTGCTGGAGAAAATACTTATACTTAAATATAAAAACCAGGAGAATTTACTTAAACTTCAAAGTGAACTCATATCAAAATGCAGACACAAACACCGCTTTAAAAATAGAAAAGTACTCTTTCTCCTGGATTATATAAATACTTATCTGTATCTACATTGCTCTAATGTTGTAGTATATGTTCACATAGAAATATTTATCGCAATCTGATATTTACGGTTGTGATGTGTATGTATATGAAAATGAATTTGTATATATGTTATATTTGTATTGAATATGAATTTGCTTGAGGAAAATGTGCATGCGTGTTATATATATATATATATATATATATATATATATATATATATATATATATATATGTGTGTGTGTGTGTTGTGTGTGTGTGTGTGTGTGTGTGTGTGTGTGTTTCCGGGAGTCTTTTGTGTATGGACATATTTTGGGTTTCTACATACATATAGATGGGTTTGTGAGAGAAATACATGGATGCATGTGTATATATGTATACATATATGTGTGTATGTGTGTATATGTGTATATGAACGGATGAAAACTAATAGGTAATTAATCTATAACTTGTGCTTTAAGTATATATATATATATATATATATATATATATGGGGGGAATAAGCGAATATATGGTGTTAACTGAAATTATTGTTAGCCATGCATGTTATGTTTTTTATTATGTTGTTTATTTTTTATTATGATGTTTATTTTTTATTATGTTGTTTACTTCTTCATTCTAGTGATATTATGATTATCCTTGTTGCAGTGTATGTATCATGGGTGAAGAAATATATATATGTGTGTGCGCGTATATATGCATTTTTTTGACCAGATTGGATGCTACGCAGTAATCGGGTTAACCGGGTCTCTTAAATTAACGTGGAATACTAAACTCATAAACTTAATAGATTAGGGGATTAACCCTGATCTTAATTTATCTTAGGTTAAAATACATTCATATCCTTTTAAATCTTAATAAATTCATCTAGGACATAAAAGTTCAGAACTCTAGGTATTTAACCTATATAAATATGTTTCTCTGAATTTAATTAAGAATCATTTAATACAAATCTCTTTTAACTTAAATTTCTTGGTTGATTATACAAAATTCTTATACTAATTTACATTCAATTTTTTTTAAATTTTCCCTATTTTCGAAAAAGCTTTTTAAAATGTTCTGAACCAGACACTTTTTTAATATTATTTACAGAATTTGTTAAATGAAATACAGGGAATTAAATCCGGCCTAACTTTTCCTTAGTTTAAAGTACATTCCTATCCTGCTAAATATAGTTTAAAGTACATTCCAATCCTGCTAAATATAGTTTAAAGTACATTCCTATCCTGCTAAATATAGTTTAAAGTACATTTCTATCCTGCTAAATATAGTTTAAAGTACATTCCTATCCTGCTAAATATAGTTTAAAGTACATTCCAGTCCTGCTAAATATAGTTTAAAGTACATTCCTATCCTGCTAAATATAGTTTAAAGTACATTCCAATCCTGCTAAATATAGTTTAAAGTACATTCCTATCCTGCTAAATATAGTTTAAAGTACATTCCAATCCTGCTAAATATAGTTTAAAGTACATTCCAAACCTGCTAAATATAGTTTAAAGTACATTCCTATCCTGCTAAATATTAATAAATACATCTAAGATACTCGAGATATAATTATATTTCCTGGAATATAATTAATAATCATTTGATTCAAATTTCTTAGGTATTTTAATTTAAATGTTTTGGTTAATTATATAAAAAGCTTGTGAAAACATTAATTAATACATTAATTTCGAAATCTTTAAAATTATTCGCTTTTAATATTAATTAACGTCCTGGGTATGACGGTAAACTACATCCGCGTCCTGGGTATGGGCATAAACTACATCCAACAGCAAGGCCTCAGATAATGTTTTCAGAACAATAATGTTGCCAGTTATGCGTTTTTGAAACAATAATGTTGCCAGCTATACGTTTTTTTGTAAAAAATAATGTTGTCAGCTATACGTTTTTTGTTAAAAATAATGTTGCCAGCTATCCGTTTTTGGAACGATAATGTTGCCAGCTATACGTTTTTGAAACAATAATGTTGCTAGCTATACGTTTTTATTCCATACAAAATAGGCATTTAAAATTCATATAAATTGGATTTGGCATTAAATAACCCACTGTGGTTGATATGCCATAAAACCTAAACAAACAAACAAATATTATTTACAAATAATTTGTTAAATGAAATATATCAGAATTGAAAATTTGGCCGTTGACAGAAACAGACGAGATTGTTCCAGATTCACAATGAAGTAAATACACTTTAAAGCTTTCTACCATCCTCAAATGACATACTGGGATCAGTATGTCAAAACATGTCAACACTCTGTGCCTTTTCTCCCTACTCTCTAAAGAAGATAGAAATATCTCTTGTTTTTAACCGGGAATATTTTTTTTCTATTTCATTTATGATTTGTTTGTAGGTCTTGAAGATTGAGAGCTACTGTTTTTAGAGCTCTCATGAAATAAAAATTATTAATAACTATGGGATTTTAAGCGTTTGATATTCGTTAATTAATAATATATATATGTGTGTGAGAGAGAGTGTCGGTGTGTGAATGTGTGCGTGTGTGTAAAAACAATGCATGCATTCATTTAAGAGTGAAAATAAAATCATCCTTGATAATGGGTAAAAGTATAGCCGAAAGGCATCGGACATTCAAAATTTCTACATAATTTACATCCAGAAAAGAAGAAAATTATGAGAACAGAACAAAAATTAAATAAAAAAACTTAACCGCGGTACCGTGTCAGTTGCTTTTAGTGAAACTTGGTATAAAAGAGGGATTTCTGACGAAATACACAATTTAGTTTGAGATAAGTGTCACTTTTAAATCAGCACTATTGAAAATCATTTCTGTATTTCCTTATATAATATTTACATGGCGTGTTTATCTGTCGCAATTGAAAACAGGTTTTTCTTCCGCTACTTATGCCAATCAGAAAAATAAATGTCTTGTTTTGTAGAGAGTTAGAAAGGGAAAAAAACGACAAAACCAGTAAGTTGACATCTAAAATGTTTGACTGTACCGGCTGATATTGATATGTCACCGAATAGGAAAGACTTTCAAGTTTTCTGCGTGGTTAACCTTCAAAAAATCAATTAATTCCAATCGATAACATAGTTCAATGCAATAACACTCTGCGAAAAAGAATAAAAAAGACGTTATCTAACATCGATTATGTGGACATCGGCCACATCATATTTGATAAAAATTACATGAATGGAGAAGAGGAGGGCAGGAAATTGGGCTTGGCGATCTTGCCCTTGAATTACAATTTAAAATAAAGTTACGACCAAAAACGTCAGTACCGAAAAGAAGTAAAAACACAGAATAACGATTGTTTGTAATTCTTCTATTTAATTTAACATTTTTTATTTATTTACATTCAGACTATTATCCTTATCTTTGTTGTTGTTATCACAAAGTTTCGGGACAGTAACCTAGTGCATTAAAGCGTTTGTTCTTGAATTTGGTGATTTTGTAATTGTGAGTTCAATTCCTGGGCTGGGCTGGGCTGGGCTGGGCTGGGCTGGGCTTCAGTGTGTCCTTGGTCTCAGTCGAAACAGAACGAGCAATAACTGAGCAGTACTAAAAGTAAGAACTAGACGAGAAATAAAGGGTTCTGTTCGAAATTCCCTGTAGATTACCCGGATCGATAAAAACCTGATGAAGTGCGGACAGTACAAAGGTCGAAAGGTTGCGATAACAACAACAAAGATGAGGACAATAGTCCCAATGTTAAAAGTCTAAATCATTATGTTAGAAATTAAGACGGAACGCATTTTTGCTCGACCACAGAGGAGATCATCAAGTCAACAATACTGTGCGGCAGCCCAATGTGATTTCCATAATCTTGTCAGTGGTTGTATTGTATACGCCTTGCGAGGGCTACATATCGGTTTTGAGATGTGTCTATAGCTAAGCGTGATAAAAAAAAATGGATTCATTCAACAATATTTGTGCAAAAACTAATATTATGAACTCGACCTGAATTCGAACACGGCACGCTGATTTCTCTGTCCGAGACACGAGTTGCTACACTCACGGCATATCGTAGCAACAATGGTATATACCAGTCGTAGCAATTAAATTTTCTATAGCAAGAGTCGATTTAGCTCAAATACAATCGTCCTGAGCATGACAATAAGCTACATTGGGCAGCAAGGCCTCTGATCGTGAAAGAGAAGGTTTTGGGGAGCGTGGAACCACCTCTTAATTGTTGTTGTTTCCAGGCCCACCTTGACCCGGAGTAGCAGCACATGTTATCTAAAAATCATACTTTTAATTTGCAAGAATAAAATCATGTACAAAATAACTGCATTGTTGTTGAAATATTATGTGCAAAATAATTAGAATTCGGCATGAAATAATCCATAAAGTTTGATATGCCACCAAACAAAATCAAACAATCAATATGAAAGGACTCTTCCGTGATATTACTCCATATAATATCCTATATTTTTTAAAGACATCAAACTGTATTGCAAAATATAACTTCAACAAAACAACATATACTACACATATCACCGCCTCTACTAATTATACCCACACAAACATGTATATGCATACAAGTATCATCTACCATGTATTCAATTGTGAAATCAGAATAACATATATCTTATTTTTATTACTAAAAAGCTCCTAAGAAAATTAAATTTCGTTATTAAATGACCCATAAGGAGTTCATATGCCTTTAAACAAACAAAAAACAACTTCAACTACAGCAAAAGACACTACTATTTAGTATAATGTAATCTATGATTCTCCTTATCATTTGAAATTTCTATAATACATGTTATCTAATATCTTCTAACGTTTTTGTATATGACTGTGAAAATATATTCGTTGGGAATCAATTTGGCGAAAAATTAGAATTCTTCTAACTCCGCTTGTGTACTCTGTGCATCAGGTATTTGAGAACACGTTTTTCGAAAGCTGTGAGTGAGCAACTTTAGCTAAAAAATCCGGGCTCTTTTTATCAGCCTCTGTCATAGAAGCTTCGACTTCACCCGATAAAACGACATGCCGTTCTTGTTCGTTTTGCCGCCAAAAGCCTCCGTAAATGTCACCATGTCACCATGTCCCCTTTGTGTTTCAGATAACAAATAAGCTCCAGGAAAATGTGTCTTCAGTGCCCAAAAAAAGCATTTCTGAATGTCAAATATTGTCAAGAATGTCGAGTTTGTCCAACAAACTTAGTGTATGGTGGATGGGAACCCGGAAAATCAAGGAGGGTCGTTGATAAACCGGCTCATATTACGGGATCAACATCAGATACTAATCCTACGTCATTAGGAGAAAAAAAACCATGTCCGACAGTCCTCCGGGAAAACCGTGTGATCTGGTTGAAGGGCTTTCACAATCATATTACACCTAACATTTGGGTCCTATCCCCCTGTTCTCGATACATTATTATATCTGGGCGTTATTAAAGGGTAAACCAACGAAAATATCAAAAATACCAAGAACTTCCGAAGGGAACGTCGAGGTTAACATGAATAGAGGACGCGTGATAAACACATGTAATCAAGTGTTTAAAAAAAACACATGTGCAGAGGTTGTCATTGTCATGGGTGGTTATATTTAATTGACTTATATATATATATATATATATATATATATATATATATATATATATATATATATATATATATATATATATATATATATATATATACATATATATATATACATATATATATATATATACATACATATATATATATATATACATACATATATATATATATACATACATATATATACATACATATATATACATACATATATATATATATACATTACATATATATATATATATATATTATTATGTGTGTGTATGTTGTGTGTGTGTGTGTTGTGATATATATATACATATATATACATATATACATATATATATATACATATATATATATACATATATATACATATATATATATACATATATATATATATACATATATATATATATACATATATATATACATATATATATATATATACATATATATATATATATATATATACACACATATATATATATATTAGTGTGTGTGTTTGTGCGCGCGCGTGTGTGTGTGTATGTGCGCGTGTGTGTGTGCGTGTCTGTGTATAAGAATATGCATACTTAACTCAGTAAAAAATATATTGACAAACGCCGTCCAGCTGCTATTTACATTTAATAAAAATTCTCACGCAAATGAGGCAATTTACTTTTCATTTTTTTTCAATAGTCTTCTGACGCACTTAACGAATGATCAATTTGATTTTGACTATTAGCGCGTAACCATTCAAAATTTAATCGTTACCACGTGTTTAAAAGATAAATTTACAATTATTGCTCAAACATTAAGAAAGTAAAAATAATTAAAAAATACACACACACACACACACACATATATATATATATATATATATATATATAATTAATTTCAAATGATAAATTAAAAAACATAAACAAAATAAACATAAAATACATAAAATAAAATAATTACTATAACCAGAAAATTGATATTAATATTTAGCGAGGTTTTGTAATATGCGATAAATATAATCGCAATTTAATATATGTTTGATATTTGCCGAATATATATTTTATATATATACTGAATCTATAGTTAACCCAGTAAATTAAAAATAAACAAATGATATAAGTTTGTATATTACGAATTATACAATACTTAAAAATTTGCATAAATAATGAAATTATATATACATATCTCTCTCTCCATATATATATATATATATATATCGATAGATAGATTGGGATGGATCACATATAGATCAAATATGCATCGGAATCTGACTGAATGATAAAAATAAAGAACAAATAGACAACGTTCATCAATCAAATAAAAGTGAAACTTTTCAGATTGATAAATGTTTCCTATTTATTGACGTCCTGGGTATGACTCTAAACTACATCCGGCAGCAATGAAATTGGAGTTTTTGAGGGCGTGGAACTACCTCTTAATTACTGTTGTTCCCAGGCACACCCTGGCCCGGAGTGGTAGCACTTGTTTGAATCCAAGCTAGGGTCAAAAGACTATGAAAGTATAAAAAATATATTTCTATAGTAAAAATAACAGCAACAAATTTTGAAAGAAAAATATTACCAGGAATACATTTTTGAAAAAAAATATTAATATTAATACGTATGCTATTCATACGATCCTATCCTAACAATCTTGTTGGTATTAAATAGCCCACTGAGGTTGATATGTCGTAAAACATAATAAACCAAACCTATTTTTCTTTATCTTATCTTATTATATATATATATATATATATATATATATATATATATATATATATATAAAAGTGAACATAGAAGTCAACACTTAGAGGCGACAGTCTGTTTCATGCTATATGCAATCGTCAGGCCTGACGATTGCATATAGCATGAAACAGACTTTTCACCTCTAAGTGTTGACTTCTATGTTCACTTATATTTACATACGCTCTATCTCCGATATTGAGCACTTTATCCCATAAATATAGCACACCTTACGACTATATTTCTTCATATATATATATATATATATATATATATATATATATATATATATATATATTATGATGAATCATTTATACAAAAAGTAAATTAGTAAAGTGGATTTTTTTGTTTTTTCACAAGTTTGTATCCGTTATCAATAACACATTAAAAAAAGACTTATTTCGATTCGCATTATATTTTTTCGTCTCGGATGTTACCTGAATTTTACCAAAAAGAAAATAATTTCCATGCCTGAAGATGACTGAATGTAATGTCGAAAGTACCTGCGTATTTAAAGAAGACCTAACACAATTTATAATTTTAAAAACAAAGATCACATAATATTCATCGAGTGATTAGTAGGTTAATGTATCTTTAATATTTTGTTAGCGAAAGGATTTCGCCACTTTATATCATTAACTTTACTAATTTACTTTTTGTATGAATGAATTATTGTAATATATATATATATATATATATATATATATATATATATATATAGGGAGAGAGAGAGATGGTACGGCAAATGGATACGGCATAAATATTGTAACAAAAGAAAATATCAGTATACAATTTCAACAAAGTATTGATCTGCTAAATAACATCAGGAAATTTCACTCAATATGCTTCTCTTCAATGTCCCAGCCTCTTTAGCCAATTTTCTTACTGACCTTCTTGGATTACGACTGATTTTTTCGCCCAACTGTTTCATGGGTTTCGGCGTTCTTGAGGTACGAGGATGTCCTGGTGTCGGTCTAGATTTTATAGAGGAAGTTTCATTGTATCGATTGTTCTTTTAATAAACGTTCTCTTGATTCAAAGTTGTTTTCTAGCTTTAAAAATCTCAAGTGGAGTCAGTCCGTTTTCATGTTGCACCATTATAGACTTTCTTTTAATTTCTATAGACATTGTTGCCAGTCAGTACTAAAACATTTTGAAGAAACAAAATATTGGGTTGGTGCAAAAATAATGTCGTTTTTGACGTTCAACTTTATGTGAGAAAATGACATTATTTTGCACCAACCTAATAGCATATATTGTCGGGAAAGTATCAAACCATAATGTAATGATCAAACATTTAGAAGTAGAATTCGTTTGGAACTTTGTAGCAGCATTTATGCCGCACACTATATATATATATATATATATATATATATGTGTGTGTGTGTGTGTGTGTGCGTGTGTGTGTGTGTGTGTGTGTGTGTGAAAGTAACTGGTTAGAACTCCTACAGAAGAGAATGAAGGAAGGCAAGAGGAAATAATTAAACATCAACTACAAAAGAATGTATGGTCGTTAGCTAACGAGTGGGGCCAAAGTGCGAATTTCAAATCAGAGATACTAGAATCAAACAAGTGGCGCAGGAATTTAAATATCTCAGAAGCATTTCAACAGAGGACGGAAAATGTGACACTGAAATCCGAAGGCGCAAAACGATAGCGAAAGGTGCTTTCCAAAAGCTAAGCAGAGTATGAAGAAATAAAAAGGTTTCGCTAGAAACAAGGAAAACAGTACTAAACTGCTACGTGATATCAGTCCTCCTGTGTCGCAGTGAGTACTGGAAAATCTCCTCAAAGATAAAAAAGAGACTTGAAGTAAGAGATTGTGGTTCTACAGAAGGATGTCGAAAATAACATTGACTATGAGCAACGACGAAGAAAATTGAAACCAAAAGGAAAGTTATACTTAACATTAGCAAGAAAGAGTTGAGTTTTCTGGTTTACATAATGAGGAAGGAGGGCTTGGAGAATCTGATACTCACTGGACAGATTGAAGGCAAGAGATACAGAGGGAAACAAAGCTTAACATACTTAGTGAGTAAATGGATAGCGAAACAGGGTTTGGGAGAAATAACAGAAATACAAATTTATTAAGAGCTACAAGCGGTAGGAAGTTGTGGAGAGCTATAATCGCCAGCCCCCTGAGGGGACACGGCCCATGAAGAAGAAATTTCTAACTGTAGCGTATTGAGAATTTGGAATTTGAAAGTTAGAATTAACATTCGTTCGCAGAGAACCAATATTAGTATGGGATTTGATAAGTTAAATCGATTTATAAAACATCTGTCAATGATGAGCGTTTCGCGGCGAAACCCTTGAACTTTTCTGAATTTATTAAATATTTTGTTTGATTTTTTTTTTAATAAATTTCAATTCCTATAATTTATTACGTAAAATTATAAATAAAACTAAACAAACTAAAACAGTATTTAATTTCAAAATATTAAAATGATTTCATTGTCTCTCTCTTTCTGTATATATATATATATATATATATATATATATATATATATATATATATATATATATATATATAAAGAGAGACAGATAAATATCATGTACTTAAGATTTTGCGAAATTCACCAGCGTGAAGCCTGTTATCAGTTGGGTATTCAGTTCTTATTTAAAAGAACAAAAACAGCGCTTCGAAATCTTTCTTGAAACTTGGGAAGTTTTGGAAAGAATTGTTAAATAACCATGACATCACGATTAACAATGATTGAACAAATATGAAAGCGAATTACTAAGTTATTATTTGAATTTTGATCTGAGATTTTCACTGTATAATGTTCGAATGTAAGTGATTTGAGAACGTCTATTACATGGATGTCCGCGAGGCGTCATGTTTATCGACAAGAAAAGGGAGAATGGCGTGCTTCGTTCAAATTCGCGCAAATACCTTTGAAAAAATATAACTCCAGCTCTTCACCGACCCACTAACCTCCGCTTGATAAAGTTTAATAGCATATCCGACTAGGCTCTCTAACCGTGGTTGTCAAACCGTCTAGGAGAAGGAGAAGGTTGGATTGCGGCTAACAACCCCAACCCATAAATTCCTACATAAACCCGAGATGTAAGCCTGTAGTTGTGGAGATGAGTGCCTATATTATACAAGAGAGGGTACAGGACTTGTATACTTACTATACATGAATAGGTATTGCATATAGAGTGGCATAAAAATATATTTCACCGTCAGTGGAATAAGATATAAGTAATAATCATTAATTCTTCACGATATAAACTGAATTTTAGCTCGAAATGCGGCCAGATGATTCCACTTTTTCTCTTCTGAATATGCAAAACGCTGGCATGAAAAGGGTGGGAGCGTAACGGTTATCGACTCGGAAAGAGAAATCGACAAGCCGGGTTTGAATTCCGACTGAGTTCGTTGCATTATGCAAATAACCCTGGAAAAGAGATGAATCCATCTCTTCTCAACTTAGTTATAAAGTTAAATAGCAGGATAGTCTGTTATCTATAGTCGTGGTTGGCAACCAGTCTAGGAGAAAGTCAGCTACAAATGGTCTGGCTGGAAAAATACTGAGCCGCTTCAAAGATGGTCAGACATGGGTTGTAGACACTATGACTCTAAAACAAAAATACGATATATTTCAACAACTATGGATGATCCCAGTGGAGAGCGATTATGCAGCATATTGTCGACTCCAACAGACATTGGATTGACAAAAATGAATGAAAATGATTGACTATGAGACGATTTCACTTTATCTTATCTCTGCTAAACACGAGCAAAAGAGCAGAAAGAAATAATACAGTCGCTACTCAGCAACAGTAAAAGGTTATAACAAGTATGTATCAAAAGTTACACACGATTCTATCAAATAGAAAAAAAACATCTCGCCTGCTAACAGTCGAAAGGATAACAGATAGACTTACCTGCAAGATATAGTTCTTCTTAGTTCAGTAGCAAAACACCATGCAATTTTGCTCAGCTATTTATAGCTTTGTAAATGTACCGAGCTGCAACTCACATGCTGATAGATAAGGAAGACTTGTATCCAAATTCCAACTTTCTTTGAAATTATCAGAAACTCTACCTTCCAGGCCGTTATATTCTTAATTCATTCACAACACCCAAAAACGGTGGAATTTCTCATTGAAGTCAGTCTTTTAACAACAGAACGGTTTCCTTGTCATCGTCGTTAATGACGATTTCACGTCACCTAAAGAGAGACTATCTCCTGACTGTTCTGTTTTGATTACAAATATAACATTCGAAGCTCCTGCTGATTTGTATTACACTTTTTTTTTTTATTAACACTAAGTGCAGTGACACTAGCTTCCTCACAGTTTCTGACCTATAAAGATTGCCTCGAAAACGATAAAAGAAACAAGATAAGAAAAGTAAGGTAGATGAATTATTTTCTATTTGTTTTCTAAACTTATTTCATATCCGAAAGGGTTTGAATAGAAAATCCCAATCTCAGTTGCTACTACGTTATTAATAAACGCGTGTAAAATATTAAAGTGTTGGAAAAGTAATTACATTTAACAAGAAAGGATATAAAATTAAATTTAAATGAAATTTATTGAAATGTTACTTTAAAAAATGTAATCAACTTTATTTTCATTTATAGACAATTAGATAAATGGATAAATAGATTGATACACATACACAGGCACTACGAATATACAGTGTAACCCGGATATAAGAGAGTTGTCGGGACCGGAGAAGAAGTATCTTATATCCGGGTTTCTCTTGTATCCGGGTTTGGTCTATTTTGTTTAGGTAAGTATGGCTCTAATTTGGGACCAGATAAAATCTCTCTTATATCCGGGTTTCTCTTATATCCGGGTTACACTGTACATTATCATCTGAATCAGTTATAGACAAACTAGATATACGCTCACATACATGAAGCAACATATACGGATTTCAGTTGGGTTTTTGTATCCTTAATTTTCTTATTAAATTCGAATAAACACAGCGTCTATATTTGATTACTGAACGGCATAAATCATACCAACGATTGTTTAACAAGTCGAATGCGCGTGAAACCTGAGTAATCAATGAAAAACAAACACAAAAATAAAAATAATAGGATTTTTCTGTTTTTCCATGCTGAAGCATTAATAAAAGTGAAACATAGATAGATACGGGCAAAAGTGGTATAAAGCTGAGCAAAGTATATCATTATATCGCATTCTAAGGTTAAGGTCTTTTTTAAAGGTTAGGGACCTTCATTCGATTAACCTTTGAAATGCAGGATTAGACTTTTTGATAGAAGAGAAGATAAAGTAATCCCAGAAGATCGTATTATTCAACCTTTTTTTTTTAATGGCGATGCAATATATTATTACTTTCCAAACACTCAAACAAAAGAGATGATTAATTATTGATTGAATGATAAAAAGATAGAGAAATAATTCGTATTGATATATTATTTCGAAAAAGCTGTAGTCCTATGTTTCAATGTGTTATTTCTTTCCGAAAACACAAATAAAACCCTAACAGAGATCGAATTGGCTTAACATCAATTTGCTTGTAGGTTCAGAAAGTAATAACATATTGAAACACAGTAGAACGACGATTTAATCGAAGGAACCTGCCTCTAGAATAATTAATTATCTCTACTCTTAGAGTGTTCGAAATGTAATAACTCTTATGGTAAAAACAAACAACACAAAAATAAAAGGATTCTTTTCTATGTTGACGCATTAATAAAAGTGAAACATAGATAAATACGGGCAAGGATGGACTCTTCCAAGTTACAAATAAAAGCAGGTACTGCTTTTGTCAGAGGTAGTTCCCCTACCCTCCGACTGTCAGCTCGGACTTAACATTCTTACTCGTTTGTATATTATTGTATTATCGATTATCGTTAATATATTTGTTAACTCAAATCCGCTCTTTTTGTCTTTATTTCTGGCCACAACAAAGCCGCAACAACTTGGCAATGAAGACCCTTGAGAACCCCAGAAGGACTTGTCCATATTGGTTCTACTCAACAGGACTTGACAATCCAACGAAGGAAACCGAATGGAAAAATGTAACTAATTTACACTGAACTTTTTGAGAATTCTTGTCTCTTAGAGAAAAAAGATTCCCTGAGTGAGTAAGAAATTAAAGTTATTTCTTTTCTTTTTTTCTCAACTACATTCTATTTCGGTTTAGTCCTAAAAAAGACATAGTTAAACATGGACGAGTTCAAGTCTGCCATACTCGATTTTCTTAAGTGCCAACTTAAAATTCTAAAACAAACTGAAAGGGAACGGCTTGAACTTCAAAAGCGACTTGAAGAAGAAATGTTCGCATTAAAAAAACAAACGGAAATCAGACAACAAAAAAATGAAGAAATTCTCCTTCAAACACAACAAGAGCAAAGAAAATTGCTTTAACTGACAAACAGGGGACAAATTAGTGAAAACAAAAATGCATTCTCACAAAACACGATCTGGGGAGCAATATACAATTTTACATATGATCCGGACGAGGATATAACTTTCGCTTCCTATTTTAGAATGTACAAGTACATACGCTACAGATTGTGCAAAATGGGCAGACACTAAAAAGATTCGCCTACTACTTCCAAAACTAGGCATCATGGAGTAAACCAAATCTGTGGACTATATTTTACCCCCAAAAACAAACGAACTGACATTTGCTGAAGCGATTAAACTTCTTACAGAACTTTTTAGTCCTAAATCTTCACTTTTTCATAAGACATGGAAATGTATGAATTTAACCAGAAGTGATAGTGAAGATTACACTACATTTGCGTCGGTCATGAACAAGCATTGCGACGATTTTAAACTGTCAGAATAGAGTTCGAATAATTTCAAGTGTCTGATATTTGTTCAGGGACTCGTTTCATCTAAAGACGCTGAAATTAGACGGACAGTTCTGAACAAATTGGAAAACGAGCCAAACCATACTCTCCAGTAAATAGCGGAAGACTGTACGCCAAGATTTGAAAAATATCGAAGAATCTGGCATAGCAGACATAAGAAAGTTACGCCGAAAGACAAAACAATCTTAGGATTAACGATGATAACGTTGATCCTCTTCTTTTTCCTCTTTAAAGGGCATTGCTCCGGGGCTGCTTGAGGTATTTGTATCTCAAAAGTGTCATAATTGACATTCATTCCTTCTTGTCCTTCAGGAGGACTGCTGTCGGCACCGTCCGACAGGCGTTTCTTGATTTAATTTAAATGATTCTTGTGCGTAAACTGTTGACCTTCTGTTATGTAAACCATATTTCCTATCCTTTTTTCAATTGTACCCATTTCCAAGAAAGATTTATTATCCCGAAACACCCAGCAAAAAACTTTCTCTTCTGGTTCGTAGTGTTTATTTGGTACAGTGTGTGTTTGTTTGTTCCGGTTTTGTTTGTTTGGGGATTAGCTTGTCGAACAAAGGCCTGATTTTACTCGCAAACATTACCTCAGCTGGGGGTAATGATGATGGTAAATTGTCATTGCGTGTAATTCTATATACCTGAAGGAACAGTTGTAGGGCTTTTTCTGTGGGTGTGTCTCTAGCTTTCTTCAGGGCTCTTTTTAGCGTATCAACGAAGGGCTCAGCTTGTCCGTTGGACCTTGGTGGTATGGGGCGATCGTAATATGACTGATCTGGAAGGTTTCACAAAAATCCTGAAAATAGCCGGACGTAAATTGTGTTAGATTATCGGACACTAGACAATTGACTACCCCAAATCTGGCGAACAGTTCGTGGGGGAAATTGATTGTAACTTCTGTAGTGGGTTTAGAGTTTCTCGTTTGATTTAGTCGAGAGTTACAGGGAGTTCCCTTACTGTGTTGCATAATGTGGTTTGAATTTCTCCTTCTGTTCGAAGAGAAGCAGTCACAGTATCTTCAAGAGGTTCCCTGTGTTTAGGGATTAATCTGGATAGTCTGTCGGCATGATTCTCGACAAATTGGCCATCGTATCCATTCCCAACTTTTTGGACTTTTGCGGCCGAAAAATGGCGGTCATTTTGACTGGCAGAAAGCCTATTTGATGGAGGTGTGGGGGAACTGGCCACCTATCCTCCCCCTGTACAGGGAAGAAAGCCCTGGAATTCCGACTGCATGCGGCCAAAATCCCCCTATGGCCGATACTGTTAGATTTGTGGCGCCTGTAATGGGCCTATCAACGACACGGACGGATGCGGAAAATCCCTCAGTTGGGTCCTTGCCCACGCCTTCCGTAAGTGCGGATAAAGAGAAGGAAGAAGTGAATAGCGTGTGGTTGATAGGGCCAGAGCGAAGAGCCGAACAGCGGGGCCTCAGTCCCAGCATGACCCCAATACAATGACACCTACTATCCCATTCCTTCTATCAGCTCTAAGGGCAATGTCTATACGTCGTATGCTACAACTGCTTTTGATATTCAAGAAAAGAATGAGCCCAGTTGGGAGAAGATTGCCAAGCTACGGAAATTGAAGATCGAGATGGATGCTAAGCTGGGGGATTAAACCAAAGCCGCTGGTGGCACTGGGCCCCTCATCCTCTGCCACGTCTTCCCCTTCAGCAAAAAAAACGATCATTTATGCAGCCACCTCCACCTAAATCATTGACCAGCATCACTCCATCAAAACAAAATTCTCTACATAACATTCCGTTACCACAACCTTCTCTTTTCATAAACACCCCCGTTCATACACATTTATCCACACCCCAAAACACGCCTACACCAATTCCTTCACAATCACCTCAAAAGAAACGTAACCGAAGTACAGAAACATCAGTTACATCCGAAAAAAGAAAATAAAACCATCATACCTACCAGGGGAATACGTCTGCAGCATATCCCGGGAACAAGCAGAAAGAGTTTTTGGACAAACCTGAAATCCCCCAGCGGCCTACATGCTGGACGCACATATATCGAAATTCAAAAATCATTGTACAGAGAGACTCCCCGTTTTCGTTCACCCATCCCTTTATAGAGACCTAAAACTCACATACGCAGGGGACATTGTCGGCCTGTCTCTTGATGACACCGTCAACAGTGAAATGTGCACTGGATCAATGGGACAGGGCGTCGGTGTCCTAACCCCGGCCTTATTCAATGCAGAAGAGCAAGCCTAATCGGATTGATAATGGCTCTCTGGTTGGCAAGTCTGAATGTCCGAGATCTGATGTCGGAGTCTCGCAGGGCGAGGTTTTCTCGTAATCTTTAGCGCCTCGGGGTAGATATATATTGCGTGCAAGAGACCTGTTTTTCTTCTCGCGATTATGAAGGCATACTGTCTAGGGGGTTTTCCCTCTATTCAGCATGCTTTGATGGAAACTCGAGAGGTGTCTCTTGGCTGGTGAGCAAGTCCTTGAAGGCTGCGTGTGCTCTTGTCTTCGCAGATCCGGCGGGCAGACTTTGTGTGCTTGATGTTACCATAAAGGATAAGGCTCTTCGTCTCATTGGGGTTTATGCGCCCAATGTCCATTCTGAGCGGCCTGCTTTGTTTCGGCAGATCGTTCCGTTTTTGACATCTCGTCGGGTAGTTTTAGCGGGAGATTGGAATGCCGTCCTTGTACCCCGATATAGATCGTATAGGGTTAAATTCGTGTACTAACAACCGGGACGTGAAAACATTTCGAAAAGTTTGATCTTGCCGATAAGTACCGGAATGAACACCCTCGGGAGGTAGTGTGGACTTTGACTAATAGTGGCGGCTCGGCTACAGAGGTGCATTCTAGCTACCTTGACCGAGTCTTAGGAAAGTCGATGTAGGTCTCTTAGGGTGTCCAAGTTTCCATTATATAGTTTATTCGGGTCATAGGCTCGTCCGTGTTCGTGTAAACTTAGATAAACCTAAGGTTAAGATGGCAGATACTGGAAATTAAACTCATCATTATTTGATGAGCAAGATTTCCGGGACCAGCTGCTGCTAATAATACAGAAGGAACTGACGGGAGGTGTGGTTTGGAATACCTGATAGGATAATTTAAAATCCAAAATTAGAACGTTTGCAGCTGATTAAAGTCGTCGGGTCAATCTAAATAGGTTAGCGGCGCAA
The DNA here is from genome assembly GCA_963932145.1 of Acanthosepion lycidas. NCBI lineage: Eukaryota > Metazoa > Mollusca > Cephalopoda > Sepiida > Sepiidae > Acanthosepion > Acanthosepion lycidas. The sequence goes on along the minus strand of OZ010578.1, from coordinate 24,438,977 downwards.
ATGGCTTGTGAGTAAAAAGTTGATCGGGCGATCAAATCCCGTGATAGTGGAAACATAGCTTTAGCTAAGACAAATTTGGCCTTCTTGCTTATCAAGAAGGATCAAGCTCTGGTAGTTAGGACTAGGTTAAAAAGAATGTCCTCTGAGGCAATTAATATGGTCGCTGAATTGCGTGCAGAGGAGTCTTGGAATGCATCCCGGCTACATATCGCGTGCGTCACATTGCCGAATAAGCGGACTGTGACTACAAACGAGAGCATATGTGAAGCTTTTCGTGAGTACTTTCAGGAACTTTTCACCAGGAAGATCGGTCTGAGCCCTGCTCAGTTCGACGCCTATTTAGCTGACTTTCCCTGCCTTGAGGCAGCTGAAGCGACTATGTGCGTGAGTCTTAGTAGGAAATCTGGGAAGTGCTGAAGCAGATTGTCCTGGACAAATCTCCAGGATAAGATGGTCTACTTTACGAAGTGTACTTGAGGCAGTCGCCCGTTTTTGTTAGTTTCCTGGCACTGATTTTTCGGCAACGGTTTCATTGAAGGAATCTGCCTCTAAAATAATTAATCATTTCTTCTGTTAAAATGTATGGAAAGTAATAACCTATTGTACCACTATAAATTATGGTTTGCCGAAACATGGTAGAACTACGGTTTAATTGGAAGAATCTGCCTCTAGCTTACTTTAAAGCATTCATGCCCTGATCCTTTCTGTCATGGTCCAAATCCTTGTACCACGGTGATAATCCAAGGTAGAACCAATAAGGAACTCGAAGGCGGATATGGAATAACACAGATATATTACAAACAGGAATATATAGAGAGAAGTAGAAAGTGTTAGTACGAACAATCAGGTTTAATAGTAATTGTCTGAACGCGACTCTGTTTCGGACTGCCTCTGACTCGGCTGACTGACTCGACTGACTGACTCGCTCGCTCTGACTGACTGATAGACTCCTGACGGACTTCTGGCGGACCTCACTTCAGACTGAACTCTGCTTCCTCTTGAGGCGCAGTATTTATTACGTATAGAATAGTACATTATGTTATTATGGGTAAGGTTCCATAACACTTTCACATAAAGTCCTTGTGATAAGATTTCAGTTCAAACAAAATCATATCTATTCAGAATAAAAGTTTCTAAAGTTTTTCATCAGGTGGTTTTTGAACAAGTGATTTTTTTAGACACGCCACGGAAATATTCTAAAAGGTGACAATAATACCTCACAGAAAAATTCTGAAAGGTGACAATAATTCCTCACAGAAATATTCTGAATGGGGAAAAATATTCCTCACAGAAATATTCTGAAAGGTGACATTTATTCCTCGCAGAAATTTTCTGAAGTGTGACAATTATTCCCCACAGAAATATTTCATCTTTCTTCACTCTGTCGTATCCTGTCCGAAAAACATTCCAAAATGTTCACCTCGACATACTCAGCTCACACGACAATAAACAAACCATGACTTCATTCGGCTCCGTGTAACCAATTCCGCAATACCACTCAAAATACCAGCGTCATAAAACATTTTCTGACTAATCATAAAAGACCCACGTGGTTTTCACGGCAGCCGTTTCTGAGCCACTGACAATGATGATTTCACCCATGAAGTTAGATCTAACCTGGCTGGAAATAAGAGACGGGCTCCCAATCCAAGCAAGCTTAAATGAATACAGTAGTCTATACGAATGTAGAGATCAGCGGCACCGGCACCGGCACCAAGTTGCTTTCATCAACAGCGATGCCTTTGGTTAGCCACGTAACCGACAACAGCTGAGACTCGATTACTCCAATGCAATAATTCGTGGAATATTTTCCCCGTGACTTTATCTCACTCGATTACACATGATTTTGATTTTTCTCCAGGTTTCTATCCTGTGTTATACTGGGAACGAACTCTCAGTCTCCCACAGCAGATATACGATACCCCGAGACGAGCAAACGATCGAAACTTTTAAATAAAGGAGAAATTAAAAAAAAAACTGATACTTATCTCAACTATATCTTATCTTCATTTGTTGTTTTTATCACTTTCTCATTTCTCAGAAAACTTCTCTTGCAGTCTGATAACGAATGGCAAATGGGATGTTTGGAGTCATGTCCTCCTTCTATTAAAGGCGCTATATCCACTAGATTAGGGTTAAGAATTCAACTAGTGTTCGAATGATCCTTAAAGTTTAGAAGGCTCTACATAAGAAAGAAGCCTTTCTATTTCATGAAGAGATTTTTAAAAAAAGTATTTGAAAAACTTGTCAAACCAAACAAAGAGAATGCGTTATGCTTTGAATTCGAGCACAATATCCCTTGACCCAATTTGCTAATTGAATATAAATTCTACTTAATACAACTCTGTTCGTCTTTGATATTCACTGGGCCAATCTAGAAACGTTGGAAATGAGCCTTGTACTGGGTGAACCTTTAGTAAAAGGATGAAACACAGAAGCTATTTGAAAATATTCCTCATATTCAGGCTAATACTGGTCCATAGAAAATCAAGACAACAATGTGATAAATAAATGTGGATAGCAAGTTTCAGTGTCACACCTGAAAGGTAATAATTACATTTATTCTTTATGAAATGAGACGTAGAATAGACAAACTCCAGGAGTTGTGTTCTTCTATTACTAAAAACGCTGCAGCCGCTAGATTAGGGGTCTGAAAATATTGCTGTTCGCACGATCCTTAAAATTAAGAAGGTTCTACATCAGAGAGAAACATTTTTATTTTAAGAAGAGATAAAAAAAAATGTTTGCAAACAAAACACAGGAAATGTATTTTATGTATTATGCAGAAAGTGTTCTTTCGGACAATTAATAGAGAGAACAGTTTCGTTTTGCAGACGTTGAAATTAATACGACATTCATTGCTCAGTTTGCAAAAGAATGAATGCCATTTTTTTAGATCAGCTCTGAATTTCAACTTATCGAACCGATAAGACTTACTTTTAAGACACGAGTAAATAATTATGCCAGGCATTCGGCTTTATCAGTAATTGTTAACGGCTAAAACTGCGTGTAAAGAGTAGGAATAAAAAACACTATTACAGAGGCGCCAGTAGTCACGAGAGCGAAACTTGTTAGAGGCTATATTGTTCCCCATTCTATCAGCAAACGAAGACTTAGCCCCTTTGAAGACATGTTTACAATTATTACAACCATACTCAAATATGCTTCTATTGTGATCGGAACTATAAAGCTCGAATAACCGGAAAAGGTGATTCCTGTGGGCTGAACAGGTCGGTTTGAACCAAGAAGATAGTGTTTTCACATGGTATTTATGAAAACAAACAAAAAAAGAAAGCTCTCTAGTACAATTTTCAATAGGAAGGTTAAGAAGCTCAGTCCAAAGAGCAAATCGAAGAAAGTCACGAAATGAGTCCTAATCGGTACATTAGTTGTAAAAAGATGTCTTATGAATAGGAGGTTCCTTTCTCATAAACAATGCAGCAAGAAATATCAACAGATACCACTGCGTGCTCCGAATTGCTAAAAGTACAAAGTTGTGATGCTCGACAAGAGCTAGGAGAGGTGGTAAGGCACAAACCAAGTAAAGAAGAATGTTGATCATATTTAGATGGGAAACGAGTAGAGAGATTCACTATTCGACTAAAAGACTGAGAAACAGGAAAGTTTGAATCCCGGCAACATCAGCAATATTCGAATGTTTAAGCCATTTGACGTGATGAACATTAAAATCAACAAACACAAAAATGTTCGCATATAAATGTAGAGAGAGAGTCAGAGAGAGAGAGATTTCTATATTGTCATAAATGTTGTCTAATATATTACAGTCCTGAGAAGAATGGGAGTGATAAAAGAAAAAAGAGATACTTAACAAAGTGCAATGACAAAAGTCGAAAGCATATGAAAGAATTATCTGGAGATTTAAGACAATTCCTTTGCAATTGGAAGATTTTCCCGGATATAAACAACAAGACCATGCATATTTATGCTAGAATCTTTTCAACAAACAGGAAGATAGGCAGAAACAGAATATTAATTGGTAGTTATAGAAGAATTTAAATAATTTTCGCAATATGCGAAGATAACAGGAGACCGTTTCAAAGAAAAAGTTCTACACTACATAGATTGGAACATATTCCACGAATATTGGAGAAAAAAACGTTAGCGGGTGGCGGGTAGATGATTTTTAGTTTACTGGTTTTCTCATTTCTTTTCATTGGATCTGACATGAAAATATTTTGTTTTAAGTCGAAAAAGGCCAAAATAATTAACAATAATGGAAATACCGAGTAAGGGAAGGAAGAAAAAAGGAAATAGTAAGTAAAAGATTGTCTAATAAAGCCGTGTCATTTTAGACAGCAACCATCATCACATAATCTAATCATTATCATTTTAAAATAATAATAATAATAATAATAATATCCAATATAAATAAAATAATATAAAATAATATAGTAAAATAAATTAATAGAACTAATATATTTAGATAATTATAATAAACAAATTTAGAATATAAAAAGTTAATAAGGATAAAAATAATAAAGATAATACTATTAATAATAGTAAAATATAAAACTATTAAATACAATATTAAAAATTATAAATTATGTAGGCTTCAGCAAGACAGTCATATTAATAATTAAATATATCTACAGAACTATATATAAAAATGTGTAACAAGCAATATAACTACATATACACGTATATGAATATGAATAAACTTACACACATATGTTTGTACCCATATAATATCATACGTATTCTACAGGCAAAAATGAAATAATTTACTTTGCTTCGAAATACTCACCTTGGAAAATGGCAAACACTGATGCGCACGCAACGAACAAAGAGAACGATTGGCAGAATGTAAAGACTAAAGAAAAGACTGTCATGCCAATCAGTGACGACATCAGAAGGTAACTTGTTGGGATGTGAAACAGATCAGCAAGAATTCCAACAATAATTTGGCTTGGCGCAATAATTGCGCCGTAGATGGACATTATCAAGGCTTCTTCTTCACGTCCTGTGTCCACAGCTTTTGCCGAAAGATAGAAATACTTTCTCCCGCTGATAAAAAAATTACAAATGAAAGAATTCAAGATGACAGTTTTCTTGATATATATATTGTGACCATATTTATACAGTTACCATTTTTATACAGTTACCATTCTCATGGAGTTACCATACTTATACTGTTACCATTGCTACACAGTTTCCATACATTTACCATTCTTAAACAGTCATCATTCTTATAGAGTTACCATTCTTATATTTCCAATTATTCAGAAGAATATACAATGTTTGTAAACCAAATAGAACACGAAGAAAATTTATATATTTTCAAAACATTTTGATAATGTGACATAAACGGAATTTGCAGAACATTTTATTACAAACAACTGTAATTTCGACAAACATCTTAATGTGCACATTCTAAAAAAAATATTCAGAATCTACGACCTGTCGACAATTAAAACGCATGAGGTTCGTTACCTAAGCAAATTATTAACTTCCCGGCCCGGGGGAATAAACAGAATGACAGGAGAGTTCCATTAGATTTATACGAAGCTTAATATTATGGTGATCTTGTTCATCTTGAAATTGTCCTTTAGTTGATTAGTTAATAAGAGGAATTAATCAAACAGCTTAGTAAAAATCTTATATAAACCATAAATCATCCTCATACGTTTTAAGAGTCGATAGATCGGTAGATTCTGAATACTTTTTCAGAATGTTCACCTTAAGATTTTTGCCGAAATCATAGTCATTAGTAATAAAATGTTCTGCAAGCTGCATTTATGCGACATTATTGTGTCAAACATCATACCTGTGTCCATTGAATCTTATTTAATTTTTCCGTTGCGCAACCCACTTCAATCAAGTTATGCTTGGCACATTGGGAGGAATCAGTACAGTTACCACCTTTTGTAGAAATCGTGATGTTTCTCTTTGAATTTGTGATAAAATTAACTTGACACATGTTTTTGAAGAACGCACAGGGTTTTCCTCTTCTGTGAGGGTTTCGGGAGTACAACGATCCGAAATTCCAATGTTTTGTTTTGTTTTTTTTTAGTATGGATGCTTACATTTGTTAAAATTTGTCTTGTGTTTTTATTATTTTGCAAGAAACGGAAAAATCTCTTTAAAATGCTGATATTTTTGCGCAATTCCAGCAAAATTTCGGTGCCAATTGATGACTAATGGGATTCTTTCAGATGGTTTTTTTTTTTGCGTCTTGGTGTTTTTCTCCTATTATAAAACTATGGTAATCTTCATTTTATGTCATTTCATTCGCAATTTGTTTCAGTCATGACACTTGATAGCCGCGCTTAACATAATGCCAAATTAAATTATTAGTATGTGTCCAAGAATATTTTAACTCTGTGCAAATTCGCTATATGCGTAAAAATTGGCACTTTGGATTTGATTTTATCGTGTGATAAAGATGATCAAAATGGCGGTGTAGGTAATGGTGGGATGACGTAATTTTGCAAAATAATTCAGTCATCAAATGATTCCTGGAGAACTTTACTCCAGTGTCTTAAAATCCAACACTAGCTTTGTAGAAACTAGATGTAATTTTTATTCATGCAAATATCATAAAATTTTAGAAACTGTAACAAAGCTTCCTGCGTATATTCCCACATGAAGAAAATATCATCAATAAATTGCAGCCAAAATTCTGGTGTATGACTGTTCTGTGATTTGAAATCTTCAAGTAATTTTTCTTCGAAATTTGTCATAAAGACATTCGACAAAAGTTATCGGCCATGGGAGTCCCCATTGCACGCCCTTTGATTTCGGGGAAAAAACTTTTTTTCCAAAACTTCATATCGTGTTGCTGTCCAAGACGAAACGTATAAGTCCACAGAGAAAGTTTGACGGAATGGTTTTGTTTTTGTATTTCTCAAAAACTTTTTTGCATACCTCAATCCCTTCATCGTGAACTATATTTAAATAAACAGACGAGGCATCCATAGTGACCACAAAACAATCATGAAAATTATTTTCGTTGTGAAAATTTATTTATTTTAGAAATAAAATCAAATGCGTTTCGACCATAAGAACGAAGACAGCTTTGCTTTTTTGATAAAAAAAAACATCTAGCCATTCAGATATATTTGCCGTACAACATTCATATCCACTACAAATCAGGCGTAGTGGATTAAATTTATCATATTTTTTATGTATTTCTGCAAAGCCGTAAAACATTGTTCTTTGCTCCGAATGTAATATGTTAGACTCTGTTTCATTAATATAACCGTTTTCCTTCATTTCAGAAATTATCTTGTCTATCTTTTTTTTCTGTAATAAGGGTTTGGCTCTATTTTTATTTCTTCATAAAAACTTTTGTCCCTTTCAACTTCTTTACAAGTTGAAATATAGTTTTCCTTATTCAAAATAACGCCTCCGTTGTCTGCCATTTTCATGACAGTATTTTGATATTCTTCACTGAGTACGCGGAACTTATTTTATGTCAGAATCTGTTGTGGCGTTTTCTGATATAAATACAGAGAATTTAGGAGTTACTTTTAGGAGTATTTTTAGGGGTTACTCATTTTCCAGTAAGTAGTGAGTAATTAGTTGTGTCTATTGTATATGTTGGTATTAGATGAATTTTTAGTTTTCGGGAAGGAAACAAATTTATTATTTTCAAGACAAAATCGAAAATGCGACCTTATTTTGGATTGGTCAAATAAAATCTTTTCTGGTGAATTTCCTATGACTAAATCGAAATTATATGCTACAGCAAACAGACCACAATCAAATTGGCCGACTTGAGGATTGGATATGTGTACTTGTTTTATTGTAAGAGCCAGCTTGTGGTGTGTAGAGTGATGTTATTTGCATAGTGAGTTCGTGAGATACAGATTTGTTTAAACTATCATAAATATATACGTCTCCAAAATGTTAGTTAACAAAGCAAAATGCTGTTTTGTTTTTTGTGTTTTGTGTGTGTGGTGTATAAAAATTGTGCGCTGTGGACAACATGTGAGGAAACATGTATAGATAAAGATAATAGGTTGTATTGGAATTTCCGGAAATTTCTTAGTAATCCACAAGTCAGTCACATAACATTTATCCAGAAACTAAAAAAGTTTTCCCTGTGTTTTTCAATTGAAAAATTGCAGCCAAAATTCTTCTCCGGTAGTAGCAGAATGTATATACCTCTTATATATCATTATTATTATTTGTATTTCCTTTGATTTCGGGCGTTTACACATTTCTTTCCGGGTCCCGCCCAGATACCTAAGGTTAGAAATGGCATCATGACACTTTCCACTGACAAAAAAAAAAAAAATATTACATAGATAAAGCCCTTCGTAAAGTAGGGGCTGTACTTGTGAGAACAATCTTTTGTATTTCTTTGAGGCGTGGACATCCGGGAATCCCTTCAATTAGTCTACTGGAACCTTTTCCAAACAATACTAGGGTTCCAACTACAAAAGGGATTGTTGATGTTCCTCTGTGCCACGTTTTTTAGATTTCTATTTCAAGGTCCTTGTATTTTGACAGCTTTTTGAATATCTTCAAATATACATTGCTGTCAGCAGGGACTGCCATATCAATAAGAAGGCACTTTTTTGGTTTGTGGTCTCTAATAACAATGTCTGGGTGGTTGGCTTTGATTGTTCTGTCAGTGTGTATTGGGTAGTCCCATAGAATTGTAACAAGTCCTATCTCCGTATCCGGGTCTGGGTGGTGTGCATACCAGTTTCTTTCAGTTTCCTTCCCGTAGAAGTTGCATATTTTCCAGTGTAGATATTAGCCCACTCTGTCATGCCGGGTTTTATACTCAGTGGGTGCCAATATCGTGCAACCTGATACAAGATGATAAATTATAATCCAGAGCGGCGTTTTATATTTTCACGATGTACTTGTTAGAATTCGTCATATGGATTTTTGGGAGCTGGTCTCTGCCTGACAACTGTATGAAAGTTACTCTTCTGAGTACTTGATGACATGGTTTTTCGCTTCAGTGATTTCAGCTTTGTGGTTTTCAAGGAATTCTAACTTAATGTACCTGGAGTCATCTTCAGTGACATTGTCTGGATAACTGCATGTTGTGTCTAAGGTAGAGTCTTTGATTTTATTTCCTGGGAGGTTATTTCGTATTTCATTTGTTTAAGTTTTTACCTCATCCTCTCTCACATTACTTATTTCTTTCATCTCATTACAGTTTGAGTGATGGGTCATCGGATGTTGTCTTATATCTAATTTTATCTTATCTATTTCTGCCTTTGAAAGTCTGTTGTTTCGCATAATGTCCCTACGGATATTGGCAAGCATGTTTGGATTGAGGTTAAGTCTTATATCACTTCCCACCATAGATCTCCATATTTGGTATGTTTGATTGGTGATGTTCTTTGCTGGGTTTTCGAGTGCAGTGAAGAATGATGTCATGACTTATCGATACTCTTCGCGAGACCATTTCGTTCCTTTTCTTTTTATTAGTCGATTTGGTATTGAGTCACTTGGTCCAAGGTTGACAATAGTTCGGGTTTGGTGACCTAGTGTCTCTTCGTTTTTGGAAGAGTTTGTTCCAGTGACAGATTTTTCGTCCTCAGACTGGTTCCTCTCTGAGGACGCAGCCCTTATTGACCTGGGTGACGACCGACCCGGTATGAAATTTTATTCGTATTCATTGAAATTGGTAGAAATTTGCGTTTTAACCTTGACCGCCAAGGGGTAATTATGTTCAAGTTACCAGCTTTAGGACGACTCTCGAAGAAGACCCAAGAGCACTACCAACCAATGAGATTGGTACGAATGCGGCTTTTATTCATATATCGAAGGTCGAATTTTTCATAACAGTGTATTGTGTTTAGTGGGGTAGACTATACTAAGTTTTAACTTAGTATAAGTTAGAGTGACCAATCTTAGGAGGAATATCAGACATTAGTATTCAGGGTTAAAAAAAAAAGGAGGAAGAGAAAGGAAAGAGAAAAGGGAAATTAAAATGAAAGAAAGTTAAATGGAGTCAAAGGGATTTTACAATCATATTAAAGTACAGGAAAAGTATAATTGAAAAATAGTACAACATTTACCATTATTTACAGGTTCGGAGCATGGCACAAGTGACTTTCCACAAATGTTCAACTTTCCGTCGCCAACGACAGATACTTATCAAATTTTATGGGGTAGGCTGGACCTTCTACTACAGTTTGGCGGGGAGACTATCAAAGAATTCATAAAACAAAGAGGTAGAGGTAAGAGGAAAAAATATACACTTCCAGTCATCTCTCAACCTGCTAGACACTAAAAGATAAATTTTAAATTTTCACTCAAAGAGAAGACAGTCAAAGGACAGAACATGGTTAGATAGGTACACCTGTAGCCATGTAAAAAATTATTATTATTATTGCAATGGTGGCGATGATGATGATCTCATAAATCTCCGGACAAGAAACTTTTCTATCTCTCTTCATTTGACCGAAAAACCGAATAATGCCTCTGTTAATGGCGACTAAAAGACAAAATTCGACAATTCTACAGGTTCCAGGTAAAATTGGTCGACGTTTGAAAGCCAGAAAATGAACAGTATCATGGTTAGAGTGAGAGAAGCCATCGCGTAACGAGAAACAATGCTCTTCATTAAAATACCTTGTGAAGAAAATTTGTTTATCCTTTATTTTAAACAGAGTTACATTTTCCCAATCGCTTTTTCTAAGCAAAGCTGTGTCGATATATATATATATATATATATATATATATATATATATATATATATATATATGTGCAAAATTCAGAGAAAAAAATTCTTTCGCTCATTTATCAAAGTTGACGAATTACAAAGCTTACATTCTCTCCGACACATTGTCATGTTATCTCTTAACGAATTAACTTCACATCCATCTCTTTGGATTTCCGTGACAATTTCTGGAGCCTAATCGGGATCAGAACAGAGAAAATAGGTATGTATCTCAGACGTCCTATCTTTTGTCCTTTCTTTTCTATTTCAAAGAGTAGGTACGTGGTAACTTTCTGGCTTGTTTCCCGATCTTTACCGGCACGAAATGTAATTATATAGGGATCCAGACCAAGATTTCAATCTGACATATTTAACATAACGTTTCAATTCTCTCTAATTACTTCTTCGTCAGTTATCTTCAGCCATTGTGTACGCGTGTGTGTGTGTGTGTGTGTTTGCGTGTGTGCGTGCGTTTGTGTGCGACCACAAAGCTCAACGCCCGAAACGTGGACCATACATTCTCGCCTGCTATGTCGAAGAGACTTTCCACTCGTCGCGTTTATGTCTATCGATAGATTCTCGTTCTCAAGTTTGCAAGTTCGGTTAAGGTAATTAGATTTCGCCGGAAATTATTCAGAAATGTGAACATTTCTAGATAACTCTATATATTTCCTATTGCCATCAACTTCATATATATATATATATATATATATATATATATATATATATATATATATATATATATATATGTATCCTTGTGCAGGTATGCAGAAAATAGAAAAGAACACGTTGGGTGCATAATCCGGGGTTCCTTAGTATTTTTGTTTTTATTTTAAAAAAAAATAAAATAAACAAATAAATAAATAGATAATCAGATAGACAAGAATAAGAGTTAAACACCCACTTAAATAAACAAATAAATAAATAGATAATCAGATAGACAAGAATAAGAGTTAAACACCCACTTAAATAAACAAATAAATAAATAGATAATCAGATAGACAAGAATAAGAGACAATTCTCCAGACACAGAACGACTGCTGGCGCGCCATAAAAATATCCTTCACTGGGAACCAACTAAAGGATGACCGTAAACATTAGCCTTGAAATGGATACCCTACCCAACCTTAGCAAAACCTCTCAGAGGATGATGAATCTACTGATAAGAATTAACTCCCTGACCACTTAAAGAATGAAAATAGTATAGCCACTCCCACAATAACAAATTCTGTAAAAATACACGTAAACCGAGAGATAGCTTATTCCTAAAATTTCGCTTGAAGATGAAACGTGACTAAACACCTCAATCCAACTTAATTTTATTAATTATTTGGATGATTTCGGCTCACGTTTTTGAAACATGAGAACTCTTATGTAGCGAAGGAATCATATTTTTAAACAAAAAATATTATTATAATATATTATATTATATATATATATATATATATATATATATATATATATATATATATATATATATCCCTTCTAAACTAAGCCTCAAGGAATCTTGTTTTTCTGATTGCTCGAAGTCCTCTTCGATCGTTCCTGTCTTCAAGAACTCCGGCGACCCCTCTGACCCTTCTAACTACCGTCCTATCAGTCTCCTTCCCCTCTTCGGCAAAGTCTTCGAAGCCCTAATCAATACCGGGGTGGTTAACCACCTCACATCCCATAATCTGCTCTCAGACAAGCAATATGGTTTCCGCTTTTCCCGATCTACAGCCGATGTGCTTACGGCCATCACTGAAACAGTTTACCGAGCTCTTCAAAATAACGGGGAAGCCCGAGCTGTGGCACTAGACATCTCCAAAGCATTTGATAGGGTTTCGCAAGCTCCAGGGTTATGGCATTACGGGTCGATTGTATAACCTAATACGATCATTGCTGACAAACCGTAAATTGAAGGTCGTTCTCAATGGATTCTCCTCCAGTTCCTATCCCACGAACGCAGGTGTTCCTCAAGGCTCCATCCTAGGCCCCACTCTATTCCTTATCTACATAAATGACCTTCCTGACGCAATAACTTCCCAAGTTGGCATCTACGCAGATGACATCACAATTTATTGCTGTCTCAAAAACAAATCTAGTCTCGCTGACAAAACTCGCCTGGCCGTGCGTCTCGAAAAGGGCCTCCAATCGATTGTGAACTGGGGCATGAATTGGCCGGTCAACTTCAACGCTTCCAAGACAAAACTGCTCTCTATTAATCACCACAGAGATCCTTCCCTTCCCTCCATTAGAATGTCTGACGCTCAACTTGTCGAGAGCAACTCTCTGCGGCTTCTCGGTCTCACGTTGACTGCTGACCTTAGATGGAATAAATACATTGAATCAATTGCCTCGTCCACTGCAAGGAAAGTTGGCTCAATGAGCCGCACCAGGAAGTTTTTCTCCCCGGAGTCGATCCTCCAGATCTACAAATCAACAATTCGCCCTTGCATGGAGTATTGCTGCCATATATGGTCTGGTGCCCCTTCTGTTTGCCTCGGGGTCCTTGATAGGCTCCAGAGGCGGATATGCAATGTCGGTGGCCCTGCCCTGGCGTCTCGTCTACCGTCACTTTCTCACAGACGCGCCGTCGCCTCCCTCTGTCTGTTCTACAAATACTTTCATGGAAATTGCTCCGAGGAGTTGCATTCGCTGGTTCCCAGACGTCATAAGTTCCAGCGCCTTACGAGGCTGGCATCCCGCTCTCACCCCTTCACTGTCGAAACTCCTAAATGTAGCCGTCTCTTCTACTCTAATAGCTTCATGTCTCGCACATCTCGCCTGTGGAACTCCCTTCCCTTTTCCTGTTTCCCTGTGAGCTATAATCTCCAGCTATTCAAGTGTAATGTCAATCGACATCTCCAGTTGCCTTGAGCTATCCACTACCCTCATCCTTTCTTCTATCACTCCTATCTGATCTTGCTCTAAATTTTCTGTAACCCCTTGCGTCCTAGTGGCTTCCCGTCTTGCTTGGGGGTGAAATGCTTAAAAAAAAATGTATGTATATAATCATTTCATCCCCAAGCAAGGTGATAATGCCACTAAGACGCAAGGGGCTGGCAGTGGAAGAAAATGAGAAAATGAGAAGACGTCAGTGAGGAGAAAGGACAATAAAAGAACAGGTATCAGGAAAATAGAAGAATGACGATTGATGTTGTATTTACATCTTTGGGGATCGTAGATGGCAAAGAAAAAAAGAACCGGAAGAGATTTTGTTGTGAATTCCGGGTTGAAATCCGGTAACAATAAATAACAAACGACAGGGATGAATATAGGAAAATAATGTATTAATGTAATAATACAAACTGGTAAAGCAGGTTAGTAGTTCCAGGAATACGTGTTAGTAGCAAAATATATATACAGTCTTTGGTATTGAAGTATCGCTGTATGACTTCTTACTGAGTCTACGTGTTCGCTCACTGTGACTACTACAACACTGTTACATCACCCTCACTCTTCCGGTTACCTACAACCTTTTACTCTGTCACTCTGGACTCGACTCGACTCGACTTCTTGGGTCTTCACTGGCAGTAGTATAAGTATACACTGGGTGAGTCCATTTGTATAAAAAGGGGTGTACCCCTCAGATTTCTATGGGTGAAAAGTGCGAGAAAAAGAAACTATTAGAATACAATTTACAATTACATTTAGCTATTTCAACAGTAAGACAATGAGACCTAGATGCCAATCTAGTAGTTTGATTAAGTTTATGCCATCAAACTTATTAGAAACAACTGCCATGAAAATTTATAGAAAAGACAAAGGAAAGATACGTCACGGTTAATAATCTAAATATTGGACAATATAATGACAAAAGGTTTATTTTCTTTATAAATTACAGATCTATTTAGTGAAAGAACACTAAAAAATCAATTACTTTCGCGAAATTAATGAACGTTGAATTTACTGTTTGTATATCAAAGGTCAAAATGAGTTTTAAGTCATAAGATTCAGCGTATTGATTTCATTAAAAAATTTATTATTTTCAATGCACTTACCTTTCATCTCTTCATGTTGACGATCTTTAGCGGCCGACACAAGGCGCCATAGAAAACAAAGTATAAATACAATTCACTCATTAACAAAAATGTCCACTTCATACCATAAAAGGAAATGCCTCGTTCTACTAAATAATTAAGGACAAATGTGCCAAATCCAATTTCACTTCAAGAGATTCCCAAGGCCAAAGTTCGTTTCTTCTTGAAGATTCAACAACCATATCGGCGACAAAAGATGATATTCCAATAAAAACACCTGAAAAGATGAGAAAAGTAAGAAAAGGTGAAATAAATAAGCTTTAAAGCAGGCGAATCAATGAACAGGTTAATTGTTATTAAATGATCCTGTAAAACATTTTATTATTTATTTATGAAATAAATCGAGATGATTCATTTGAATTAACGAATATAATTTATCTTTGAATTGAGTTTATGAACAGGGAAGAGGATTGTTGTTATTTTAAAAATATCATTTAAATCATATTTTATCAATTATGAGGTAATTTACTTGAATGAAGAAAGTCAAGCTTATCATTAAAATCCATGACTTTCTGTTGTTTGCATGATGGCGGAAACAAAATTCAGTCGCTTAAGAAGAAAAATTATCTTTTGGTTTCCATACACTTAGGGACGGAGGCCAAACACGTAGACAAAGAAAGATTATGTTTTTTCTAATTAATTCACCCCAAACAAGGCGATAATGCCACTAAGACGCAAGAGGCTAATTGAAGTGAAATAAAATGGGAAGACTTTGGGAGGAAGCGGAAACCAAATCCGAAACAGAAAACAAGAGATAAACCTCTACTCCTTTTCAAAAGACCGGGGAGGAGTGTGAACCGGGCGATAGGATTGTTCACATACAGTCCGATCAGCAATGTTTCAAATTGCTCTTCCATTTAGATATTTGAAATACAGAATAAGTATGGAGATTTCTTCTTCACTGAGTACATGGAACTTGTTTCATGCCAAAAGATGTGGGTAAGTATGAATTTAAAAACAACCACGAATAGTTTAAAGTTAAGAGAAAAAAGAATATATATATATATATATGTATGTATATATGTATGTATGTATGTATGTATATATACAAATGTAATGAGAACGAAAAGAATATAAATTCAAACGTTCATAACATTCATTTAAAAGAGGGCTCAATAAAAATAGTAGAGCAATAGTTACTTATTTTAAATTATTACATACGAACAAACAAGATTCCGACATAGAATACATATATACAATGCATTCCGTTAAGCATTTGTTAGATAAAACTCTACGGGAATTAAAGTGGTAAACTTAGGAAATTAATTCATGGAGTATTTAAATCTTTAAATCTTAACATTAAAATTAATGCTAATATCAAACAAGCTGATTTCCTAGATGTAACTTTAAATTTAGTCCTTAATAATTTTCAAACTTATATGAAAAACAGTGCTAACCCGATTTGTACCAACCCTAAATTTAATCACCCACCGTCTGTTATCCAACATATCCCATCATCTGTTGAACATCGTATTAATCTACACTCCTCTACCAAACAGAAATTGTAAGATTTTTTACGATTGTCATTTTATACCATATATATATATATATATATATACACAAAGATGTATATATAAATATATATATATATACAAAGATGTATATACAAATATATATATTCAAGCAAAAAAAAAATATATATATATATATATATATATATATATATATATATATATATATATATATATATATATATACAAAGTTCTACAAATATATATATATATATATGATTATGGGGTGAAATTATATATATATATATATATATCATTTCACCCCAGGAAAACTGATAATACCACTAGGACCCAAGGGATTACAGGTATTGAGAATAAGAACATTTTAGTAGGAAGAATGGACAATAAAAGAACGGGTTAAGGAAGATAGAAGATGCCGATTGGCTTTGAATTTAACTTTTTGAAATATTATAGGTCGCAGGAAAGCAAGAAATCGGAAGAGTGTTCCAAAAGAGATACGTACGAGCAAAGAAACAATTAGAGTAGAACATACGGTTTCTTCTATTTAGTTCAATAGGAAAACATTGAGACCTAATAGCCAATCTAGTCGCAAGCTTAAATTCATGAAGTCGATGTACCATGGTGCAAAGCACATCAGAATAATTTCCATGAAAATAGATTTATAAGTATGCCTGATAGATTCTTCAAGAAATATTTCTAAAGAATTAATGGACTTCAATTTTTACTCCGACATAATTTTATTTTTTTTTTTAATTTACTACTACTATAATCAATAATAATAGTACTTAATAATTAATAATTTATCAAATTTGCAAATAAAATTTTAGCTAATAACTGCTGCAAGTTTGCAGAATTATTAACCCGCTCTCGTATATTATAATATTAAAATTAATGATGAACTATTAACTCATATTGAGTATATATGATTGAGTTGGAACTGTAATTCAAATACAGAAAAAGGACAAGGAACAGACCTATTGAATGGAATATCTCTGAAATTCAAAATAGAAAAAAAAAGAATTGCTAATATTTTCAAAACTACTGGAGCAAACAGAAGACTCGCTTCCACTTGACTGATAAATGATCGGATATTACTGATAGGAAAATTAAATAATTATAAAACAATAATGAGAGAAAAGTAAGGAGTGATGTCGATTAATATAAAAGATTTGCATGCTATTACCCGAGAGAATTCCATACATAACGTAAAGAACTCCAACATGCTCAGCAAAAAGCTTGCAAATGTTGCCACAGCAGAAACGAATCCTCCGCAAATAATAACTTGGCGATGGCTTACATTAAACATCATTAGAAGCAACGCAAACGGACCTGGTAAAAGGAAAATGTCGAATTCAAGGACAATTTGGAAACTTACCATTGCAAGAGAGCATTCGGTCAAATACCGAACCGACCATGGCTGTTTTCGAAATAGTGACATCATAAAGGTCAATCAGTCCAAGGAGGAGATTTCCATATGAGAATGTCAGTCCTCCAGTTGTAAAATTAATTATGAATACAGCAAAAGAAACCCCAACTCCGACCACCATCCTGAATCAAGAGGGTGTTTCCGTAGTTAGGTTCTGTTTCTCATTCCAATTCCTTTGTTATTCTTTCAAGGATATTTCTTTTTGTCGGTTCCATTCTGAGAAAAAAGTTTTATGGATTTACCAAAGTTCCAATGTCGAGGAAATGCTTTTATTGGTACCCTTATTTGTTTTAATTCTACAGCACCACTCTTTTAATCTTCAAAGAAGGACGATCTTTGACAAAACTCTCAGACATAAATTGCTCAAAGCCATTCATAACCATTGATCTTGGAAAGTGGATGTATACAGCTGACAGTTTAGATATTTCTGAACGGGTTTGGCGCCATGCTTGACATCAACGTCATAGTCTCGAAATTTGTATATAGGTAGCACTAAGAATGCTTTTAAGAACGGTTTTCGAAATAGTGACATCATAAAGGTCAATCAGTCCAAGGAGGAGATTTCCATATGAGAATGTCAGTCCTCCAGTTGTAAAATTAATCATGAATACAGCAAAAAAAAACCCAACTCCAACCACTATCCTGAATCAAGAGGGCGTTTCCGTTGTTAGGTTCTGTTTCTCATTCCTCTCCCTACACGTTTTGGGTTTTCTAGCAAGTGGGAGTTTCTCTTGGTAAAATTGTGGTTTATAAGTGTGTCTGTTGTTATTATAAGGGGTGTTCCAGATGTTTCTGGATTTCTTGTTTCTGTATGGATTGTATGTGGAGATTTTCGGGGAATTTTGATTGTGTGCCTTGACAAGGATAGTGGTTGTTAGGTTTGGTTTGTTGAACTTGGTGGTATTTTTAAGTGTTTGCTTTGTGAATGTGCGTATATTCTGACCTATGTTTGTTTCTGTTATTATGTGATGGCAAAGGTTTTTGTGCGCTGTTAAGTATATTATCGTAATTATATTTGTTGTGTGGAAGTGTTTATGTGTGGTAGTATATATTAGTGTTCCAATTTTCGTATCAGGTGAACCTCGTCAATTTTTTTCTAATCTCCTGCCCTGACAAATGCTTATCAAAAGTATTACCCCCACTCCCATCCACTAGACAAGTCAACCCATTCTCTAGTCAGTGTTCAGATTGATTCGAAACATATGGCATCCCCAGATTTACCGTTCCATAGAACGATCTTTCGCTACGCGAAGGCAGACAGTGTCAGCTTTTGATTATATATGACGGAAGGTCATCTTTCAACGTTCTTCAAGCATGCTGCCTCCAAAACTGCTGCCCTCGTCTCGGAATGGATCCATTCTGGAATGGAGTATTTTATTTCCCAAAAAAACATTCCAGCAAAAACAAAACAATCGGCCCTGGTTCATCTCTTAATACGCTGCAATCACAGCTTACCGGGACCACTACTTCAACATCTATCGCAAGGAGTGGTGTAATTTGACCCCCTACTGCATTTAGAACCGCCCGCAATCGATGTAAAAAGTTCTAGAAAGCCCAATGTCCAGCTCCGCAAAAGCTGTCCAGGCCAAGGTTGAAAATAAACAAATTGGATCCCGTTAATTCTGGAAGATCGAAATGGCAAAGCGGATGTGCCCCACTATTATAAATCAAACCGAGGCCATATCTTTTTCGACAGACAAGGTGAAGCCCTTCGCCTCGTTCTTTGCCTCAAATTCAACGTTAGATGTCAAAGGCCATTCCCCCCACAACTGCCCACGTCTCGCAGAACACAATTTTTATTATAGCACAAAAAGTTTCTAAACTTATTAAAAGCACTGAACCTAGGAAAGCCAATGATCCAGACTAAATATCAGTGGTTGCCCTTAAGAATATCAACTCGGAATTATCTCCGATCTTAGTGGAGTTATTCAACTACTGCTTGAAGGAGAAATCCTTCCCAAGCCTAGGAAAATGTTAAGCGTATACCCGGTCTTTAAGAACGCGGTCGAACGATGTTCCCCTCCCAATATAGACCCATCAGTCTCCTCTATATCACTAGTAAGCTTTTTGAGTCTATAATCAACAAGAAGGTCATCGAGCACCTAGATAAGAACAATCTCTTCATCGAAGAATAGTACAAGTTTCAATCGGCCGATCTACTGCTGACGTCCTAACATTACACACAGATTTAGTGAGGCTCTTCACGACAAACACACCTTCGATATCTTGAAAACCTTCGACAATTAGTGACACAAAGGTTTGCTACACAAGCTCTCTTGCCATGGAATCACTGGAAAGCTCTTCTCGATTATAAAATGATTCCTAACAAATACGTTCCTGAAAGTATTTATTAGCGGTCATTTCTCCATGTCCCTAGCGGTCAACGCATGCTTCCCCCAGGCGTCACTTCTCGGATGACACCTCTTACTGAGATCATTTGTAAACATCTATGACGATTATTTACAATATTTACATTGTTCAGACTGTTGTTCTCATCACGCT
Organism: Acanthosepion lycidas; assembly: GCA_963932145.1. Taxonomy (NCBI): domain Eukaryota; kingdom Metazoa; phylum Mollusca; class Cephalopoda; order Sepiida; family Sepiidae; genus Acanthosepion; species Acanthosepion lycidas. The sequence continues at coordinate 24,418,901 of OZ010578.1, read as the reverse complement.
CCGGCCTTCTTCAAATGGCTGTAATTTCGAATTGAACCCTTTATTTTGTCCACTGGAGTAGAGTGTTCTAGTCCCACGTGTCATTTCTTTTCAGGTTGCCCCAGTTATAGCCCTTTAATTTAATTCTCCAATATTATTTTTTTTGTTGTTTGTTGTTTTTTTGTTTTGTTTTTTCACCACTGCAGTAGCCAGGTATTGAACTCACAACTCTTTTGGGTCAAGTCACTGACAATCCACCCAACGCTTTTATCCACTGAGCTATATATGAATTTGGGTGGGGGGGATTGACTGGTTACATTCAATAGCTCGAAAACCAAATTTATTACATTCCATCATCGCCGATCGGAGCGCGAACTACCCCCAGCCACGATGAACGGATCTCCCCCTCGAGGCGATACTGGGTCGTGATATACTATTGGCCCTTAAAATCACACCTACCCTCAAGTGGAACTCGTACATACGATCCATCACTAAAGATGCCGATAAAATGGTTGACTGTACTTTTATAGTAAATACCAATACTCTTCAGGCTATCTTCTACCTTTACAAGAGCCAGATCAGTTCAAACTGGTTGAATAAAAGGTCTATCAGCTGCTGAAAACCAAGTATTCTACTGTAGAAATGTTGATTTGAGGATCCTAGTCGCAATGCTAAAGTATTAACCAAACTCTCGCTCGATTGCCGTCAACTCTTCCTCGATTCTTCAAAGCAATAACCAGTCTGTTGACACTTTTTCAATTCTTCTGTCATGCGTGTGTCTGTGATTTCGCAAAGGCCCGGAAATTTCAGGTGTTCTCTTTGGTGATGACACTCTGATTAGCAATTCCGGGCTGTTTCGAGTCGACCTCTCTTGGCTGGCAACTAATTATGTCTGTCGATCTAGGAGCTGCTGTTCATATAGACAAGTCTCCATCTAAAATGTGACATTGATATATCTAATTCCTCCACCCAACCGTCTTAATCTTAGAAGAAATTAAAAAATAAAAAAGTACTACTTTTCCTACTTAGAATCTTCCTAGTTAACTTTTTCCAAAGATAATTGTTTCCAGGATAATGAACATAAGCAAATTCTACATAAACCAGATGTTATTTTGTTTTTTGTCCAGAAAACTTTGTAAGAATACAGATATTCTGAACAGATAGCTTTTCGTAAACAAACTACCGAATATTAATTCTCTAGTGCCAAAGAAATTCGGACAATTTATTAATCATGTGTTTTTTTTCTATCGACGGGAATTGGATAAGGTTTTGGGTTCATTTTTCTCAATTGTACTGAATCTTGTCGAGTTGTTTCTGGGTTCGATTTCTCCTTGCAACTGTTCTTAATTTCATTTTATTATTTTTAAGACCCAATTATTAACACATTTCGTTTTTAATTTAATTTTCAACCATTCTAGCTACTCTCCTGAGACTTTATTAATTCTCATCCAATTAGTATACCCTCCAAATCTCCATCTTGTCATTTCATACAATTAAACCGTTAAACAGGGTCAGTGCCCTGTTACAATGAAACACTGTTTCTTATTTATTTATTATCTGGACTTTTCGATATGCTTCCTTCAAATAAACATATATATGTATGTGCTGATGTGCGTTTATGTGTTTGTATATATCACCGATATCGACCAGTTACGTAACCCCTTGGGATAACAGTGGTATATCATGGGCAAGATAGCCTGACGGAGCCCAACCACCTCCACGCTGATTTTAATTTAAAATTTTCCTTCTCCTAGACTGGTTATCAATCGAGGTTATAACTGGGGCTTAAGACATGCATTCCTATCTTTTCCAAGGATATCTGCATGTAAATAAATGTAACGAACTCGACTGGAATTCGAACTCGGCTCTCCAATTTCTCATTCCGAGCTGTGTATAAAGATGTCTAAAATATTCAGACTTCCATATGGTAAAATAATGATCTGTTGTTTTCTCTTAGTTCCTGTTATTTAAATTTTTCTTTTAAAAAATGACCTTTCGTACTTATGATTCAAAGTAAAAATATTACCATCAAATATAATATTGTTGCATTTTATGCTGCTGGTGCTGCTGATGATAATGACGAAGTAATATATTATGAATATATCATTTTTATAACCATTCAAAAGTATTATTCCAAAGTATTAAGAAACAGGATATTTTTTTAAACAAAGAAAAGAGTACTGAACTCTTACGTAATCTCAATCCTCTTATATGGTAGAATTGGATGGACAACCTCTTCATAAATGAAGAAGAGAAATGAAGCAACAAAAATTTGGTTCTAAAGATCGATGCCGGGAATACCATGGACTGAACATGTGAGTAACAACGAAGTTTTATAAAGCCTCTTGATAAAGATACAGCAACAAAACATCACACAAAAGATCTCTCAAGCAGATTTTCTTTATTACTTTAAATTTAAAGTGTCCATGCGGCTTTGTGGGCGATGAATTATTTTCCACCCTATAACCACTTTCCTCCAGACGAAACGTATATGGTGTTGAATTATCCTCATTCCGCTCGTATTCCACTGAAAGGAAAGAATTTCCTGTTAGACAACTTTTGTTCAAGGGATTTGTGGAACATATACTCATGACTATGCCTAGCGAACACTACAATCTTAGCCTCTTTTCAAATATCAGGTCAACCGTTGTCTATCCTACATATAATCATAATCTGCACTTCGAAACTCTTTCTACGTCCATAAAGCAATCTCATTCAGTAATCCTCTGCCCTAAGTGGCTCTTGGACCTTATACTGAGTCATCAATAGAGTTAAAACATTACATAATATAACTGTACTTGGTCCACTATCTTACTCTTGTATTACTTAGTTCTGTGTGTAAGGTATTAAATAAATTCTATCTTTAGAACGGTTTATTTTGTTATTGGTAATTTTGTTTTAGTTTTAAACTCATCAACGATTCTCTTGGGTTGACTGAAAAGCTGATCACATAAAATGATTTACACGAACTCTTTTATTTCTTTTTGACAGTAATATTCAACATGTCTTCACTTCTTCATACAATATTTACATTTTGGACCATTAAGAAATTTATATGTAGAGATACTGGATTGATACGTACATAAAATATCAAAGATAAAATATTTTCATTAAAATTCTACAGATTGTGAATGAAATGCAATGACCCTGATTCGTTCTGCAATTTGTATACAACTATTACTTCCCTTTTGTCTTTTCTCACCATAAAAATACCGATAACGAACTGATAAGATTATAAAATTAATTATAAAATGAAACCAGCTTCCATTATGTGTCTGCATAATTTTATCTGGTGCACTCGAAGAATAAAGCAAAAGCCAAGATTTTATTTATCATTATTTCTCTCTTCCGCAGAACGATCCGATTTTAAAATGTCAAATAATGAACACGATCATGTCACTTGATTGTTAGACACAAGAGAGAGTTAAGAGTTGGCACACTGAATTAACTAATAGTTTAACGATATCGCGCTCAAAATCTTCATCCACTGAATGTAACTTACTACACTTTACGATGTCGTAATAGCAATACTCACCTACTGTATATGTTGTGTAGTACTTTTAACGATATTTCGGTCAAAATACTACATCACTGTATGTAGCGAAGTACTTTTAACAATATCTCAGTCAAATTACTCACCCACTGTATGTAGCTTTATACATTTAGCGATACTACGTTCGAAATTAGTACATTTGACAATATGGCGGTCGAAATACTCACTTTATCTATGCTTTTATCTACAAGACGACAAACAAGAAAGTAAGTAGATATTAGTTGTCTTTTACTTTATCCTTTCCTCCGTCGAATCTCGTCGACTGATCAAAAATCGAAATACAATAACAAATACATATAAAATTGCAAAAGCATCTCCGGTAGAAAAAATAAACAAATATTGTCCGTTATTAGGTTTGTGCAAAAATAATGACGTAATAATGTCGTTTTTTGACGTATTTTTAACCTCAAAAAACGACATTATTACGTCATTATTTTTGCACCAACCTAATATTTGCAAATATATTTATTCTATATCATTTCATGTTGATATATAAATTTATTTCATCTTTATAAATCAATATAAGAAAATCGACGATGAATTACGAACCTGATACCAAATTGAAATCACTTTTCAAATAATTCTAATAGCGTTTCGATGATTTCATCGTTACAAGGGGACAATGAACTTAAATTATAAATATTTTAAACTATATTAGCAACCGGATTTTAGATACTATTATTAATTTTTTTACTTGGTGAAAGTCCGACAAAAATCATTAAAATCATTAAAATAATACAAAATGAAAAGATCTACAAAGCACAAAAGAAATTAACGTAGTCGATTTGAATGCAACGTTATTGGTTAGAGTTACATTAAACAGTATATTTGAAATTTCTGTATTAGTTTAAACAAGTATTGCCAATCAACCTTGCATACAATATATAGGATCATAATTCTAAATGTAATGAAATTAGTAAGAGTCTGTCCGTAAAGGGTTCAATATTGGGTATGACTTTAGACAATGATCGCCAATTAACTTTACATACCATATATAGTATCATAATTCTAACTGTAATGAAACTGGTTTATATGTTCATGTTAAAAATTTATTCTGTATGGATAAATTACATGCTTTTTCTAATTATTCTTGATTACACATTATTTATCTTATCATTTCTTTTCTCTTCTCGTTTTTAGTTTGAGCCTTTTTTTTTTTTTTTTCTCCTTGGGCCTTTTCTTCCTCTGTCTCTCTCATCTTCTCTTTTCATGTATATGTAAGGTAATTAAATTCAAATCAAACGGAAAATTTTCATTTATACATCGGGAGTGTGAATTGGCTGGATTTTGAGTTTAGATCACATAATCATTTATTATGCCTAATTTCACCACAAATGTATCAACACGTTTCCGGTGTCTGTTTTTTTTTTTTTAATTTTAGGTCACGAGTTGGTTGTGATTTATGCATCTGTGTATAATTAATATTTTATCTGTTTTCTCACTCATTTCAACCGTTAATCCCCATCTTCTCCTTTAGGCCTTTTCCTATTCTTCTTTTTTTCGTTACACCACTCTCTCTAGAGCTTTCATACATTTCCTTCTCACTCTTGTTTCCCACACCAACACACACATTCTCACTGAAATTTTGTTTGTTCTTTTATATATCCGGAGTTATATTTTCCGATTTCTTTTTGAATTTGTAGGTCTGATGAATTGTGTCGTATTTACGATTCCAATGTAATAAAATTATAACCATGGAATAGTAGTGTTTGAGCTTTTTATATTATATTCTTGCTCTGTCCTGGACATTGAGCTCTACCTTAATTATATCCTCTTGGAAATATATATATTCAGCCAATCTAACAGCGATCTCATCCCACAATCCTTTCTCTTGCTCCATATGTGACCTCCTTTGTAAATCACTAGCTGGTTTTAAATGCCACTTAAGATTATTGCACAAAATTTCATAACTGAATCAATTAAGTTGTCAGATTCTTATACGTCAAAAACGACGGGAGAGTTTATTATTAATATATATGTATATTGAACACTAGTATTATATATATATATATATATATATATATATATATATATATATATATATATATATATTCTTCTATGTATATGAGTATATCTGTGACAGTGGTTAAATGTTTTATAGAAACCAATTCATAAAAAGTCTTGTAGCACTTAAAGAATACGTTTCATATTTTATTTTTGAAAGATTTTTATAAGAATTATGATGTATTGACAAAGTTTTCAATGTGTACGATTTAATCAATTTTCATGATAATCAGAAAAATGTTTCCAATCTATTTAAATTCGGTTTGAAATGCAGCCAAGTGTTTTGCTTATTGGAAATATGAAATTTAATCTATTCTGTTGGAATTAAAACTAGAATTAAAATTTCAAAAAATATTTTTCATTTTATAAAATGCATTTTAAACCATAACTATTGCTATTTGGAGGTTCCTAATATTCTCCATGACAATGTTCGTAGTTATGTATTTTATTTAATACAAACATATTTCAATTTCATTTAAAACTCCTCCATGACAACGGCTGCAGGTATTGATTTTGTTTAGAGAAGTACAGTTCCTAATTGTGTGGAACCTTTTGTAGACTGAACTCATTCTTTTAGTAATTTTTTCGAGATATACATATGTAACGAAAAACAGATAAACGTTTGATCTTATAGTGGACCTTTATTCAATGCAATCTGGCTACTGCTCATAAGTGAGGTTCGACCATTTCTTGTATAGTCCAGTAGTTTCGAGGGAACGACAATTATGCTTACCTTCTACATGTTATCCATTACTTCGTATTAAGGAATTCGTAATTTGTATTAGAAAGTTCTGTTTAGTTCAGTGCATCCCTAATTGAAAGAGACTCTAATGGGAATCGAAGCATTGATATTCGTAATAATCTTAGTAGTGATATTGATAGATATAGCTACTAAGCAAGGCGGCCATATTGATAATTTAAACAAACGCTAAAAGTGCATTTTTCAGTAGATATTTCTATAAAATATCCAGGTAAGGAGTAAAAGAAAAAGAAAAAAAAACATTGACATTTTCCTTTCATTATTTCGTCTGGCTCAAATCCTGACTCTTTGACTTCCGTTTGATTTCTGAAATGAATCGATTTGTATAAAAGCGAGAAAATACAGTTCTAGCAAAGATCTGTCAAAATTATTTAAAAAAAAAGTAAATTGTGCATTTTCTGAAACTCATTCAAATAAACACCTATTTTATTTTCATCGTAGTTGTCCATTTTGCTATTTTTATACAAAATTAAAATACTTCTATTTTGTACGTTTGAAAGAGATGTAACAAGGCTATTTATTGAACATAGTGAAAATCAGAACTCTGGCCTTCCTTATCTCATCGTTTTGCATAAATATTTCTTTCAAGAGTCTTATTAATTTGGGGGAATTAATTCTTTCTTCTTCATTTTTGATGCTCAGAAATTTTAATTCAGATTTTCAAGGTCGTCTGCAACCCCCTCCTCCTCTTGATTCATCTCCATTTTCAATTTTGATATATTCATCTTGCGATTGATATTTATTAATATCATATATTATAACTATATATTATAGGTTTCCTGATGTCAAATGAGAGAAATACCGACCTCCCTCGCACACCAAGTAGATTTTCAAAATTCCTTTTGAGCCTCCAGGTAAATAATTAATTCCATTGTTGCGGTGCATTTCAGCTGAATCTAGCACATGACTAGAAATGTGATCTCCGCTTCGTGAATCGAAGGGCCTTGGTGACCATTACTACTTTCTTTAGCGCCTAAATTTGTTCTGACCAAACCTATTTTACAACAGGAGAATACCACAAATGAGTCGTCGTCAACAAAGTTTAGACAAATGACAATTTTAATTATCTTCTTGACTATTTGGTTTTTGGCTGAGAAAGGCCCGCTGTTCCTCTTTTATCTCAAATATAATGCTGTCTCATTTCTAAGGATGGTAAGAAATGCTGTAAAGTGAGGCGATTCTTAGAGAAGTAGAAAACCTAATGGGGTCTATGATTGGCGGCCACGATGTTAACAACATAATATGTGCAGATGACATTGTGTTAATCGCAGGAACCTTCAAGAACTCTTACGGAATGTAGTGAAGGAAAAAGAGATGAAAGGAGTAAGAATCTATTGCAATTAGACAGAATGCATGGTTGTTAGGAACAGCCCAACATGAAAATTAAAAATTGGATATACCAAAATCTAACAACAATTTAAATATTTGGGAAGTCTTTTAATAGAGTTTTTAATCTCTGTGTCTTTTCTATAATTACTTTCATGGTAATTGTTTGGATGAGCTCTTCGTTATGGCACCCAGACTTTTGAATTTAAGCGCAGCACTAGAATGTCGATGAGATCTCATCAATTTACAATTGAGCTCACTAGATGTAGCTGTAAGTTCTATGCTAAGAGTTTCTTCTCTCGTATTTTGCTCTTGTGAAACTCCCTTCCCGCTCGTTACTTTCCAGTCAACTTGAATCTGCAATAGTTTAAATTCAATGTCATGTTAATTGCTATGTATTGTCTATCTGATTACTCTCTTGTCTTTCTACTCATCATTAATGTTTCTGTTCTTAATTCATCCACACTCTGTAAACCCTTATGTTTTAGTGGCATTACTGCCTTGCTTGTGGGGTGATTTCAATTAAAAACAAAAAAAGACGGAAAGTGCGACGTCGCTTTGAGATAAAGAATGATTATTAAGAAACAGGAAATTTTCGTTAGAAGCAAAAAAATGAATACTGAACAGTCACTTAATATCAGTCCTTCTATATGGCAGTGAATTATGGACAATTTCCTCAGAGATGAAGAAGAGACTTGACGCAATAATGTTTGATTCTACAGAAGGATGTTGAGAATACCATGGGCCGAACATATAATAAACGATTAAGTTTTGGAGAGAATGGAAACACAAAGGCCATTTATACTTAACATCAGGAAGAAACAGTTGAAATTTATAGGCTACATAATGAGGAAAGTGTACAAGGGAAAAAAAGAATAAACTTACCTAGCTTGAGTAAATGTATTTCGGAACAGGATTTAGAAGAGATAACAATAAAGACATCATTTATTTAACTATAAGAGACAGTGTGAGACAGGACGGCCAACGTCCCGAAGGGTAAAGGCACATAGAGAAGACATCAACATGTTTAAATCCACTGATATATAACTTTTAATTCCAATGACATCAAAAGGATTATCGCCTCTGATATCAACATTTGTAGAGTCACTGTCAATAAAATGTTTATGGTCACTGATATCAAAATATTTTACGCCACAGTTGTAACCTGGAACTAAGGGAACGGAAGCACCGTTTCTGCTATTGTTCAGAAAAGGAAATACTGTGTCGACAATGTAGTGTATTTGTGAATAGAACGGAATATCTCTTCTGCAGACAGAAGTCACCAGACTGAACTGCGTTGTCGTTGTTATTACAAACAACCCCTTACCAAGTTATGAAAGCCACTGATATCAAAATATTTAGGACCACTTACATGAAATATATAGCGTTTCTAGTATCAAAATTTTACGGCAACTGTCATGAAAATATTCTCTGCAAATGACATCAAATGCTATAATGCTACTGACATCAAAATATTTAGAGCCACTGATATCACAATTTTTAAAGTCTAACTTATAAAAGCATTTTATACCACTGTCATCAAAATTTATATTGTTTTTTTATCAGTATCACCCCCAAGCAAGGCAAGGCGTTTGATAGGTTTTGGCATGTCGGCTTCCTATGCAAGCTTCAGGGATACGTTATTACAGGAGGATTATTTGATTTAATCCAATCATTTCTAAGGGATACATGCGGTTAAAGAGCCAGGGATGGATGTGAGAAATATATATATAGGTCTTCTAAGTGTATGGTGCACCCACCCCTGGAGATAAAGGGAATGGCGAAGCTTCCTGTTAGAATAGGAGAAACGAGAAGCATCCAGAACTTCTATGTGACGCCCGATTTATTCACGGAAGCGATATTGGGGGAAGATTGGCTTCGACGTCAAGGGGCTGGTATAGAATTTAACGCCACTGTATTGGTGTTAAATGGCGAGTGGACGCCATTAGGAGGTCCACCAGAGGAAATTATACCGATAGTGGTGGAGGAAGACATAAGGCCCCGCACACTAGAAGAGCGGTGTCAAGCAAGGATAGATTGATGACAGGGAAGGAAGTTTGGAAAGGAATCCGGCAATTAGCCTCTGTAGAGAAGGGTCCGGAAGAGAATGAGGTGGCCCTATGTGTAGGCAGTGGTTGAGGCAGCTGAGATAGTGCCTATCATGATAATGAACCAGGCTCACAAAACAGTGTTGGTTAAAAAAGCAGATGAGGTAGGAAAGGCACTACCTTGAGGAATTTGCATCAAGCGAGATTCGATGAGAGAAAAAGAAAGGTCAGAAGAAGAATAAAGAGGACTCAGAAGAGAAGAAATGAGAAGGTGAATGTGTGAAGAAAAGCAATAGAATTGAAGGTTGGAGATCCTGTATGCCACAAGATTCACCTAAGAGAATAAAAAATGGATGAGAGATGGGAACCATACTATAGAATAGTAGAGCAAACGGGTCCAGTATCATTTGCAATATGGTATCGAATGGCAGGACAGGCAAAGAGGGCCCATGCCAATGAGTTGAAGAAGATGTTAAAATCATAAGAAAACTGGGAGAAGTAGAAATGAACCAGAGTGCTTGCTCAAGTAGCAAGGGAGAGTGAGTCAATCTTAAATGTAACAAAGCTAGAACTGGCCAAGAATAGAGCCAAAATTAATTGGTTGATAAATAACCTAGCAGAGTTAAGACAGGGAGTAATTAATGATACAGAAAATGTAATGGTGGAATTATAGGGATTAAACAATATTTTAATCGAATGACAATTACGAATAAGGTACGACAGACTAGTCAGTCTTTGACGACTTTGCTGGACATGTAAGTGCTCAATTAGACATTTTGTCGATGGGACACCTGTCTGCAAGCATAGTAACCCCGTTACTTGAGGGAATTGCTACCCGGAATGCAGACTGAATTACCCCAACATTTAAGGTTGCCAGTGGCTCCCACCAAAGAATTACGGAAGTACGACAGTGCATTTAGATGTGTGACCTTGTTGGAGAATAGGAAGCTATTAGTTTTGATGTATATTCTGTTGTTGAATAGAGAGAGTATATTCGAGATATATCAAGTTATAAATTTACCTATTCTCTACCCTACAGGAGACCAAGGCTTGGGAATGGTGCCAAGATACAAGGTCGAAACGGAATGCGTGACTTTAAATTCGGGTACAACGAAGTTTATGTTGCTGACGGCAGAAGAAGCTAAGAAGTGCAGAAATGACGCTTTATGAACTTGTAAGTCATTGAGTCCCATCTATGTAGCAGGTAACCACAAAATGTGTGCACTAGAATTGTTTGAAAGGAACAAGGAAAGAATTAATAGAACTTGTCAAGTGAACGTGCCGGCAAACACAGCATTACTACAAGCTATCAGTGTATCTGACGGAGTGTGGGCAGTAGCCACACAGAACACGATCAGCTTGTCTAGGGTATGCGGGGGAGAGTCTACAAGGACACTAAAAGTAAAACCACCATTATCCCTGAGAAAATTATCCTGCGAAGCTCAGAAGTGTGGATATCTATTTTCCTGCCTTCATATTACCAGGTAGAAAAAAGATACGAAGAGAAAAAATTGATTATAGAATTGATTGACAAGATTTTAGTCAAATGTACGGAGTTGTGGGAGCCGATAGTGAGCGGGTACCCTAATGTTACTTTAGATAAAATGTTAGGGGTGATGAAACTGATAGAAAAGATCAATATGGATCAGTTAAAAGATAAATTAAATTTGTTGGGAAAGGAAGGTATGGCTTGGAAGTATGATAAGCAGATTGCAATAAATCAGACATGATTGTTACATTGATAATTATCGCTATAATGGGTACAGCGATATGGAAATTAGAAAAAGGAGATCGATTCGTGGTAATCATATGAGTATGCAGGAAGTTGCCTAGCAGTGTTTTTACCCTGACATATTTAAAGAAGAAATCACAGAAAAGTTGACAAAGGAGGCTGAGATAGAACAGACACCTGCGGAGGAAAGACCTCCCATTGCAGAGAGAAGAACACTGACCAAGAAAAAGAAGGCATACCACAACAGTCACAGGCGCGCGCTCACACAAAAATTGCATACAAAAAGAGAAAGGAAAATTACATTGCATGCGAAACAGATGAAGGAGAAAAGAATTTTACATTGCATGTGAAACACAGATGAAAAAAGACTGGTCACGAAAATATATCATGAAAAGAAAGAGGAAAAAGAAATTGGAATTGCATAAGACCAGTGCATGTATACATGTTAAATAGTGTATTGGGATTTTAGATATCATTTACGGGTAAATGACAGGATAGGTAAGGGAGAGATGTGACACTATTTAGCCATGGTAATTAGCCATAGAATCGAATTGGAAAATACTGAAAACAGAAAAGAAGAGTTAAAAGATATACGAACAAACATAGTGAGAAACTGTAAGTTTTTGGGGGTTTTTTTAAAAAAAGGAATTAAATTCTCAAGAATGAGAATTGCGGAAAGGGTAATTTTTGTGATGAAGCAAGGAGACGGTCAAGTAGACATGATACGAAAAGCAACAGATTCTCAAGTTATGAAAATGCAAGTAGCCGGTTTGACAGTGACTGATAACGAGCGTCAGGAACTCTGTTGGTTTAGTGTATTAAATAAGCAGGATCAACGAAGATTCAAGCTGTCGTCCGAGAATGCGGAAAATAAATATTTTGTAAACAAGTAATGAGATCAAGGAAATGGCCAGACGAGAGGTTAATTGTAGGAATTTTGACAAGGCGCAAAAACGGTTTACCTAAGCAAAATTCCAATTGATAATTCTAATTGCTTCGTGATCTGGGAACAGGATGAGAAATCCTGAGTAAGTAAAAGTGTCAAAGAGTGAAACAAGTTTAGCCACGCCAACACGACCGAGAAGCCATTGGTCGAGTGACAGCAGTAGTGACAGGTGGAGGTAAATCATTGAAAAGGGCGGGGAGGTTACTAACACCCACCGAGAGGAATTGGTATGAGGTAATGATGTGACGAGGACAAAGTTTAGGAGGATAGATATCCTGCTACCTCTCCTCATGGACGAGGGGATCTGTCCAGAAATAGGAAGTAATTAAATTTCCAATGTGCGAACTAATTAATTATCCTGGCCGAGACAACAATGGACACTAGTTGGTAATCGGGGATTAACCGTGAACCCAGGTTGCGTCTTCGCCCACATAGGGTTTTAGTTGAAATCCATATAAGCGATTGCCCTCGGGCAGTTCGACTTTCAAAGCTAAGATGTAGCTATGAGTCGCAGCGCGAGCTGGCTAAGAGATTTAACGAGAACCGCCGATTTCGCCTTCCTACCAACAGCAAGTTACACTGAAGAACAGAACTAAGTCAACGCCGAAAAACTGAACCAAGTTAACTAGGAAAACCAGAATTTGCCTATAGGTATAAAGTGTCACTCTATGAAGAAACGGGCTGGGAAGAAAACTCACTCTTGTACACAAAGGACTAATAAAGTTGATTTCCTTTCTTAAACATACCCGGACCTTTTGGGTTTCATTCATTTTCTTTTTACATGTGCAACACCATCTCCAGTTTAGACTCACCTTGCACCTGCGGCCCTTGTGTCTGATTGATCTCACCTGCCTATGATCAAAATCACAACTTGGGTAGGTTAATATTGAGATCGAAGTAGTTACTTAGGAAACCAGTCATAGAAAGCGAGCTGAGAAAGACGGAGCTGGTGTCGAATCGTTTGCATCTGGTTGAAAGACGTGTTCGTGCCATTAGAACCGACCGACTATCCCATTTGGTACCCCTGAGCAAAGGATCACGCCGGGTAGCGAGGACCACCGAACGACTAGGTCACACATTGGTGGCTATGACCAAGGATCAGCCCCCAGTAGATGTCTCACTGACATCAAAATATATAATACCACTGACATCATAATATTTAGTCCCGCTGATAATAAAATCTTTGCTGCCATTGATATATGTTTTTAACCAGTTATATCAAAATATTTAACCCCATTCATGGCAAAATGTTAGTTTCATTGATATCAAAATATTTACAGCCACTGACATCAACTCATTTAATGCCATTGATGTGCAGCGCCACTGACATCAACTCATTTAATGCCATTGATGTGGAGCGCCACTGACATCAACTCATTTAATGCCACTGATGTGCAGCGCCACTGCCATCAACTCATTTAATGCCACTGATGTGCGGCGCCACTGACATCAACTCATTTAATGCCATTGATGTGCAACGCCACTGACATCAACTCATTTAATACCATTGATGTGCAGCGCCACTGACATCAACACATTTAATGCCATTGATGTGCAGCGCCACTGACATCAACTCATTTAATGCCATTGATGCGCAACGCCACTGACATCAACTCATTTAATGCCATTGATGTGCAACGCCACTGACATCAACTCATTTAATGTCATTGATGTGCAACGCCACTGACATCAACTCATTTAATGCTATTGATGTGCAACGCCACTGACATCAACTCATTTAATGCTATTGATGTGCAGCGCCACTGACAACAACTCATTTAATGCCATTGATGTGCAGCGCCACTGACATCAACTCATTTAATGCCATTGATGTGCAGCGCCACTGACATCAACTCATTTAATGTCATTGATGTGCAACGCCACTGACATCAACTCATTTAATGCCATTGATGTGCAACCTCACTGACATCAATTCATTTAATGCCATTGATGTGCAGCGCCACTGACAACAACTCATTTAATGCCATTGATGTGCAGCGCCACTGACATCAATTCATTTAATGCCATTGATGTGCAGCGCCACTGACATCAACTCATTTAATGCCACTGATGTGCGGCGCCACTGACATCAATTCATTTAATGCCATTGATGTGCAACGCCACTGACATCAACTCATTTAATGCCATTGATGTGCAGCGCCACTGACATCAACTCATTTAATGCCATTGATGTGCTGCGCCACTGACAACAACTCATTTAATGCCATTGATGTGCAACGCCACTGACATCAACTCATTTAATGCCATTGATGTGCAACGCCACTGACATCAACTCTTTTAATGCCATTGATGTGCAGCGCCACTGACAACAACTCATTTAATGCCATTGATGTGCAGCGCCACTGACATCAACTCATTTAATGCCATTGATGTGCAGCGCCACTGACATCAACTCATTTAATGCCACTGATGTGCGGCGCCACTGACATCAATTCATTTAATGCCATTGATGTGCAACGCCACTGACATCAACTCATTTAATGCCATTGATGTGCAGCGCCACTGACATCAACTCATTTAATGCCATTGATGTGCAGCGCCACTAACATCAACTCATTTCATGCCATTGATGTGCAACGCCACTGACATCAACTCATTTAATGCCATTGATGTACAGCGCCACTGACATCAACTCATTTAATGCCATTGATGTGCAACGACACTGACATCAACTCATTTAATGCCATTGATGTGCAACGCCACTGACATCAACTCATTTAATGCCATTGATGTGCAACGCCACTGACATCAACTCATTTAATGCCATTGATGTGCAGCGCCACTGACATCAAATCATTTAATGCCATTGATGTGCAGCGCCACTGACAACAACTCATTTAATGCCATTGATGTGCAGCGCCACTGACATCAATTCATTTAATGCCATTGATGTGCAGCGCCACTGACATCAACTCATTTAATACCATTGATGTGCAGCGCCACTAACATCAACTCATTTCATGCCATTGATGTGCAACGCCATTGACATCAACTCATTTAATGCCATTGATGTACAGCGCCACTGACATCAACTCATTTAATGCCATTGATGTGCAGCGCCACTGACATCAACTCATTTAATGCCATTGATGTGCAGCGCCACTAACATCAACTCATTTCATGCCATTGATGTGCAACGCCACTGACATCAACTCATTTAATGCCATTGATGTGCAACGCCACTGACATCAACTCATTTAATGCCATTGATGTGCAGCGCCACTGACATCAACTCATTTAATGCCATTGATGTGCAGCGCCACTAACATCAACTCATTTCATGCCATTGATGTGCAACGCCACTGACATCAACTCATTTAATGCCATTGATGTACAGCGCCACTAACATCAACTCATTTAATGCCATTGATGTGCAGCGCCACTGACATCAACTCATTTAATGCCATTCATGTGCAACGCCACTGACATCAACTCATTTAATGCCATTGATGTGCAGCGCCACTGACATCAACTCATTTAATGCCATTGATGTGCAGCGCCACTGACATCAACTCATTTAATGCCATTCATGTGCAACGCCACTGACATCAACTCATTTAATGCCATTGATGCGCAACGCCACTGACATCAACTCATTTAATGCCATTGATGTGCAACGCCACTGACATCAACTCATTTAATGCCATTGATGTGCAGCGCCACTGACATCAACTCATTTAATGCCATTGATGTGCAACGCCACTGACATCAACTCATTTAATGCCATTGATGTGCAACGCCACTGACATCAACTCATTTAATGCCATTGATGTGCAGCGCCACTGACATCAACTCATTTAATGCCATTGATGTGCAACGCCACTGATATCAACTCATTTAATGCCATTGATGTGCAACGCCACTGACATCAAAATGTTTTAACTGATTTCAATATATTTAGAACCACTGACACTAAAATATTTAGCAACACTGATATCAAAATGAATAGAAGCCCTTGTATCAAAATATCTAGAGCTACTGACATCATAATATTTAGTGTCACTGATGTCAAAATGTTTAGACGCCTTGGTATCAAAATATTTGACACTTCGATCAAATGGGAGTAACCGGCAAAGTTTAGATTTTGTGATTTATCCATCCATATATGCTCATAATCTGTCCTTTTACTACCTTTTACGTCCATAAAACAAACTCAGACAGTAATCCTCTACGTTAAGTGGGTCTTGGGCCTTACATTAAGTCAAAAATAGGGTTTAAAATTGCCCAGTATAACAAAAGTAGATCACTATTTGTCTCTTGTATGATTTCTTTGTTTGTAAGGTAATAAATTGGTAATTCTGTTTTATCGTTTAACATCTTAAACTCATCAACGATCTTCTTGAGTTGACTGAAAAGCTGGCTACATAAGATGATTACACGACCTTTTTTTTTGTCTTTTTGACAGTTATTTTCAACATGTCTTCATTTCTTCATTCAATATTTACATTTTGAACTATTAAGAAATTTATATTTAGAGATACTGGAATGATTCATACATAAAATATCAAATGTAAAATATTTTCATTAAAATTTTGTAGATTGGGAATGAACTGATAACGAACTTATAAGAGTATTATAAAATTCATTATATTTGGAGATAATGGATTGATAGATACATAAAATTAACAAATATAAAATATTTTCATTAAAATTTTGCAGATTGGGAATGAAATGCAATGGCCATGATTCGTTCTGCAATTTGATGACAACTCTTACTTCATTTTTTTCTTTCTCACGTTAAAAAGACTGATAACAAACAGATAAGAGATCATAAAATTCATTGACTTGCATTATGTGTTTACATGCCTTCGAAGCATTATAGTTTCTCCGATTCTTTTGATAAAAATCAAATCCCTGATTTCCGGTCAGCTCGTCTTGATCAGACACTGTCTGTTCATATTTATAATTCCTCAAAATCATTATCGTTCTCGTCCATATCTATGAAATCATACGGATCATCTGCAATGTCACTGGACGAAATTTTTTTGAAGACAGAAATAAGGATTTCATCGAAGTGTGTTACAGGTTTGATAATTCACTTAAGAGAAGGATAATTCACAGATTTTCATTTCTTCTTGATGGGGACAGCAATGTCAATTTAGCAGATGTGATTCGGTGGCTCCAGCCAAATTATCGGAATGCCAAACTTATGTAAAATTCGAGTACTCCAAGTCTACTGGCATGTTCTGGTCCTGAAATGTTTTACAGACAACATGGTGCCGAAGATTTATCTTGATCCCCCAGTTTTCACTTCATTGTAAGCCTGATAAGCTTTTCTAACAAAATCATTTATCTATTTTATGTTATTCGTTGTTGTAAACTCGCCACAAAGATAACAGAAATGCAACTGTTGCATCTTCTGCTTGAAGCCATTGTTTTGCTATTAAGCTCTAACAATAAAACAAAGTGCCATAATGACATTGTATTCAGATACAAAGTCAAAGAAGGCTTTTGTCCTCAATTCATACATAACGTTACACATTACATACCAACTAAATTCAATAAAACACCCAACCTGTTTTATATAGATCATCTTTCTAATTATTCAGTATGTGACAAATATATATATATATATATATATATATATATATATAAGACTTTATGAGGTTTATATGCGTGTATGTGTGGTGTGTGTGCACAGGTATGTATAGATGGGCATGTATATGTATACATGCATATGAAAAATAAAAATGGGCTCTAATACTTATGTATCATTAGGTGAGTGTATATTTAGGAAAACATGCGTAAGAATGCACATACCTGTATATATTTGGCTGTGTTTGTATGCATGTATATATGTGTAGACAAAAATAATAATAATAATAATAATAATAATAATAATAATAATAATAATAATAATAATAATAAAAGTCCCTGAATTAAAATCCTACAATACCAAACGACTCTGATACAGTTAAACAAACAAGCACAGAGATATACAGGTTCTCTTCAAGTCGCAAGCTTGGAAGTAATAAGCTAGAGTAATTAATATGATTTACGACAACCAACTTATCCTCAGAGATCTCAAGGTAGTCTCCAAACACAAAGTTTTGTTTCTTGTTTTAGTTTAAAATATGGCGTCAATGGGAACATAGGCTTTTTGTCCGGCGAAACGCGTCTTTGATTAAAAATTTCACACTTTGACTGATCATCTTCATTTTTATTTCAGATACAATTAGATATCCTACAAACACACACACACACACACACATATATATATATATATATATATATATATATATATATATATATATATATATATATATATATATATATATATACCAGTGAGCAATGTTAATTCCTCATCTGAGAAATTCAGACAGGAATCTTTTTTAATTATTATTGTAGAATTAAAATATTTTTTTATTTATATAAAAATACAATGGAAGTCAGACCCCTCTGTTCACGTCCATCTAAAAAAGTGACGTTGCTCTAATGATACATAGATCTTGCAATAAAAACGTTGTCGCATTAGCATAACTTTTTACATGCCTACAACATTGCACACAATGTAGAAATGTTGTCTTGCAGACTATCCCCAGCATAGGTACAACGTTGCAATCATGTTTGAAATGCCGCAATCCAAAATATTGCAAAACAGAATTTAACACGAAAAGAACTTATAATTATACGGCTACTTAGTTAATTCCAATTGTGTCATGAAGCTTTCTTCGACTCAATTTGACAAGTTTTATCGTAAATATTTTAACCTATATAAGTTAATGTCATTTAATTTCCATTATTAACTCTTTTCCTTGGGCAATTGTTTTTGCATCTTCACAATGCAAAAAAATCAAGTGGGGTTGTTCGCATCTTTGTTCCCATCTTCACAATGCGGATAAATCATACAAAGTGTGGTTGATTGATTTACATTATATACGAAAGACACCAATTCATGAATGCCATAGAAGAAATTAAAATAATCGAAACAGAATTTCTTAGTCAAATGCTACTGAACTGGCGAGCGTTTCCTGATTCTGCGACGAAAAACAAACCTTGGATATGATTTAAGATAAGCAGTCAAATAAATCTTGAATATAGCATTCAAATATCATCATATGTCGATATGTAACTTGAAAATCCCTTTTTCCTTTATAAATTATTCTCCTGCGGTTATTGGTAGAATTTCCTTTTACGCTGCATATAGATAATGCTACTTGAAATGATGCAGGAAATTAATAAAGAAACGGAAATAAAATAAAAGATGGCGTCAAAAGTCTGCGTTGCATCGAACAAAGAACCTGAAAGAAAAAAAAAACAAGAAATTATTCAAACGCAATTCTTTATATATCTGGCCCCTATTCACGCAGCTTTTTATATAACACTGGACAAGGTAATTTATGTCTGTCTGTGTAAGTCGCCCATTATCTAATTAGACCTTCCATTTCTACTCTACAATCCACCCTCACCCCTCTGACCACAGGACGCATTGACGTAGTCAGTTGAAGGTTTGTCCTATAATATGTGTGCAAGATAAAGTTCGAGGTGCCCTCGTCTTTCGACGTGAGCGTTGACTTGGAACTAGTGTCGTCTGATGTTGTTTTTTTTTCCAATATTAATTTGTATTGGGCTGACTGAATTCGCGGTATCGTTACCATTTCTTCTGGTTCTTTACTCGGGGTATTTGGTTTATGTTGTCCGATGGGTGATAAGGGATGTCGATCGTCTTAGGGGATTCACCAGGTCTCTGCTACCAAAACCCCAGGACCCGCAAAGTTATTATACGATTCTAGTCTAGATGTGGTTAATCTATTTTCCATGTTACTATCTTGAACCGGCTATAAATCGAGGTGCTATGAGGTTGATGGACCCGCTCCCTGGTTATAATGTCAACAACTGGGTGGATCATACGGAAGAAGCGTCGGTTGCATAGAATTAGCCGATTGCTTCCATCCACCCGCATACGGTACTGCCATTTACTGAGTATCTCCGCGGTTCTCCCTGTTTTCATCCACTGATGAGGGTAAGGACCATCTTAATTCTGGAACTGAACAGAATAGGTAATTTGTAATTCCCGAAGGGGGCGACAATGTTCAATTTAAAAGTTCTCGTTTCGTATCTGCCTTTTAGCCATTACTGCCTCTCTTAGTTCGCCAATTTCTCTCCACTGTTTACGTATCTGGTATTTGTACCATAGGACAGGGGGTGGTTTTTGATAACACGACCGTATAACATCATAGCTGGAGTGCTGCGTTGGGTCATTAAAGCACAGGCTGCACAATCATGACAGAGCCGACCACAGCTGTCTGCGAGTACACGCTTAGCCATTTTGACGGCCAGTTCTGCCCGGCTAATGTTTTGTGGGTAGTAAGTTGATTAAATACATTTCCATATTCCCTGATTATTAAGGAACGAGTCGTATTCTTGGGAATCAAGAGGTGGTCCCCCATCAGAAGAAAGTTCTTCGGGTGCACCATATGTACAGAACCAAGCTCTTGCCTTCACAGTTTAAATTAGGGCCACTTTTACCCAACCAGTATACCGATCTGCATATATAACGCAATTTCTACTTTATGAGTCGAAAAAGTCAATTAAGGTTTTTTGGAATGGAAATTCAGGTTTAGACGACGGTGTCTAGGGCCCCTTAGGTTTTAAGTAGGCGACAGAGTTACATATGTGACATTCGGCTCTGGTCTGTTCAAATTTTCTAGCACGCCATTTACATCCTGATGTGCAGAATGTAGGGATTCAAGTACTGCCACACGAAGTTGTCGAGGTATAAGGTACTCCTTCGACACGGTACCATTCCTCGCGCATGGGCCAAAACTGAGAGAACACCGACGGGAGGTCATGGCGTGATTTGGGGTAACCAGTTCGTGTATAGTCAGTCCGAAATTCTTCATCAATGGCTGCAACGACCCTATCCCATGTCATAGCCCTTAATCTTGGGTCATGCTCGTATGAGGACATGCAGCCTTTATTGCACTGTCGATTATTTTGACTGCATCAGTTGTTGTCGCCTCATAGAATGACCGTTTACGCTTCCGTTGTATATGTGTAGATAATATTCGGGGGTGTTCTGTCGAGTCCTCTCATAGGATACATGGAGATGTTTAATGCTGAATTTGTATATTAGTATGAGTTCCTTGAAATAAAAGAAAGGGTATTCTTTATGCTCTCGAACGCCATATCTGAGAAAATTTTTATAAGTAGCTGATGGTCAACAGTGAATAGCAAATTTGGACATCTCAATATAAACATCCGATACGAATCTAATCCCATAGACAAGTGCCAGGGCTTCAGCTTCGACCAGTGCATAGTGTCGTTGGTAAAGTGAGACCTGGCCAAAATAGTTTTCCAGTGACCATCATCGCAATTTGGGTTCCCTTCGCTGACACAATTACAGTGTTTTTGAAAAAGAATGCAACTGATTCCAGTTATACTGAAATCTGTTGAAAGGCATGTCGGTTTATTGATCTCGAACGTCTAGACTCGTCTTTTCCGTACGATTACTCGCTTCGACTCCTCAAAAAGTTGGTCAAGCGTTTCGTCCTAATGAAACTTTCGGTTCTTGAAGCTCAGTAATTCCCAGAAGGGTGGGAGATATCACATCAGCTTACGAGAATTCATGATACCTGATTCACCAATCGAAACAAGGATCTGAGACCGAGATATTTGTGGGTGCAGAAAAGTGAAGTATGTCCTCAGACATTTTCTAAATTGGTTTCGGCAGTTATTAAGAACCCGGTAAATTCCACATCAATTTCTGCAAAATGGAATTTGTCAGGGTCAACACAATCCCATTCTTCCCAAAGTTTGTCATATATTCCTTTGTGTGTCAGAACGAGGACTATATAGAATGGTCCGAAAGGAGGCTTTTTTCTATGCAACAGGTTTTTCGAATTATGCTCACTATAATATCGTCAAACCAAAGAGTATATCCGTTTCCAGACGCGTGAAATCCCTGGGGAACATATAGATACCGGTACCGGCTCCATTTAGTTTTAAATGTAGTGATATCTTTTGCGGTTGGGGAAAGCAGTAAGCTGTGGTATTCACTCCATGGGTGCAGAACTGTTTTCCTTGTTTGAGCCGGAACGATGGAGACATGATTAAATGGGAACGGGGCGTGATGAGTTTCCCTCATGGAGGCAGGGCTCAGTGCGTCTGTGAGAGCCGTCTTTTAATGTGCGACTACCATCTTTGAGCAACAGGTTGTAGGAGTGCCCACTGGCACCTGTTCAATTATACCCAGTGCGACGTCTAGAACGAGGTCTTATTTCGCTCACTTCTTCCAATGGTGAAGGAGGAGAGATCGGTGTACGGACCGCTGAAGGCGTCGCAGCAGGGACGAGGGTAATGTCCAATGGTTTTCCTGTTTGGTGTGCACATGTATTAAATGAACCAGTCTTGAAATGGTCACTTATCCATCTTTCCAGTAGGTGGATGTTGGTTTCCATTGGAAGGAACGGGATGTTACTAGGAACCGCTGAAATAGGGTGTCTGCGTTGACATGTGCACAGGGCATTTTCCTTTGCGCTCTTCAACGAGTTAAGCCGTAATGTCTGGTCTGAGCTGGAAAATCAGGTGGCAACAGACGCACGTCCTTCAGACAGTAAAATCTAGACATGTTGTTTGACCACCTGTCATGTCTCCTCTCGCCAATTCTTATATGCATGAACAACACGCCCTTTATATGAAGTTGGCTGCCACGTATTCGATAACTAGTTGGCACGAGGTACCGATCTGGGCACCTGAGTAGTTTTAATATCTGGCCCAGTTGAACAAGTTTGAGCCTCTGTATGTGATGACTACCGTGACTAACTGGACAAGTCTGGATGTGTCCAAATGAAGCGTGGTTTTGATGCATTATGTTTCCTTCTGTTCTTAATGACGGCGGTGGATCTGAGAAATTGCTTCCCGTTCCACGCAAGATGAGGCAAATCACCGGGCGGTATCAAATCAGATCCGTTTTGATCTGCCAACATAGTGGATGGCATTCACATCCAAACTAGTGTTTGAGAAAGTTTATAAACCACGTCCTGTCTCACACCTTGTTGATCTGTTTGTTGTTCCAATTAAACTTTTAGTAGATTTCTAGCATACTCTTTTTACGCAGACCCTAATCCCTCAATTATGACATAACAATTTAGCTACTGGGCAATCTCTCCTACTAATTGATCTACATCAGTGGAATGTCTTCCCTCAACCCACACAAGGATTCTTATTCGACGAAGAAGCGGGTACAATATTTCTCCAGGGTTTTCGAAGCGCATGTCGCTCTGTAGGTAGGACGAGGTTGGCAGGTTACATCATTTAGTAACTGTGCAGTTGACTTATCCGTCGTTTTCAAGCTGACGAATCAGTCAAACTTTTATTCGAGTATGGTGAGGTTGATTCAAACATAATCTTTTATGAATTGTAACTGAATTTGAATATTTCAGCTTTCAAAATAAGCATAACAGCAATAGTAATAGTAATTCTCAATTATTTAATTCTCGTAATAACGAGATACAAATACAAAGTATTTATTTTGTAAATATACATAATCGTGACACAAGGGTGAAGGGGGAGATGTGGAGTGGTTGGTCTTCATTAGCTATCCTAGTCCGAGTTAATCAGAATCACCACCCATTCATTCATTACAATTTATACATTCAACTCATGAACTCATTCATCACCACTCAGTCCTACATATACCACAATAGAGCATATTCACAGGGGACCTACAAAACACCACATGACATCAAAATTTGGTGAAAGTTCAAAATATATAAAAATTTCATGAAATGTTAGTAGAACTTGTCCAGCCCTCAAAATAATAATAAAAGTGGCCCCTGTATTCTGACGATAGACAGAATCAAGAAGCTCATAAATGCGATGGGAAGGATAAAAATAAATGACGAGATGACAAATGGGGGAGGGGACAAAAAGAAACTGGGCAGTGTCGTGTCTCTTACACTAAACCAGATGTTGAATGCTCGATGACCCAAGGCAGAATGCGAAAATGAGTCTCTGTGCATCATGGCTCGACGCATGTTTTCGTTATTGAACGAAATAAAATGAACCTTATATATTTGCCAGTAGAAATAACTCCCGCTAAAAGACCCAGACTGTGAATTAGAACCGATGCGACCGATATAAATTCCTTGATTCAACGCCGCTAAGGGCATAGAGAGACAGACAGAGAGAGACTCGGCTGAGATGTAAACACGTAGAGGCTGGTCAAGAACGCATCAGGTACACTGAACGCGATATTATCATTTTCAACTTTTATCCTTCGACGCCACAGTCTTCACAAAACATCAGCAGACAGCCATGACCAACATTATTTCTCTTTCTCTTTTTTTCTTCATATCCCAGTCTGTCGCCTTTTACAATAGCAACGAGCAGTATGCTGGCTTTGTATATATGTAAATAAATTGCCCATTTCTTTACCAAAGATACGATTTATTCCTTTTCCCCTAATTTACGTTTGATGAGGCGAAGAAGAAATTAACTTCTTCAGCAGTAACAACAGCGACAAGTTCTGCCTTCCAGGTTACCCATTCCATTCTTCGTTCCCGCAACAGGAAGATGGGAATAGGCCGTAAAAAAAGGGAATGATGGGAACAGGCCGGGAACAAAACTTATTCAGATTAACCAAAAACAGGAAAACATAATAGCGTCTAACTTAAGCATGGAAGGGTTCACAGGAAACCTCTCTGTTGCATTAAGGGGAATTAAAAGAGAAAATCGTCGACACGAACCAGGCTCGCCTCAGTCATCCAACTTTCGCTGATTTGTCGAAATCAAACGCTTTCTATCAGATCTGACTTTTACCCTAAGCTGGTGCTTAAAGAAAACAACCAGATCCTAATAAGAATAACGTTCATATCGCAAGATTCTCTCAAGAGAGTGATACGAGCCATCAACTCGCCAACATGATGCCAGAAGGGGCGCACCTGAGGACAATGGTAAGTGCAAAGCCGTTTCCTCTAAGCCATCTGAAGGTTACGTCACTGAGAGATAGCGTGTTCCGAATCAATCGGCAGCTAAGTGAAAACTCAGGACTGCTGAGATAATACGCAGCTGGCGCCCAAGTCCAGAAAGAGTGCAACTCTGATGCCGACAAGCCGAGCTGTCACACAGAGGATCCTTCGTGACCCCCTCCACTAATTCACGATACTATAGTCTCCGAGGCCGAGAAAGGTCACTGGACCGAGAAATGACCAAGGTCGACCGATACTACCTGACCGCGACGGCGCTTACCCCAATAAAAGGGAGTAGTGATGATAAGGCTAGAGAAGGCGTCCCTAACACTCTGCGCCATAATCGAGCCCTCCGTCAAGACGCGGCGTAGGAAAGCCAATTTGAGGCGTCGCGATGACTCGCCAGGTGTGGCAATCGCAGCACCCCATGATACGGACGCTGATAACAGGCTTTTTTACAAACTCGGACCCTGCAAAGAAGAAGTACAACGAAGCGGTAAAGGATGAGGGCCAAGAAGTAAGTTGCACACGCCTCAGCCCTGTCTTTCAGAGCCTAGTCTAAACTGGCGCTCCAACCTTTGTCTCCATTTCGGACCAGCAGGAATCCGGACCCGAACCGTACACCAAGAATGCAGACGGGTCCATCAGTCGAACCAAAGGGCCGCGGAAGCACGACCCCCTCCCAGGCTCCTAGCCGCAAGCCGGAAGACTTGTTACGGTTAATCTTGGCCCCTGTCACCTTCACGTAACGTTTAATCATGTTCTGTACCACCTTAATGCCGCGACGGCACGACACGAAAATGAATATGTCATCGTCGTACGCAGAAACTCTGGCTCGAGCTCCCCTAGGGAAAACAGCGATTCCTTCAGCCGATGAAGCCTAAAGTAAGGACGATGGCGGACAACCATGTCAAACCGACCGAGACAGCGCAAAAGCGCTCGACCGCTTTCCGTTTACCTGTATCACAGCACTGGGTGAGCGATACAGGAAGCTGATCTACTTGCAAAAGTCGCGTTCGAATTCTGCGGCCTACAGGACAGCAGCCAGTTATTGATAGTCAACCCAGTCGTATGCCTTGGACTGATCTAAATTGATCAGCGCGGCTCGCTTGTCGTCTTTTTCACCCCCTATGATTGTGCGGATCAGATGCATATTGCTTTGAATTGTTCGTCCTCTCACAGCCTGCTTGGATCCCAACAAGCTCGCGACAACTGACTGCAACCTCTCCGTCAGGATCTTGACCAAAAAATTTAACTCCGTGTTTAACAGTGTTATGGGCCTGTAATCATCTAAATCCCGCCTAACACCCTTGCCCTTTTTCAACAGCGTGATGACACCTCTAGAAATCCGGTCGAGGATGGCTCCTTGCCGGAACCAATTGTTGAACACCACTGTCATAATAGAGACAAATATGTGCGACAGCCTCAAGTACATTTCGTAGATCAGAAAATCAAGTCCCGGATATGCCGACCTTCTTCAATGCCAAGTGGACTTCACCCTCTGTTATCTCACCCTCGCAGCTAGCCGCTTCAGTCACTGCGAAACTCTTCGCCACTGAGACCAGAATCCTTTGTAAAACGGCTCTCGATATGCCGCCGAAACCCCTTGCACATGCCCTTGATCGACCTCAGAGAACGCTCCTCCTGTGTAAAGACCTCACGAATGTATCGATCGGAAACTCGATGGATCTCTTCCTTGCGCAATTCTACGCCATGCTCACGGCTTCGTTAGACATCTTGTTTAACCTATGTTTAACTGACCATAGTAGCGCTTGCTAGCCACATACTATGATCCGAATAAGTCTAAACGTTGGAACTTGGGACAATCTAGTAAATCTGTCGACCCTTCTCACTAACATTATCTCCAGGTTGTTGGCTAACTGAAGAGACGGCCACGTCTGCATCTCCTTCCCCGGATGATCGACGTGGTATCTAACGAAGAGCCGAAACTCGCCGATAAGATGGACCAAGCTACCAAGCTCCTACTGATCTTTGGGCGGATAAACGCAACGACCGGAAACGTAGCACTGTTCACGGCAATATCAGCCAGGACCAACCGACCATCCGCGCCCACACGGACATGGTCTACGTTCGCATTCAGAGAACATTGACTAACAAGAAAACGCCTCTGGTCTTTCGGTCCTCGTATGCTGAATAGATGATAAAGTCGTTAGACACCACACGTGCATTGACGTCGCAAACAAAGTGTGTCTGCTGGATCATAGCCATAGCCATACGAAAGGACAAGATATCACGAAGCAGGCGGGCAGCCTTACTCCGATCTCTCAAGCACCTCACATTCAAGCTAGCTAGCTTAATAGACATCTTTTAAGGTGATTTTTAAGGAAACCCTTAAATGCAGCCTGGACGGAATTCAATGGCAGTCTGGACCCCGACGGATTTTCCATGCTACCGGTTCCAATATCGGTCGTAATTCGACTGTCAGAGAAAATACCACTGACGCCCGTCGAGAAGGTTAGTTTTTACAGCCCTATATAAGGAGGGGTGGCGCAATACCAGGACCCTCGAAGAACAAAAGTTTGAGTTCGTTTACTCCAACAATACCAACCTGATGTTCGAGAATGCACTTTTAGCTTTCGCCAGTTATTCCCACACCTTACCAACCGTATTTTTCTAGTGTAATCACTCCAGGGGCACTCCTTAGTTGCTGAGGTCTTCCGTCCATTCGCAGAAGTACATTTAAACAGCTGCTTCAAGAGGTTTCTCTTCTGAGAAGAAAGGTCCCTCTCGAAATCCTGTTTGTTTATCATACACAGATTTCCCCTCTTGGGAACAGCCTTTTTTTTCTCTCGTGGATAGGGTTAGAGGAGGTAGAGGGGAAGAAAGGGAGGAAGGGAGGCTCTGCCTTACCTTAGTTATGCAGGAACGAATTAGGTCTCAGCACATACCAGGGCCTTCTCCGTCATACTCTGATCACAATTCCTCTCCTTTCTGGAATACTTTGGGTCGTCTTCCTACTCTTCATGCCTCGCCCTTTTCAGTGAAGAGGATCTTCCTCCACCGTCATATAGAGGTCCAGCTGCGGTAGCTGGATAGTCTGCTGCTGCTGCTGCTGCTGCTGTTTTTCTTGGAATTCCAGCTCTGGTTGCTGCTCCCTCAGCTGTCGCCGCTTGGGTTACTCCCGCTGCTTCTGTTGCTGCAACTTTTCCGGAGGCTTCTACGGTTGTTATTGTTGCCATTGATCAGGCTGTTGCATCGGCTTAGTATTAGGCTGCTGCTGCTTCGGCTGGTGATGTTTCGCCTGCTGCTGCTGCTGCTGCTGCTGCTGTTGTTGCTTGGCAGCTCCTTTTTCCGGGACATCCTATTGGGGAGGCGGAGTTACCGCCATGGTTCCCATCCTCACGACCTCAGTCCACTTGCTGCAGGCCTTCTTTGGTTCTTTCACCCTTTTTCATGGTTGAGGCTGAGGCGGGTTTCTCTGCCCGGACACAACTTTGCCAGATCACCCGTGGCACCACTAACGGCGGCCCTCAACCAGAATATAAAAAGGACCTCATTAAATTTTGGACGAGTCAATATCGCCATGACTTCGTAGTCACTAGTGGCAATGTCCTCCTTGCTTCTTAGAAGAAGGCCCACCAAATGGTCCTCTGATATGTACATGGGCACCGCATGTAAAGTAATCCTGGTTTTCCAAATGCCCATGTACTCCGTTTGAAGTCTCAGATTCTTAGTGGTGAGCATGTTGCTGGCCAAAGCTTTTGCAGCTTTCTCTGTTGCCAGCAGGATGTCCCACATGCTATTTGAACTGAGGGCCAACAATTTGGACCCAATTTTCAAGGCCTTGAGGGAATCTTACATCGTCTTACTATTGACAGAAATCAATTTTCGCGTCTTGACGTCAGCCATCAACAGGAAGATTGTTCTCGTTGTAACTGCTTCCATTGCAGAAGGCACAGGCAGAAGTTCATGGCCTAAGATGAACGAGCTATACTCCTCTCTCAGGTCCTTGTAGTAACTAGATCCTTTTGGGGGCCTGTCCGCAATTCATGCTCATGGTGCTGTTCATGTAGTGGCCAATGGCTCTTTTTCCTGGGGAACAACCGCAATGGCGGGAGGGTATTACCCTCGCGAAAACAAGGAAATATTCAGAAAACACAAAAACAAAGCACGATAACAATCATAAACGTTACACTTACTGTTTGGACGAGCCAACAAAATCTACAACCAAAAGTTCTAACTATCATCCAGTTGGCAGACAAATAAAAACAGGTTGTAACTTAATACATGTCCCAACGAGATACAAATACAAAAATACATTTGGCTCCTGGCCACTCAGCTTTTTATATATAATTTTAAGAATCATTCGAACAGCAGTTGCATTCTCACCCTAATCTAGTGAATGTAGTGTCTTTGATAATAGAAAGGCGCAACTCATGGAGTTATGCTGTTCTACGGCTCAATGCATAAAGAATAAATGCAATTATTACCCTTCAGATGTGAAACTGAACCTTGCTCTCCACATTTATTTATCATGTTATTGTCTTGTTTTTTTATGGACCCATATTAGCCTGAATATAAGAAAAATGTTAAAATAGCTTCATTGTTTCATCATTTAACTAAGGTTTCATTTAATATAAGGCCCAAGAGCCACTCAAAGAAGAGAATTACTTAATAAGGTTGTTGTATGCATATAAGAAGAGCAAGTAATTCCAAATTATGAACATATGCAGGGTTTGAATGGTAGTGTTTGTGGAAGCATTGAATAGAGACTCTGTTCCACAAAGTAGCTTCTCTCGAGAAGATGCTGTCTAATTGGAACTTCCTTCTCATCAATGGAATACGAAGGGGGTGAGGATGGTTCGACCCTCTGTAAGTGGCACGACGGACCTTAGCTATAAAGCCTGAATTGGTGTATCTTCAATAACAGAAATGCTGCTGGATTATTCTATCACTCAATGCATATATATATATGTGCATAGTTGATGCCCTTATCAATATAGTTGATGCCCCTATGATAGTAAGTTGATCCTGTTCTCCACATTTATCAAGTTATTGTCGCATGGGCCAGTATTAGTCTGAATATAAAAGAAATGTGAAGTGAGGCTCTTTGTAAATTTACTGTGTTATAACACTGAAGATATCAGATCTAAAAAAAATAACTGGACTTAAGTCATGGCGTAAATGTTAGTCGAAAAATCTTTCCCCTGAGAAATATTCTTATTCTTATTGCTAAAGTCTATTTCATATGTATGTTTACTGTATACATGGTAAGTAATTAAACGAAAAGAAATAATTAGTAATAATTAAAAGTAATAATATTCAGCGTAGTATAAAGGAAGATATATAAAATGCTTTTAAAATTATTTTAAACTGCCCCATCCGTCAAGTACCGCATAATCATGTAAATGTCTTGAAAAGATTTCAACTAAAGAGTAAAAGAAACGACCTCAAGTACCTGTTAGTTTCGTATCGATAATATAAGTCAAACCAATCAAAAGACATAAGGGTGAATATCCTTTGGCCAGGTTTTTCTCTCCCACAATTGAAGCCACAAGAACAACACGGAGGATGAAGTTTATTCCTACAAAAAAAGTAGACGAAATATTTGTTTGAATTTTTCAGATTAAAAATTACTCGACTTTACAACGTTTCGGCTGTTATTGGCCTTCGTCAGGTGTATATCGAACCGGGGAATCTACAGCTGATTCTGAACTGAACTGTTTATTTAATTTACCACTACCCATGTCTAGGGATATCTCTTCTAAGTCTTATTTTGGTAGCGCAAAGTTATTGTTCACCCTGTTTCCAAATTTCTAATTCCACACAGCTCGGGCCAGAAATTGAACTCACAATTACTATATCACCAGATTCTCGAACCAACACTTTGATCCACTACGCTGTTGTCCCGTTTAGTTTACCCGGACTGATATACACCTGATGAAGGCCGGAGGGCGATTGTTTCCATGTCGCTATCCATACCAGGAGATAATCTCCCAGAATTCTAGGTTAATTGTTCCGAAAAGGGTTATAAAAATGTAATGGATTCCAAAATGGGTTATAAAAATTTAATGGATTCCGAAAAGGGTAATAAAAATTTAATGGATTCCGAAAAGGGAAATAAAAATTTAATGAATTCCGAAAAGGGTTATAAAAATTTAATGGATACCGAAAAGGGTTATAAAGGGTTATTTGAAATTATTTGTGAAGGGTATTAGACAAAAGCGTGTAGAAATGAGAACCAGAATATTATCCATAAATTTAAATGAAACGTTTTATTTGATTTTTTTTTTTTTTAAATAAAGGACAAATTTTGCTGTTGACTTCCATTTCAGCAATATCGGTTGCCGAATATGTTTTCTTATCTTTATTAATCATAATTTTGTTTTATACTTTCGCTTAGATTGAATTAGCAATTTTTGCAGTAAAATTGTACTGGTAATCTTTTAAGAAAACAGCGTAGAAAACATCTTAGATTGTTCAATTTCTGCATAGATTGCTATATCAATTTCTGCATAGATTCCTATAACAATTTCTGCATAGATTGCTATAACAATTTCAACATAGGTTCCTATAGCAATTTCTGCATAGAATTCTATAACAATTTCTGTATAGATTTCTATAACAATTTCTACATAGGTTCCTATAGCAATTTCTGCATATATTCCTATAACAATTTCTGTATAGATTTTTATAACCATTTCTACATAGATTCCTATTTCTGCATAGATTCCTATAACAATTTCTGTATAGATTCCTATAACAATTTCTACATAGATTCCTATAACAATTTCTACATAGGTTCCTATAGCAATTTCTGCATAGATTCCTATAACAATTTCTACATAGATTCCTATAACAATTTCTGTATAGGTTTCTATAAAAATTTCTGTATAGACTTCTATAACAATTTCTGTATAGATTTCTATGACAATTGCTACATAGATTCCTATGACAATTTCTGCATAGATTCCTATAACAATTTCTGCATAAATTCCTATAACAATTTCTACATAGTTTCCTATAACAATTTCTGTATAGATTTCTATAACAATTTCTGTATAGATTCCTATAACAATTTCTGCATAAATCCTTTAAAATGACAGTGGTGATATTCTAGAATGATTATTTTAATTTTGATCAAATTCGACTTTTAAAAAAAGAATGGATAATTTGTTGATCCGTTGGATGTCTAAAATTCAATGTCTCTTTTTTTTCGGTGAGGGAGTAATGCGCACCAATTCAGTTGGGAAACAGGCATCTTAAAGACCTGACTGTCATGAGGTCTGAATAAATTAGAACAATCCATATTATTTAAATATTTAAAAAGGCAATAGATAAATGAATTAGACCGAAACTTTATTGAAAAAATAAACTATTCAGAAGAAAAATCATTGTATAATTAGAATATTAACACAAAGGGATTGGGTATGGTTTGCTGCAGTGAGCATCGCATGTCGTGTTCTAGATATGAATGGCTGAAATGGTAGCACTAAAAATGTAATTCGTCCAAACATCTGTCATAGTAATAGCGATAACGTAGTAAGGGGCCTGCAATGTTTATTTTTGTTTTTTTGCGGGATAATGTTTACAGGATGGAGAATAATTCATCACCCACAAGGAAGTGTTGGGGATGGGTCGTGAGGATTGGGAAGCACCACCGCAGATATGCCAGCAATACTCTATTCCTGGTTTGGTATAATTAGAATATTAATTTTGATGAAAGAACTTGTCTCGGTAAAATTAATATATTAAAGTGAATATCTGAAAAGTTTTTACTTTGAATTCCCTTCGTTCTATATTTACTTAATGCTTTGAACATTTTAGAACCTAAAGAAGGAACTGTATTTTAAAAGTATCATTTTAATTTTATTGTAATTGTCATGAGTTTAATTCTCGTGAAAATGTCTATCTTGTTAAGACGTTTCAGTCACTATACATTAGCTCATTCGTCAGACTTATATTACTTTTCTGGATAATTATCATGTCTTTCTTGGTGTCTTCTGATACCGTTTCAGTCGCTGAATAGTTGGGCCTTCTTCATTTTTTTATTTTTAAAGAGTTTAATATTGCTGTGTTGGATATGCGCATTTTTTCGAATTACAACACATCAAGTCCTTCTAAATTTTGAAACGTCAATTCTGCATTTTCATTCTATTCGGTGGCTATTACTACATCCCTTTATACTTCTACCAGTGTCTCCCCCAGCATTCGCTGAGATCCAGCACCCTCTGCTAGCCTCTCATGGTTTCTTGTTGCCGCTTGCAACTGCTAATACTGGCTTCAACCGAGTGTTTGGTTTATATGGATCTCGCCCATCTCTTGCCAATCCCTAAAGCTCATTACGTATTCATCAATTACTTATTTTCTCCAACTCTGAAGAAATGATACCGATCTTTGAATAAGGCTGTCTGGTATTTCAAATCAAGAAAATTTGTCTTAAAAATCCTTTCAGGCAACAATATTTTTACCGTCAACAATGTTTTGTGCGTTTAATAAAACTATTTCCAATCTGTAAAGAATTGTCCATTTCTAAATACGACCCAATTCAAACCATATATTTACATTTTTGGCTTTACTTAAATTCGCTCCCCGGCTGACAATGACCTTCAAATACCAAACAGTCAAATTTTCAAAGCCAAATTATTTATTTCAAATAGACAATTTCTTTGTAGATTTAACAACACGACCTAAATATTCCCTGCAACAATCGGCCGTTTTTATCAAAACAAAAATATTTATTTCAAATCGGTAAAGAATTTTTCTACTGTTTTACATTCCGGCTTTCGTAGACTCATATCAACTTATTTGCTTCTTCAGTATATCAGAAAGAAAAATATTCTTTTTTTTTCCTTCACTTCATATTTCAATGCATGTTTTTCACCTTATGTTTTTCTTACGTTTTCAACCCTTCCAATGCTCAAATATTATACGAGGTTTACACCCCTTTTAATCCTATTTCCATACTACCAGTGTCACGATAGTCACCTACTCTTAAACTACTACCAGTGACCATATATACTGTCACATTCCTTTAAACTGTTACCATTGACCCTTTATAGTGTCACAACTGAATGAGGAGGTTCTATGAATTTAAGAGAAGGAAGTAATTGCTAATTATGAAGATATGTAATTGAACCTGAGCTTGAACAGTAGTGATCGGGGAAGAATCCAATACGGAGCCTGTTCCACAAAGTAGCAGCTCTGAAGATGCTTTCTGAGTGGAACTTCCTTCGTACAAGTGGAATACGAAGGGACTGAGAGTGATTCAACCCTGTGTAAATAGCATAGTGGTCCTAGCTGTAAAGGCCTGAATTGGTGCATCTTTAATAGCAAAAATGCTCCACTCTTGCTGTTGGGCTATTTTAGCCCTCAATGCATAAATAACATATATAGTTTGTGCCTTTTGATAGAAAGTCGATCCAGTTTCCCAGATTTATCAAATTATTGTCTTATGGGCCAGTATTAGTCTGAATATCAGAGAAATGTCAAGTGAGGCTCTTTGTAAATTTACTGTTTTATATCAATGAAGACATCAGATCTAAAAAAATAACTGGATTTAAGTCATGGTGTAAATGTTAAACGAAAAACTTTTCCCTGAGAAATTAATTAAGTAATTAAGCGGAAATAAATAATTAGTAATAATTAAAAGTAATAATATTCAGGACAGTATAAAGGAAGATATATAAAATGCTTTTAAAATTATTTTAAACTGGTCCCTCCGTCAAGTTCCGTATATACATGTAAAACTCTTGAAAAGATTTCGGCTAAAGAAATAATTTAATTTGAATTTCTCAGATTAAACATTACTATAATTCTTATTTCTGTCTGAATATCTGGGATAAGGAGTTATAATTATTTACACTATTTACATTCGGACATTGTCATAATCTTTGTTGTTGCTATAATCAATGTTTCGACCTTATGTCCTTTTGCCTTCGTCAGGTGTATGTATATGTATGTCGACCTGTGGCACCTACGGCTGATTCTGAATGGAACCCTTTATTTAATTTGCCGAGGTACAATTTTCTTGTTCTACTGCCCATGTCTAAGGACATCTTGTCTAATTTTTATTTTAGTACTGCTAAGTTATTGCTCGCCCTGATTCCACTTTTCCAATTACACACTGCTCAGCCAAGAGATTGAACTCACAATTACTATATGATTCTGTACAGGGTTATAAGAATGTAATGGATTCTGTACAGGGTTATAAATATGTAATTGTCTGAACAAGGTTATAAAAAATTAAATAAAGCGTTATATTTGAAATTATGAAGGATGTATACCAAAACCGGGAAGATAATGGATCTAGAATATTATTAATAAAATAAAGCGTTTCATTTGATTTCTTTTTAAAGAAATGAAAAATTAGGATTACTAATTTTTCGAATTTCAGCCTCTGTACATTCTTCGGACCCTCTTCGTTTTTTGGGTTTTTTTTTTTTTTTTTAAGTGTTTAATGTTGTTGTGTTGGACATGTGCATTTATTCCCAACAAGAACACATCAAATACTCCTGCAATATTTCGAAACCTCAATTCTAAATTTCTGTTCTATTCAGCGGCTCTTGTCTATTACTGATGCCTATGCTTGCGTGGCTAATTGAACGATTTGAGTCTAGTTTGTGTGCGAATCCATTGAACCCTCTTATTCGCCAGTATTGTCTCATGTCACATATCATCAAGACAGACAGTATAGACACTGAGATTTAAGGTTCAAGAAACACAGTGAGGCACCGGATGTGACGTATTTGGGAAGCAATTTGCATCGCCCAGTAGAACAACTTTTTTATATATACTGTTAGTTCACGTAATAAAAGAGCCACTTAAGGTAGAGGATTACTGAGCGAGATTGTTTTAAACGAGTAGAGTGTAAGAAGTGCACCTTATGAGGAAGTGTAGGATAGATAACGGTTGATTTATGGGTCGAAGAGACCAAGATTAGCGTTGCCAAGGAAACATCCTCTCGGGAGTTTGTTATGGGGAAAGAAGCTGTCTGAATGGAAGTGACTCTTTATCAGAGGAACTGGGATTGGGGATGGTTTGCCGCTGTGAGCATTGCATGGCTTGTCCTAGATGCGAATGGCTTAACTGATAGTACTAAATAATGTAACTCGTCCAAACATCTGCCATATTAATAGCGATAGAATAGTGAGGGGCTTGCAATGGCTACAGGGTGGAGAATAATTTATCACCCACAAAGAGTTGTCGGGGATGGATCGTGAGGATTGGGAAGCACCACCGCAGATATGGCAGCAATACTCTATTCTTGGTTTGATTTCACTCTTGTAAAGATCAAGCATGGCAGCAAGAATTCGGTATTTTCTGAAGTAATTTAAGGAATCGACCATTCTTCCAGAATCTTTTGAAATGTCAAGAATATACGCGTTCCATTTGAGGGTTGGGAGTGAGCTTCGGACTCATTGGGCGTTCGAAGCAAGGAGCCTCTTTTAGGCTCTGACCTCTCATTAGAATTGGCATATGTTTACGGTCTGACAGATCGTGATGAAATATAATTTTGTTTTGGAGACATTAAATGATAACTGTCAGTCTCTCCCCCATTGATCTGTGAGTGTTAGGTCAGAGGAGAGGTTTCAGGAAAAAAAACTTCAATGTTTTTGCCCGGACCTACGTAGAGTCAAGGCTTTCGATATGTCTGGTAACCTCCTGAGTCAATAAAGTGATATCACAAAGCTTACGGAGAGAATTACCTAAGGAAGGTTTTTTGTAGTCTAACCTGGAATTACGGGCAAATTTCACAGAAAGAAAATATCCATTTAAAGAATCTCCAAAAGTTAGCGGCTGAAATGACGCAAGAAGAAAAAGTTCGATCAGGCAATTTATCTTTAAAACAATGAGTAAGAACGCCTTATTGAGATAAATATTATGAAGTTGTATTTTTGTTTGAAATACTCACCATAGCAAACGGCGAATAGACACATGCACAAGACGAACATTGAAAATGAATGGCAGAATATAAATGCAAAAGAAGAGGCTGACGAGCCAAATAATGAAAACATCAGAAGGTAACTTGGAGGGATGTGAAACACGTCTGCAAGAATTCCAACAAAAATGTTGCTAAATGCAAAAACTGCGCCGGATATTGACATTGCCAAGGCTCCCTGTTCGAACGTGAGTCCGACATTCATCACTTTTGCAGGAACATAGGTCATTACCAGTTTGTTGGCTGGAAAAAAAGACAAAGAAAACAATTTGGCAAGGCATAGTTTTATAGAACATTATTTCAACAAATTCTTTAGATAGATAGATAGATAGATAGATACTAAACAATTGCCGACAACTAATAGTTACATGCGTTCTCGGGTAATCATCAGGCAGTCGGCAACAGTTATTTGTAAAAATGGGCATTTTATACTCCTTTGTTATAAGGTTAGTTGATGTGTACATGACATAAACACACCAACTCAACTCAGCGGTAGGGGGAAGCCCTGTATGCCGCTGTAGCAAACCTCCTAAGGTGTTGCTTCTTTTATTTAAATTATATATATATAATTTTTGTAATCGTTGTAACTGTTGCCTTAATCGCAGAGCATAGTCGTTTAGAGATTGCTCGCTTCCTGACATTTGCACATGTTGTCAAAGTTCACAAAAAAAATGCAAACCGTCGACAAGAATTCTAATGCCAAACGTAAAAACCTGCTTAGGTCCTTAAATACCATCATAAACCTTAAATTTGTATAAAAATGGGCAGGAAATTATCGATAAGTGTTACGGAACCTTGCCCATAATAACATAATGGACTATTCCATACGTAATAAATACTGCGCCTCAAGAGGAAGCAGGGAGTTCAGTCTGAAGTCGGGCGATCGGCTGATCGGCTGATCGGTTGAACTCTTTGCCTACGGGCGAGGAGGAACCCGAAGGAGGCTACGCCGAAGGGCAGAGTCTCTTTCGGGGTGGTAGACCGACCCTGAACCCGTTTATACGGGTTTAAAGGGTATATTTTTGCCCGAGCCCACGGGCTCGGAAACCCCATGTTAAACCGGCCTTGTGCCACATGATGCCCTCGTGGAGGGGGTGACTAAATACTGTTCAGTCCGAAGTCGGGCGACCGACTGACCGGCTGATCGTTTGAACTCTCTGCCTTCGGGCGGGGAGGAACCCGAAGGAGGCTACGCCGAAGGGCGGAATCTCTTTCGGGGAGGTAAACCGAACCTGAACCCGTTTATACGGGTTCAAAGGGCATATTTTTGGCCGGGCCCACCGGCTCGGAGATCCCACGTTAAACCGGCCTTGTGCCACATGATGCCCTCGTGGTGGTGTGACTAAATACCGTTCAGTCTGAAGTCTGGAGTAAAGTCCGTCAGGAGTCTGTCAGTCAGTCAGAGCGAGCGAGTCAGTCAGTCGAGTCAGAGGCAGTCCGAAACAGAATCGCGTTCAGACAATTACTACTAAACCTGATTGTTCGTACTAACACTTTCTACTTCTCTGTATATATTCCTTTTTGTAATATATCTGTGTTATTCCATATCCGTATTCGAGTTCTTCTTTATTGGTTCTACCTTGGACTATCACCGTGGTACAAGGAACCGGACCATAATCACATATCGCCTCATTTCTTTCCTCAGGGCTTAAGGGTCAGTGCTGCTGACTATAAGGGAGTGTTTTTCGTGAGCAAAGGAAGACCATATACCTACTAACAAGATTATGTGCCGTTTCTAAAGGCCAAGACGACCCAAAAATGGATGAGTTACATTTTCCACGATTACTCTACCGTAAATACATGCGCTCCAAGCTCTCCAGTCAATTGGATTATTATAAATGGGGCGTAGACGAAAGGACAGTCAATCAACGCCTCTATAACACTATAAAAAAAAACTCTTAAGACTGACATAATTAACATAATTTCCAAAATAGATAAAGATCATCTGATTATAACATGTCATTTTCATGTGTTGTGCGTCTTTTACTAAATGCATGTAAATATCCTCGAAGAACAGAGCAACACCACACACACGCATATATATATATATATATATATATATATATATATATATATATATATATATATTATAAATTAATTGATTTAAAATATGGTTTTTGCGCTACACAGTTCTAACCATGTTTCAAAAATGAAAGCTAAAAGCCTCGAATTTAATTTTGTAATTAAATTAGTTCCATTTCATCCTCAAGCGAATTTTGGAGTAACTTATTCTTATTCTTATATATATATATATATATATATATATATATATATATATATATATATACTATAGACTAAATATATATATATATATATATATATATATACTATAGACTAAATTTGGGGGCAGCCCTCTGGATTTACTTATTAGTAGGTTTCATGCCTTCTTTGGCTTAATTAACTCCTACTAAATTAGGATGGTGAAACTATTTAATCCGTTAGTTCATGGAATTTCCTAAGATCAATGGTGAAAAAGTATTTGAGCCAGAAACGCCTGAGGGTTTTGGAAAAGATCATTGTTCTTTGAAACTTTTGGACTGTCTCTACAGAATCCCAAAGAACAGTACCAGAAAAGACATCTAAAATGAACAGCAACAACTGAAATAGACAGCACATGTAACTCAAAAAGAAGATAAGGATATAATCAAGATCTTAATATTCTACAGCACTTCAAATGGAAGATTCGGAAGAAAAACCCCATCAGTACTAGAAAGAGCCATAAAAACTACTGGATTTGAGAAACGTGTTTTCATAAAAACGGTTTTAAAAGAAAGTTTTTTTTTATAAATTTCAACCAAAAATGGTACTAACTGTTCGGTCAATGAATGCCGAATGTTTCCTTATAGGGAAACGGTTAATAATACCATTACCATCCATTTATTTAGAGATAGTGTTACCTAAAGTGTAAAATCTGCCAGTTCTAAGATTATCATTAACCTACAAGGCAGAATAGGTAAGAAGTGCAAAAGATAACACTATAAAGTAATAGCTTAATTTCATTGTTATTATTATCATTATTATTATTATCATTATTATTATCATTATTATTATTATTATTATTATTATTGAATACACGATAAAACACTTCAGGAAGAGAAAGAAGTTCCCGTAGAGAGCTAATTAGTTTTGTTTTGCATTTTGTGAAAGCATCCAATTGAATGTTCAAGCGATTCTTCAAAATACAGAGTGTCGCCACAAAATGTTGGCTTACTGCATATATATAGTCTTTCATGCGTTCATTAGGCGGTCCAGTTAATAAAAAGAAATACAAGCCTTTTTTTACTAATGGCAATAAAGCCACCAAGACGCAAAAGAATATTGAGTGTGAGAAAACATGAGAAAGAAAATACTATTAAGGAGAGAGAACAATAAAAGAAAAGGAATTAAGAAGACAGAAGCTAACAATTGGCATTACATTTAACTTTTTGAAGATCAGTGTTGACTGGAAAATAAGAAGCCGGAAGAGAGTTCCACAAGTGAGAAGTTCGACAGTAAACTTGCATTTAACTCAATGTAATCTTTCCACTTCATATCAGCGGAAAACTTTAGCCCACGAAGGCACAATGAGTCACTCTCCTGCAGATTAGCGTCAGCCCAAACATTTGGAATATTGTCTTTTATACATCCATTAGGCGGTTCGATTAATAAAGAAAAAGATTTTTGTCGCAAACAATTGGCATATACAATACTTTTTCAAATGTACAGCGTAACATATATCAATTGAAAAAATAGACTTTTCTTTCAGGATTTTGTCTCAGTTCTGTGATATATAATGTTCGAAATGCATATAAAGAATAACATTAATTAGATTTCCAGTTTATTCAGATCGGAATTCTGTATTTGATGACATTTAAAAGGAATAAATACAGAAGACTATTCTGCGAAATTCTCTAAAAGAATATTAAAAGTAATATTCAGAATATTCTTAGAAATGAAGGAGAATTATCATATG
Source organism: Acanthosepion lycidas (assembly GCA_963932145.1). Lineage (NCBI taxonomy): Eukaryota > Metazoa > Mollusca > Cephalopoda > Sepiida > Sepiidae > Acanthosepion > Acanthosepion lycidas. The sequence continues at coordinate 24,377,767 of OZ010578.1, read as the reverse complement.
AAATGCGAAACCAACAAATGCTAGTTAAAGACATACTACAAAAGCAAGGAATATTACAAGAAATGAAAGAAAAGGAAGAATATTATATGAAATGAATGTAAATGATTATTCTTAGAAATACTCGAAAGACAAAGAATATTACAAGAAATAAAAGAAATTGTCTAGTCTTAGAAATACTGGAAAGCCACAAAATATTAAAAGAAATACTAAGTAGTAAGTAGTTGTGAATTAATAATTCATATTATTAATTCTTTTTACACGAAAGTATTTGAATCCCGAAGCTCAACGCAGAAAAAAAAGAAACACATTTTTTACAATTTATAAATTAATATGAATATAAATTATTTCTTTCATTTTTATAAATATTCATAATATTAATTACATTTATTCATAAAATTCTTTAACTTACTTGTCGCCAAAATGTAAATGGCTAAAAGTATTTGCATGCTGCAATTTTTCAAAATATCTCGATCAAATATTATTTTATGGAAATCAGAGCATTTGCTTGAAAATGTGCTTGGTGTAGTTGTCGATTGGCTGTTTCCAGGAAGATTAGTTTTTTCAGAGGTGCCAGAATTATTTGTCTGAAAATCAAAGTGATTGAATTCTATTATAAATTTTAGTGATAAAAAGAATTTGTATAAATTAGACTGTATTACATGATCTCGGAACTATCATTAAAATTCCCATTAAATTAAATGTGTAAAAACACAAATATTTCTATTCTTCACACTACATTACACACACAGAGACATACACAGACACACACTCACACACATATATATATATATATATATATATATATATATATATATATATATATATATATACATGTGTATATATATATATATTTATATATATATATATATAATACTAAGTCAGTGGTAGAGATTATTTCAATATTCTTCAATGTAAAAATATTAAAAACTTAACTCAATGTATAAATTTATAGACAGAGCAATATAAATAAATAAATAAATAAATAAATAATAAGGAAAAGATTTAGCCATTATATGATCGGTTATAAATTTATTTCAACAGTTATATATACACACACACATATATATATATATATATATATATATATATATATATATATATATATATATATATATATATATATATATATATATATCTTATCTTCTCTCCCACCTTACTTCCTCATTTCTTTTCATTTTTCATTTCAACCTTTGGAAGTAAAGTCTGATGATCCAGAGCCCTGTTAAAGGGGCTGTGGTGAAATAACTTATTACATGGAACCTTAAAGTGATCTGTTTTTATTCAAACATATCTACTCTGAATTTTACATTGAGCTCTCTTGAAATCATCCTCCTTGGGTCTACCCATGCGGATTACCTAGTTTTGCATAAACTAATTGTATATATATATATATATATATATATATATATATATATATATATATATATATATATATATATACCCGCCTCATCAGAACGAATTCAACACAAAAATCTGAAATCACCAAAACAGACATTTAAAAGAAAATGAAGTAGAGATTTTAACTGAACGTTTAAAAGAAAATTTGGTGATGAAGGGGGGGGGATCTTACACTATTGAAGAGAGAGAGTGGGGAGGGAGAAAAAAGAAGTTTGTATATAGGAATAGGGGGAAGGTAGGTGAAGATTTTATGGGTAAACCTTTAACAACAACCAGAAATGGAATCTATATTGTTATTCATTTAAACATCATCATCATCATCATTTTTATCATCAATTTTTAAAATGTCTGTTCATATCAAATTCTCTGGCTGAACTTATATGTTTTTTTTAATAAAATGTAGTCGGTCTGATGAAGCAGATTACATATATATATATATATATATATATATATATATATATATATATATATATATATATATATATTATGAAGTAATCGGTCGAGCTCAATAAACTAGACAAAGCAACAGTTCGAAGTAAAAATTGAGTTCCCTCGCAAAATTGATATAGTCAACTAGTTATAGTGTTCTAACTTTAAAGCAAGAAATAATAACAAAAATGTTGAGGTGTGTCTGAGAATTGTCAATTTTTATTGGTTACAGGAGGATCTTCTGAGCAGTCATTCCTTCCAGACTGACTTTTTTTTTGAAAAATATTGTCCAGTTTTGCAAAGGCGAACTTTTTGTCATTCTGTAGAGTTTTGATTAATGATAAATTTTGATTATTTTTTCATAGTTTTTTTTTGTTTTTTGTTTGTTTTTTTTATATATTTTATTTTTCTTTGTGTTGAATTCATTTTTCTTTATCTGTTTTCTTTTTCTTTTAAAAGATTGATTTTTTGATTGCTCTTACCAGGAAACTAATTGGTACGCAAAATGGCCGACAAAAGTCTGTCCATCAAAATAGATTTGTTTGGTGTGCTCCAAAGGCAGATACTCTAAGCAAGTACTCTCTGAAGAATGAATTATCGCCCCGAAAGAAACTGAAAGGACGAAATGGAAAATCAAAAGGTGGCAGCAAAAGAGAAAAAAACATCAATCCAACATTTCCTTTGAAGGATACTTCAAAGTATTGGAAGTAGAAAGGGTCCATGATTCCCAAAAGACAAATGCGACCAGAGAAAATGTAAATGGCTTCTGCAGATAAGAAAGACGATGCCTGGTTGGAACTCTTTGTTTGGAAATCCCGACCAAAATACAAAATCACTGTGTGTTATAGTTCGTCAAAAGTGCTACGCATTACGCTCACCTTATTACGGAGGAAAGTGTGACAGTCTTTATAGTGGAACATTTTAGGCTCAAAAGACAAAGAGATGAAATCACTGATTTCTTTGCGTGGGGGGGGGGAGGTCAAAGCTCAGCAAATTTATGAGGAGGAATTTTTTTTTTCATCTGGGTCATGCTACTTCCCTCACTCGGGCTGAAACCTGGTAAGCGCTGAAACAAACCGGTCGAAACTAGATTTCGGGAATATGTGATCTTTCCCCACCCCAAGGCAGTCGTCTATGTTTATTTCGCTGCTGGCACATATCTTTAACCATTTGTTGAAGAATGGGAATGATCAAGTTTCTGGATAAGAACAACAACGGTTCGAATCGGATAGGCAATGTTGCCATTTAAAGTTAAAGATTTTATCAAAGCTCATAACTTTTGCAGGCTCTCCTGCCTAGTCATACTTGTACTGTGAAGGGTAGGAATTTTCAGAACAACCTTCATTTTATACGCTTGATCATCGAAAAAGTCGATAGTAAAACCGCGCTGATCAATTTTCACCAGTCCAAAGACTTTGATAGAGAGAATCATCCCTTTCCCATTGATGTTCTCGTGTCGACCGGTTTCTGTCAGTACATCTGCTCCTGGATTAGCTCCTTGAGTCCTGGACCTCTCGGGGCACTGGTCAAAGGGAATGGGTTAAGGTCGAATCTTTTCAGCTTGTCCAGATCTGTTCGTCAAAGTTGTTCGCTTTCGCCGATGCTATAAGTTCTTACGTTGGAACGCTTTATTCGCAAGTTGAAAGCGAATCCGGCCCTTCGTTGAATTACGTTACCTGATGCAATCAACTTTTAGTTGAAGATATCTTGTTTCATCCGGCCCAATCCAGAAATATATCATTTTCATTTGCCATAACTCTACGGAAACTTCTGGAGATATTTAGTGCGTACAACACAAAAATCTGGCTTTAAATAACCAGCTAAGGATTAATAAGGCTTAGAAAATGAATTAATCGATCACCAAACCCAAAGTTAGAAATGTTTGATTTGAATTTATCCCGACCTACAACAACGGCTAGAACTATTTATTTTGCCTCATATATCCAAACACAGATATTTTTTATTTTAATGTCATACTTCTTCCCGACAATGTCCCTCTTTAATACGGTCAAATACAGAAATATTCATATTAATTAACCCTTCTGCACCATAAAACTTAACGTATTTACTTTCTTTAATACGGTCAATGATGGAAATATTTTATTTCAATTTGACGTACAATGGTGACAACGAACGTAAATGTTTACATTGCCTTTTACATCCAAACCTGGAATCAGGACAATAATAATTCAATAAGTTTATCTGGTTAATCTTTTCTTTGCAATGAAAAACTTTTTTTTACTTCTGAAGCATTGCTTCGCTTTGTACAAATTTTAATGTCAGACACGTACTGAGAATTCAAATTACAATCGCGATAATCTACCAGATTAGCTTGCTAGAGATTACTTCTAAGCAAGGCGCCCATTTTTAGTAATTTTGCTAATTACTAAATCACTGTTACTTATATTTTATGTAATAACAATTATTATTATTATTATTATTATTATTATTATTATTATTATTATTATTATTTCCTTTGATTTCTGTTGTATACACATTTCCTCTCGGCTTGCAACCAAAGACCTAAGATCAGAAATGACTTCATAATATTTTCCACTGAATGTTTTTTGTAAAAAAACAAAAAAAAACTAAGATCACACACATTTTACATTGATAAAGCTCTTTGTAATGTATAAGTTGTACCTGTGAGTACATTTTTTGTGTTTTTTTAAGGCATGAGCTACCAAGAACCCGTTCAATGAGTCAATAGGAATCTTTTCTAACCAATCCAAGTACAACTGGAATTATTGATGTCCTCATGTGCCACATTTTTTTAGATTTCCACTTCAAGATCCTTATTTTTTGATAGTTTTTGAAGATCTTCAAAGATAAATTACAAATATGCAGGGACAGCCATGTCAATCAGAAGTCAGATTCTGTTTTTGTGGTCTTTGATCACGATGTTTGGTTGATTAGCTTTGATTTTGTGTGTGTGTGCGTGTGTGCGCGCGCGCGTATGTGTATATTGTAAAGTTCAATAAAATTGCTACAGGTCCTATCTCTGTGACGGGGTCTGGGTAATGTTCATAACAGTTTCTTTCGATTTTCTTCCCGTAAAAGTTGCATATTTTCCAGTGCAGATATTGGCCCACTCCATCATGACGAGTTTTGTATACAATGAGTCTTAACACCATGCAACCTGATGCAAGATGCTTAATTCTTTCTGGATATTTATCGCATTTCGGGCTTACTTATTTTTCAGTATTTGTGGTTGGTAATTTCTAGTTAGCAAGCATTTTCCTGTGCAGTAAGGATAAAACCTTCGGTCTCAGCTTTTAACCTTGCACTACGTAACCACTTCTGGTTATGGGGAGTTTCTACATCAGCTTGATACGGGAAAGATTATTGAACACGAAGAGTCTTATCTGGATATCGTTTCTGTATTTGGTACATTGCATTTAGATTTGCTTTCTTTTTTAGGTTATTTGCCGCTGCAGTAGCTGTATTAAGGTTTATTTGCACTTCTTCACCCACTTGAAACTCCATTTAGAATGTGTTGTCATCCTTTATTACTCAATAAAGTTTCTTATTTTCATGGTACAGATCTCATCCCGTCTTCTGTATTTTCCAGGTATCTTTGAAGACCGATTGTTGTGGTTTTGTAAGACAATTCTAGTATTTAACATCAGAAACACATGTTTGTTGTTTTCTTTTCTTAATTTTTCCTTCATTTGTGTATGCTGTATTCTATCATTTTCGCTTACTCCTAGGCATTTATAGGCTTTTTCTTATCCCAGCTCCCTAATCTTTGTGACAAATTATACATCTATTGAGTGTTTTTCTGTAATTCTCCCTTTCTTGTGTGTTACTTTTTCACATTTATCTAATGCGAAATCCATACCCATGCCATCACTGAAATATTTTGCAGTATTGAAGATACCGTCAACTCATTGTTGTCTTTGAAAAGGAGTTTGAGATCATCCGTTTAGAAGAGGTGATTAAACAGTTTCTTTTTTGAATTTGTATCCATAGTTATTACTGTTCAGTCCATGCGAAAGTGGGGTTAAGAAAGATCGGATTGTGTGGCAGGGAGTGTCCTTGAAAGATTTCTCGTCGATATACAAATAATTAGAAGCGGTATTACCTTTGATGTGATTTAGTTATAATGTGGGTTTCAACAATTCCATGCTATATTTAAAGAAATTTACTATCACCAAGGAGGGTTTGTACATTTCCAAAGCCTTAAGGATCCAACACTGTGGTGTACTATCAAAGGGCTTTACCATAATCTATCCAAGCTGTGCTGAGATTTCTACCTGTAATTTTCCAGGATCATTGTATTTATTAGTAACCATTGCAGACATATGAACCTCTTCGGCATCCCTTCTGTTCCAGGTGAAGAATGTTGATTTAATCGAGAAAAAGTAAATACAGTTGTTCAAGACAGACGTGATCATTTTATATGTGGCGGGCAGACATGTTAGCGGCCTATACAGTTTTGAATCATCTGTTTCACCCGTTTTTGGTGAGAGATATATAATACCGTCAGTGATTCAATCTAGAATTTTATTGGGGTGCAAGATTTTTATGGATTTTTGACAGATGATAGAGCCATATGTTGGATATTTTGTCATTTTGTGGGGATTTCATTTTTGGGGATTTTGTTAGAGCTTTCCTAACATTAACCCCAGTTATTTTTCCATTATTATTATTATTATTATTATTATTATTATTATTATTACCTGTTTATGAACTTGTATCTATTTTTCAATAAAAATGTATATTAAATGTTGGAGGAAGAAGAATATAAAGAAAGAAAAATATATTAATATTTACATTTGTCTTTTCATTATTTTCAGCCGCCTTCTCGTCTTGCTCAAATGCTAAATTCATTTCTGGTTGAAGCGTTTTTGTATATTTCAATTGTATTTCTGAAGATAAGAGACATTGTATCAAATATCTTTCTATCAGAAAAATAAATATAATCTAATAATATCGTCCAGTATAATAAATGATGAACACCTAACTTAATCTCTCACGCAAAAATTTTTCCTTCACTCTGGACTTCGTCAATTACTGCCGACCAGTGAATATGTGATCGATATAAAATTTGATATTTTATATAAAATTCTAGATTTTACATATAATTCAAGTATTTTCTATAAAATTCTAATATTCAAAAAATTATTTTATATAAAATTCTAACATTTTATATAAAATTCTATATATTATATTCTAATATCTTATATACAGTCCTATATTTTATATAAAATTTTATATTTCATATAAAATTCTATATTATATAAAATTCTAATATTTTATGTAAAATACTATATTATAATATGAATGAAATTCTATATTTTATATAATATAAAATTCTAATTTATAATATAAAATACTATATTATATGAATTTCTATATTTTCTATAATATTCTAATTTTTTATAAAAAATTCTATATTCTAATATATTATATAAAATAACTCTAATATATTATATAAAATCCTATATATTATATAAAATTCTAATATTTTAATAATAATACATATATATATCGTTGAAAGTGTTAAATAAATAAGTAAATGTATATATATATATATATATATATATATATATATGTATAAAAAATTTTTTAATCAATCATAATTCTCTTCAATGAAACAAAAACTGAGGAAAACATTTGCCTATCAAAACAGTAGGTGTTGTATCTCCTTCTTTTACACCGAAAGTTTAAAGATTTTTATAAAGTCAGATTTATTTTTTAATGTTCTGTTTACAAACTACTAAGTTCGTCGTATATTATAACCCAGGAAATACACTTACTTTTCTTTTTCATATTCTTCATGTTGGCGGTCTTAAGCGGCCGACACAAGGCGCCATAGACAACAAAGTTTAAAAACAATCCACCTATTAATAAAAATGTCCCTCTCATACCATAAAAGGTAATGCTCCATTCTAATAAATAATTAAGAGCAAATGCACCAAATCCAATTCCACTTTGAGAAATTCCCACAGCCAAAGTCCGTTTCTTGTTAAAATAAGATCCAACGATGGTGTTGCCGGCAAAATATGCTATTCCAGAAAAACCGCCTGAAAGAACGAATGGGAAATGTTATTAAGTTAGAAAACGGAAGAATCAATGAACAAATGGGTAGTTATTAAAAATATATCCAGAAAATCTTACATTTTTTCTATTTATGAAAAAAATCTAGAGAATTCTTTGTTTCAGTAGACATCTTTGGATTACAATGAAAATGTATTTTCTTTTATAATCACAACTGGAATATTTCTTTGGCCTACATGAGGATTAGTGAAAAGTGTTTCATGCAAGAAACAGAATTCAATCGCTTATGATTGTGTTCAGGCAAATGGTGATGTTTCGAATGTTTAACATCAAATTTGAAGGGGACACCACATGCCATCATAGAATACAGAATTTTCATATTTCGGTAGACTTTTAGCGGAAGTTTGAAAATCCTTGAACAAAAATCGATATGTTGTCAATCTACATTCTAACCACTTGCGTGAGCGTATAAAAATGAATAACGATCTCCCGTCTCTCTCATTTTTCTCTCTTCTCTGACTTACGCCATTAAGGCTTTCCTTTCTTTTATTGGGTCGTCAGCAGTAAGATCAGCTCCAGATCTAATGACAAAAAGGGCATATCTCATTGTCCCGGAAGATACTTCAACTATTGCACAATTTTAGCTACTTAGTTTTTATATACAAACCACTAGGTCCACTAACTAACAATGAAATCTGATAAAAAGTATGATGAAAATTGTAGATATTAACAACCCAAATAGTTATATGGATTATAAATAATCCTATTCAACAAATTCTGAAATTTTGTGTTTGATATTTCAGGACATTGGGGATCATGACTCTCCATAAATCTCAACTGTCTCTTCCTGATGTGAAGTATTAGTTTCCTTTTTGATTCCGTGTTCAGTCCTTGGTATCCTCATCATCCTTCTGTAGAACGACATTTTTATTGTCCCAAGTCTGACATCAATTTTCACAAGCTCATTTGGTAGGCTAAGCGCTGTTTTCCTCTGTCCATCTTGCCGTCGTTATGTCCCTGTGAGTGTCAAATTTTCCAATGCGCCTTTCCTCATTAGAAATTTCAGCTGGCACTATCTGATGTTAAGCGTTTGTTTTGTTTCCATTTTCTCTAAAATTGCATCGTTGCTCAGATGTTCGGTCCACGGTATTCTTGTTGTCTTAAGTATTTTCTTCATCTGTCCAGCATTCACTGCCATATAGGAAGACCGATAACCCATAACAGTCAAGTAAGGAAGTTTTCCTGTTTCTTAATATTTTGCTTAGCTTTAAGAAGGCATCATTCACTATTCTAATGCGCCATCGGATTTCTGAATCACACTTTCGTGATCTGTTAAAACACTTTCTAGATATTTACATTTGTGTCTATGCTAGATTTTGATTGATACTGTAACCAAATTGTTGCTTACTTGAAAGATAACACCTGTCTTCCACAAAATGTTACTTCGATTTAGTTCCCTAAATCAAGCATTCCTCACCTTATTCATCTACCAAATATTTATAAACATTGGTCCTCATAAATGAAGGAAGCGATATCACAGAGACAGACAGACAGAATCATTGTAATTCTCGTTGGAATATCAAAAACGATGTCATAGAATTCGTTGAACGTTTTAGCTTTACTTTTTATAATTAATATAACTATTTCCTTTTTAATGCACTTATTTCAGGGGTAGGTATAATTCACATCGATCGAACATTATACAATGAAAATTTCAAATTAAATATCAACTAATACCCACGTTTCAGGCTACAGATTTATTGATCCTCTATCGAATGCACCACCCGCACATACAAGTTTTAAGCACCTGTTATTCCCAAGTTGTCAGCCATTTAGATATTGGCAACTACCTGTTCAAAGTCATTTAAATTATATTTCTTTCCCATAACAGTTCATCAAATAAAATTCAGATCATCATCATGATGTTTAAACGTCTATATTTATTAAAATCTTGCAACGCCATTGCTTGATTAGAAATTTGCATAAATGAGCATTTCTTCACATGCAATTTATTAAACGGCCAGTGAGCGTAATATTGCAATATTAATATCACTATATATTAGGTTGGTGCAAAAATAATGTCGTTTTCTCACATAGTAACATATGTGAGAAAACGACATTATTTTTGCACCAACCTAATATGTAAGTAGATATGTATATATAAAACAAAAAATATACACGTTTGCATACATGTCTATCTATAAAAGGCAGGATGTGTGTGTGTGTGTGTGTGTGTGTGTGTGTGTGTGTGTGTGTGTAATGAATGCACGGCCGCAATTTTCGACGGATTTGCACCAGAATTTACATGCACATGCTCCAAGTTAGCAGAAAGGCCAAGACCGACTTTGCATTTTCCCAACTCCCATCGATAGTGGAAATAATCGATTTTTTTTCATGCTTCTACGGAAGTTTTCATGTAGTTCGCAGCCATTTTCTACTGGCCAAAGTGAGAGCCTATAGCTGGCTGCCACGAATAGGCAGGAAGATTCTACTGGCCAGCGTGAGAGCCAACAGCTGACTGACACGAATGTTAACTAGCATGCTAGCATGCAAAAAAATATCGATAGCTGCATTCGTAAGAAGTGGAAAAAATTTAAATCTGCATGGCACTTTACTCCAATAGGCTCATTCGCTTGCTTAAACTCAACGTTGATTCTGATTCTGCAGAACTGGGTTGGGTGTGAAAAAGTATTTGTTGTTAACATTCTTTTTTCATTCGGTTTTTCTAGTTACGAGTCATTTTTAAAGCTGATCGTTTTGTGTTCATTTTGTTTAGTTCTTTTATCGTAACAGATTTAATGTTTAGTATGTAGCATAGAAAAAATTCGCAGTGTGTGATAGGCAAGAAGTAAGGCATGTAGCAACATCAGCACGGCAAAGGGCACTCCTTTAAAGGCAAGGAAGGGCAAAAATATTTTAAGTCAAGTGATAGCGATTGCTGTATGAGTCGTACGATTTTTTAATCAAGCTCGGGCAACGCGGGGCCATGCTGCTAGTTAGATATATGATTGTATCAATGTTGAGAAGGAGGTATGTTTTATAATTGCGGAAAGATATAAAATGCTCTTAACCTGGAATAGACATAATGTCTTTCCTGTGAAAGTATTTGCATCTGACTGATAACGTAACAAAAAGTCTTGTTTACTTGAAACTTTATATTTATTTCCTATGTGTCACACGCAAGGACTTCAACTTGTCTCAACAAATCAAGTACTCTTGAACTATGTAATGGATTCTTTATCCATTGACCGAATTTCTAGTCGAGAATTTCTAGTCTCTCAATTTGGGATTATATAGGTGACCGTTATGTCCCCTCGGTTCTTCCTACTTTCGAATAACTAATACTTCTGCCGAACGACTGCTACTGACATGATTTATGAGCGCATTTTTCACCTCTTTGCATAATTTAACTAACTATTGCTGATATTTATAATATAAGCCCACAACCGGAATTCTGTACCTGAGTGGCACTTGATCCAGAAAATTTTAATACAGTTTTTGACTGATTTTATTGGCTTTTTCTATACTTGTGGACGGCCAGTGTATGTCTATGTCAATGCTGTAAATGAGGTATGTTATATAAATGCAGAGGATTTAATGAAATTATCCCGGTCTAAAGTGGACATCACTTCTTTCTCATAAACATAATTCTATCTGATTGATATTGAAACAAAATTTTTGCAAACAGTTCAATTTGACTGACTGAATCTAGCATTTATAATCTTACTCAACTGCCAAGTATGAATATATCTATATATATATATATGTGTGTGTGTGTGTTCTAGATTCCAGCCAAACCAAAATGGCAGCAGGCAGCATCAGAGTGGTAATGAAAGTAGTCTTCATTCAATTATCCAACAATTTATCAGAAATTGGTCAAACATTCCGGTTTTATCTTTTATTTTATCTTTTTAAAAATGAAATAAATCTATGTGCATTTTTTACTGCTTTTTATTGATTTCATTATTAATTTTATCATCTGATTCAGTTCGATTAATCGACATTTTATAATCGATCTCTATATATTATTATTTTGTTGACAAGCCATGTGTTTCAATATTGGCTTCATCATCACGCCACCATTATAGCAAATATTGCTCCTACTAATGCTACAAATATTGCAACAATGGCTACTATTAATAATAACAATAATAATTTATTATTATAATTATTATTATTAGCTGAAAATTCATTTCCATTCATAACGTGAATATTTATACTAAAGCTTTATATTTTGTAAAATCAAAATTGCTTAACATTGTGAATCCAGGATTGAAATAATCATTCTACAGAAATATCACTTAGATGAATACGTTTGATATTCTCTGAATACAATAAACGTGTTAAGAGACTTCTACGAAGTGTAGATGAGTTTAATTTCAGTGATAGGAGAATCTATTAAATCTCTAAAATGGCGATCTGAATCACTAAATGTTCAATGCTCATGCTACACAATATAGAACACGAGACAACGAAAAGAACTGACCTACAATAATAACAAGTAATAATGAGCTCTAATGTAAACCAGAACTACATTAAGTTAGGATAAGTGAAAGTGGATTAAATGAAGCAATAAGGGAAAATATTAGAAGCTAGACTCTATATAGGAAGCATGATGAATGTAAGCGTACTACTAGATTGGCATTTAGGTCTCATTGTTTTACTGATGAATTAGCGACATGTAACCGTAGCTTCTAATAGTTTATTTACTCGCACTTTTCACCTGTGGAACTCTCTTGCGGTTTCTTACTAAACTGACGCCTACAATCTTCAAAAATGGATATGCAACGTCAATCGCCATCTTCTGATTTCCTGAAATCTGTTGTTTTATTGTCCTTACTCTTCTCTAATGTTTTCTTATTCGCTTTCACTCCCAGTACCCTCCTGTGTTGTAGCGGCATTATCGCCTTACTTGTGGGGGGAAATGATTAAAAACAAGAACATATCAAAAATGAGACTTGAAATAAAGTAAACAGCTGGGTGAATAGCAACTAACCAAGTAAGAAAAATTAAAAAATGAGTGTCACAGTCGTGCTTATTATGATTGACGATCTTGGAAAACATCCAATTAGTCTTTAAAAATAATCAGATTGGAAGAACTAGAAATCCCAGATTGAATCCAAACCATTCAAAGTGATATAAATTATTGAGAAAACTGTCTTTTCTGTAAATAATTTCACGGTAATTGTTGTAATAAGCTGTTCTCCTTGGAACCTCGACTGCGTTCATTTAAGCAGATTAACAGATTAGCATATAAATATCACCGTTTTAATTTTGAAACAGATAAATGTAACCATAAGTTCCATTCTAATAATTTCTTTGCCAAAAATTCTAATCTATGGAACAATCTTCCGGTTTTTTAAAGAACTGATTAAAAGAAATTCTTTGGAATGTGCTGGAAAGAGAGATAAGTATCCTGGACGTGCAGCCAATCAACTTAGAAGAACTACGTCATGCCATAATAACGAAATTGGAAAAATTCGAAAGGTTACTTCTAGAACTTCGTTGAATCGAAGAATTCAGGTTCTTCTAAAGCCATCATGGAGTACATCTCGATATGGAAAGAGTAGGCCTAATAAAATGGCCGACGAATGTATATCTTTGACATCCAACAATGCAAATCCAAAAAAGAAATGTAAGAATCTAGAAAAAAAAGTAAAAATAAAATTACTGAGGAAAGTGTTGGAGCAAACAGAAGACTTGCTTTTACTTGTTTGACAGCAACCAAATCTAATCATATGAAAACAAAACAAGTATAAAATAATAAGGAAGTAAAAGTAAGTATTGGTATCAATTTACTAAAACTATTTGCTCCTTCTTACCTGAGAGAATTCCATACGTAACATAAAGAACTTCAACTTGATCAACAAAAAAACACCCAACGGTTGCCACAGCAGAAAGGAATCCTCCGCAAATGATAACTTGTCGATGGCTTGCATTAAACATCATTAGAAGCAACACAAACGGACCTGGTTAATGAAAAAATGTTAAAGTCAAGAATTGTTTAGGATGGCAAATTTCTTTCTTTTAATGCTACATTAGCCAGTTTTCAAACTTACCAAGGCATAACGTGAATCCATCGAAAATAGAACTGGCCATCGCTGTTTTCGAAATAGAGACATCATAAAGTTCACTCAGTCCAAGGAGGAGAATTCCATTTGAGGCATCCAGTCCTCCAATTGTAAAATTAATCATGAATCCAGCAAAACAAACAACCCAACCCCAACCACCATCAGGAATAAGGAGGGCGTTTCCATCATCAGGTTCTGTTTCTGATTCCATTTCCTTTGTTGGCCCTTCAGGGATACTTGTATTTGTCAGTTCCATTCTAAAAAAAGAAACATTAAAACTGAATTTTATGGATTTAAATTCACCACAATTCCAAAATGAAATGCAAAATATTTCGCAAGATACCCAGATTTCTCAAATAAGAATTTCGACAAAGAGAGATTTAAAAGCAACTTTTAATTTGGCTTTTAAATCTAAATAAATCGCCAGTAAGTTACAATCGCCTAATGTCGTTTTTTGACGTATTTTTTTCAACGTCAAAAAACGACATTATTACGTCATTCTTTTTGAACCAACCTAATATCTTGATCTCAAGTGTTTCCGCTTGATAGATAAGCGAATTTTTCTTTTTGAAGTTCGATCTTCAGAGCAGCATGTAATTTGATCGAAGGGTAACGCGGAAGTAAAGGTTTAGATGACCGATTTTTGCAGATAAAAAGGCAACGAAACCGAAAATAAAGTATATCCGGGTGCTAGTTTATATTAAGAGTCGTGTTTATCGGGGGACATTTCTGGTCCGAGCTTGACGGGAGACGGGTGTATTCGTCGTGCTGTTTTTTTGACCTTCACTTCGTATTGTCGTGTAGCTCAGCCGCCACATCGGGATGAGCAGATTGGCGAGAAGTTGGTAGGCGAAAGAGTTGATATAAAAAGTTGTTCCAGACATAACCTACCTACCCAAGCGGGCGAGTAGGCAAAGCCCCTAAATTAAATACCTACGTATACTATGAGAAACAGGTTCGCATTGTTATCTCTCGACGTTTGTCTTTCGCCATGTTACCTTGTGAGCATGTAGCGGACCCTTGCCCAGCTTTTGATGCACATCGACGTGTTCGAGAATCGGAATAAAACGTGGAGTGATCATTTGCCGATCGGTGGAAAGCTTGTCCGTGAATCGCGTTGTATGTTTGAGATTTGGAGAAGTGCGTAGGAGTAAGTAGTCTTCAGCCGTTCATCGAGTATATACATACGTAAAGTTTAAATGGAGTTTTTAATCTGTCATTAAATAGTAAAATTAATAACAACCGGCCTAGATCGAGAAATCCTGCTAAAGGAGAATTGTATCTCCCGACAAAGATCGAACCTCCACCACGACTTTCCATCAGGGAAATCATTCCTATATCTAAAATTTGACGTGGGCTTATCTTGATACAGCAGGGTTTGAATTACGTTTCGCCTGAGAAACTGAAGTTAGTAGATCTAGATTCCCAAGTCCCAGCGAGAAACGCGTCTTCCTTAAATAGATAATTCAAACGTAGCCCTATTAAGATGGCCTTCTTTGGTCCCAACTGGTAGCGGCACAGTTTGGTTGGAGAAGTCGGTTTTTTTTCCTGATAAAAATGAGATACGGGTTCAATTCCTTCCGAGAGATATATTTTTCTTTAGGAAGATTTCTCGATCTAGGCTGGTTGTTATTAATTTCCCTGTTTAAAAAATACAGGAATAACAACTCAAACATGTCTACCCACTAAAAATAATGTTTATAGTAATGAAAGAAATATATATATTTGATAGGGCGGGAAACTATTATAATGTATTTCATTTTTAATGTCTTCAGAAAAATAACGAGTTTATTGATAAAATCAATTCTTTTAATTTAATAATTTATTTTGATTTCTTTAAAGTTTTATCTTCATTACAGTCGACAGTTTCTGCTACTAATATTTCAAGGAGATGCCATTTTTATTATTTTGCATTTAAAAATCGTATAGATGCATTTTCATTCTATTCCCATATATATTTAGCAAGTGTAGTATTGTCAGGATATCTTTTTTGCTCTCAAAATATTGCATCTTTCTTTTGGAGATTTTTCTATTGTTCCTACATTTTTATTCTATATTAGTATTTGTAGTTCCTGGTGAATTTCGGTAGAGGCTACCCAGAATGTGTTGCACTACGCGCAATTGGCTTGGAGGAATTTGCCGAGACGTTGGTAGAATTTCTTTTAGGAATCCTAAAAGAGATGCTTAGTGACATATAAACTCGTTTCACATCTAATGTGGGGAAAGAAATTTCGAAACTCTTGTCTTTTAAGCAGTCCACAACTACCCCTTACCATCCTCAACGAAATAAACTTGTAGAAAAGTTTAATGGTGCTTTGCAGATGATGACCTCAGTATTCTGACCGAGAGCACACTCCCTCTAATCTCCGTCTATAGAGAGGTACCTCATGCCAACGCAGGTTACTTACTGTCGTGAATGGACGAAACGTGAGGGTTTCAGTACAAATAATAAAAAGAAAACTGATTTTTTTTTCTCTAAGCATAACTGTTAATGCACTTGGATTTCTATCATTTGTTATTGTTGTAAATGCGAGTTTAAAGAGAGAGCGAGAAAAACGAGTGAGAGATAAAAAGAGAGGCACGTTAAAATGATTAATTTAAGAAAAGAGTAGTTAAGGAAAAAAGATTTTTACCTGATTGGTTGCTGTTACGGATATCTTGAACGGTAAAAGAGTGGATAGAAGCAAACGAAAGATGAAAATAAAATAAAAGGTGAATGTTAGTCGAAGAATTTTCAAAACAATGTAGATGTATTTTTAAATCCGATTTTTTATTTTTTTTTTTTTTTATCCTGCGGAAATTGGAGAGACATATCATAACTATTTTTGGACACAAATAAAAGTCAGTTAAGAATTTCCACATTTTTTACCAATGAAAGCACTTTCTGTTTCTTAGTACTTTGCTTAGCTTTTGGGAGACATCTTTCGCTATGCTAATGCGTTCAGATTTAAGTGTCACAGTTAAAACTTTTTCCAAATATTTAAATGTAAATTATTATATTTTTTTTTAATAAAATATGTCGGTAAGAAGTCACTTCCAAACGAAATACATTTCTAAACAATATTATTATCTAAACTTAAAGTAACTTCTTAACTTCACTTTGAGAAGTTAATAGAGATAAAAATAAAAATTTATATTATTTTTTCCTAGCCCCTCGTGTCTTTCGGTGATGATAGGATTGAAGACATACAAAACTTAGAGGCAACCCCTGGTATTTTTTTTAATTGGTCCCAAAAGTCGTTGTTTTCGACTTCAAATAAGAGAAAATTATTATAAATGTATAAAAACGTGAGACATGATTTTTTTATTAAATGACAAATTTTTTTTTATGACAAATAGAAAAATATTTTATGATTAACTTTTGCTCTCACCAAAATATGCGCATTTCGCCTTTATTACTCCAGCACAATTCTTTGGCATTCGCTGCAAACATTTCTCAAAGCATAAGTTTGATAATTGATTCCATTCTTTTTTTTAAATGACTCTAAGTGCTCTTTTTCATTTTTTTTTTTCTGACTATTCTTCGTTTATCCCATGCTAATTCTGGGATCAGCTTCAAACATTTGAACTTTAGTGTACTTACGAATATAAATTATTATTTTTAAAAGGAAATACTTCTAAAATATTGTTTCAAGTGTTTTAATGAGGCATACAAGTTTTAGGATTGTTTATCAAAACAACGAAACATTTTTTTCATATTTCTTATTTTAAATATTGAACGAAAACAATAAAGTAAAAATGAAGAATAAATTTTTTTTCAATTAACTCTAAAACGAAACAAAAATAAGGAAAATGCAAATAAAAATCAAGCATTTCACTTACGTATCAGATGAAATGTAACTCGTTTTTTATTGTTCTACGGTGAGAGAAATTCGATTATTATAAATTGTCTTGTTATGATCAGAAATCCTTGAAAGGTGTTGCTTTTATCATTATTACTGTAAAATTGCCAATATCTCGATTGATGTTCGTACAACTGATTTGATTTACAATGAGGGAGGTCAAGTGGAAATAGCTTTGGAAAATCGATAAAAAAGGTCCTAATATTTTTTAAAAAAACGTTCACAGTTGAACGCTTCTTATTAATATTCGGAATATGAATTACAAATTCAACAAAAAAAATTATTACTTCTTGACAAAATTGAAAAGACTCTCTGACATTCCTCCATAAAAAAGTTGTAGTTGCTTCTTGTAGTCAGTTTCTTTTGGTTAGTAAGTAATTTCCGTAATTGGTTTCCATCAGCCAACATAGCAGTGGTATGGACTTAAGTCAAACAATCTACAAACACTGACTGCAACAGTTGGTCTCCGGTTCACTACAGCAGTCTTTTTAGTCGTTTCTTTTTATGCACTTTTTATAGCTTGATTGACAGTTAAAATTTAGAGACTTAAATGTTGTCCACCTTCAGATGCAATACATAGGCACCCGCAAAACAAGGGTGTCTTTACACGGAGTGCCCATGCACATCACTGAGGATCGGCTTAGGGCCTTTTCTTCCAAATTTAGACAAGTCGGGGATGTCCCTGTTGTAATATGCAAAGCGGGCATTTCTACCATGGATTTTGTCCTTCAGGTAACAATTTTTGACATCCCCGACATTTTCACTTCTCCGTGGACGGACAATTTTTGTAATAGTGGAGGGCCGTCGACCCTTTTGCTGGCTCTGTGGTACCACGGGATACCTGTCGAAAGGATGCACCGCCGCAACCAATGACATCAAATAAAGCAGTGGCGTCAGAGAAGTCCGGACAGGCCCCCAATGTCCTCAATGGGTCGAAGGAGGTAGTGAGGAAGGGACAAAAGGCTGCAAACTCTACTCCCAAGTAGGATGCCACAAGGCCAAGCAGCAGTAGCAGCAGCAACAGCGGCGTCTGTGGGAGCAGCTTCAGCAGCAACAACATCAGCATCAGTAGCAACACCAAAACAAAAGCAGCTTTGAAAAGTGGGAGGAAGGATTAAGACGAGGAAGAGATGAAGACGACTAAGAAGAAAAAAGGGTGAAAATGGGTGGATCGGGTCATAGAACTCGCCAAATTCCAATCCACCCCTGCTTAACCAGCTAGAAATAAACGATGCCCAAGAAGTTTAGACAAGGGGCCTCCCGTTTTCTCTCTCTGGGGCTCTATCATCTCCCTCCCCCCTCCACATCAAAAAAAGATGAACTTCCCAAAAGAGGAAACCATCTCTCACGTGGAATGTCAGGCCCTCGTGAGGAATATCTTCATAGAGAAGGACCATCTTGAGGCCGCTATTTAAACTGACCGCCGTCGACAGAACGTCGACGTGGGACCCTAGGAAATTTCCCTTAACTCCTAGGGTGATTATCCTTATCAGAAACTCTGACAGCTGACTGAAAGTTTGGAAATTTCCATCTCCCGCCAAGGATTCTCTCCCTCAGGTCAGGTCATTTGAGCTGAAAAAACTACCAATTTGTGTTGTATGAAGACCCAGTTTTGCTCCACCCTTCTTTATATAGGGCACTAAAAGTAATGTTCCCTACGGACGTCGGCAGAATTATTAGAGACGTGCGGATTATGTCTAATGTGGGCTCTGTTAGCCGAGGGCAATCTGTCGAGGTCCTGTCTCCCGCTGTTTTCTGGCCTGTATGTGACTATGGTGTTATGAAAATGAATATCAAACTTACATGCTTGAATGCGAGTGGCTCGAGTGATCGGAGTAAGGCTGTCCGTCTGCTTCGTGACCTCTTGCCTTCCGGTCTGGATGTGACTGCGATCCAGGAGAAACATTTTACGACGTCGATGCTCGTGTGTTGTCTAGCGATTTTGTTGTCCATTCAGCATACGGGAACCAGCAGGCCAAATGTGTTTCTTTGCTGATTAAGCGTACCCTGAGCGCGAGGGTGGACCTTTTCTATGTCGATGCGGGAGGTCTGTTGATCGTGGCCAATATAGCCGTGAAAAAGAGTCTTATGTTTTATGCGCCCAACGACCATGCGGAGCGTTGTTCGGTTTTCCGTCAGTTGGGGCCATTCCTACTTAATCCGGCACGCCTAGTCTTAATGGGGGAATGGGGTGCCGTCCTGAAGCCAAAGTAAGTGGGGAGCTCGCTGGAGGTTGATTGATCGTAGCCTGGTCTATCTGATTGCCTAGTTTGGTCTCTTTGATAGATACCTAGTCGAGTAGAAAATGTGGACGTGGGCTCTTAAGTGGCCGTCTCCTCGGTTGGTCAGCTACTTGGATAGAATGTTAGTAAAAGGGTCGATATAGATTTGTTAGATTGTCCCACGTTCTACAGATTAGGCTATTCGGATCATTGTTTATGATCGGCTAGCGTTAAACTCTAGGCATAGAATGGGTGGATTCTGGAAGTTCAATCTGTCTTTACTGGTCAGGCGGGACTTTCAGGATCAGCTAACCATTTTAGTGATTAATGACTAGATAAGGCTAAGAAGGTGAGAGCACTTAGAGAAATTCTGGCTCGGGCGGAGGCTGGGATGTACCTTACTGATAGGCTTAGCTTGGCAGGCTCTGGAGCAAACGGGTAGCGAGCGCTACCAGGGTCATGTAGTTAGACATAGGTTAAACAAGATATCAGACGAAACGATGATTATTGGCGCAGAATTGCACAAGGGGGAAATGTGTCGAGGTTCCAATCGTTACATTCGGCAAGTCCACACCCCAGATAGGTGTACCCTGCAGGCGACCGATGTCATGTACGGGGCATTTCGGCAACATTTCCAGGACCGGTTTACCAAGAAGCCTTGTCTCTGTGACAATTTAGCCAATTTAGCTGATTTCCACCTACAACTTAGTTTCTATTGCATGATATGCGTATAACTCTGTCCAAGATTTCTTTTATGATATCTAAACTGGGTCTACAAAAAGAATTCGGTCATGACCGTATTCTTGAAGTAGTCTGCCATTCATTTTCAATGTTATTGGTCCTGACCTGGTATCTCGGCTCCAATCAAATCCCACCGACGTAGCGTCTCTTCTCTGTGTCTTTAATATAAATACTTTCATGGTAATTGTCCTGATGAACTTTCCTCTATTGTACATAAACTTTATGAATTTAAGCGCAGTACTAGATTGGCAGCGAGGTCCCATCCTCTTAACTTGAAATGGTTAGATGCAACCATAAGTTCTATGCTAACAGTTTCTTCTTTCACACTTCTCGCTTGTGGAACTCTCTTCCTGTTTCTTGGTTTCTAGTCAACTTTGATCTTCAAATATTAAAATGCAATGTCAATCGTTATCTTCTGTCTTTTTAATTCCTATTCCTTGATTGACTTCTCATCTTAATAGTGTAATTTCCCATATTCTCTAACACTACATCTTTAATGTATTAGACATCCGAGAACATTCATATTTCTCTCACTTAAACCGTCTTTGATTCCCCTCTCGAAAACTTCTCTCTGTTAAATGTTAATCCCCACCTTCATCTTTACACCTTCCTGTTCTTCTCCTGTTCTTCTCTCGTCTGTCACCCCTCTCTGTAGCTTTCTTTTACTCTAACGTTCGGGACTCTCATACATACACTGTCACTAAATTTTAGTTTTTATTCCCTGAGTTATTTTTTTCTGTTTTCTTTTTGAATTTGTAGGTCTGATGAATTGGATCGTATTTACGATTCCAATGGAATAAATTATGACCATGGAATATTAGTGTTTAAGACTATTATATATATATATATATATATATATATATATATATATATATATATATATATATATATATATATATATGTTTGTGTGTGTGTGATATGACGTGTAATACTACTAAATCCTTCTTTTTATCACATGTACCATGAAACAATTGTAACCTAAAAAATGCACAAAAAATATAAATAAATTGTATGAAATTAACAAAGCATTTACCATGCTTTTCAATCACGCAGGACCCGGAATTTTTTACCTATCGCGATGAACGGGCGTTCTCTCAGGGAGCGCATCTTCGGACTCAACCCGGACCTCAAGTGTAACTCTTACATACGATCATTCGCTTACGATGCTGAAACAATTTTACAAATTTTGAAACAATAATGTTGCCAGCTCTAAGTTTTTTTTTTGTAAAAGAAATAATGTTGCCAGCTATACGTTTTGTTTTTTTTTTTGTAAAGGGAATAATGTTGTCAGCTATACGGTTTTTTTTAAGGAATAATGTTGCCAGCTATACATTTTTTATTCCATACAAAATAGGCATTTAAAATTCATATAAACTGGATTTGGCATTAAATAACCCACAGTGGTTGATATGCCATAAAACCCAAACAAACAAACAAACAAATCTTCCCCACATATCACCAGAAGCTGTGTCTCTTACTCTGTAAGTCAAACTGATATAAAAATGCAGTAATTTATATATTTTTTCTCTTTTCTTTTAATGTAATCTTTGCTTCAACACGTGTCTATACATATATATATATATATATATATATATATATATATATATATATATATATATATATATATATATATATATATATATATATATATGTAGGTATATATTAGGTTGGTGCAAATAATCTCGTTTTCTAACATAAAGTTGAACGTCAAAAAACGACATTATTTTTGCACCAACCTCATTTATATATATATATATGATTTAAGAAACGTCAGATACTTTATATATAGTGCTCAATATTAAAAATATTAAAATAATATTAAAAATTGAAAATGAATAATATTATATAAAAAAAATTACAATTTTAACATCAACATTTTTGTTGATATTTACCTATTTTAAAATATATAAATACTCAAAGAGCAAAAATTATCAAAATATATATGGAGTCAAAAAGAAAATAATATACCTCCTAAAGTTCAATGGGAAATTATATAAAAAGTACGCTATATAATATTACCAATAGGAATTGTAGATTGTGATTAGAAGAAAAATTATCAATATTAACTTTTAATAATCAAATTAAATTAATTAATAAGAAGACTGAAATAATGAGTCGGTGCCGACATATTAACAAATATTTACGTAACATAATAAATCAATTAAAACATTGTAATTTAATACATAATACCAATACAATATAAAATATAAATTACTATTAATTAAAAATATTTAATTAATAATACAAATTAACCAATATTACAATTTAATTAATAATATAACAGAACATAACAACTTCACTATAAACCATAAAAAAATTAATTTAATTTTGAAGAAAAATTTAATTTCTAAGAATTTACAACTGGAAGAATAATATACAACTGAATAAACGAAAACGTAAGCAAAAGCAAAATTCATGAATTGATAACTGACATCCATTAGGCATGGCACGTGGAACTAGAAAAGTCTACCCCAGCGAGCGAAATAAAGGGTTCAGTTCGACATTCCAACAACCTGAAGAAGGCCGGAGCATACAACGGCCGAAACGTTGTGATAAATATGACAACAACGATGAGGACAATAGCCGGAATAATGTAAGTAATGTACAGAATTTTCGTGTAAATGCTACTGAACTGGCGAGCGTTTCCTGATTCTGCGACGAAAAACAAACCTTGGATATGATTTAAGATAAGCAGTCAAATAAATCTTGAATATAGCATTCAAATATCATCATATGTCGATATGTAACTTGAAAATCCCTTTTTCCTTTATAAATTATTCTCCTGCGGTTATTGGTAGAATTTCCTTTTACGCTGCATATAGATAATGCTACTTGAAATGATGCAGGAAATTAATAAAGAAACGGAAATAAAATAAAAGATGGCGTCAAAAGTCTGCGTTGCATCGAACAAAGAACCTGAAAGAAAAAAAAAACAAGAAATTATTCAAACATAATTCTTTATATATCTGGCCCCTATTCACGCAGCTTTTTATATAACACTGGACAAGGTAATTTATGTCTGTCTGTGTAAGTCGCCCATTATCTAATTAGACCTTCCATTTCTACTCTACAATCCACCCTCACCCCTCTGACCACAGGACGCATTGACGTAGTCAGTTGAAGGTTTGTCCTATAATATGTGTGCAAGATAAAGTTCGAGGTGCCCTCGTCTTTCGACATGAGCGTTGACTTGGAACTAGTGTCGTCTGATGTTGGTTTTTTTCCAATATTAATTTGTATTGGGCTGACTGAATTCGCGGTATCGTTACCATTTCTTCTGGTTCTTTACTCGGGGTATTTGGTTTATGTTGTCCGATGGGTGATAAGGGATGTCGATCGTCATAGGGGATTCACCAGGTCTCTGCTACCAAAACCCCAGGATCTGCAAAGGTATTCTACGATTCTAGTCTAGATGTGGTTAATCTATTTTCCATGTTACTATCTTGAACCGGCTATAAATCGAGGTGCTATGAGGTTGATGGACCCGCTCCCTGGTTATAATGATGTGGGACGTCAACAACCGGTGGGTCATACGGAAGAAGCGTCGGTTGCATAGAATTAGCCGATTGCTTCCATCCACCCGCATACGATACTGCCATTTACTGAGTGTCTCCGCGGTTCTCCCTGTTTTCATCCACTGATGAGGGTAAGGGCTATCTTAATTCTGGATCTGAACAGAATAGCCAATTTGTAATTCCCGAAGGGGGCGACAATGTTCAATTTAAAAGTTCTCGTTTCGTATCTGCCTTTTAGCCATTACTGCCTCTCTTAGTTCGCCAATTTCTCTCCACTATTTACGTATCTGGTATTTGTCCCATAGGACAGGGTGGGGGGGGGGGGTTGATAACACGACCGTATAACATCAATAATGTCGTTTTTGACGTTAAAAAATACGTCAAAAAACGACATTATTACGTCATTATTTTTGCACCAACCTAATATAACACAATTTCAACTGTATGAGTCGAAAAAGTCAATCACGGTTTGTTGGAAAGGGAATTCAGGGTTAAACGACGGTATCAAGGGTCCCTTAGGCTGTAAGTTGGCGATAGAGTTACATATCTGACATTGGTCTCTGGTCTGTCGGACACCGGCATCCAAACCAGACCAAAATAGGGGTTGTCTTGCATTTGTTAGCGTGCCATTTACATCCAGATGTGCAGAATGTAGGGATTCAAGTACTGTTTGTGGTTCCATTTACAATTTTAGTAGATTTCTAGCATACCCTTTTTCACAGATCCTAATCCCGCAATTATTACATAACAGTTTAGCTACTGGGCAATCTCTCCTACTAATTGATCTACCTAAGTAGAATGTCTTCCCTCAACCCACACAAGGATTATTATTCGACGAAGAAGTGGGTACAATATTTTTTCGGGGTTGTCGAAGCGCATGTCGCTCATGGCCAGATATCTGTAGGTAGGACGAGGTTGGCAGGTTACATCATTTAGTAACTGTGCAGCTGACTTATCCGTCGTTTTCAAGCTGACGAATCAGTCAAACTTTTATTCGAGTATGGTGAGGTTGATTCAAACATAATATTTTATGAATTGTAACTGAATTTGAATATTTCAACTTTCAAAATAAGCATAACAGCAATAGTCATAGTAATTCTCAATTACTTAATTCTCGTAATAACGAGATACAAATACAAAGTATTTATTTTGTAAATATACATAACTGTGACACAAGGCTGAAGGGGGAGATGTGGAGTGGTTGGTCTTCATTAGCTATCCTAGTCCGAGTTATTCAGAATCACCACCCATTCATTCATTACAATTTATACATTCAACTCAAGAACTCATTCATCGCCACTCAGTCCTACATATACCATAATACGGCATATTCACAGGGGAGCTACAAAACACCACATGATATCAAAATTTGGTGAAAGTCCAAAATATATAAAAATTTCATGATTCATGAAATGATGGGACAGGAGAGATGAAGCCAGGAAAATAACTTAAAATGTTACCCAAAGATAAAACTAAAATAATACAATGTTAGTAGAACCCGTCCACCCCTCAAAATGATAATAAAAGTGGCCACTGTATTCTGACGATAGACAGAATCAAGAAGCGCACACACACTAACGCGATGGGAAGGATAAAAATAAATGATGAAATGGGGAAAATACAAGGCTGACCCAGTCGAGATGAAAAATAGGGGAGGGGACAAAAACAAACTGGGGAGGTTAGGAATCTCAACATGGGCCGTAACAAAAGAGAATGCTGGAAACAGTTATTCACATTAACTAAGAAAACATAATAGCGTCTAACTTAACCAGAGAAGGGTTCACAGGAAACCGCTCCAATGCATTAAGGGAAATTAAAAGAGAAACTCAAGGCTAGCCCCGCCACACGAACCAGGCTCTCCTCAGTCATCCAACATTCGCTGAAATCTGTCGAAATCAAACGCTTTCTATCATATCTGACTTTTACCCTAAGCGGATGCTTAAAGAAAACAACCAGAACCTGATGTGAATAACGTTCATATCGCAAGATTCCCACCTTTTGCCACGTCAACACCACCATTCTTGCCACTGCTAGCAACGTAAAAAAACACCGTCTGCTTTACCCCTGAGAATCCGTACGCGAGATCGATGGGCACGAGTCGATCGGGAGTGATACGAGCCATCGACTCGCCAATATAATGCCAGAGGAAGTAGAAGGCGTGCGAAGCCGTTTCCTCTAAGCCAAGGTCACACCGATGAAAGTCTGGCAAATCTACTCCATCTGAAGGTTACGTCACAGAGAGGTAGCGTGTTCCGAATCAATCGGCAGCTAAGCGAAAACTTAGGGTTGCTGAAATAATCCGCCGCTGTCACCCAAGACAAGAAAGAGCGCAACTCTAATGCCGACATGTCGAGCCGGTCACACAGAGGATCCTTCGCGATCCTCTCCACTAATTCACGATACAATAGTGTCCGAGACAACCTGTCAGACCGACCAAGACAGCGCAAAAGCCCTCGATCGCTTTCCGTTCACCTGTATCACAGCACTGGGTAAGCGATACATGTAGCTGATCTACTTGAAGTTGGGTTCGAATCCTGCCGCCTACAGGACAGCAGCCAGTTATTGATGGCTAAATGTAGAATGCCTTGGGCATAAATTGATCAGCGCAGCTCGCTTGTCGTCTTTTTCACCCTCTATGATCATGCGGATCAGATGCAGGTTCCTTTGAATTGTTGGTCCCCTCACAGCACAAGTCTGTTCGAGTCCCAACAAGCTCGCGACAACTGACTGCAACCTCTCCGTCAGGATCTTGGCCAAAATCTTTAACTCTGTGTTTAACAGCGTTATGGGCCTGTAATCATCTAAATCCCATCCAACATCCTTGCTCTTTTTCAACAGCGTGATCAAACCCCTAGAAATCCGGTCAAGGATGCTCTCCTGTCGGAACCAATTCTTAAACACCACTGTCATAATCGATACAAAGATGTGCGACAGCATAAAATACATTTCGTAGAGCAGTCTATCAAGTCCCGTAGACTTGCCACTGTCGACCTTCGTCAATGCCAAATGATGGTTGAGGCTCTGGTGTCGACTATCTGCTCGGACACAATTTTGCCAAGTGAGCGGGGGCACCACAGGTTCAACGATTAGGTCGGCAGCCCTCAACCACAATATAAATGTTTCAGCCGCTGCACGTGATGACTTTGGGGACCTCATTAAATTTTGGACGGGACAACGTCACCATGACTTCGTAGTGACTAGTGACAATGCCCGCCTTGCTTCTGATGGAGGATACCCCCTCCACAGGGCCATAGTCTTAGAAGAAGGCCCCCAAATGATCCCCTCAGACCTTTCATGGTGATCCCATGTAAGGTAATCCGGGTCTTCCGAGTGTCCATATACTCCGTTTGAAGTCTCAGATTCTTAGTGGTGAGCACGCTGCTGGCCAACGTTTTTGCAGCTTTCTTTGTTGCCAGCAGGATGTTCCACATGCTATCTGAACTGAGGGCCAACAATTTGGACCCAATTTTCAAGGCCTGGAGGGAATCTTACATCGTCTTACTATTGACAGAAATGAATTTCCGTGTCTTGATGTCAGCCATCAACAGGAAGATTGTTCTCATTGTAACTGCTTCCATTACAGAAGGCACAGGCATAAGCCCATGCCCTAGATGAACGAGCTATACTCCTCTCTCAGGCCCTTGTAGTAACTAGATCCTTTTAGAGGCCTTTCCGCAATTCATGTTGATGGTGCTGTTCATGGCTCTTTTTCCTGGGGAACCTTCGCAATGGCGGGAGGGTATTCCCCTCGCGAAAAGAAGGAAAACAGTCAGAAAACACAAAAACAAAGCACGATAACGATCATAAACGTTACACTTACTGTTTTAATCTACAACCAAAAGTTCCAACTAGCGTCCAGTTGGCAGACAAATAAAAACGGGTTATAACTCAATACATGTCCCAACGAGATACAAATACAAAAATATATTTGGCTCCTGGCCACTCAGCTGTTTATATAACACTGGACGAGGTAACTTATGTCTGCCTGTGAAAGTCCTTCATTTGTACTCTACAAAACTCAACAATATAAACCGATTTAATCAGATATATATTGGGAGAAAAAAGTCTTCTAACGTTACATTGTCATACCGTTTTTTAAACTCCCCACAACACTGCACACTGCTTATAGCGAGAAAAAGGTATTTCCTTCCTTTCTCTTAAGTAAGGTGTGTGAAAATGCTTCAATAAAAACGAACTACCGCAGATGTCTTGATTGATTAACTGATTTGTTTTTACGGTTTATCAACTTTTTTGCAGGTTATTTAAAGACAGAACATATTTTTGAGCTGTAAGAATTTTTTGAGATAATAATCACTTTTACTGGCATAAGCTCTACTAATTAACCCATATGGGAGATACAAGAGGTGGAATCATACCTTTTCAAAGGATATTTGCTTGTGAGTGAATATATCGTACACGACTGGAATTAGAACTCATCTCTCCGATTTCCAATTGAAAGGCCATTACCTATTACACAACCGCACGTCCAAGCTTATAGCACCTGGCATTCCCAAATGGTTACCCATCTAGGTACTGACCAAACTCGACGTTGCTTAACTAAGTGATCGTTTGAGAAGCGTGATATGGCTGTAAGACCCAAAGTTAGCTTTAATAAATTGCATAGCTGTTATTTGTCCTTTACAGCCATTTTCTCACAGTTTTTTAAACATACATACTGATTTAATGAAATATGTAAGCTAACACTTCATTGAAGCCATGTATATCATATGACACTGATCAGGAGTACATTGCAGCATTACAAGACTTGGTTCAATGAATATCAAAGGCGAACAAACAGAGTTGTCTTAAGTTGAATTTATATCCAGCTAGCAAATTGGATCAGGGGAAATTGTGCCCAAATTCAAAGCATAACGCATTCCCTCTGTTTCGTTTGACAATTTTTTCAAATTCTTTTTTATCTCTTCATAAAATACAAAGGCTTTTCTCTTATGTAGACTTTCCTAATTGTAAGAATCATTCGAACAGCAGTTGCATTCTCATCCTAATCTAGTGAATGTAGTGTCTTTGATAATAGAAAGGCGCAACTCGTGGAGTTATGCTGTTCTACGGCTCAATGCATAAAGAATAAATGCAATTATTACCCTTCAGATGTGAAACTGAACCTTGCTCTCCACATTTATTTATCATGTTATTGTCTTGTTTTTTATGGACCCATATTAGCCTGAATATAAGAAAAATTTTAAAATAGCTTCATTGTTTCATCATTTAACTAAGGTTTCATTTAATATAAGGCCCAAGAGCCACTCAAAGAAGAGAGTTACTTAATAAGGTTGTTGTATGCATATAAGAAGAGCAAGTAATTCCAAATTATGAACATATGTAGGGTTTGAATGGTAGTGTTTGTGGAAGCATTGAATAGGGACTCTGTTCCACAAAGTAGCTTCTCTCGAGAAGATGCTGTCTAATTGGAACTTCCTTCTCATCAATGGAATACGAAGGGGGTGAGGATGGTTCGACCCTCTGTAAGTGGCACGACGGACCTTAGCTATAAAGCCTGAATTGGTGTATCTTCAATAACAGAAATGCTGGTGGATTATTCTATCACTCAATGCATATATATATATATGTGCATAGTTGATGCCCTTATCAATATAGTTGATGTCCCTATGATAGTAAGTTGATCCTGTTCTCCACATTTATCAAGTTATTGTCGCATGGGCCAGTATTAGTCTGAATATAAAAGAAATGTGAAGTGAGGCTCTTTGTAAATTTACTGTTTTATAACACTGAAGATATCAGATCTAAAAAAAATAACTGGACTTAAGTCATGGCGTAAATGTTAGTCGAAAAATCTTTCCCCTGAGAAATATTCTTATTCTTATTCTTATTGCTAAAGTCTATTTCATATGTATGTTTACTGTATACATGGTAAGTAATTAAGCGAAAAGTAATAATTAGTAATAATTAAAAGTAATAATATTCAGCGTAGTATAAAGGAAGATATATAAAATGCTTTTAAAATTATTTTAAACTGCCCCATCCGTCAAGTACCGGATAATCATGTAAATGTCTTGAAAAGATTTCAACTAAAGAGTAAAAGAAACGACCTCAAGTACCTGTTAGTTTCGTATCGATAATATAAGTCAAACCAATCAAAAGACATAAGGGTGAATATCCTTTGGCCAGGTTTTTCTCTCCCAAAATTGAAACCACAAGTACTACACGAAGGGTCAAGTTTATTCCTACAAAAAAAAATAGATGAAATATTTGAATTTCTTAGATTAAAAATTACTAAAATACACAGTTGTATTCGAATAGGTATTCTTATTTCTGTCTGAATTTAAACTTTACAACGTTTCGGCCGTTATGTCATTTGGTCTTGGTCAGGTGTATGTCCATCCGGGGAACCTACAGCTGATTCTGAACTGAACCCTTCATTTAATTTACCGGTGTACAATGTTGTCGTTCCACTGCCCATGTCTAGGGACATCTCATCTAGTTCTTATTTTGGTAATGCTAAGTTATTGTTCACCCTGTTTCCAAATTTCTAATTCCACACAGCTCAGGCCAGAAATTGAACTCACAATTACTATATCACCAGGTTCACGAACCAACACTTTGATCCACTACGCTGTTGTCCCGTTTAGTTTACCCGGACTGATATACACCTGATGAAGGCCGGAGGGCGCAACGGCCGAAACGTTGTGATAACAACAATAAAGATAATGAAAAGAATGGTAATTCTTATCTTGTTTCTTTATACACAAAATTTCAACTCTTGTACTCTTCGTCCTTCTACAAGAGTTTGGTGCGTTCTATGAATTTCGATCTTTTATTCGATCAGTTGGAAGCGATTGTTTCCATCTCGCTGTCCATGCTAGGAGATAATCTCCTAGAATTCTCGGTTAATTGTTCCGAAAAGGGTTATATAAACGTAATGGATTCCGAAAAGGGTTATAAAACGTTACATTTGAAATTATTTATGAAGGATATTAGACAAAAACGTGTAGAAATGAGAACCAGATTATTATCCATTAATTTAAATAAAGCGTTTTATTTGACTTTTTTTTTTAAATAAAGGAGGAATTTTGCTGTTGACTTCCATTACAACAATATTTTTTGACGAATATGTTTTCTTATCTTTATTAATCATAATTTTGTGATATCCTTTCGCTTGGATTGGATTAGCAATTTATGCAGTAAAATTGTATTGATATTCCTTTAAGAAAACAGTGCCGAAAACATCTTAGATTGTTCAATTTCTGTATAGATTCCTATAACAATTTCTGTATAGATTTCTATAACAATTTCTGTATAGATTTCTATAACAATTTCTGTGTAGATTTCTATAACAATTTCTGCATAGATTCCTATAACAATTTCTGTGTAGATTTCTATAACAATTTCTGCATAGATTCCTATAACAATTTCTGTATAGATTTCTATAACAATTTCTGTGTAGATTTCTATAACAATTACTGCATAGATTCCTATAACAATTTCTGTATAGATTCCTATAACAATTTCTGTGTAGATTTCTATAACAATTTCTGCATAGATTCCTATAACAATTTCTGTGTAGATTCCTATAACAATTTCTGCATAGATTCCTATAACAATTTCTGTGTAGATATATATAACAATTCTGCATAGATTCCTATAACAATTTCTGCATAAATCCTTTAAAATGACAGTGGTGATATTCTAGAATGATTATTTTTATTTTGATCAAATTCGATTTTTTTTTTAAATGGATAATATATTGATTCGATGGAAGTCTAAAATTCAATGTCTCTTTTTTTTCGGTGAGGCAGCAATGCGCACCAATTCAGTTGGGAAACAGGCATCTTAAAGACCTGACTGTCAGGAGGTCTGAATAAATTAGAACAATTCATATTAATTACATATTTAAAAAGGCAACAGATAAATGAATTAGACCGAAACTTTATTGAAAAAATAAACTGTTCAGAAGAAAAATCATTGTATAATTAGAATATTAACACAAAGGGATTGGGTATGGTTTGCCGCTGTGAGCATCGCATGTCGTGTCCTAGATATGAATGGCTGAAATCGTATCACTAAAAATGTAACTCGTCCAAACATCTGTCATAGTCATAGCAATAGTGTAGTTGGGGATTGCAATATTTTTTTTTTTGCGGGATAATGTTTACAGGATGGAGAATAATTCATCACCCGCAAGGAAGTGTTGGGGATGGATCGTGAGGATTGGGAAGCACCATCCCAGAAATGGCAGCAATACTCTATTCTTGGTTTGATTTGACTCTTGTAAAGATCAAACATGGCAGCAAGAATTCGGTATTTTCTGAAGCGATTTAAGGAACCAGTCATTCTTCCGGAATCTTTTGCAATGTTACGAAGATACGCTTTCCATTTTAGGTTGGGAGTGAGCTTTAATCTCATTAGGCGTTCAAAGCGAGGAGCCTCTTTTAGGCTCTGACCTCTCATTAGAATTGGCATATGTTTACGGTCTGACAGATCGTGATGAAATATAATTAATTTTGTTTTGGATACATTAAATGATAACAGTCTCTCTTGATCTGTGTTAGGTCAGAGGAAAGGTCAGCGACCAGGAGATATTTGCAGGTGCACTCATACACCGGGCTGTCATTTATATATATTTATACTAAGGATCTGAAAATATATCTTTAGGTAGATCTTTAATATAAATTAAAAAGTGGGTAGCAGAAAGAGCCTTGGGAAACGTCAGCATTTATCGCTTGTGCCTCAGAGGACTGGCCATTAACGGAGACCTTCATCGACTCAACTGATAAGAAGGACTTCATAAGTAAGAAAACTCTCCCAGATATTCCATAAATAGCAAGTTTGTGTAGCAATCCCCTGTGCCACACCTAATCAAAGGCTTTCATGATGTCTAAGCATATGCTCTCAAGATTTTTTTCATTATCAACTTCTTCATTGATTCTATGCGAGATAATATTTAAGACATCAGCAGTAGATCTAAAAGAGCAAAATCGTATTGCTTGTCGCAAAGAAGTTTGTTTTTGTTGAGGTGTTCAACAATTTCTTGGTGACGGTTTCAAAAGTTTCGTTAATGATATTAAAGAGGGTGGAGGGATATTGAGACAGGGACAAGTGCTCATCTGCGTTCTTGTACACAGGGCGCACTATACACCATCCAGGGGCTGGGAAAATTCTGTTCTTAAGACAGTAGTTAGACTGGAAATATTTCTAGGTTAAGTTTCTGGGAAAAAAACTACAATGATTTTTCCCGAACCAGTAGCCTTCGTAGATTCAAGGCTTTTGATATGACTGGTAACCTCCTGAGCCAATAAAATGATATCACAAAGCTTGCGAAAAAATTAGCTAAGGAATGTTTTTGCCGTTTAACCTGTAATTAGGGGCAAATTTCACAGAAAAAAATAATATACATTCAAAAAATGGTCAAAAGTAAAGCGGCTGAAATGACGCAAGAAGAAAAAAGTTCGATCAGGCAATTTATCTTTAAAACAATGAGTAAGAACGCCTTATTGAGATAAATATTATGAAGTTGTATTTTTGTTTGAAATACTCACCATAGCAAATGGCGAATAGACACATGCACAAGACGAACATTGAAAATGAATGGCAGAATATAAATGTAAAAGAAGAGGCTGACGAGCCAAATAATGAAAACATCAGAAGGTAACTTGGAGGGATGTGAAACACGTCTGCAAGAATTCCAACAAAAATGTTGCTAAATGCAAAAACTGCACCGGAGATTGACATTATCAAGGTTCCTTGTTCGAACGTGAGTCCGACATTCATCACTTTTGCAGGAACATAGATCATTACCAGTTTGTTGGCTGGAAAAAATGATAAATAATGTTTGAAATGCATATAAAGAATAACATTAATTAGATTTCCAGTTTATTCAGATCGGAATT
The DNA here is from genome assembly GCA_963932145.1 of Acanthosepion lycidas. Lineage (NCBI taxonomy): Eukaryota > Metazoa > Mollusca > Cephalopoda > Sepiida > Sepiidae > Acanthosepion > Acanthosepion lycidas. The sequence continues at coordinate 24,343,680 of OZ010578.1, read as the reverse complement.
CTGTATTTGATGACATTTAAAAGGAATAAATACAGAAGACTATTCTGCGAAATTCTCTAAAAGAATATTAAAAGTAATATTCAGAATATTCTTAGAAATGAAGCAGAATTATCATATGAAATGCGAAACCAACAAATGCTAGTTAAAGACATACTACAAAAGCAAGGAATATTACAAGAAATGAAAGAAAAGGAAGTATATTATATGAAATGAATGTAAATGATTATTCTTAGAAATACTCGAAAGACAAAGAATATTACAAGAAATGAAAGAAATTGTCTAGTCTTAGAAATACTGGAAAGCCACAAAATATTAAAAGAAATACTAAGTAGTAAGTAGTTGTGAATTAATAATTCATATTATTAATTCTTTTTACACGAAAGTATTTGAATCCCGAAGCTCAACGCAGAAAAAAAAGAAACACATTTTTTACAATTTATAAATTAATATGAATATAAATTATTTCTTTCTTTTTTATAAATATTCATAATATTAATTACATTTATTCATAAAATTCTTTAACTTACTTGTCGCCAAAATGTAAATGGCTAAAAGTATTTGCATGCTGCAATTTTTCAAAATATCTCGATCAAATATTATTTTATGGAAATCAGAGCATTTGCTTGAAAATGTGCTTGGTGTAGTTGTCGATTGGCTGTTTCCAGGAAGATTAGTTTTTTCAGAGGTGCCAGAATTATTTGTCTGAAAATCAAAGTGATTGAATTTTATTATAAATTTTAGTGATAAAAAGAATTTGTATAAATTAGACTGTATTACATGATCTCGGAACTATCATTAAAATTCCCATTAAATTAAATGCGTAAAAACACACACACAAATATTTCTATTCTTCACACTACACTACACTACACTACATACACACACACACACACACACACACATATATATATATATATATATATATATATATATATATATATATATATATATATATAATACGAAGTCAGTAGGTAGTAGGGATTATTCTAATATTCTTCAATACAAAAATATTAAAAACTTCGTGATGAGAGCTCAGTGTATAAATAAATAATAAGGAAAAGATTTAGCCATCATATGATCGGTTATAAATTTATTTCAACACTTTACTATAACCTATCCAAATTGTACTGAGATTTCTACCTGTAATTTTCCAGGATCATTTTATTTATTAGTAACCATTGCAGACATATGAACCTCTTCGGCATCCCTTCTGTTCCAGGTGAAGAATGTTGATTTAATCGAGAAAAGAGTAAATAAAGTTGTTCAAGATAGACGTGATTATTTTATATGTGGTGGGCAGACATGTTAGCGGCCTATACAATTTGGGATCATCTGTTTCATCCGTTTTTGGTGAGAGATATATAATACCGTCAGTGATTCAATCTAGAATTTCATTGGGGTTATAAATTAGCATTCATAATATATGTGCAAGAGTTTTATGGATTGATGACAGATGATAGAGCCACATGTTGAGTTCTTTGTCATTTTCTAGGGATTTCCATTTTGAGGATTTTGTTAGAGATTGCCTAACATTATTCCTGCTTATTTTTTCATTATTATTATTATTATTATTATTATTATTATTATTATTATTATTATTATTATTATTATTACCTGTTTATGAACTTGTATCTATTTTTCAATAAAAATGTATATTAAATGTTGGAGGAAGAAGAATATAAAGAAAGAAAAATATATTAATATTTACATTTGTCTTTTCATTATTTTCAGCCGCCTTCTCGTCTTGCTCAAATGCTAAATTTATTTCTGGTTGAAGCGTTTTTGTATATTTCAATTGTATTTCTGAAGATAAGAGACATTATATCAAATATTTTTCTATCAGAAAAATAAATATAATCTAATAATATCATCCAGTATAATAAATGATGAACACTTAACTTATTCTCTCACGCAAAAATGTTTCCTTCACTCTGGACTTCGTCAATTACTGCCGACCAGTGAATATGTGATCGATATAAAATTTGATATTTTATATAAAATTCTAGAATTTAAATACGATTCAAATATTTTCTATAAAATTCTAATATTTTAAAAATTATATTTTATATAAAATTCTATATATTAAATTCTATTATTTTATATACAATCCTATATTTTATATAAAATTTTAATAATTTATATAACATCCTATAATTGAAAACCCTCTATACCTCCTTTATTCAACCAGTTCGAAGTCCTGACCTCCTCTACCGACAAGGCTGAATGCTTTGCTCGGAAATTTTCATTCAACTCGAGACTCGATTCTTCCGGTGTACCCATACCCGACTTCCCTCTTAGAACTGAGGCCATATTGAGTGGGTTAAACATAACCCCATCTTTGGTACTGAGCGTTATCTCCAATTTAAACCCCAACAAGGCTAATGGTGGAGACTGGATACCAGCCATTGTCTTGAAGAAATGCGCGCCTGAACTGGCACCCACCCTTTCTAAACTATACAACTACTGCCTCAAGAAATCTTGTATTCCTGACTGCTGAAAGTCCTCTTCGATCGTTCCTGTCTTCAAGAACTCCGGCGACCCCTCTGACCCTTCCAACTACCGTCCTATCAGTCTCCTTCCCCTCTTCGGCAAAGTTTTTGAAGCCCTAATCAATTCCGAGGTGGTTAACCACCTCACATCCCATAATCTGCTCTCAGACAAGCAATATGGTTTCCGCTTTGCCCGATCTACAGCTGATGTGCTTACGGCCATCACTGAAACTCTCTACCGAGCTCTTCAAAATAACGGGGAAGCCCGTGCCGTGGCACTAGACATCTCCAAAGCATTTGATAGGGTTTGGCATGCCGGCCTTCTTCGCAAGCTCCAGGGTTATGGCATTTTATATAACCTAATACAATCATTCCTGTCAAACCGTAACTTGAAGGTCGTTCTCAACGGATTCTCATCCAGTTTCTATCCCACGAACACAGGTGTTCCTCAAGGCTCCATCCTAGGCCCCACTCTATTCCTTATCTACATAAATGACCTTCCTGACGCAATAACTTTCCAAGTTGGCATCTACGCGGATGACACCACAATTTATTCCTCCCTCAAAACAAATCTAGTCTCACTGACAAAACTCACCTGGCCGTGCGTCTCGAAAAGGACCTCCAATCGATTGTGAACTGGGGCAAGAATTGGCTGGTCAACTTCAACGCTTCCAAGACAAAACTGCTCTCTATTAATCACCACAGAGATCCTTCCCTTCCCTCTATTAGAATGTCTGACGCTCAACTTCTCGAGAGCAACTCTCTGCGGCTTCTCGATCTCACGTTGACTGCTGACCTTAGATGGAATAAATACATTGGGTCAATTGCTTCGTCCAGCGCAAGGAAAGTTGGCTCCCTGAGCCGCGCCAGAAAGTTTTTCTCCCCCGAGTCGATCCTCCAGATCTACAAATCAACAATTCGCCCTTGCATGGAGTATTGCTGCCATATATGGTCTGGTGCCCCTTCTGTTTGCCTCGGGGTTCTTGTTAGGCTCCAGAGGCGGATATGCAATGTAGTTGACCCTGCTCTGGCGTCTCGTCTACAGTCACTTTCTCACAGACGCGCCGTCGCCTCCCTCAGTCTGTTCTACAAATACTTTCATGGAAATTGCTCCGAGGAGCTGCATTCGCTGGTTCCCAGATATCATGAGTTCAAGCGCCATACGAGGCTGGCATCCCGCTCTAACCGCTTCACTGTCGAAACTCCTAAATGTAACCGTTTCTTCTACTCCAATAGCTTCATGTCTCGCACCTCTCGCCTGTGGAACTCCCTTCCCTATTTCTGTTTCCCTGTGAGCTATAATCTCCAGCTATTCAAGTGTAATGTCAATTGACATCTCTAGTTGCCTTGATCTATCCACTAACCTCATCCTTTCTTCTATCACTCCTATCTGATCTTGCTCTAAATTTTCTGTAACCCCTTACGTCCTAGTGGCTTCCCGCCTTGCTTGGGGTGAAATGCTTAAAAAAATGTAAAGTTTATGTTTATAAACTCCTATATTTTTTTAAATTCTATATTATAAAAATATTCTACATAAAGTACTATATTTTATGAAATTCTAATATTTTATGTAAAATAATATATCCTATATATTATATAAAATTCTAATGTTTTCATAATAATGCATATATATATATATATATATATATATATATATATATATATATATATATCGTTGAAAGTGTTAAATAAATAAATATATATATATATATATATATATATATATATATATATATATATATATATATATATATATATATATATAATTTTTTAATCAATCATAATTCTCTTCAGTGAAACAAAAACTGAGGAAAACATTTTCCTATCAAATCAGTAGGTGTTGTATCTTCTTCTTTTACAACGAAAGTTTAAAGATTATCATTTTTATAAAGTCAGATTCATTTTTTAATATTCTGTTTACAAACTACTAAGTTCGTCGTATATTATAACCCAGGAAATACACTTACTTTTCTTTTTCATATTCTTCATGTTGGCGGTCTTAAGCGGCCGACACAAGGCGCCATAGACAACAAAGTTTAAAAACAATCCACCTATTAATAAAAATGTCCCTCTCATACCATAAAAGGTAATGCTCCATTCTAATAAATAATTAAGAGCAAATGCACCAAATCCAATTCCACTTTGAGAAATTCCCACAGCCAAAGTCCGTTTCTTGTTAAAATAAGATCCAACAATGGTGTTGCCGGCAAAATATGCTATTCCAGCAAAACTGCCTGAAAGAACGAATGAGAAATGTTATTAAGTTAGAAAACGGAAGAATCAATGAACAAATGGGTAGTTATTAAAAATATATCCAGAAAATCTTACATTTTTTCTATTTATGAAAAAAATCTAGAGAATTCTTTGTTTCAGTAGACATCTTTGGATTACAATGAAAAGGTATTTTCTTTTATAATCACAACTAGAATATTTCTTTGACCTACATGAGGTTTAGTCGCTTAAGATTTTATCCAGGCAAAAGTTTCGAATGTTTAACGTCAAATTTGATGTGGACACCACATGGCAGATTGCCATCATAGAATACAGAAGTTTCATATTTCTGTGGACCTTTAACGGAAGTTTGAAAATCCCTGGAGAAAAATCGATATGATGTCAGTCTACCTCCTAACCGTGAGCGTATAAAAAGGAATAGCGATCTCCCATCTCTCTCATTTTTCTCTTTTCTCTGACTTACGCAATTAAGACTTTCCTTTCTTTTATTGGGTCGTCAGCAGTAACCGACGTCGCATCCACAACTCCAGATCTAATGTGATCAGCCATTTAGATATTGGCAACTACCTGTTCAAAGTCATTTAAATTATATTTCTTTCCCATAACAGTTCACCAAATAAAATTCAGATCATCATGATGATGTTTAAACGTCTATATCTATTAAAATCTTGCAACGTCATTGGTTGATTAGAAATTTGCAAAAATGAGCATTTGTTCACGTACAATTTAACGGCCATTGAGCGGAATATTGCAATATTAATATCATTATATATGTAAGTAGATATGTATATATAAAAGAAAAAATATACACGTTTGCATACATTAGATATATGTTTATCAATGTTGAGAAGGAGGTATGTTTTATAATTGCGGAAAGATATAAAATGCTCTTAACCTGGAAGAGACACAATGTCTTTCCTGTGAAAGTATTTGCATCTGACTGATAACGTAACAAAAATTCTTGTTTACTTGAAACTTTATATTTATTTCCTACTATGTGTCACACGCAAGGACTTCAACTTGTCTCAACAAATCAAGTACTCTTGAACTATATAATGGATTCTTTATCCATTGACCGAATTTCTAGTCGAGAATTTCTAGTCTCTCAATTTGGGATTATATAGGTGACCGTTATGTGCCCTCGGTTCTTCCTACTTTCGAATAACTAATACTTCTGCCGAACGACTTCTACTGACATGATTTATGAGCGCATTTTTCACCTCTTTGCATAATTTAACAGTAACTATTGCTGATATTTATAATATAAGCCCACAACCGGAATTCTGTACCTGAGTGGCACTTGATCCAGAAAATTTGAATACAGTTTTTGACTGATTTTATTGGCTTTTTCTGTATTTGTGGACGGCCAGTGTATGTCTATATCAATGCTGAAAAGTATGGATGTTGTAAAAATGCAGAGGATTTAATAAAATTATCCCGGTCTAAAGTGGACATCACTTCTTTCTCATAAACGTAATTCTATCTGATTACTTGAATCGTATGACTTGATTTTTGCAAACAGTTCAATTTCGCTGACTGAATCGAGCATTTATAATCTTACTCAACGGCCAAGTATATATATATATATATATATATATATATATATATATATATATATATATATATATATATATATATATATATTCGACTCTCCCGTCGAATTCGACGTATGAGGGTCAAGTAGATCAGTTCTTAGAAAACCGACAGCCCGGCTACAGCACATGAGATTTGATTATAGTGGTGAAGGTTTCGTGCAGGACCATCCACTCTTTTTGAAGGGCCGAATACAGGGACCTGGTACACTACGTGCCACAATATATATATATATATATATATATATATATATATATATATATATATATATATATATATATATATGACTGACTGAATCTAGCATTTATAATCTTACTCAACTGCCAAGTATGAATATATCTATATATATATATATATATATATATATATGTGTGTGTGTGTGTGTGTGTGTGTTCTAGATTCCAGCCAAACCAAAATGGCAGTTTTTCAACTTAGAAAAACTAATAATAACATGATTTCGAAAAATTCGAAAGGTTACTTCTAGAACTTCGTCGAATCGAAGAATTCAGGTTCTTCTAAAGGCAACATGGAGTCCATCTCGATATAAAGTGGCCGACGAATGTATATCTTTGACATCCGAAAATGCAAATCCAAAAAAGAAATGTAAGAATCTAGAAAAAAAAGTAAAAAAAAAAAATACTGAGGAAAGTGTTGGAGCAAACAGAAGACTTGCTTCTACTTGTCTGACAGCAACCAAATCTAATCATATGAAAACAAAACAAGTATAAAATAATAAGGAAGTAAAAGTAAGTATTGGTAACAATTTACTAAAAATATTTGCTTCTTCTTACCTGAGAGAATTCCATACGTAATATAAAGAACTTCAACTTGATCAACAAAAAAACATCCAACGGTTGACACAGCAGAAAGGAATCCTCCACAAATGATAACTTGTCGATGGCTTGCATTAAACATCATTAGAAGCAACACAAATGGACCTGGTTAATGAAAAAAATATTCAAGTCAGGAACAAAATTATCTCAAGAAAGCAAATTTATTCCTTTTAACGATACAGTTTTTATACATTAGCCAGTTTGCAAACTTACCAACGCATGACTTGATTCCGCCGAAAATAGAACTGACCATGGCTGTTTTTGAAATAGAAACATCATAAAGTTCACTCAGTCCAAGGAGGAGAATTCCGTCTGAGGCACTCAGTCCTCCAATTGTAAAATTAACCATAAATCCGGCAAAGCAAACAACCCAACCAAAACCACCATCAGGAATAAGGAGGGCGTTGCCATCGTCGGGATCTATTTCTGATTCCAATTCATTTGTTGGCCCTTCAGGGATGCTTGTGTTTGTCGGTTCCATTCTAAAAAAAAAACTTAACATTAAAACTGAATTTTATGTATTTAAATTTACCACAATTCCAAAATGAAATGCCAAATATTTCGCAAGATACCCATATTTCTCAAATAAGAAATTCGTCAGAGAAAGAGATAGAGATTTAAAAGCCACTTTTAATTTAGCTTTTAAATCTAAATAAATCGTCAGTAAATTACAATCGCCTGATGAGATGCATTGATATGCATCGAAACATGACTGCAGCTGTGTAGCGATTTTGATATGTTTTCAATAGAATATCTTAAAATAAATAATATTGCTGTACTTTGTATTGAGCCCTTTTTTAAATTAAATGTTACGAACGTTATAATTGTACTTAATTCGTTCTCATCGTACGTATATATATATATATATATATATATATATATATATATATATATATATATATACATATATATATATATATATATATACATCTACACTCATACACACACACACATACACACACATATATACGGGTATTCAAAACTTACCCGTTAACATAAATTATAATTTATAATCGTTATTTCGATGGTTCGTTAAGTTTTTCCTTGATGAATATCATATTGATCTGAATATTATACATTGAACTTTCTTTTATGAATCTAACTTTTTAATAATTTATATTAAAAAGACCTACTTGGATTATACTTTCCACTTACGGATTTGTCTATATATATATATATATATATATATCTACTATCTATATTTCTCTTGTTGTTCGTCTCTGTGTCTGTCGTGGGCGTTGTTACCTCGCCCAGGCCGCATTTCTCACCCGATTTCGATGCGGTTTTCACCACAAGCTTGCAAATGGCTGCCGTAAGGACATGACGGAGCCCGAATTTTGAGTTCGAACTCAGGTTCCGAAAAAATCGATAATCGAAAAAAATCTGCTTACAAAAGGAATGATCGCATTTCAACCAAATTTGACACCCTCTTAGAGTCTATCATTAGAAATGTTATCCAGAAGTTTCATGGCCACTGACCCCTAAACAGAGCTGAAAATCGATATAACCCAAAAACCGATACGCTCAGATTGCGCCTGAACCGCATGTTGGTTTTTAGCGAAAAGCGATCGGATTTATGAAGAGGCCATTGGGAGTCACCATGTGAAGTTTCAACTCTGAGCGCCCCCCAAACAGAGTGCAAATCGACAATCGGTCAACCCTTAAAAATGTTTTTTCCGGTTGGGTATTTCCTAAATGCAGATTAATTTAAGGTGACGCTATGCGTGGGAAGAAACAGGTCAGTGTGTGCAGTGGAGTGGAAGAAAACATTTGACCTCAAATTCTGGAATGGGTGCAGGGCCATTGAAATTCGGCTTTTTTTTATCCCTGCTACCAGTTCTGACTTTGAGCCACAAATGACATATTCGACTTTGTCAACACTATTGCTTTAATCGTAGTAACATCAGCATGGCAAAGGTCATTCCTTTAAAGGCAAGGAAGAGCAAAAATATTTTACGATTTTTAATCAAGCACGGCAACGCCGGGCCATGCTGCTAGTATATATATATATATATGCGTGTGTGTGCACGCACGCGCGCGCGTGTGCTGAAAATCCCTTGACCAAATTAAGAAGCCTTTCTACTCGAGATTCTTGAGATAATATGAACCCCTACATAGAAAGGGAACAGTTGGTTTTATTTCGATCTCAAGTGTTTCTGCTTGATAGATCAGCTGATGGGTCCTTTTGAAAGTCAGTCTTCTAAGCAGCATCCTATTTAACGGAAGGTTAACGCGGAAGTACGGGTGTGAATTAGGGAATTTTTGTAGATCAAGTGGCAACAAAACAGGAAATAGGGTATATCTGGGTCCTGGTCTATATTAACAGTCATGCTTGTTACTAGGGACAGTTTCTGGTCCGTTCTTGGCGGGAGATTGGCGTATCCGGCATACGGTTCCGAAGACGCCATTTCGTATTGCTAATCACCACATCAGGATGAATAAATGGGCGATATATTCGTAGGGGAAAAAACTGACATAGCAGGAGTAGTCCCAACTATTACCCACCTGGACAAGCAGGCGAAGCGCTGAATAAAACTTAATATTTGAAACAGGATTCGCCTTCTTATTTTTCGACGTGGCATTTTTTTTTCATCGTGTTACGGTGTAAACATATACCACGCCCTTCCCTAGTTTTCGGTGCATACCGACGAACTGGAATTCAACGTAGGGTGATCATTGACTGATCGGTGGAAACCTTAGGCGAGGGTGACGTGGTGTGCTTACAATGTCTTACCTTTGATTCAGATTTTGGGAAGTATGTAGGGTTAAGACGTTTTCGGCGGCCCATCGAGTATATACATACGTAATGTTTAAATAGAGATTTTAATCCGTTACTTAAATAGTAAAATTAATAACAACCGGCCTAGATCGAGAAATCCTGCTAAATGAGAATTGTACCTCCTGACAAGGATCGAACCTCTACTCCCAACTTTCCATCAGGGAAACCACTCCTATAGCCGAAGTGTGACGTGAGGTTATCTTGATACAGCAGGGTTTAAATTACTGTAGTTTACGTTTCGACTACGAAACTGAAGCTATTAGATCAAGATTCGCAGAAAGTCCCAGTGAAAAACGTATCTTCCTTAAATAGATAATTCAAACGTAGCGCTATTAAGATGGCCTTACTTCGTCCAAACAGGTAGCGGTACAATTTGGCGGGAGAAGCTGGGGTTTTCCTGATAGAAAATGAGATACAGGTTCAATTCCTGCCGTGAAATATATTTTTCTTTAGGAAGATTTCTCGATCTAGTGTACTAATGTCATTTATCTTCATTACAGTCGACAGTTTCTGCTACTAATATTTCAAGGAGATGCCATTTTTATTATTTTCCATTTAAAAATCGTATAGATGTATTTTCATTCTATTCCCATATATATTTAGCAAGTGTAGTATTGTCAGGATATCTTTTTTGCTCTCAAAATATTGCATCTTTCTTTTGGAGATTTTTCTATTGTTCCTGCATTTTTATTCTATATCAGTCTTGTTTGTTTCCTGGTGAATTTCGGTACAGGTAACCCAGAATGTCTTGCACTACGCGCAATTGGCTTGGAGGAATTTGCCGAGACGTTGGTAGAATTTCTTTTAGAAATCCTAAAAGAGATGCTTAGTGACATATAAACTCGGTTCACATCTAATGTGGGGAAAGAAATTTCGAAACTCTTGTCTTTTAAGCAGTCCACAACTACCACTTACCATCATCAACAAAATGAACTTGTAGAAAAGTTTAATGGTGTTTTGCAGAAGATGACCTCAGTATTCGGAACGAGAGCTCACTCCCGCTACTCTTCGCCTATAGAGAGGTACCTCGTGCCAACGCAAGTTACTTACTCTCATGAATGGACGAAACGTGAGGGTTTCCATACAAACAATAAAAAGAAAACTGAGTTATTTTTGTAATCATAAACATTAATGCGCTTGGATTTCTAACGAAGGTGATCTGAGAGAAAAATTTGTTATTATAAATGTGAGTTTATCTTTAAAAAGAGACAGAGAGAGAGAGAGAGAGAGAGAGAGAGAGAGAAAGAGAGTGAAAGAGAGGGACACATTAAAATGATTCATTTTAGAAAAGTGTATTTAGGGAAAAAAGATTTTTACCTGATTGGTTGCTGTTACGGATATGGATGGCGGTGAAGACATACACTACAGTTCAAAATTTAGAGGCCGCCCCATGTAATTTTTTAAATTGGCCCCAAAAGTAGTTGTTTGGTACTTTAAATAAAAGAAAATTATTATGCATATATACAAAAAAGTGAGACATGATTTTTTTTTTTATTAAATGACAATTTTTAATTTTAATTTTATGAGAAAAAAAATTATAATTGACTTTTACTCTCGTCAAAATAACCTCTTTTTGCCTTGGTGACACTAACACAAATTTCATAATTGATTGCATTCTTTTTTTCAATGACTATAAGTGTTCTTTTTCAGTTTTTTTCTCATTCTTCTTCGTTCATTCCATGCTAATTCTGGAATTGGCTTCAAACATTTGAACTTTATCGTATTTACGAATATAAATTATTATTTTTAAAAGGAATATTTCTAAAATATTGTTTCAAATGTTTTAATGAGACATACAAGTGTTAGGATTGTTTATCAAAACAACGAAAATTATGTCATATGTGTTAATATTAAATATTGAACGAAAAGTAAAAATGAAGAATAAAATTAAAAAAAAAAATAACTCTAAAACGAAATAAAAATAAGGAAAATGCAAATAAAAATCAGGTATTTTACTTACGTAGCAGATGAAATGTAACTCGTTTTTTATAGTTCTACGGTGAGAGAAATCCGCCTATTATAAATTGTTTTATTATGATCGGATATCCTTGAAAGGTGTTGCTTTTATCATTGTTACTGTAAAATTGCCAATATCTCGATTGATGTTCGTACAACTGATTTGATTTACAATGAGGGAAGTCAAGTGGAAATAGCTTTGGAAAATCGATAAAAAAGGTCCTAATATTTTTTAAAAAAACGTTCACAGTTGAACGCTTCTTATTAATATTCGGAATATGAATTACAAATTCAACAAAAAAAATTATTAATTCTTGACAAAATTGAAAAGACTCTCTGACATTCCTCCATAAAAAAGTTGTAGTTGCTTCTTGTAGTCAGTTTCTTTTGGTTAGTAAGTAATTTCCGTAATTGGTTTCCATCAGCCAACATAGCAGCGGTATGGACTTAAGTCAAACAATCTACAAACACTGACTGCAACAGTTGGTCTCCGGTTCACTACAGCAGTCACAACACGTCTTTTTAGTCGTTTCTTTTTATGCACTTTTTATAGCTTGATTGACAGTTAAAATTTAGAGACTTAAATGTTGTCCACCTTCAGATGCAACACATAGGCACCCGCAAAACAAGGGTGTCTTTACACGGAGTGCCCATGCACATCACTGAGGATCGGCTTAGGGCCTTTTCTTCCAAATTTAGACAAGTCGTGGATGTCCCTGTTGTAATATGCAAAGCGGGCATTTCTACCATGGATTTTGTTCTTCAGTTAACGATTTTTGACATCCCCGACATTTTCACTTCTCCGTGGACGGACAATTTTTGTAATAGTGGAGGGCCGTCGACCCTTTTGCTGGCTCTGTGGTACCACGGGATACCGGTCGAAAGGGTGCACCGCCGCAACCAATGACATCAAATAAAGCAGTGGGACCAGCGAAGTCCGGACAGGCCCCCAATGTCCTCTGTTAGTGGAAGTAGAATGCCTCACAAGCAAAGAGGCAGTAGCAGCAACAACAGCGGCGTCAGAGGGAGCAGCCTCAGCAGCAACGCCAAAACAACAGCAGCAAAACAGAAACTGCTGCAGCTAGACCTGTTTATGGAGGTGGAGAAGATGCCTCCACTTCGGTCCTTCTCTTTTAAAAGTGGAAGTTAGGATTAAGAAGAGGAAGAGATGAAGACGACCAAAAAGGAAAAAAGTTCGGGCGAAAAGGGGTGCATCGGGTCATAGAACTCGCCAAATCCCAATCCGCCCCTGCTTAGACAGCTTGAAAAAACGATGCGCTGCTTTCTGTCTTTAGGGCTCCACCATATCCCTCCCCCAACCCATCCCAAAAAAGAGGGGCTTCCCAGAAGGAGAAACCATCTGTCACGTGGAACGTCAGGCTGTCGTGAGGAACACCTTCACAGAAAATGACTCTCTTGAGGCCGCTTTTTAAACTGACAGCCGTCGACAGAAAGTCGACCTGGGACCTCAGCAATTTTCTCCTCGAATGATTACCCTTATCAGGAACTCTGACGGCAGACTGAAAGTTTGGAAATTTCTATCTGCCGCCAAGTATTCTCTCCCTCAGGTCAGGTCATTTGAGATAAAAAAAAAAAAAAACTACCAAATTGTGTTCTAGGAAGACCCAGTTTTGTTCCATCCTCTCTTTGTATAGAGCACTAAAACTACGGACGTCGGCAGCATTGTTAGAGACAGACGGATTACGTCTAATTTGGGCTCTGTTAGCCTAGGTCAATCCGTCGAGGTCCTGTCTCCCGCTGTTTTCTGGACAGTATATGGCTAAGGTGTTCTAAAATTAATATCAAGCTTACATGCTTGAATGCGAGGGGCTCGAGTGATCGGGGTAAGGCTGTCCGACTGCTTCGTGACCTCTTGTCTTCCGGTCTGGATGTGACTGCGATCCAGGAGAAACATTTTACGACGTCGATGCTCGTGTGTTGTCTAGCGATCTTGTTGTCTATTCAACATACGGGAACCAGCAGGCCAAATGTGTTTCTTTGCTGATTAAGCGTATCCTGAGTGCGAGAGTGGACCTTTTCTATGTCAATACGTGGCCGATGTTGACCGTGGCCGATATTGCCGTAAAAAACAGTTCGTTGTGGTTTATGTGCCCAACGACCATAGTTAGCGTTGTTCGGCTTTCTGTTAGTTGGGGCCGTCCATGCTTGATCCGGCGCGCCTAGTCTTAATAGGAGAATGGAATGCTGCCCTGAACCCCAAGTTAGTGGGGAGCTCGCTGGAGGTTGATTGATCGTAGCCTGGTCTACATGATTGGCTAGTTTGGTCTCTTTGATAGATACCGGGTCGATCACTCCGGCAGAAGATGTGGACGTGGGCTCTTAAGTGCCCGTCCACCCTGGTGGTCAGCTACCTGGATAGAATGTTAGTAAAAGGGTCAATATAGATTTGCTAGATTGTCCTACGTTCCACTGATTAGACTATTCGGATCATTGTTTGTGCTCGGCTGACGTTAAACTCTAGGCCTAGAATGGTTGGATTCTGGAAATTCAATCTGTCTTTACTGGCCAGGTGGACTTTCAGGAACGGCTATCTCAGTGAAGCGGGAAGTAGATAAGGCTAAGAAGGTGAGAGCATTTAGAGAAAGTCTGGCCCAGGCGGAGGCTGGGGGATTCCTTTACCTAATTTCCAACTACAACTGAGTCTCTATTGCATGATATGCATATAACTCTGTCCAAGGTTTCTTTTATCATATCTAAACTGGGTTTCAAAAAATAATACGGACATGACCGTATTTTTGAAGTAGTCTGCCATTCATCCTTGCATTGAATATTGCTGCCACATCTGGTTTGATGTTAATGCTATACATTTAGAGATTCTTGATAAAATCCAAAGAAAAATTTTCAATGTTATTGGTCCTGAGCTGGCATCTCGGCTTCAATTAAAATCCCACCGCCGTAACTGCTCTTCTTTGTGTCTTTACTATAAATACTTTCATGGTAATTGTCCTGATGAACTTTCCTCTATTGTACATAAACTTTATGAATTTAAGCGCAGTGAGGTCCCATCCTCTTAACATGAAATGGTTAGATGTAACCATAAGTTCTATGCTAACAGTTTCTTCTTTCAAACTTCTCGTTTGTGGAACTCTCTTCCTGTTTCTTGGTTTCTAGTCAACTTTGATCTTCAAATATTAAAATGCAATGTCAATCGTTATCTTCTGTCTTTTTAATTCTTATTCTTTGATTGACTTCTCATCTTAATAGTGTATTTTCCCATGTTCTATAACACTCAGTAACCCTTTGCATCTTTGTGTCTTTATTGTCGTAAAGAAATTTGCTCCTGAAATGGCTCCT
The DNA here is from genome assembly GCA_963932145.1 of Acanthosepion lycidas. Taxonomy (NCBI): domain Eukaryota; kingdom Metazoa; phylum Mollusca; class Cephalopoda; order Sepiida; family Sepiidae; genus Acanthosepion; species Acanthosepion lycidas. Next base: position 24,328,483 of record OZ010578.1, on the reverse strand, counting down.
GTTGTCTCTAAACTTTATAAATGTCCTACTATTTGTTACTTTCTTCGACACAATTTGACAAACAAGTTTTATCGTAAATATTTTAATCTGTATAAGGTAATGTCTTTTAGTTTCCATTATTAACTCTTTTCCCTTGAGAAGTTTTGTTCACAACGTCACAATTCAGACAATCATACAAAGTGGGGTTGATTGATTTACATTATATACAAAAGACACCAATTCGTGAATGCCATAGAAGAAATTAAAATAATCGAACAAGAATTTCTTAGTGTAAATGCTGCTTAAGTGGCGTGTGTTTCCTGATTGGGCAACGAAAAACAAATCTTGGATATGATTTATATAAAAATGTTACATTATTATTTTTAAAATGTTATAATCATCTAAATGTATACTCATCTAGATTGTTTTTTATATACGTTTTTTGAGAGAAGTGTATTTTTACGAAGAACAGACGACTTGTGTAAAGTTTATTGCCCTTTTTATGGCCTTAGCGTATCAGCGTTTGACACCGACAAAAATTATTTGTTGAATCGTTGCGGATCTATTTTTGGAATTCATGGAGAAAGGTTTCGTATCACTTGGCCAATGAGAGACATGATTTTCAAACCCATGAGAAATTCTGGACGGAGCCAGTATGACCCTCCTTAGTTCAATAAAGTGACTGCTATTTAGCGGATAGATGAAGAGAAGGAACCGTTGAGAAAGTAATTCACCTTCCATGAGGAAGCATGAGTGCCTACTCTTCTAGAGGACTGTTACAGTTGAAGTCATAAATCAACACGAAGAAAGAAAGAGTCGATAGATTTAACAGATTCAATGCAGAGTCAAACCCCAGGACAGAACATTCCTTTCTGTGCCATCCTGAGTAGAATTTAGACCGAACGAATTTTCATGTTCAACTTTCCAACAAAGCGCTACGAAAAGCCCTCGGGATAACAAACTGTGAAAATACGAAAACCCCTTCGTGCTGAGACGTCCTATTATTCAATTAAGAACAAAGGTGGATGTATTTTCGGCCTTGTACAATTTTTCTTGCTTCCTCTAAGTTTTTTTTCCATTTTTAAAGGGTGTAATGTTTTTGTTGTTTTTCGTTTTTTATTTTTTTGTCTTCGGATCTGTGTCTTTTCCTAAAAATTGTAACACTTCCTTCCTTATATCTGATTGTAATCTCCTTTTTATAACCTCAGAAAATTTTTATCCTGCCCTAATAGACGCACATAAGAGATTATTGTGCAATCTTGTATTGTACATTTATTTGTAATATTGTAAAATAAATGTGTTTTTCCTTTTTAAAATTTTACGCAATGGTCGTTTTCTTTTAGAATTTAGCACCTATTAGCTGTTTTCTTGTAAGGAAACATTCGGCATTCTTTGATCGAACACTCAATGCTTCTTTTGCCTGAAATTTATACAATATTTCCCCTAAAAACATTTTTCAAGAAAATGAGTTTCTCAAGTCCACTATCTGTTATCGCTCTTTCCAACATTGATGGTGGTCCTTCCAGACATTTTGTCTGACATACAACTTTTCTTTTGCTGTTTCTACTAAGTTTTGTGTCTGGCACATGAACTTGGATTTCGTAGGAAATAATAAAATTATATTTAATAGAAGCAGTCAAATAAATCTTGAATATAGCATTCAAACATGAACTTATGTTTCTATGTAACTTTGAAAATCTCTTTTCCTATATAAATTATTTTCCTGTTGCTATTTATAGAATTTCCTTTTCCATGCAGATGATCCTACTTGAAATGATTCAGGAAATTAATAAACAACCAGCAAAAATAATTTCCTAATATTTCTGTACACTTTCTCTGTTCATGAGAAATATTTTGCCACAACCATGATGCTTGGCAAGAATTTCAAAATTTCTCTGTATAGTGTTGCGGTCCAGTGTATGCGCTTCCCAACTTGTTGTGGGCGTTAGTATCGTCAGTTTTTGGAATTGGGAATAACATGCTGTCTCCAGAAATAACCACAACAAACATGGCAGACGCGGGATGTGAGTCCACTTAAAGAAATGTAAAGAAATAACAAGAACCAATATATATGTACAAACAAATGATAATGTATTAACAAGAAAGGGATAGAAGCGACAAGGCAAATAATGTGTCGAATAAATGAAAGTAAAAACATTTTGGTCCAAAATATCTGAAGTGAGTGAATGTTTGTACGTATGTGTGTGCATGTATTGTTCATGCATTTCCCAAACGGAACACATTCTTCGTGAGTGGTTACATGTTGACGAATAAGCGGATGAGGTGAGAAGACAACGAGAAAAACATCGCAGAATATTTATAGTTCGGAGAGCGTCCCCTAGCAGCGGTTTCGAAAATTAAGAGGGGTTAAACCGACAATAAATTATGAAGATGAAAGTTCCATCCAAACTGATAATTGGTTTCTTTATCAACGTACGATTCGAATAATAGAAATAATGGAAAATTTAGACTGATTGGATGAATACAAGTTTAACAAAACCTTTAACAATATTCGTATAAGTTCCAAAGATATATCATTAAACTAGATATGTTTTTATCTTATAAACTGGGTTATTAATCATTTTTATTGTTGGTGAGATTTGTTAACACCTTCCCAACCTGGCGAAGTGAACTTATTGGTTTGATCCGCATACATAAGGCGGGAAATAGCGACTATCACCGTAGAAAAGAAATACGACGAACAAGAAGTTGTTCACATAAATATAGTTCAAATAACAAACGTTTCCTAAGGCTATAATGAATGAAATTTTGAATGTGAGACTAAGATGTGTAATTAAATAAACGATCAATATATAAATGACAGTTCAACAAGAAACTAGATGTGAATGAATCATTTATTGACATTGTCCATCCTGAATCACCGTGTGCCTTTAGACCTAACCTAGCTAAAGTAGACATAATCTTTGCGTAGAAGAGAAATAAGTCGATCAAATTGTTCACGCGAATGCAGCTCAAATAGCAAATGTTTCCTGATTCTATAAAGAATGAAATCTTGACTTTGAGATTAAAACGTGTAATTAAATAAACGATCAATATATAAATGACATTTCAACATAAACTTAAATGTGAATGAATCATTTATTGACACTGTCCATCCTGAATCACCGTGTGCCTTTGGACCTAACCTAGCTAAAGTAGACATAATCTTTGCGTAGAAGAGAAATAAGTCGAACAAGTTGTTCACGCAAATGCAACTCAAATAACAAGCGTTTGCTGATTCTATAAAGAATGAAATCTTGACTATGAGATTAAAACGTATAATTAAATAAACGATCGATATATAAATGACATTTCAACATGAACCTACACTATCTTTGTAACCTTTTTCTTTAATATATCTTTCTTACCTCTAATGCGTGTTCCGTGTTTTCCTTCCGTGGTCCCGACTTTGGGCCCACATCAAAATGACAATTCAACATGAACCTAGATGAATCACCGTGTGCCTTTACACCTAACCTAGCTAAGAGTCTCTCTATATTTCTGAGATGAAGTATTATGTACAATATTTACATTATTCGGACTATTGTCCTCATCTTTGTCGCCATATTTATCACAACGTTTCGGCTGTTGTACGCTCCGGTCTTCTTCAGGTGGTTGGAATTTCGAACTGAACCCTTTATTTCGATCACTGGGGTAGACTGTTCTAGTTCCACGTGCCATGTTTGATGGATGTCAGTTATCAGTTATCTCCTGCTAATTTTCCCTCTGCCTTAACCGGGTATTGAACTCACACTCTTTGGGTCTGTCGCTGGATCTAACCACTGTGCCATGTGTCCTTGAGGACATCTGGATATGAATTTCTGAGTATTATAAACCTAATGTTTTCAGCAACCATTTTTACCAGTGCTCATATTGCAATTTTGATGTTATCATTCCATGTTTTTACCAGAGCTCATATTGCAACTTTGTTATCATTGCTTTTCTCTGGCACTCCTTATTACTGGTTCCCATATTGTATTTATTTCTATGCTTGGTCAGCTCAGGAGATTTTTGTGGCCTAGTATATGTGCTGATTCCTTAATTTTCTAATGGTGTTCCCTGTCTATGATCTCAACATGATCCTACAGGGGGCAGTGATCTCCCTTTTCTCTCCATATGTGGTCAGCCACGCCTGATTTTTCTACGTCCCCTCGCGTTACAGCTTTCTGGCGTTCTTGAAGCCTTACCTTGACGGGGCGGCCTGTCTCTCCTTTATATTCCTTTCCGCAGCTGCACGGGATAGCGTACACACAGTCTTTAGCCATGTTCTCCTCTAAGGGGGCTCTCACTCGAGAGAGATATCTGCGAAGTGTTGTCAAGCTTTTGAAGGTTGTCCTGATGTTATATGGACCGCAGATCCTTTGTATTTTCTCTGATAACTCCTTCAGATGAGGCAGGCAGACTGTTTCTGAGTGTTGTTGTCCTCTTCCTCCTCTTGTACCCGCCTATCCCAGTTTTGGGGGGCTGTTTCCATGTACTCAGAGTAGTTGTTACGTTGTAGGGTACTACTTATACTGACCAATTCTTTATCTAATGTCTCTGGGTCGCCACTTATGACTTTTGCTCGGTGTTGTAAGCAACGGACGATCCCTTTCTTTACGCTGTATGGATGGTGGGAGTTGAAATTGAGGTACTGTCCGGTGAATGTTGGTTTACGGTATACGGATGTCTTGAACCCATGCTCTGTTCGACATATTAGTACATCCAGGAATGGGAGTGTGTTGTTACTCTCTTTCTCCATTGTGAACTGTATCGAAGGTCTTATTGAGTTCACATGGTCCAGTAGAACCTGGACATCTTCCTGGTGTGGCCAGAGTATGAAGGTCTCATCTACGTACCTTAACCATAGAGTTGGCTTTATAAATATAGATTCTAATGCCATTTCTTCAAGGTATTCCGTGTATATATTCGCCATTGCTGGTGATAATGGCGAGCCCATTGCTAAGCCCTCATCCTGTCGATATATGTGTGATCCCATTCCGAAGTGTGTTGTTTGTGTACAGAAAGTCAACATCTCCATCAGATTATCTATTGGAATACTGGTCCGTTCTTCTAGGGAAGAGTCAGAGGTCAATTTGTCTCTGACTACTGAGAGTGCCTCCTCCGTAGGTACCTTCGTGAACAAACTCACCACATCCAAGCTCACCATCTGGTTGGATAAGATGGGAGCATCTTTGATTATTTCCACGAAGTGGGCGGAGTTTCGGACATATGAAGGAGACTTTCCGATCAATGGGTCAATTATATCTACAAGGAAGCGACTCAGAGGGTGGCACACAGAGCCTTGGCAACTAACAATCGGCCTGAGCGGAATACCGTCTTTGTGAATCTTAGGGAGACCGTATATGTGAGGTAGCTTGGTGTAACGGTGCGATAACTGCCTATACGTCTTGGGTGCGAAGTGATCCTTGTTCTTGATTTGGATCTGTGACAGTTTGCGTTCCGTTTTCATAGTAGGATCCTTTTTCACTTTGCTGTAGCTACCATTGCTAATGAGGTCTTCCAGTTTTCTTGTATACTCTGATTTGTCCATCACTACAGTCGCATTACCTTTGTCAGCCGGTAGTATGATGATGTTTTCGTTCCTCTGTAGGGATCTAATCGCCAGCCTCTCCAGTTTTGCTATGTTAAAACTGGGCAGCCTGGCTCTCTCCAAGGCCTGTCTTACCTTCCATCTTAGTTCATCCGCCTCAGCCTGAGGGAAGTTTAAGGCCACCTCCTCGACCCTGGCAATGATGTCCAAGTATGGCACCCGCCTGATGGTTGTGGAGAAGTTGAGACCCTTATTCAATACTGACTCCTCAGAGGCACTCAGCTGATATTGGCTGATGTTGACTACTACTTTCACTGGTGGGTGATGGACCTTGTGCGTCACCTTCTGATCTTTCAATCTATTTAATTTTTGCACTTGGCGAGCCTTGACTACATCAAATTCATGTCTGAAGGATTTATCCAGATCATTTTGGATCCTTCTCTGGTATTCTTCATTAGTAATTCCGTTGAAGAAATCCTCGAGTATCTCAGGAGATATGAGCTTGTAGTCGATGTTTTATCCAACGATTGCACTGGATAATCTCTCGGACAAGGGCGTGACCCGCTTTCCCTGTACCCGACGAGCTCTCCTTGAATTGATCGGAAGTCTTGGTGCCAAGCCTGAAGGGATGTGATGTAGGTCTCTGCATCGGTGTAATGTAAATACTGTCTAACCTAGATAAAGTTGATATAATCTTTGCATAGAAGAGAAATAAGTCGAACAAGTTTTTCACGCAAATGCAGCTCAGATAGCAAACGTTTCTTGATTCTATGAAGAATGAAATCTTGAATATGAGATTAAAACGTGTAATTAAATAAACGATCAATATATAAATGACAATTCAACATGAACCTAGATATGAGTGAATCACTTATTGACACTGTCCATCCTGAATCACCGTGTGCCTTTAGACCTAACCTAGCTAAAGTTGATTTAATCTTTGCATAGAAGAGAAATAAGTCGAAGAATTTTTTCGCGCAAATGCAGCTCAAATTTCCTTGTTCAATAAAGAACGAAATCTTGTCTATACATTAGTAGAAGGGATTTAGACAAAAATAACGAGAAATAAAAGTTGTCACTAGTGGTTGATTGATTGATTTGTGTTCTACGGTTTATCAAACCTTTTACTGGTTATTTAAAGCCAGAAAATATTTTTAGGTTGTAATTATTAGGTTGGTACAAAAATAATGACGTAATAATGTCGTTTTTTTTAGGTATTTTTAACGTCAAAAAACGACATTATTACGTCATTATTTTTGCACCAACCTAATACTTTTTTTGTTTTCTTTTTGGCTTTGGTTTTTGAGATAATACATGTGTTACTGATTAAACCATAACTGGAGAGAGTATAGTGTATTTGTGCGTATATGAATATAACGAAGCCAACATATATTGGTAATCGGCTCTCCAATTAACAATTCCGTGCCAGTATCCATTACACCACCCACACATCCAAGCTTGCACCACCTGGGATACCCAAGCAGTCACCCATCTAGGTATTGACCAGGCTCCACGTCGCTTAACTTCGGGAGGGACAGCCAATGTTTCAACGTGATGCGGCCGTAACCCTTAATAGATTCGTCCACTCATAAATAAATAAATGAATAAATAAATAAATAAATAGACAATAGGGAATTTGATTAATAATTAGCATTTTTAAGACCTTTCTTAGACTATGCCACTAGTCAGAAACGAAAAATAATGATCTTATATCGATTTATAATACCGATAGTATCCCCAACTTTTGCAAAACAAACATTTCGTGTCGGAGGCGGACATAAATGAATTATTTAATTTAATAAAGAACAAACAGATATATATATATAATTTTTTTGAAGTAAAAATTAAATTTAAAAAGTATGTATGCGTTTATTCTTCAATTAAGATAAATAATTATTAAATGTTTCGCATGCACTTTGTAGTGAGTGCGAAGTAATAATAACTCTCTTTACCCACTCCCTTCAAATTCGGAGGACAGCGGTAAGAGATGGAAAGGAATTCGCGAGCCTATGTGAAATTTGGACTAATGAAAACCTTGCCTTCACAGAGATTGACCGGCGAGCTGAGAAGAAAAAGGAAATAAATTTGAGAGCCTATGTGATATTGCTTTTGGACCAATGAAAACCTTACCGTTGAGCCAAGAAGAAGAAAGAAAAAAATGTAACGCGTCTATGTGAAATTCCTTTTGATTTAAAATGAGGAAGAAAAGTTAGATTCATACGAGAACAGTGTCTGAAGTCATATAAAAGGTTCTGTTTTATTTCCTCGCGACCAGCGTTCAAGTTCTTAACAGTGTAAAATTATTCACCAATTATGTTATCGGCCATTAACCTGTGGTGTGCTGCTCAGATTTGTTTTTAAAATTGTTAATGAGGTTGTTAGTGAGGCTGCGTTTTTAGTGAGAGCACATACATTTAAATTTGCAAAGAACACAAGGAAAGAAGCACAAGAGATCAAATTGCATTCAACAATAAAATATATATTGAAAATCAACGAGTACAACAATTGTGCTTGTGTAGGGAGAGAAAAGTAGCTTCCCTTGTACTGATATCTGATGCAACATAGGAATAATGTACTTAAGAACTTTCTTGTTGAAATGTTCAGAGTTCAGTGAATAAGATTTGAATTCAAGAATGAAAAGTTTGTACAAAAAGGATAATAGAATTTGGTTTGTGACTTGGCTTGTGACAGACAGTTAACAGTGTAGTGTAATGGTAGTTCTGCGTCTGTGTGTACGTGAGTAGAAGAATGTAGATACGCATGCGTTGCTGAGTTCTGCTGATTTATTGTTCTACTAATTTATTTCTGGAGTACGAACTGTTTAAATACTTTTTGGGTAGGCTCCAGAGAGAAGCGGGAAAAATATCAAAAGAAATATCTAAAATACACGATTGGATAAAAATTGACCAATCACTGATTTTTTTACAAAACCAAGTTAGGCAAAGTCATGGCAGAAAAGTTGTGTGTAGTTACTGCTATAGGTAAATTGTCCTGTAGTAAACAGTACTTATTTTCTGTCCAATTATAACTGAGTATTTTGTGAGCGTGGAAAATCAGATTAGTCACTACAAACCAAGCACGTTGCACTTCAAAAATTTTTCTCCAAACAATTAAAAAAATTAATATTTCAAACTCACTCTCTCTCTCTCTCTCTCTCTCTCTCTCTCTCTACTATTGAACGTATACAACCGTATATCTCTCCTGTGAGCAAAGAACTCGCTTATTTTTGTTTTAAATATTTTTAACATTATTTTGTGTCAGATCATTTAATCTGTTGTATGAACATTTCCTCTTCATCACAATACGTTAAAACTACGGACTTAAAAAATTTCTAATTTATTTTCCTAAAACAAGCTGCTGACACAAGTTCAAAAGTGTAAATTCCTGAATGAATTCTTTATCTTATTTTGTTAAAATTACCCGTGTGTTTCCTCGTCATTATCATCCTTCATTAATCTACTCGGCGTGGGTAAATCAATTGTTCATTTTTTTTTTAACCTCTAAGCCTCGCGCCACTATAGCTTGCGGAAAAAAAACTCATACAGAAAAAGTTTAAAATGTTAAAAAAATGTACAGATATCATACTTTGAAATTTGACATTTACAGAGTTATTGTTACTGTTATTAGCTAGTAGTCCAATAACTCTGTAAATGTCTGGGATCGGTTTGACACTGTATCGATAGGACTTCTTTATAAATTGATTAAAAAAACTTTTTGGATTCTGAGAAATGTTGCGACCTAAGGAAAGTCTAAATAATGATCATGTACAATATTTATTTCCTAAAGAAATTCCCTACGCATGGACCAATACTAGTCTAGTGTAAAAAATGTTAATGCAATCGTGTATGTTGTAAAATAAATCAAAACGATATAGAATATCAGATGGGAACAGACAAAAAGGAAATGATAAGGAAAACGAACGGTTTAAAACTTTGGAGTAAAACAGACGTAAATGTTTTATTCAGTGAAAAACGAAAGTGAAAAAGTCTTCTATGAAAAAATTATTTGTACCAAGGAGCTTCTTTTTTTTTAGACTCATTCAGATCAATATTTTTAGTCAATGCGAGTTATTCCCCTTGAATATTCCAACATGGAGGATTCTAACCTCGTGGTGAGTTAATATTTCTTGTGTTTAGTTTTATGTGATACAGAAAACATTTTCTGATGTAGTTACATTATTTTATTTTTTTTTACTGTTTATGACCGTTTAAAAATTACATGTATATTTTAAAGTTTCTTTTTTGAACATAGCATGTGGCTAAAATTAAATAACCCTAAAAACACACGTGCTTTTTTATTTTTTTATTTTAAAGTAAACTTTTTAGACTGGAGGAAGATCAATTTCCTGCAGTTTGACTAAGTGAATATTGATAATATTTTTTTTTTTTTTTACTTGTGAAGCAGAACATCATCTTCCCCTCTCCTGTACTTTACGTCTCAGAAAATAAAAAGACATTTGAAACTGAAAAAGTGTTACAAATTATTAATATTAACAGTACTGAGTTTTAAATTTATTTTTAAAAAGTAAGCAAACCCGAAACTAGTTTGAATACTGCTCGATAGTATGGAGAATTTGGTGAATGTTATATGGGCTAAAAACTTAGTCCTGTACGTACTTTCGTTAATTACGGGCCCGTTTTAAAAATGAATGATGCTGAGGGATGGGGAGAAAAACTATTGAATTGAGCCTGATTTTAAATGAAATCAAGTTTGCCAATAAATAAATTAAACAAGAATTATTTAAATTTTAAAATAATGATTAATAACTGAAGTAACATATTAGGAAAAAGTAATTTTATTTTTCTTATGTAGTTTGTCCGAAGATGACTTTCCAATTTGATAATCCCACTTTAAAACATAATTTCATTTTTCAAAAATAAAAAATCACCGAAGAAAATTCAGTTTATATTCGAACAAAGGAAACTACATAAGAAAAATGCATTTTCGTACAAAATAAAAAAAAATCTCTTTCTTTAGTCAACTTAAATCTCATTAAATAACAAATGAGTAAATATTGCAAGAGAATTCTCTAGCTAGACCTTGCGGATTCTAATTATGATTTTTTTTTTTTTGTCCTTACAACTGTTTAATGTTTATATTTCGTAAATTTTTCGGTAAATAAGGTATTTTTACATTGCTCTTCTTCTTATTGTTTATCGATACTAATCACACGAGTTTGAATTGAATCGAATCGAATCGAAGTAGCTTCTTTTAATTGCGTGGCCTGTGCATTTCGAATTTAATGTTTTGATAAACATAATTTTAAAATTTTTATTATTGTTATCGCGGTAAATATTACCTGATCTCCCAACTAACTTAGAATGTATTGTAACGCGAGGTCTTTTTTTTTATGGAGCAGGTGCGTGTGTTTACAGGGTGGTCCGAAAGTCTCGCTACCCCTACTTCTCTTCCAAACTAAGAGCTCATGTCAGCCATCTGAAATAGAAAATTATATTGAGGGGGTAACAAGACTTTCGAACCACTCTGTACACTTGGGCCAAGAATATTAGAAATTGTCCTGTCCCCGCAACCATTCACGCTGGTATCGTTATTACAATGAGGAAGGTACTGCCGATTGTGGTGGAATCTCCGAACCATGCCTTCTCTCTTAGGCAAATATTAAGAAACTTGGAACAGACAAAAATATGCCAAATTTCACACTGATTTTATCTTTTTACTTAATTTCCTTTGAAAACTTCAATTGATTCTTATTATTATTATTATTAATAAAAAAAAAAAAATTAAAACTAAAATTGAAGAAGGTTCAGAATTGTCAATACCTCTCTTTCCAGATGGATATCATAAAGCAGGATTTGCCTGCAACTCTGAAACATTTACAGAATCTTCCACAATCAATTGATGACACAAACAGTTTTATTCAATCTCTCATTAGAAAAATCAGCAGTGATGACTTCAATATTTCAGGGGTAAGTACTGGCCTTTTTTTTTCTTTTCTTTTTTTTATGCACATTGTCATATCATATAATTGAATTTTGAAGCCAATCATTGTACATGGAAAGTGATAGGTTTACTATACCACAGTAACCCATGACATGCTGACAGTGATTCCTCAGTTTGACATCAGTTGTTTGTCACCTTCACTGGTTCACAACCAAGGCTAAGAGCCCCAACCTGCCCCTACTATTCATTAATCTTTTTCCCAAGTGTATTTAGTGAAAATAGAACAGCAACTTTTTTCAGCTCAAATTTGAACACAGTTTGCCAAATACTTTTTATGTGATATTACCCAACCTCAAGAATTTCAAATAAACAGCTTTAAAAAAGATGGAAAAGCTTATTTCATGCCAAAATATAGCGTTAGTAGGTATCTGTACTGATGACATATTGCAGGAAAGAGACAAAGTTGTTTTTTTTTTTTTCCTTTTCATTCTTAAGGATGCTTAGAATACCATGGACTGATTTTGTGAACAATAACAAAGTTTTAGAGAAAGTAAAAACAAAATGGAAATTGAGGCTTAACAGAGAGACAGTTGAAATTTATAAGGCACATAATGACAAAAGCAGGCTTGGAAAATCTAATACTCACAGGACAGATTGAGGGACAGAGGGAAACAATGCATAACCTGCTTAGTCAGCTTGAGTAAATGGATGGTCGAACAGGGTTTTGGAGAAATAACAGAAACAACAAAATTTATTAAGAGCTACAAAGGACAGGAAGTTGTGGAGTCATAATTGCCTACGTCATGAGGGAACATGACATAACAAGAAAGCAATATTTTTTTTATAATCATGTTTTTTGTATTCATTTTTAATTGATCAATTCTGAGATTATTATTACTAATTATCAGATGTTAATTATTATCAATTATTGATTATGAGATTAAGTATTTACATTAGTCAACATTTAAAAAAACAAACTTCACAAGAACAAATTTTTATTTTCGCTGATACTTAAAACATCAAAATAAATGTTTATATGATCAGGGTTCACTTGAGATATCTTTTTGGGAAGAGCCCATAACTTCTAAGTATTATAGTTCAATCTTTCCTGATCTAAATAAATTTTGCCAAAGATTATCAGGCATCAGGAACTGTTGAGATCACATAGTTCACGCAAGCACATCACAATGAAACACTTCTGATTCATTTATTATACACCTACCATGTCTTGAGTACTATGTATTAATAGAATCAAAATAAGTATAGTAAATAAGAAGTTTCTTCTCTTGCACTTCTTGCTTGTGGCACTCTCTGCCAAATTATTGTTTTTCTGACGATCTTTAAAAATTTAAATGCATTATTGTCATCTTCCATCTCCTTGAATCCCGTTCTTTTATCATCCTCTGTCTCTCTCCAATTTTGTTCTCCCAGTTTCTTTCACCCTCAATAACCTCTTGCATCTATAGATAGCAATCAAAATAATAAATGCGATTAAATTTTGGTTTGAGTAAAAGAAAGATAACTCAGTCAATTTACAAGACTTTTCTCTGTAATTCATTCAGCAGTCTGAGCCCCTCCTTAAATGGTTCTAATTGAACAAAACAAGCATCTGCTCCATACCATGACACCTACTGGACTCCTTCTGCATGCTGAAACTGATCACAACCTGCACGTTGTTTGAATCTCAGTGCAAATGGTGCACCAGTATGAGTGTTACAACATCAAGAGATGGCCAAAGACTTAGAAAATTTTATTAGAATATCTACTACCCCCACCTCCACACTTTTGCATACTCTCTCTCTCTCCCAGGTCAAAATTGCTATTGCCCTTTAAGGTGTTGCAATTTTTTTGTCAGTGTGAAAGAGCATCAATAAGTTTGTAGCTTGACATATAGTTTTTAAGTGAATTTAGATTTTGAAATTTTAAAATCTGGCATTGCCCTTGGCATACACACGCAGTTCACTTTTTCATCATCAATCTGATGAAAGTCAAAATGGCAGAAATGTGTTGTTCAATATTTTTTAGAAACATTATACTTTCATGTATGTTTTTTAACAATTGTCATTAATGTGTGTATAATATATATATATATATTAGTGTATTACACCAAAAACATGTCAAAATAACTATTCATTCTCATCTTATCTGGAGATATATATTATATATTATTGAGGGTGTTAAAAAATGTCATAGCTTTTTTAAAAAAAAAATGTACATTTTGAGACTATTCTGTCTAAGCAGCTGGAATGGACGCTAGGTCTTAATGTAATCTATCTGGTATTTATATTGCTGATTCTCTGGTATATTTTGTTTTTTCTCACCTTTATTTGGTCACTGTATACATATTTATATTTTTTGCCCTCAATTGAGCTCTGAAGAGTGAGGTATGATAAGTGGTTAGCCCTTTTTTTGTTGTTTAATTTTTTTTCAAACTACCACTTTACAGTGAATAATTTTATTTTATTTTTTTGGATTTTCTCCCTCTTTGTTTTATATATTTTTGAATATATTTATATATACTCTTAAAATGTTCTTTTTTAAGACCCAAACTTAATATATCTTATATATATATCTTAAATATATCTTTTTTGTATTTTTTATGCTTGCAAATACTAGAAGCATTGAATATAAAAAAAAAAAAAAATGACTCTACAAAATTCAAGAATTTTACAAAAAAAAAACAAAAACATTACAAATAAGTATGTAAACATGTGCTGAAAATCTCATATCCTGACAAAGGGGAGATTTTTAAATAAATTCTGTTTGGTCAGATTTTAGGAAGTGGGTCAGACCAAGAACATTTTAACCCCTCAATCCTAAATAAATTCGTCAGGTGCACAGACAAAAAGAAATTAATTAATAAATAAAACCAATAATGTGCTTTTTATGCAACCATTGAAGACTTTTCCTTTGCATTTAGGGAATTGGTTTTCTCACCATGAAGTACAATGTTTTGCTCAATTACATCATTGACTTGGCTCTGGTAATGCTTGCAAAAGCCAAAGGAAATTCCTTGGAAAAGAATTATGCAGTCGAGAGACTTGTTGAAAACAGAACGGTAAGCAATTTTAATTCTGCTTAGATTTTTTATTTATATATATATATATATATGGCTCAAGCACTAATATTCCATGGTTATAATTTATTACATTGGAATCATAATCACGATCCCAATTCATCAGACCTACAAAAAGAAATCAGAAAATATAACTCCAGGTATAAAAAAACAAAATTTCAACGAGACTAACTGAAATTTTTTTTTTTTTTTTTTTTTTTATACCTGGAGTTATATTTTCTGATTTCTTTTTGAATTTGTAGATCTGATGAATTGGATTATGATTACAATTCAAATGTAATAAAATTATAACCATGGAATATTAGTGTTTGAGCCTTTTATACTATATTCTTGCTCAGTCCTATCCTCTTGGAAATTTATGTATATATATATATATATATATATATATATATATATATATATATATATATATATATATATTTATGTGTGTGTGTTTGTTCTCAAAAACTTTAGAGAATTTCAACAGTAAATGTAAACAAAATGCAGTACAGTCTTTTGATTGTAGCAGTTTATGGATTGCCTTTGGCAATTCCATGAGATTGTCTAAGCTTGTACTTTGGGACTTTTCTGTAAGTAAAATTTATAAATTATTTATTCTTGGTGTTGACTACTAGTAAATGAAAGTGACCCCCCCCCCATCCTTTTGCTAGACTGATTTTTCTATTAAAATTTCTTCAATGCTTGTAATCCCTATTACTCATTTGCGAGCAAATCTGGACAGTGCTTTAAGAGAAGATAGAAAATGTGACACTGAAATCTGAAGTGTGTCAATTAGCAAAAAATGTATCGCAAAAGGTAAGCAAAATACTTTTTTAAAAAGCCGGGGAGGTCATTATAGACAAAGAAGTGTTCTGAACTGCTATATAATATCAATCCTTTTCTATGACAGTGAATACTGGACAATTGCCTTACAGATGAAGAGGAAACTGGAGGCAGCAAAAATTCTGGTTCTGCAGAAGGATGCTGAGAATTCCATATCAACAATGGGGAAGTTTTAAAGAAAATGGAAACAAAAGAGCACATAAACAGAATCAGAAAGCTGGAATTTCTTGGAGAATTTGACATTCACATGTGACATATCAAAGGCAAAAGGGACTGGAGAAAACAATGGACCACCTTACGTGACAAGAGCTTGTGTGAATGGATGGTGGAACAGAGACTGGGGGTGCTATGGTAAAAAGATAAATGTCACTAAGAGCTACAATCAATAGGAAGTTGTGGAGAGTAATGATCATCCACCTGCTACAGAAACACTGCACATAGAAGTTTATTGCTCACTTGTAACATTGAACTGAAGTTTAAACTGTTTTACTTTCTTAGCAAAAAAAAAAAAACTTGTGCAAATTTTAAGGAAGAGAAGTAGATAATTATTACAATTTGAATTAAACATGCCTCCCCCTACGCGTGCTCTCATCCCATGCCTCCCCCTACGCATGCTCTCATCCCATGCCTACTCCTACGCGTGCTCTCATCCCATGCCTCTACCTAAAAACCAAGGAAATAATTAGCTGCTTATTTCTCTTCAGATTTGGGAGAAGATCCAACCCATTGATCAGAAGCTACGATATCAAATAGACAAAGTGGTACAGTCAGCTATCACAGGCCAAGGTAAGTCAGATGAGCCTTCAGAATTACGGGATGCAAGTTCAAATCTCATTAATTTTTTTTTTTTTTTTTTTTTTTTTTTGCCGATTTAATATTTGTTTAGAAAAAAAAATGTATTTCAATAAAAAATTAACTGGTTTACGAAAAAAAAAAGTTTTCTCTGTAGCAAGCACGTAAATAGGTATATTTTTATTAAATTTAACGTGAATTCAAATTTCTGAACAGTTTTGCTTTATCACCTCTACTCTTTTGGTTTTATATATCACATTTTTATTATACTGTACCTAAATTCAAAATATAATGTGTTTATTTTATCTATTACAAAGGCATATTACAGAGAAAAAGCATTAACAGAACTAAATGACTTGAGCATCTATGCTGGGGTTCCACTTTCCTTACTTTCTATCTTAGTAATATCTTGGAGGAACCTTTTTCCTTGATTATCGCTCACTTCTGGAGGGAAGAAGTTAAATGTGCAAGTGGAGGAAGTGAATTTTGAATGACATTTGGCATTGCATATCTTCATAAGCCTGTAACAACTTTACAATACACTCTTGGTAATTTGGTACTTGGGAATTACCAAGGAAGCCATGGCAGACTAGCTTAAATGCTTCTCATGCTTTTGATTCATTTAAGAGAAGAAGCTCTGCAGTAGCACAACTTGTTTTCCATGTCGAAGAATGAGGCAAATTCCTTGTTTCATGTCCTGAAACTGCTCATCTTTTCATCTACAGTGACCAGGTTCCACTGCTTAAGCCAGGGTGTCAGGATCTCTGATTACTGTTTAGATAGGTACAAATCACAGGTAAAAGATCATTCAGGTCTTCCTGGGTGGTCCACTTAATCCTGAATAAATAGGGATATTGTCTTCACAAGAATTTTCCTCTGAAGGTGTTATGGAGTGGTTTCACAGTGGTGGCTTGTATTTGTACTAAGTCGGTCCTAAAATAGGTTCGACATTTGATATAATAGGTAATGACGCAGAGAAATCTAGTTGTGGTCACTGATACTTTAGTATCCGACTAACGGTCGTCTGGCATCAACTGACTGACCGAACCACTGAGCGACTACCACGTTACTCTTCCTACTCCTACTTATTATAGGTGGGAGAGTCTATTAACTATAGAATAGGTGTGTTCCACTATAACAGAAGGTAATTTTTCATATGAAAAAAAATAGATTCTTTATGTTCTGTTGGTGCATGGACTAGGAGATCATCTGAAAGAGGAACAGGTCTCAAAGCTGAAAAAAGCTTGGAATGTTTTATTTTTTTGTGTATTGAAACCATTCATATTTGTTAGACTAAATAATAATCATCTGCATGACTTTGTTGCTCTCTCCACAGTAAAGTTGAAGACTGCTTCCTTGTCATGAAACTCTGCAGTTAGTCCATTGTAACAGGGTTTACAAAAGATGTATGGAGTCCAGGATTTGCCCTGATATTCAGTTTTACAATCAAAATAAGCAGTTCTCGGGAGAGGATTAATTGTTTAGTGCTGTGCAACTCTTGTGAATTCTACACACATGTAACAGAATGAATTTACCTTGTTAATGCATTCTTGATATTTTGAAATTCCTGAAGCCATTGTAGAGATACAGTGTATTAGCTCACAAAAATATGGAAAACCACATAAACATTGATCATATATATATATATATATATATATATATATATCCATGCATACCAGGCATTTGAATTTGAAGAGGATTTCATTTTGCTGCAATGAAACTTGACTCACTGTACCGAGTATAGGCTGTTAAGGAAGCTATTATGCCAGATTTTTTTTTTTTTTTTTTTTTTTTTTTTTAAGAATACAATTCTTAAAATTTAAAATAAAAAGAAACTAACAATGTCCTAAATAGGACACATCTGGCAGCTTTGAATACATATACATGGATACATTTTACATATATGTATATCTCAAAAACTAGAGGCGATGAGTGAAAACAAATTTCAAAATTGAAATCAGAACCCCAAAATTGTTAGAATAGCTATTTTTATGCTCGCCTAAATTTCTTTGTAAATCAGTATAATTAGATGAATGATAAACTAGTCAAAAATTAATAATGAAAATGAGTTAGACATTCAAACAGCTAATGATGATTACTGTCTGCTCTAAGTGTAAACAAACAATATGGTATGAAGAAAATTGGATAAAAAAGAATTTCACAATATGACGAGTGGAACTTCATCTGCCCTTTTGGTTACTGAAATCAAATTATTAAGGTGTTTGTCTGATAATCTTCCAACGAAACAGGACGCAACTTCAAATCTTATCAAAGATTGTCTTTTTAATTCTGTTCATTGCTGCTTGCTTAAGATTTAATAATCTGGAGCGACATGAAAAATGGTCATAAAAAATGAATGATAAATTTTACTAGTTTTTTAATAAACTTAGCTTAGTCTGTTACAAGACCGCAAATGTGGGATACAAAATGACTCGTTTCTTTAGTCATAGTTCTATAAGATTAAGTTGCTCCACAGAAAGTTTTTACTTAGTCTGGCACAAGGTCATGCGGATCAGATTTTCTTCTAGTTGTTGAAATTGTTTCTCAGAATGATATTAGGTTGTTTCTCAGGAAAAGCTGATTATAAAAAGAGGAAATAAAATACCATTTTTAACAATATTCTGGGGTTAAGTCTGACTTTGTATAAATGCACAAATTGTTATTTTAATCAAAGTAATTTTCAAATCCTAAAATATTTCAGAAGGTGACAATCCTTTGAAATACAGAGCTCGTCCAGAAAGAATGAGATCCAAGGTGAGTTGAAAGATTTTTCATATTTATTAAAAATATAAAAGCAGACACATTAAAAAGTAATTCATGATAATAAAAGAGTGGGTAACATACATACATACATACATACACACACACACACACACACATATATATATATAAGAAAAATATGGAAATTCAAAAATCCGAATATGCAAGTATGCTGTTTTAATGCTGTTTCAAAGTCGACATCAGACATTTCGGTCTAGTAGACCTTCTTCAGGACATAGTTATTAAAACATAATTAAAATTAGACGATATTCAAGTCAACATGAAAAGACGATAGACATAAGACTAATCAAAACAGAATAACTGAAATTTTTAAGATCAGCGTTCCGTTTCACAATACGATGACGTTGGCGTCACATGGGCGATGTGAAAACGTATTCCTAAAATAGAGTATATTTTAAATGAAAAAGAATTTTATTTTAATCTAAAATTTATAAGTACGTTTGTCCAGCAATAATCTTGCTAGAAAAGGGGAAATATTAAAGAAGCCGGGTCTAGTATTCACTGTGCGTGAGATAGATATTATGCCTGCCTCATAAATCCGTCTAAGATTTTTATTATGAATATATTTTAAAATCTTCACAGAATCAAAATCGAAAATTATGATCAGATTTAGTTATGTGTACAAATAAAGCATTGTTTAAATTACCAAGGCGAATATCTTGTTTATGTTCGAAAACACGAGATTTCACAGACCTACATGTTTCACCCACATATTTTAAGTCACAGTTGTTGCATGAGATTTGGTAGATGCAAGCATCAAATGTAATATGTTGGTTGCTGGTGTTGTTTAATAAACTGCAGATTGTTCTAGTAGGTAATATTGTAGTTTTAATTTTTAGCATATTTAAATTATTGGAGATATGTTCGGTCAAAT
Source organism: Acanthosepion lycidas (assembly GCA_963932145.1). Lineage (NCBI taxonomy): Eukaryota > Metazoa > Mollusca > Cephalopoda > Sepiida > Sepiidae > Acanthosepion > Acanthosepion lycidas. Next base: position 24,308,725 of record OZ010578.1, on the reverse strand, counting down.
GGTTATTCGGTAGAAAGAAGCCATCAAAAGAATTATCAGGGGCAGCTGAAAATGTGCCTTTCACTGATGTAATTGTAGTAGTGATCGTCGAGGTGTCATTTTGCACTGATGAATGAATTTTATGAATTTTCAAAGCTTTATTTTTAGCACTCAGTAATAATTGTCTCGGATACGAAAGATTTGAAAAGGTATCCTCAATATAACTGAATTCATCATCTAAACATTTTGCTGAACAGCTTCTTTAATATTTCCCCTTTTCTGGCAAGATTAATGCTGGACAAATGTACTTGTAAATTTTAGATTAAAATAAAATTCTTTTTCATTTAAAATATACTCTATTTTAGGAATACGTTTTCACAACATCACCCATGTGACGCCGACGTGATCGTATTACAAAATGGAATGCTGATCTTAAAAATTTCAGTTATTCTGTTTTGATTAGTCTTATGTCTATCGTCTTTTCATGTTGACTTGAATATCGTCTAATTTTAATTATGTTTTAATAACTATGTCCTGAAGAAGGTCTACTAGACCGAAACGTCTGACGTCAACATTGAAACAACATTAAAACAGCATACTTGCATATTCGGATTTTTGTTTTTCCATATTTTTCTTCATACTGTCGGATCTATATCCACATATTTGCTTATATATATATATATATATATATATTGTAATTTTTTTCATATAGACAAAAACGGTTTACTCACTATAAAGATGCAACTTCGACTGTCAAGAACCAAAATGGTTATGAACAATTCACTCAGACAATTCAGAGAATTGTTCATAACCATTTTGGTTCTCAACAGTCAAAGTGCAATTAAATGCACTGAAACGAAGTTGCATCTTTGTAATCAGTAAATTGTTTTTGTCTATATGAAAAAATTATAATAAATGATTATTGCTCTACTATCGGTATTGAGCCCTCTTTTGAATTAATGTTGTGGACGCTAGAATTTATATATTATTTTTGTTCTCATTCCATTCATGTGTGTGCGTATATATATATATATATATATATATATATATATATATATATTATAGTAAATTGGTAATACTGAAATATGACAATTAAAAATGGCTGAATCAATTTAATCAGAGACAAAACTCAAGAACAAAAAATGTACACAACGACTGAAAAATATAAAACCTCAGACAAAATGTTATATGCAAAAAAATATAACATTTAAGTTCATTTTGTATTTTTTTAATGTTGCATTTTTAGTTACTTAACAGAAATTTGATACAAATGCTCTACCTAATGTCCAATGTTAATATAAGAATGAGTATGCAGTAATGTTCATTTTACACAAGGCCCAAAGATAAAAGCTATCCCTGAAGCATTTTGTCTGAGAACTAAAAGTACTTGTATATGCATACATTTCATAGACTAAATGTTGGGACACATATCTTTTGCAATGAGACACTGTCTAAAATTATAAAAATTAAATTTAAAAAAATGACAGTATGTCTTTAAATTATATAACATAGCTTTACAATCAGGAGAATTACCCTGTGTATACATTTTGAAATTTATTTATATTCAGAGCATATCTTACATGTGGGAGGGGGGGGGAACTGTTATAGAAAAGGGTATGAAATGTTAAAACTTTTACTACATTCTTCCAAAAGATATTAACCCTGACTATCCATGGATTAACTTATTGGAATGGAATATTGCTGACAATACATGAAGTCCCCGATGAGCCTTTTAAGAAGGTTAGAACATAATTCTGAAAGCAGTCAGTATTTAACCGCAAACAATATTTTGTCACAAAAATGCAAAAGGAGACAAAGGGGATATTTTCTACATGAGAATATTGTTTTGTGTAATTTTTGGAAAAACATTTTTTTTTTTTCCACCAAGCACAGTAAATAGACATTATTTTAAGATAAATTATTTTCTTTACTCTCCAATCCCCCCCCCCCGCCCAATATAAAAATGTCAAATTACTTGATATCTTCAATTTAAATTGTCAAAATACATTACATACTTTGTCACTATTGACTTTTCTTTTTCCTTTTTTCCAGTTGAAGGAGAAAGCCGATGAAAGTGAAGATGAGGATGGCAACAAGAAACGAAATGTTTATATTCCTCCAAAACTTGCTGCCACTCATAATGGTAAGTTTTGGAACAAGTATAAAAAATCAGTTCTTTTTTTTCTTTTCTTTTCCCTTTTTTTTTTTTTTTTTTAGAATCTTAATAATAGATTAATTGTTGTTTTTGTCATAAGATGATGTTTTATTTTTCATTCAATCTACAGTGTGGGTGAAAAAAGGATTTTATTGTTGTGGAGTGATTTCACAGTGGAGGCTTGTATTTGTATTAAGTCAGTCCTAAAATAGGTTTGACATACAAAACGTTAGGAACTTGATATAATAGGTAATGACGCAGAAAAATCTAGTTGTGGTCGCTGATACTTTAGTATTCGACTAACTGTCGTCCAGCATCGACTGACTCGTTATTCTTCCTACTCCTACTTATTATAGGTGGGAGAGTCTATTAACTATAGAATAGGTGTGTTCCACTATAATATTTATTCAGTAAAAGTGTTCTTTCCCAGCAAATTCAAATGTCTGTTTTGAAAACATGATTCCTAAAGTGGCAATATGGCTTATAAAAAAGTAGTTTCCATTTCAACAGCCATATCTTGTTTTTTGTTGTTTTTTTTTTCTCTTTATAAAAACAAAGAATATACTGCCTTTTATGGAGGCAGTAAGTGATCTTCCTATTAGAAGAGAGTATCCGATCAACAATGGGTTTGAATTGTATGTTCCATTCTTTCTGATTAGGCAATTTTAATTTCAAATGCCATAATATTTGCAAAGAATTAACAAGCAGCAAAATAAATTAAAACTCTATTTTGAATACAATACAATTAGGACACCCATGTAAAAGTGGACAGTAAATGATTTTATCTGAGTCTAAAGTGTTTGATGTTTTTTTGTTTTTTTTTTTCTGTTTTGCTTTTTTTATGACCATCAGTAAAGTTTATGAAGTAAGATCTTCAAAGCAGCCACTCACTTCACCAAAAGGGAATAAAATAGATAAATAAATGAAAACTTTCAGACATGAGTGTCACTAGAAAATTTAGAAATTTAAATTAGAAAATTTCACTCACTGCTTTATATAAACATTGACGGTTAGAACTGAAAATAGTTTCATTTCTGTTGACTTCCAGGCTGCCTATTGAAGTAGTTTCAAACTACTCGTGAGTATGTTGTGAGGTAATGATGGTCAGAGGGGGTGTTTGAAGAGTCTTTATTGGCCAAAGGGAAAAGCTGATCCATTAGTCTGTTTGTGACAGATGTAGCAGAAATTGTCCCAAGTGTCACTTACTCACTGCAAACCGTGCAAGTGAATCTCTGAATAAACAACCAAATACATTGGAAACAAGATTCATGTTTTTATTTTCCTTGTGAACATACATCAGGTTTTCCCTGATGAAAAACTAAGTGCCCCCGGAGAATATTTTAATGTTCCTTAAATGTAAGCAAGTTTGATTCTGAGATTTTATAAAAAGAGAAGAACAGTACTTAGTTTTAATGCCGTCCTTCTACCCCCCCCCCCATCCTAGTTTTTTCTTTCCACATTCTTCCCCCACTCCCCTACCATCCTCGCTTTTTCTTTCCACCTTCTTTCCCCCCCAGCCTTCCCTACCATCCTCGCTTTTTCTTTCCACCTTCTTTTCTCTCTCACTGCCCTATTGGATATTTCTACCAGCCAGAGAATCTCAAGTATAGGTTATCAAAACAACTAAGGGAAGTAACTACGCATTCATTTACTCTCAAGAGCGAATTTACTTCCCATACTATAGTTTTCCACGCGAATAAATATTCAATTTTCACAAGAAATGTCTTCTTTGACCATCAGGGTTGACCTAGGTCACTTTAACACCTTTCCTTTAGCTCTGTTTGCCAACAGAAACCTGTTTAATTAGCATGAGTACAAATGTTAGCATTAAGGAATATATTTTTTGGTTTGAATTGAAATATTTCAACAAAATTACTCTTCTAAATGTAACAATCTTTATGATTCAACGTCAGTGAGTTAGATGAGAACAACTAATAACTTTTTGGTGTTGAAAATGTCTCTTAAATATTGATGCAATAGAAAAACCTGTCACCCATCACCCCCCTCCACGAGTAACTACACTATAGGTAGTAACTCGCTATAAGTATCTGTAAGTCAACAAACTACAGAGTCTAGCTGGAATCTGTTGAGTACGACTCGAACTTGCACAAGAACTACCAACCTTCCAATAGTAGCACTCACTACTGGATTGACTTGCAACAACCTTGTGTATAACTGTTACTGTTATTCTTATTGTACCAGGTTTTTTACAATAAACCTTTACTTATTTTATCCACCTTATTTTTCAAGTATATATTTCTATTAGCATGGAATATAACTAATATCCTGTTTGGATGTTATATAATAATAATAATATAGGGACCTTCTCTAATTTGCAACCTGAGGTTTAAAATGAATTTTTAAAAATGAAAAAGCTTTCTTGAAGCTTTCATTTTAGCTTTAATTGAAAGCTAAAGGATTAAATTTACCATTTCCAGTAAGCAAAATACTCTGGTGTATTTCAAACAGAAATTATATTGATTGGAATCGATTTTTTTATTTGCCAAAATAGCTGATTAGCACCTTTTTAGTTGTCTTCCATCACAATGTAATTCTCTGTATCAGGAAAACCTTTCAGGAATAAAATATACTTTTCCGAAACTTTATTTGGGGGAATATTAGCTGATTTAAAGTATAATTAATCTGATTTGAAACAAATATTATTTACTTTAAGTTTAAAATAACATAGAAATGCATTTTTAAAACAAACTGTAGCTGTGTTTTTAACAGACATTAGCCATGTTTACATGATTGACAAATGACGAAAAGGTTTATTGTTCTACAGAAACTTTATCTGTTAAAACATAATTTAAGAAAATGATGTGAGTGCCTTTTTTTATATAATTTTTTAAGTACATAGTAATTTTAAAAATGTTGGAAAATATTTTCCATGATCTAATTTTAGGAATGTCGACTTTAAATTTACTATAGTCATCACTCTTTTTTTTTTCTGATAATGTTGTGTATGATTGCCTATACAGTGTAACCCGGATATAAGAGAGATTTTATCTGGTCCCAAATTAGAGCCATACTTACCTAAACAAAATAAACCAAACCCGGATATAAGAGACTTCTTCTCAGGTCCCGACAACTCTCTTATATCCGGGTACACTGTTCTTTCAAATTGGTCACATTTATACACATAAAAAATTTTTTTTAATTATTTTAAAAATCTTGGTGCGTGATTATTTGTATTGTGCTTATCAGTTTTTGATTAGTAAATATAGTTTACTTAATAACGATATCACTTATCGCAAGAAAAGTAATGCAGAACTTTAAAAGATTTATACATAAATTATTATTATTATTATTATTAATATATTTTTTTAAAAATGAAAACAATTCTTGTAAAAATTCATTGACAAAAAAAATTTTTCTGAAGACTATAGTGTTTTTAATAAATCTTATTTATAAAAGCATTTAAAAGCTTTTCTAATTAAATAATGTCTTAGTTTTATTGCATTTTTAATTTTATCATTTGGAGCAGATCTTCAGGAAATGAGTAGCATTTTGAAAAAAATGAGTTGCATTCTCCAAGGAATCCTGCTTTTAAGTAATAATACAAATTTTACAATCAAAATTTAATTTCTTGAAATTTCATGAAAGTGGAGTGTAACATGTGTAGAAAAAAAATCCAAAATAGTTACATTCAATTGTCAATAATCCTGAAATTAAAATCCAACAATTATTTCATTTTTGCAAGAATTTCCAAATCAATGTCTTTTTTGCCAGGAAAAGGGCACTAAAACACCAATAGTAAATATTAAGCTGACCCCTGATAGGAAAAACAAAAAAAAAAATTTTCAACCAAAATTTTGAACGTACTAGAAAGGATTAAAAAAAATCTTTGGTCTTTCCTCTTAATAATAACAAACATTTTGACGATAAAACTTTGTTTTTATTTAGTTTGGAGCTGTTTTTTCAGTGAAGTGGAGGTACCTATAATAATATGGTGGGTACATTTTTGTCCCACTTCCTCAAAACAAAACCTTATTGGATCTAAAGAGTAGTGCTTATTGAAGGACTTGTAGCTCAACTAAAAGCAATGTCAACCAAAACTTTTAGGGATCAAGCAACAATAAAAATAATAAAACAAACAAAAACAAAAATGTTGTGAAAGTGGGATTACCTCCCTTAGACATATAGTTACGTGATATCAATATAACAGATGCACTGTTTAAAAAATTTTCTTTTTTTTTATGTTCTCTTAGCATAATCTTTTGTTGAACAAGTTATTCTGCCACAGCAATCTCATTTACACACACACACACACACACACACACACACAAATCACAGTGTCTAAAACAAATTAAATTTTTGTGTAAATACATTGTTTTTATTTTTAACAAAGTATATTTGTCATTTGCTTTTTTTTTCTTTCTTTCTTTTTAATTTTATCATTTCACCCCAAACAAGGTGATAATATCATTGAGACACAATGGAAGGTGAAATAAAATGAGAAAACCTTTTAGGAGAAGGAACAGGAACCCCAATCCTAAACAGTAAACAAGAGATAAACCACAACTCCTGTTCAAAAGACAAGGAAGCAGACTATCTTCTTTTTGTGAAAATTTTGGTTGCCACTGCTTTTAGTTGAGGTAGAAGTATTGGGTGTAACAAACACATGAAGTCATTACCATAATGTTGATATTGACAGAAAACATTCTTGCTGAAAAAAATGGCATAAGTGTGTCCTTTATAATACGGAAAGTTTGTGTATGCACTTTTTAATACTTACTGGATCAAATTGCCGTTAAAAGTGTATTTTTTTTTTTTTTTTTTCAAACACTGCTTCTATTATTTTTCTTTTTTTAAGTTTTCTGTCTGTTCTTTACCAGTTCAATTCCTATACCTGCTAAGTTTTTGCTTTGTGTGTGTGTGTGTTCATTTTTTTTATTTTTCTCTTTTTTTCCAACAGAAGCTTATTTGACGGCAAAAGAACGAAAAGAAAAATTAATTAACCGAGTTCGTAAAAGAGCTTTGGGTAGTTCATTATTGAAAGACCTTAAGAGAGAATATGATGATGCACCTGAAGAACTTGGAGTAAGTTTTCTTATTTTATTTCTCTTTAGTGTCTCTTGTGTCTGCCTGACATCAGATAGCAGGAGAAAAAAAATGTCAAATACCTGCAATTGAATTTTTAAATCACGCGCTAATATTTGATTTAAGCTTGACTGAAAGTAAAACATTTTCAAGATGGACTTGTGTTCAATTGATGCAAAATACAAAGCTTGATTTGTAACTAAAACAAATTTTAGCAATCTATTCATTTTCTGATTTTTTTCGAGATGGTAATGTAATAATCAACTGTAGTCACATTTACTAATTAGATCCCACAGTCTATTTGCAAATAATGGGTCCTCAGGCTTTTATTTTTGTCACATGTCTTACATCTGTCTCCATACAAGTCCCTCCTATTTAAGATTCTCATATATTTCTTGACCAAAGCCAGGAAAAACAAATGCCAGCCAATAATGTACACTGACATGCAAAATCTTTGAGCCATTTTAGAAAATTAATTGCTTTTGTTCATTTTACCCCAAAATGATTGATAAGCAGTATGCTTTTCTCTGTACATTTGTTGATCCTTGAGGGCCAGAAAACAAATGACTGCATTTCCATTGATGTTGTATGTCAGATGACAAGAGCATATCATGTTAAGATAAAGCCACACAAAAATACTGTGCCACCAGCAAGAATTTTATCTTTAAGCTCTTTTAAAAAATTTTTTTTTTTTTTTTCCAAAATGTGATCTTTATTACAATAGTACAAAACATCAAAGCATGTAATTGATAATTAATGTTACTGCCTTTGGCTCAAATTATTGCCTCAATTCAATATGGCATTGAATGGGACAAGGTCCAGATTTTCTCATTGGGAAATTTTTTTCTATTCTATTTGACAATAATGATCCCTTGGAGATTGCATGCTTGTCATTGGAGCACTTGTTTCTTCAGTTCCCACCACAATTCTTCAATTATTGAAATTAGGACTTTGTGCTTGCCAGTCTTACAAAAATTGAATAAACCTTTTCTGCTGCAAAATGCTGAAAAATTTCTCCATCTTTGTAGCTTGTCAGAAGATTACACCATAATAAACTAAGTTTTCATTGTTTACATTTCTGCCAACTTTTACTAGTTTTCTTCTACCATCACTTTTGATTCAACCCCACACCATTACATATCCACCACCAAATTCTACCATCTTTGTGTTGATATCTTGCATTGTTTCTTTCTCCTACTGGTCTTCTTACATATTCTCTTGCATTAGAATGTAACTCTATTTTGCATTCATCACCAAAAGTTACTTTTTGCTATTTTCCAGTATCCCATGTTAGATGTTCTTTTGATCAATTCACTTTTCTATTCCAATTTCTTTTAGTTAATGATACTTTTCTGCTGCTACACACACTCGTTCAGTTCCTTTTATTTCATTGCTTATGGGGAGAACTAGAAATGAAATCCATTCTGGCTTATTAATACCAAACTTTATTGATGTTCAGCATTCCACTAAGTAACCGAAATATGTGATGACCTATACACAAATGCCTCTAATGGGATTTTCCCCAAGTAGTTTTGTTTTTAGATTCCTCCTAACTTCAGGAAAAATGGCCACTCATCACAGTTCTCCAACTTGTTCAACTTTCTCTTCTCCCCCCTTTCTATTTGTATTTAAAGTTTGCACTTCCTTGAAGTTTGCCAATTAGCACTTGTATTGGTAAGATATTACAAGTACATTCATGAGCCATTTTAAAGCAGTTTATTGCACAATCTGTTTCGTTTCTTTCTCTCTTTTTTTTTTTTTTTTTTTTTTTTTTTTTTTTAATGTAGTTCAAATGTAAGGATTTACTTTTGAGACTAGAAACAAGAGTCTTATGTCACCCCACAAAACCACAATCACCATCCTTTCTGTGAGTTGTGTATTGGTGTGAAAGATGTTTCTCTCAATGGTGTTGACTGACTTATTTTAGTTACAAGGCAAAGTAAATGCTACAGTGCATAAGGATATTATTTCACAGCATGTCGTTCCTTCTCTAAGAGCATCTCCCATCTTGACTCATATTTTTTGTCACACTACAAAAATGGTAAGAAAATTCTTGGAATGTGATAATATTGAGGTTATGGCATGGTCTACCCAAAGTTCAACTCTCAATCAATTTGTGAATCTTAGAAAAGATCATCAGTGATAATCTTAAGGCAAGGAAATCATGTGTGGAAAGCTGTCCAGTCCTAAACTATTTGTTCCTCGTGTGTCAAAGTCTACAAGAGACTCCGTTATTATTCATCGGCTTAAAAATGATGAATATTATATGATACACCATTTCTTTCTACCTGAATTTTCATAAATGGTTTGTGGCAAGTTTTCAGTTTTCTCTGTCTAAATTTCTAGGGTGAGGAATCCTCATTATTATTATTATTATTATTATTATTATTAAGAAGAAGATGTGGACTATTGTCCTCATCTTTATTGTAGTTATCACAGCATTTTGTCCATTGTACTGTTCAGCCTTCATTAGGTGTGTGCACTTAATTCAGTAGTGAATATTAATTAATAGGTTTGAACATCATTCAGTGAAACATTCCCTGTAGATTATTTGGATTGACATAAACCTGATGAAGACCAGGGGACACAACAGCTTGAAACTTTGTCATAGCAACAAGGATGGAGACAATAGGCTGCATGTAAATAGTACAAATAATAAAGTTTTAAACAATTCATTTTGTTTTGATTTTGGTAAAGGTTCACAATTAGCTGTTTCCTGGTTTTTAATTTTTTTTTTTTTTTTTTTTTGAAACTATTAATTTCTACAGTATTCTGTACCATTAGGGCAGCTGGTGATTTTTGGAAGCATGGTATTGCACTCAATTTGAAAGTTGGGGTTTGACATGATAAAAAAAATGACACAAAATGTTGGGGTTTTTTTTTCCAAAAAAATGAGTTTAAAGATTAAGTTTAGTTTCAAAATTGGAAAAGTGTTGAAATTTCATTCTGGTGATCAGTGAAAGCCTTATAACATAGCCTTATAAAATTTATAATTCACTGAAGCTTTACAAATTGTATATGGAGAAGATGCAAGGCACATGCACATTATTACTAAATCATTGTACCATCAAATAACACCCTCATTTACTTCAAAGGGAAGTTATACTGAACAATTTAGCTATATTATGATGTAATATGTTATACAGTGCAGTAGTTTTAGTATAATTTTCAATAAACAATGCAAATTTAAAACATTTTGTCTTATAATTTGTTCCCAGGAATATTAGGGTGTTATATACACTTTTATCTATGTTTTTTTTTTTTTTTTTATTATTATGATCTAACAAATGATCTAAAAATCTTTTTTCATTTAGTTGTCTTTTTTGTAATCTTTTACAATTTGTTTACACAGTATTTAATTATTGAATAGAACCAAAAAAAACTGCATATTTTGCTTGGGTTTCATAATTAGAATTTTGATTTGAATACATTTTCCATTCAATGTATTTAATACAAAAAATATCAACTTTTATTTGGATTTATTCTTGAAATGTTGAAGTCAGTTTGTAAGCAAAAACCTGTGGAAATTAAGTATTTATGTACATTTTTTCAGACTTTCTTTAAAATTGAATCCTCAAAAATTGGTAAAAGTTATTAATCTAGTTTTTGGTGTTGGGTCTTATCACATCAAACCCTAGCTTTGACTGAGAGTACAATGTTGATTTTCTAAAAATAGTGAAAAATCAACTTACCCTACTGTACCATTCCTTGGCATTGTTTACTGTCTCTTTTTATCATGTAAAGAATTTTTATCTGTCATCCACAACTTTCTTTTTTTTTTCTTTTTTTTCACTTTCCTGGGATGCTCTTCTTTGCCAATGTCACAAGATCTTCCTTTAATATGTTCTCCTTTGAGTTCCAAGTCCCACCCAAGCTATTATATTTGCTTTTCATTCTGTCAATATACATCTCTTTGCAACTTGTCATCCAATAGACTTTTGTATTGTAGCTTAGACACTGTTTTGGCTTTCTTTAAGTTTTTTTTTTTTTTTTTTTTTTTTATAATTTATTCTGCTTTTGCATATAACCGGAAGGCGGTCACTCCCCCATTGGCATTTGGATGTTTTAGAATGTAAATCCTGAATCTTTTGTTGTTATAGAGTTGATCAAACGAAACTTTGTCAAATCCTGCAAAACACATGTCAAAACTAGATTAAGAACGACAAAGTTCTCCTCCACACGAAGGTGGAGAGCCTAGAAACTATAATGACTCTTCACTAACTTCCCTGGTCCAGGCACATTGTCCAAATACCAAGTATCCACCTACCCAAACAAATCCTCCTCTCAGAGCTCACATATGGCAAGAGACCATGTAGAGCCTTATGTTGTTGATTCAAGGATCAACTCTAAACCACCTTGATGATGACAGAAATCTATTCAGTCAATTGGGAAGTGGAAACTGCAGAAAGAAGCAATTGGAGAAGAGCAGTCCGCAAAAAAAAAACATTCTTCAAAAAAAAACAAAAAAGAAATAGAAGAGATGAAGAGAGCCCCAAAAGAAACCAAAATTCTCCATCCCTTGAATCCTACCCTGAAACATGGTGACTGCGGACTTTTTTCAGATCCGACATAGGATGCATTTCATACAGAAGGAAATGCCAATGAGTATCCCCAATACTCAACAACAAGTTCTGCCGATGACGACAATGACTTCAGTCTGGTTTTTTATGTCTCCTTCACTACTTTGTGTTTATAATATTGGATATTCTCGAAACCAGGTGTTGGTTATTTGCTGTGCAACGTTGGACCCATCTTTCTCCACATTCATTACAGATTCTTATTTCGAACATGCCAACTATTTCATTTAATATGAAACAACACAAATCACTTTCAAACTTTAAGAAAAATATTTGCTGTCTCTTGGAAGTTTTCATCTCCTTTGAAAATCTTTGTGAGTAATTTTCAAAATTTATTGAACTTGATAAGGAATCACAAATTTGGCAGTAAAAATTTTAAGACAAAGTTGCAGTTATCTTTTTATTTTTTTTCAGCAATTTATGTTGAGATAAAAACTAAAATATGTTAATTTTTAATTTCAGAAAAGCCAGAATTTGCTTCACTTGAAAGACACTTCAGCCACAATGGAAAGAATAGAGTAAGTACATGAAAATCTGCAAAATTTTAGGCATTTTTTTTTTCTCTCTCTGCAAAGTTAATCCTGACTAAACCTAATTAGGACAGTGTTTCAGCAAAATGGAAAAAATAACTCACACATTTTTTTGATGTTTTAACATTAAAAATATTTATAGAGCCTCTTTGTACTCCATAGTCTAAGATTAAAAAAGAATTTTTATTATTCTACACTTTTTAAAAGATTTTAATTTCTTAATTTATTTTTTTATTAAATGAAGCCTTATTTATTTTTACTAACATTTCTTCCATTTTACTTACTTTTCATTGCAACTATTGAAGCTATCAGTCTATAGTCATTAACGGGATATGTGGGTGATGAAATAGTCATTAACAGTGGGGGATATGTGTCAGTGGTGTAATAGCGGCTTGCAATGAGAATTCAAAGAGCAGAGTTAGGATTCCATTCAGCGTCATTACATTCACTTATACACAAATACCCTTCCCCCAGCTATGGATTAAATAGGATTTATGTCTGGAAAAACACTGTTATTCTTTAAAAATTGTTAATGAAATATTCACTCATAAAAAAGGGGTTATGCTCCGAAATGTTTCAGCTTTTAATAACCCATAGTTGATAAGTCATAAAAAACAAATTGATACATCCATTAAAAGCATGGCTTGTAAAAATTAGTGATAATGCTACTAATACTATTAGTGTCACAATCACAAGTGCTGTCATCCATTAGTGTTGTAGGGACACCACATCTACTGCAGCAGTGTTGCATTTTGGACACATTAGCACCTGATGGAGCCTGACCCTCACCAGGTTGGTTTGAAGTCAGCATTTTCCTCCTCCTTCTAAACAAGGTTATAGAGCTTGGTCTGTTTGATATTTACTAATGATATCAATATTTTTAACAATTTCAATACAATTCCCGATACTGTTCAAAATTTCCAATTCTGATAGCTTACAAAATAGATGTCCTTTTTATTTAAAAAAAAAAAAAAAATTGGTTAAGAGTTTAAATAATAAAGAGAACTATTTCTTTACATAAATCACTTCAGTATCCTAGCTACAGTTGACTTATTGCTTTACTTTAGTTATCATCAGAAATTCTTAAAATACTTCCAAAGTACACTCTTCTGTTTGGCATTGAATACACTTGCCATAATTAAGGTTTGAAAATAATTGACATCAGTCAAAATTTAAATTTTTCTCTTTTAGATGTTTCTAGTTTTCTAATGTGTATGATTTGTAAAGATTCAACTGTTATAAAGCATCAAAATGAAAATAAGATTAAAAATTATAAAATCTTCATAAGGATGAAAACAACTGTAAATGTTTATTTTTGCATGGGATTGATTGATTTCTTCTTTTTCCTTTTTCTTTTTTTTTTTTTTTTTTTTTTTTTTTTTTCAGTTACTTATAAGATTTTTAGAAAATGAAATTTTATTACTTTTATTTTAAAAATATTTAAAACAAACCATTTAACACAGTAAAGTTCAATTATACCAAAGAAAAATATTAGTAAAATAAAAGTGAATACAGTTTTTGATGGAAATTAAATTTTAGGTTTTTTAATACAAACTTTTGTGTGAAAAAGTTTTTTTCAGAAAACATCAAATAAAAGTTAATTTGTTTTGAAAGCTATAAAAATACATTTTGAAAGCTATAAAAATTTTGTACCTTTCAAAATAGTTTTTATAATAAAATTTTAAGATGTACATGAATTTCATTGAAACAAAGTTTCATAAAAAGGAAGCTTACTTTTTAAGTCTCGGTTATTGAAAAAAAAATTAATTTTTGTTTACGTAGCATACTACGTAAACAAAAATTGATCTTTTTAATAACCAAGACTAAAAAATGATTTTATCGATTCAAACTATTATAAAAACAAATTGTTGTAATTTAACTGCCTCACCATGAGGACAATTTGTGACACAAGGTCAGTTTTTTAGGGGAAGAAATCAAATGTGACATTGGTAGAAATTCCATACATTCATTTTTTTCTTTTTTATAAATTAAAAATGAATTCATTTTGTGGTTTGATTATAATTATTAAGTTAATAACTTATATTAAACGAGTAAATTATGTTTAAAAAGAAATTAATAAAAAATTAGTTTTGAACTGAAACAGTTTCAACCGGTGAATTTTATGGAAAGTTTGAGAACTTAATATGAAGTTGTTGCACATTGCTTTTTTTTTTTTTTTTTTTTTTCACACAAGTAAAATAAATTTACATCATACTTAGGTGTTATTATGATTTATAGATTTTAGATTTACTAATAGTTTAAAATCAATAAATATTTATATCTTTTTATCATTAGTGCAAAGAATGGAAAATTAAGTTTTAAACAAAAAATACGAAGAATCATTTTTGGAATTGGGAATTAGGTTCAAAATTCCCCAACGCTGATTCCAATACACCAAAAAGATATTTCCAATTCTTGATTCCAATTAATCATCTTATCACTATTTACCTGTAGCTGGGGAAAAAAGAGATGAATTTGAATGTTTCCTAAGGGTACTTGTGCGTAAGTGAATGCAATGAACTTGGTTCTCTGATTTCTCATTCACAACCACTATCCATTATGCCAACATACTTCTACACTATTAATGTACATCAATGGAATAATAAATAAGGGTCGGGAGGGAATGAAGAATGAATTTAAAAACTTAGATTTGATCTGCCAGCTGTAGGACACTCATAACTCAAGTGATAAAGTCATAGACAAAATAGGCTTGCTGAAACGAAAGGGATACAAGTTCAAGCCTTACCAAAAGTGCATCATTTCCAGTAATTTCCATGCTGTCTATTCACTGCTTTACAGATTTCGTTACCATAATTTTAAGGATTTATTGCAAATCAGGAGTAAATTCTAACCACAAAAAAAAGGAGAGGAAATTTTTTTTTTTTTTTTTTTTTAGACAAATACCATGAAATGCATCTTCCATAATTCTGAAGATGTCTCTTACTTCTTGAAATAATTTTTTTTTTTTTTTTTTTTTTTTTTTTTTTTCAGGTATGAAGAAGATAATTTTGTCAGGCTTCCAATTACAAAGAAAGAAAAGGTAAGAATCTGATACGTAAAAATGAATTACATATATATTAATGTATATTTTGGCAACTACTTTTCTTTCAAACATCTTTCATTGAATTAATTTTTTTTACTAAGCTTTTCCAGCATTCTAACATATTTCCGTTTTGTAGGTGTTAAGAAATAGAAAAATTGTCCATAATTTTTATTGTTCCAAGAACTTTCAGCCACTTTTATAAATATTTTCAAGGATTTTTGTCTTGGTGGTGATATTTTTCCCCTCACATTTTGACCGTTACATTGAAAATTATATTGTTTTGTTTTTTGAAAAAGGAGCATTCATTCCAAGCTCTCACATGCTGCATGTACAACTGGAATTCATGAAAGCATTTATTTATTTTTTATTTTTTCACAATTTAAATAATGTAAGGTGTATGGTAGGAGAGAATTGTTTGTTTGTGTATATATATATATATTTATTATTATGTTTCATTGAATAAGTGATAAATTTAAAATTCTAAAACCACTATAACAAAGCACATTCACATGTGTTTTTAAAAATCACTATCACAATGGAATGCAGATTTTATCGCAATTACAATAAGTTTGTCTTTATAATTTACCCCTGAAGATGATGTTAGAAAAGTTCAAAAGTACTTGGGTTAGAAAAAACAAAAATACCTTCCATGATGAATTTCATCTTAACATCAAGAAACTGATTAAACAATAGGAATGGATCTGTATAAAATTAAGTAGACACAATATGTCTACATTATTCAGTGAAACATGTTTTAAATGAAGCTATACTGCCTAGATATACATACATACATGTCACTTAAGTCTTTTATAAGCTCCACTTTACCATTTATTCTCTTCTAATCAAACGTTATGTTGTACAGGGTGCGATGGATAAATTGTCTAAATTACACAAAAGGGAAAATAACCCTGACATCTCATTTTAACAGATATAATTAACAAAATTACACAAAAATAATCCTTTGTTTTTGGGTTATTAAGTTTAAAGTTTACAATCAACGGTATTAAATGTACAATCCCAAAATCCTTTTTACAAAATTTGGCAGCAGGTTCCTGATTCTACTGTAAACTTTTTTAAACTTAATAACGAAGAAATTGCAGACATATATTTATATGGACTTTTGTCTTTGTTTTGATGTGACGAACACATCCCCAAAGTTTGTAAAAGTATTTTTGATATACCCTGTGTGTGTGTATGTATATATATATATATATATATATATATAAAACATTGAAGTCAACACTCAGCGGTGACACTGTTTCATGCTAAACACAATCATCAGGCCACATTGTGTTTAGCATGAAAACAATTTGTCACCTCTGAGTGTTGACTTCAATGTTCACTTTTATATCTACATATGCTCTATCTGTGATATTGAGCTCTTTATCCCATAAATATAGCACACCTTAAAACCATATTTCTTTATATCACTAAATATATATATATATATGTGGAGTAATTCCTGTTTGTCCACATTTTCAGATATTTATGTTAGTCCTAGAAATATTTATAAAGAAAATCAGGTTATAATGAAAAGACATTTCAGCTATTTAAAATTTGAAGTAATTTTCTCTTTTCTACATTTTCTGATGTCCATATTAGTCTGAAAAACATTTCATATATCTTTAAGGAAATATTAATATTAAGGAATATTGCCCAAAAGCACAAGAAGCGATACTGGCAATCAGGATGTGCCAAAGAGAAACTATAAAGGGTGTCTTTCTTTTAATAAAAAAGGTGAAAGCTATCAACTTAATAAGGAACAGAATCTAATCCTATCATAAAGTGTTGGTTATCAATTAAATTTTAACATAGTTCAGTATGAAGATGTTCTAAAAAAAATCTCTTGGCTTGATCAAGAACTCCCTGTAAGATTCTGGGAATTGTTTGGTCTTAGAAATTTTTAGCACCCCTTATATGTAAAGAATAAAAGCAGTATATAGTTCAGAACTATCAGTGATTTCAAGCATCTGCTGGTCAGGGGTCTTTGTATACAGGGTGTCCCAGAATTATCTCTTTCAGTGAAATTGGGTAAATATTTTAAAAGCTGACAATTTTATATTTATTACAAATCAAGTAAATTTATAAATCTTACATCAAAACTTTATTGAAAATTTTCAGCATCTGCTCCATCTGTATCCCTGCAAATTTCAAATCTATCCTTGGCATTGGGAAACACATTTTGAAGCTTGCTTATTGAATGTGTTCTTTAATCTCAGTTAAACTATTGATCTTTTGGCAATAAACGTTTGTTTTTTTTTTTTTTGTTTTTTATGAAACCCCATGCAAAGAAATCCAGTGAATAGGGGTTAACATAAATGCATTCTTGTGTATTCATTATTAATGGGATTCTGAGAGGGAATGAAAATAAAATGAGAAAAAACATTATAAAGTTATAAACAAAATTAGAAATTTATATACTTCTAACATTTATTAAACATGATGAACAGAAATGAGTGAGTTTTTAAAAAAATCTCCAATTTCACTGAAATAGTTAATTCTGAGACACCCCGTATATCAGTGGTTCTCAAATGGTGCACCTGGATGCACTGGTGTACCCTGAAAGATGTCTAGTTGCATCCTGACATTCCAGAGAAATGTGTCCAGATATAAGAATTAAATATATTTACTTTATTATATTGCTTTAACCATCTTGTTCATATTTATGTGAATTAGGTTTTTCTGCTCTTACCACAATTAAGTGCAAAAAGAGAGGAACTCTTCAATGTATTGAGGAGGAAATGAGACTTTGCCTATCAAATATACGCCTAAACATTGAAGAAATCGCTAAGACTCGTCAGGCTCATGTTTCTCATAAACACAAGAATGAATAAACTTAAGATATGTTTCATTTTTTTTTTTTTTTTTTTTTTTATTGCATTATTTCTTTTCTGCAATATTTGACTTCATTATAATATATTTTTCTAAAATTTGTATATAGTGCGCCTACAATTATTGGTAGGATTTCAAGCCTGCCCTAACTTCAAAAAGTTTGAGAACCACTGCTGTATTAGCTCTGAATATAAGGGGGGGCTACTCTATTGATCCACACTATTGAGCGAGGACTAATGAGCCCTACTTGCTGGCTAGCATTTCCCCTTGATTGTTAGCCATAACACAGCTCATTGTTTTTTTTTGTTTTTTTTTAGAATAACAAGAAATTTATTTTGTTTAATCCATTTGCCTCTGTATATCAATGAAAATAAAGTGTTTTTTGTCTTGTTTTTTTTTTTTTTTTTTTTCGTAATAAAACTGCTCCTCTTTATCAACTAATTGGAGCATCCATTGCATTTGAGACATAGAGTAATCACCACTTTCTTATACAAATCACTGAACTTGTATTAAATATTTTTAAAATCTTTTGCAGACAACTTCCAAAGCCATGTCTACTATGGCTTCCCTTGGCAAATTGGCTCATTTTGAAAATATCAGTGCACTTTATGAAGAGATGGAGATGGTAAGTTCTTGTTTTATTATTTAAACATGTTTACCTATGCCTTTTTTTGTTTTACACTAGTGTTCACCCTGTACAAAGCCCTGGTGCCACTAAAGTTAGAGGGTAAAAGAGTTAGTGGCACAGCTTATCTGGATATGTGCAGAAGATAACAGTTAACCCTAGACTTGAATAAATTAAGATTGTAGTGATAGGGGAAACAGCCTCTTGGGAGTCAGTTCTACAAGGCAATGGTTTGTGGGAAGAAGCTGCTTGCATGGAACTTACATCTCACCAGGGGGATATGAAGGCAATGAGGGTGGTTCGCTACATTGGGCGTGGCATGGTGGCCCTTAACCATAGGAGTATTAATTCATCTGAACACTTACTATGGAAATAGCAATAGAGCAGTATCTTTAACCCAACCACACTGTTGTTGTCCTATTTCTGAGCTAATTCTGCTACATGCTTTATTTATCAGAATCCAGATTATAAGCTAAGTTGTGGCTCATTTAAGCTGATTAGCCAATGGAACACGCGTTTATTTGCACCTGGCTTCTTAGGCAGTGCTATGAATATGGATTTACTAAAGTCTTCCAGCATGTTGCCCACTATTGTCTATTTCATTTATTATTTCTATGATCTTGTCTATGCCAAAATCGTCTAAGGCTGCCAACATCTCTATTACAATCCTCCATCTGCTGCTTTGTTCCTGTTTACCTTGGCCAGTGCCAATCTTACCTTACGTTCCATTCAGGTCTATCCATTTTTTTTGTGTATTGTCAGTTCCCAAAAACCTCTTTTGGTGTGGAACATTTCCACAATATGTTCATTCTGTCTTGGAAGTATTTTTTTTCTTTTTCTATTATGAGCACATCATTTGTCCTGTTATTTATTTTAGTTTCTTATGCAAACTCAATGTATTAAAGATGGCCATACTTGCTATTTCTTCACACTTCAATTTGGATTTCACTTTTGCTTCTCACTTTTTTTTCTTTTCTTTTTCTTTCTTTAATTAAAAGAAAATATTTCCTACGAGTAAATTAACATTCACAAAATTATCAGATTGGGACACGTATTTATGAAAATAGAACAAAATACTGGGAACAAATTCTATTTTTTACATCCGTAATGTTGTCTGAAGTTTTGACGTGATGTATTTTATCACATTATGCAATAGAAGGCAGACAATCATCTCAGGATGGTTGTCTGCCTCTTCCAAATTTTGTCATCTCGCCCAATATTAGAATGGTTGTCTTAAAATTGTGTTTATTTCTCATGTGATTATATAAGATTTAAGAAAAATCCTTAGAAATGATTTTTCAGATTTTGAACCAAAATGAAAACTGTAGATTAATTATGATACCAAATTTACTTTCATAAATATCCTTTGTAAATTTACTGTTTATTTCCAGGGTCAGCCTAAGAAAAAGAAAGGAAAATTTACAAAAAAAAAGGTAAACAACTTTATTCTTTTTCTTTTTAAATACAAAATCTGAATATTGTTCAGTGAAAAAACATTTTTTTTTCTGTTAGTTATCCTACCTAATCATACATTATATCAGTTACAGTGTGGTCTGCTCCATAGCCACACTCCCATAACTTCAGTTAGTTTATGGATCTAAAATAAAAGCAAGATGTAGAGAGCTATAATCACCTACAACCTGAAGGGATATGGCACTTAGAGACATGTTAAAATGTTTTTCTTTATACAGTGTAACCAGGATATAAGAGAGTTGTCGGGACCGCAGAAGAAGTCTCTTCTATCCAGGTTTCTCTTATATCCGGGTTTTGTCTATTTTGTTTAGGTAAGTATGGCTCTAATTTGGGACCAGATAAAATCTCTCCTATATCCGGGTCACACTATTAACAGCTTAGCTTAATCCTAACATTAGTTGGAGTCAGAAAATTGTGTGTGTGCACATGCATCTTGTGCTATTTTCTATGTATCTATAAAATCTGGACAAAGATACAGTGCTTGTCTTTCATCTCTCTTCTTCTTCTTCCTCCTCCTCCATGTATCTCCTTCTCCCTTTTTGTTATTAAGAAAAGAATTACTTTTCTTGTAATGATTTTTTTTCTGTTCTCACAAACAAAATCTTTTTTTTTTCTTTTTTCTTCTTTTTTTTTTTTTTTTTTTGTTAGAAGAGCTTTTCTTTGTCGTCATTTAAATGTGAAAGAAAAAAAATAATCTGTTATGTTTAATGACAAAAAACACTTTAAAATTTTTAACAAACACAGAAGCTGGCACTCTTGTATACAAGCAAGGTTATCTGGTGTTTTCCTGGTTTTAACATGTTAGATAAAAATATCTAGTTTGATACATGAATCAACCTTCATTGGGCAGCCATCAAAGAATACTCACTAAGAATAGCTTTGAAGATTAACCATCACTATAGATGCTTTTTTAATATTTATAGAATTAGGATAGCATTGGTACAAGGCTATATTTCTTTGAGCACTCAAGGAGATCAAGCTCAATTGTAAGACCAACAATAGGTTTGACTGCCATTATCATTTTGTAGATAGAAAATTTGAACCTTGCTGTGTTGTGGTGCTATTTGTGGCTAAGCAGATCAAATGATGGTTTCTCCTACAAAGAGGGATGTATTAGGTTGGTGCAAAAATAATGATGTAATAATATCATTTTTTGACGTATTTTTTTACGCCAAAAAACATTATTACGTCATTATTTTTGCTTTTCTTTCTTCTTTGATTGAGAATTAAATTCTTTTTGTGAAAATGGACATTGCTATCTTCAAGATATTTATTACTTCCTGACAATTTATTGACAAAAACAAGTTTTATTTCTTCATTGGAAAACCAAAAATACAATGTTGAAAAATTATTTGAAACCTGGCAAACCCTAAAATATGGATTTGTTCTTTTTCCTTTAAAGAAAAATTGTTTCTGTCATGGTACCAGACAGAGGGAAATATACTGAGGAAGATTGTGTTTTGTTTTGACAAAGAAGGTCAGTTGTGTGGAGCCAGGTCATGGGTTCTTAATGAATGACCTTTTTTTTTTTTTTATTTTTTTTTTTTTTTTAGACAAAAACTGACAGGACAAAAAAAGGCTTATTCTCTATAACAGGCATGTCAATCTCAGAGTCCCATGAGGACCAAAGGAGACAGTTTGTGTTTTCATGAGCGCCACACTCCTACATTTTATTTAAGGTTGTTCAGTAAAAATTATTGTAGAACATTTCCTTTTAATTTAGAAACATGCAATGGTTTGGTTATCAAGAATACAAGTACAAAGTACATGTAGTTAAACAAAAGAATATAACTAAAAAATTTAGCATGAGACATAAATCTGTTCTTTATTTCGATATAACAAAAATTTATAAAGCAACATACATGGCCCACATGTATTTGAATGAACAGCAAATGAATTACACATAAATTATAATAGTTCAAAATAAACATTTATTATTGATCATTCTAACTTTTCATGTTTTGTCCCCAGGCTTGACACCTCTTGTTCTTGACAATCTTTGGTATATCTGGCTGAAATTTCTGTACAGTTCCGACTTTTATAAGAGATAAGGTATAATCAGTCAACCTGGTTCTCTGAGAAGTTTTTGTTGATTTCACAAAGGAAAATAACTGCTAACACATAGGTGGAACCAAACATTGCTAAGATTCGTGTTACAAACTTTCTTAAGATTTGTAAACCTTTCTGGAAGGTATGAAAAGAAATCAGGTATTCCTACCTCAAAATACTTTGCTCTAAGTAAAGAATCTGACTATATTTCTAAAAGTTCCATTTCAAGGTTTACCTCTGCCTTAGCAACATCAAAAGGGAACAGCATGGAGAATAGTGCAAACGGATCTTCAAAAGATGAAAAGTTACAAAATCTTTTTTGAAACTCCGTTGACAACAATTCCAGGTGACTTTTATACTTAGCAAAGCTTAGTACATACTTAGTATTAGTACCATTTTTTTTAGCTCTTTGCACATAGGAAAATGAACTAAATTTTCATTTAAGACTTGTGACTTCCATAACCTTAACTTTGTAATGAAGCATTTAATGTCATCATACAAGTTAGTGATGAGCTTGTTTTTACCTTGTAATTTCAAATTGAGATCGTTTAATTATGCTGTGATGTCCACAGCAAAAGCTAGATCCTGGAGCCAACTTTCATCTTTTATTTCATCGGTGTTTCAACCTTTCATCTCCAAAAATATTATTTCTTGCCTTAATAAATAAAATATTTTCAATACTTTGTGACATGACAGCCAACGCACATCTGTGTAAAATGGAACATCAGTAAAGTGATTACCCATATCCTCCAACAATTGGTTGAATTGACGGTGATTGAGAGAATGACCTCTGATATAGTTAACTATGCTTGTGACCAAATAAAGCACATGATCCAATTTTAAAATTTTTGAGCACAGATTTTGTTGATGAATAATACAGTGAAAATGTGTAACTGACAAATCTGGATGTATGTTCTTTATTTTTGCTTGTAACTTGGCAACAACACCATTATGCCTTCCAATCATATTTGCAGCACCGTCGGTAGACAAGCATACAAGTCTGCTTAAATTGAAATTATACTCATCAAAAATTTGTTTGATTTTTCTCAAAGATGTCCTGGCTTGTTGTAGTGTCAGGCATAAGGATCAGATCAACCACTTCTTCATAAATATTTAATTTATTGTCACAGGCCCTCATGAAAATTGCAAGCTTTTCCAGAAATATCAATAGTCTCATCAATTGCAATAGAAAAATGTTCAAATTTTCATCTCTTGCTTCAAATCACTTGACATTTCATCGATCCATTCAGCCACAGCGTTCCTGGTTAGTGAAATATCTTTAAACAAGTGTGCTTTTTCAGGACATACAATTTTGGCCGTTTTTACAAGGCATTGTTTTACAAAATCCCCTTCAGTGTAAGATTTTGTATTCGCCGTTATCATTCGGCTGAGTTCATGACTTGCAGTAACAGAAGCGACATTCTCTTTCTGAATTTTCGTAAAAAGGGTCTGTTGCCGTGGCAAGTTAACTTTCATTTCCTGGAGCTTTGAAACACGCATTGGGCCTTCATATTTATCGTAAGGTAGATGGTTTGTTTCATAATGTCTTTTCAAGTTGTACGTTTTCGGCATACAAATGTGAATATTAAACAATGTATCTTTCCATTCACTTCTGTGCAAAAATACTGTAATTCCCATTTCTCTTGAAACACTCGCCCTTCTCCGTTCACTTTTCTTTTTTTCTTTGTCAGAGAAGTATTAGCCATTTTAAAGACAATGTGGAATCTGAAAAATTAAGAAATAAAAAAAAAAGAAAACAAAAAATATTTATAATATCAATAAAAAGTGGAGTAAAACAAAGAACCTGACTCCTGCAAACTATTACCTGATTCATATTTTTAGTTTAAAGTCAATTTAATAAAATGTAAATAATAAGGCCTTTTATTTGAAAATGACATAATACTAAAAATTAATTATATATTGTGTGGCCAGCGGGCGCTCCTAATATTTCAACACCGGCTCACCTTTAATGAGTCTGTGCACTTATGTTTTGACCTTTGCTATGTCTCAGTTCCTCTCATCTTGTCCTTGACCTATATATCTCTTGCGCCATACAATTCTCTCCTTTTGCAATGTGCGTATATGTAATGAGTGATTGACAAAAATATAGACAGTTACATGTTGCCACTTCAATTGCTTATAAGGCTGGAGATGCAAAAGTAGATGAACTACTAAAAAAAAGTATATAAAAAATAGTGGAAATTTCTAATTTATTTTTGTTTAAAATTGTCTGTGTGGGCCGCAAATCTACTTGAAATGGGCCACATGCGGCATGTGGGCCGCAAATCTACTTGAAATGGGCCACATGCTGCATGTGGGCCGCAAATCTACTTGAAATGGGCCATATGCAGCATGTGGGCCGCATGTTTGACATGCCTGCTCTATAAGACAGTGGTCCCTAGCTGCCTAAACCAGTGGACCGCTTGCTTGCCACATAAAAACAAGGCACACACTGATTAGGCCATTTGCCACTTCACCTCATTTTTCCTTGCTCGCTTACAGTCAGCCCTTACCAAAAGTTGGCAACTGAATAAAACTTGCTGACTACTACCATTTTGTCTCATGGTTTTTTTTGTTTGTTTTTTGTTTGTTGGGGTTTTTTTTTCATAGGTAACGATCTGGCTGAAAAATTGTTTTTCTTGTATTAAACCACAAGTGTTCAACTGCAAGAAGCTCCTCCCTGCAAACAAATCTGTTATCTGGTCTAAGCTACAATACTACACAAGTTGAATATCATATGAAGCTATACTTGTTAGGATCTTAATTAATATCACTCTGTTGTCTTTGACATTTCTCAACAAAAGAAGCTCAAATTGTATATTGGTGCAAACTAGACATTGACATAAGAATGCCATTGTGTTCAAGTTTGGTCAGTGAAATATTGATACTTAGGGAGTCAGTTAAGCTAAAGATTTTTCAGCACTCCTTTTTACAATCTGTTCTTGAAACATTGTAGTTTTAATATTTCCTTACCTGCACCCCCAACCTCATATTCTGAAGGTTCCAAAAATGGTCAATGTTCAGCATTCAGTGGAGAAATAACACCTGTGTTCTGGGATCTAAAAGTTTTGCTGCTAATGGACTTTATTCAACATGGGAAGCTATTTGCCAAAAAAAAAAATGTCTGTTGTTTCTATGAGGGTATAATTTGGCTGCATGGAAATAATACTAAACACATGGCCACACCCTGACAAGAGGGGGTTCCTGTTGAGATGTTTTACCACATTTTCCTGACTTTGTTCCATCAGTCTGAACCTCGCAATTAAAACAACAATTATCTGGGAAGCAGATAACGCACCACACTGTTGTTGCAAAGATGCAAGGGAACGCACCACACTGTTGTTGCAAAGATGCAAGGGAACGCACCACACTGTTGTTGCAAAGATGCAAGGGTAGCTCCAATTGGTTAATGTTACATTTACCAAAGAGGATTTATTTACTTGCACACCAATAGGACAAGTGTCTAGATGACAAATCTGATGAAAAGGTACCCTAGAAGTGCTGGTAGCACATAGACAATATCTTTTGGTTTGGAATCAAATATGGATTCAAATCCAACATTCTGCATTTACTTTTTGTGTCTGTCTGGTACTGTCCCTGTGTTTAGTTTCTGAAGATGACAATGGGAAGAAGACAGAGAAAAGGTGTGGCTGTAAATTGGTCTTGTGGGAATTAGTGGTGTCAGAACATGTTCATTGCTGGTTAGATGTACATTATTAGTGTTGTGGTGAATTCTATGATTGAGGTAAAATGTCATGTATATTGGGAAAGGTATGTAGGTTGATGACTTATTGATATAGCAATAAGTATGTTGATTTAGTATGTGTTTTTTACCGACATGTGTTTCTACCTCCCTTTACAGACATCTCTTGTATGAATATAGCTGATGAAATTTATCTGAAGCAAAAGGAAGTATAAAATTATGTACTTAGGATTTTTTGTTTTGTTTTTTTTTTTTTAATTTTACTCAAAAATAAATTAATTTTTTTTTTCTTTTTTATTTAAGGGAAAAGGAAAGAAAAAAGGTAAGTTTATAAAAAAAAAATAAAATAAAATAAAAAATAAACATTTAGAAATTTCTCTGTAAAAGAACAAAGATATTGCATATGGAAGCAGATACATTTAAAATTACTCTCCAAAAACAAAAGGATATTTTTTTAATCTTTGTTAGTAATCTTCAATATGTCTACTTCATGCTATACTTAAGTTTTGTGCCATTAATAATTATTTTTTATTTTTCTCATATTCTCCCATGCTCAGTAATCCACTTGTATCTTAGTGACTTTATTGCCTTGCCTGTGGTGAAATGATAAAAGAAAAAAATTAAGAAATTGTTTAAAATATAATCCAGAATTAATTCTAAAATATCAGAAATAGGAACACTTTGAAATAATTATTCCTAAATGTACGGCATGTTGTAGATTCAGTGTTTTGTCTTTCTTTTATAAGAAACCAACTCTTGCAAGAAGTTTGCAAATGGTAGTTTTACTACTAAACACCACAGAACAAACAATAGATTGGTTAATGGTCTTATTGTGTAAATAGTTTTTTGTACCACTGCATAAAAATGAGACTAACAAAATACTAAAAGTACTGTATATTATTGGAATTAAATTTCTGGACCCTTTCTATGAATGTGGACATTTAATTTGGAAAAATTTCTAGGAAACTTTCCTTGATCAAAATCTGTGAGTTGGAATCAAAATTTAATATTAGGGTGCATTTGGACAGAATGCAGTTTGAAGACGACATTCAAGCAAAATTTTATCTGGAATGCTACAAACTTTTATGAAATTTTCTTAATGCCAATTATTTCATCATTCATTTATTATTTTTATTTTATTTTCAGGCAAAAAGAAAGGAAAATGGTGACAATCTTCTTTTTTCCTCTGAATAATTTCTCAATAAATCTTTTTTACTATTTTATCATTATTTGTGTTAAGCATTTGATTTATTTTTTTTTATTTTGGTAACTTTCATTCTGGAAATTCTTCACACAGTTTTCCCTCTGCATGTGTGGTGCTCTGAATAAATGGCTTAGAATCAAGAAATCAGGGAGTTAGGTTTGAATTCCGGACAAGTTCATTAAATTTACTTAAATGTAAAATACCCTAGTGAAAGTTATGAATCCTATCTCTTCTTCCCCAACCAGCCATGGGTTAAATAATGGTACTTGTATCTGGATAAATCATTCCCCCCTCACAAAAAAAAAAAACAAAGAGTTAATAAGCCATGCAAACAATCAATCAATCAACCCTCTGAACAAAGAATATGATCATTGTTTTTTGTTTTTCCTAAAACAATGAAAAGATTCTAATGATATTGTCTAACAAGAATGCTAATAAATAATTCCTAAGCTAATCACTTTGGCACACTATATACAAGACTGCTATTCATTAGATTGAGGGGTGCCTATAGTAAATATCAGGCCACATTAATGGAGTATTTGAGATGGTTCAGCTTGTAATCGATGTTTCATGTGTCTAACTTGCTTAGAATTGTTCTATGGCAGGCATCAGTAACTTAGTCTGGTACAAGGCTCACAGTGAGAAACCAACTCCACTAAAAATTATCACTTTACTTTATGCAATCATGTGGCAGTATTTTTTGAGAGAGAGAGACTTGCTTCTGTGTCTACAATCATGACATATTAATAAAATGATTTCCAGGATGACCAGTGATGGGACTGGGCAAGGAAAGTTAATCATGTTCTTAAATAACCTCATCACATCGAGTCTTTCATATGGATCATTCATGGTGCCAAACTTGTTCAGAAATCTCTAAACTGTCAATCGCACTTTCTCAGATTGATGATTAAAAATGACTTTCAGTGAATGAAACCAGTGGATCTTAATAAAGACTGTATTTCTTTCAACCTCATAGACTGGTGCTACACAATCATAAAGAACTATACCAAATAACAGAAAACATGAGAAATATCAGGTTTTGTCATTTTTGGTCATCCATACTTAGCTTATCCCATGATAAGCTCATAAAATTTAAATGGGCTTTCATCATGTATGAATATAGAATGCTGAAACAATATCTATTTAACACTTAAACAAAATTGACAGGTAAGAGACATCCACTTGGAAGAGAGATTTTTCATTTTTAAGTTAATGAAAAAACAGGTAATTTTTTTTCTCTTTTGATCTGTTATTAAATTAACTAATTTTCGTTGAATCTTATTTCTATAAAGACTACTTTAATTTTGGAAAATTTTTAAACATAGTTTTATTTTTCTGTTGTGTCAATCATGTTCAAGTTAATTTTGGTTGCTATATATAATTACACTTTTTTAATATAAGTTTATAGTATTGTAAAACTTTAAAGAATATATTATATGACTGCTATATATTTTTAAAAACATCTACAATCTTGCTACAATTTGTAATGTTTCCTCATGTCCTAAATCATAGGGTCTTTGAGGTCGATATGCCATAAAACAAAAAAAACAACCAACCTAAATCCTAGGGATAAGCAACATAAATTATACCAAACAGATTGTACATTCAGACTAATATCCTCATTTTTGTTGTCATTATCACAGTATTTTCGATCTTGTGTTCTTCAATCTTTGTCCCTGTTGTAGGATCTCTTGTCTTGTTATTTAAACCTATTACTATAAATAGTTATTTCTCTTCCTAGAAATTCAGACAGAAAATACCATTTTTATGTGGACATATTTCAGGGTTATGTATACAAAATATGAAGACTATATCTGATCTGCATTCTTAAATATGTGTGTGTTGCTTGGTGATTTAGATCCAAGTCTTTAGCAGGCATTTTTCTTCAAGATTTCAAATAGTAATTTCTTTGAAAACAAGTCAAACAGAAGACTCAAGATTACTATTTACTTGTCATCCTTATTCTACCAGAATATTCTTTCAGTACAAACTTTAATTGGTCCACTAGCTGGATTCCTTCTTGAAAAAGACCTTTTTAGGAAAATGTTTTAAAAATACATTGATAAATAAATGTATTTAGTGGGGTATAGTATGTTAAAATGTCAGCATTGATTTTGGGTAACATGCAAGTAAAAGCTGTTGCCACAATCAAGTGGCCTTTTGAATCCAGTTCTCTTGTTGGTATTTACAATGAAAAGGCATAGAGAGATATAGCAAATTAAAAATGCTGACATCTGTGCTCCCACAAGAATTCACAGCATGAGGGAATCAATTTACCAAATTCTATACATACCATTTCATTATTTTTTGTCCTTGATATTTAAAAACAATGTGCGCTTTTGGAAAATGTTTTTTGTTTGCTTATTTGTTTGTTCTCATTTATAATCTCATAAATACTTTTGTTAAAAGTTTGTTTGGTCTCATGATGCAGGTGTTTGTTGAGGTACAATGCTGTGTCCTTTATTGCATTTCTAGATGAACATGGTTACATAACACTGTCCACGTGAGACTGATAGCAGTAGATTACAATGGGTCAGCAGCTGAAAAGAACCCCTGATCCAACTTTAGTTTGTTTTTTTTGGGGGGGGGTTGAGGGTACCATAATGGAAAGCAGAGGAATGATTTTGTAGTGACCATCCCTTGAAGTCCCATTAAAAAGTGTCGGGTTACTGACCCTGACTGTCTTAATTCAGTCAACCAGTGCAGCATGGTTATGTCAAGACCTTTGGGTATAAAATTTAGGTCAAGAAAAGGTAGATTTGTACCTTTTCAAAAGGCATTTCAACAGGGACAAAGATTAAATAAAGGATTCAGTTTGACTGGAAGTTTTGCTCATTTGGAAGGTTCTGTTTTGCCACACCATTTAATGTTACATCACCTCACATTTCATGCAGTAATTGACAGCCAATCAAAAAAAAAATAATAATAATTGGCTTATTGTCTGAATTTTAATAATTCTCTCAATATTTCTCTCTGGCTTTGTGTCATCTTCCACAAGAGTTGACTCAAAACAGTTTTATAGACCAACAGTAATTCACGCTTGATTGTGGTTCTATTTCATACAGCCAATTGGTGGAGGCTCCAAATAGAATGTCAAGAGGGATACTTATTGACAGCTGCATCCAAGTACCACATTTTTTTTTCATATAGTTATTTTTTAAGACCCAGGATTATCACA
This sequence comes from Acanthosepion lycidas, assembly GCA_963932145.1. Taxonomy (NCBI): domain Eukaryota; kingdom Metazoa; phylum Mollusca; class Cephalopoda; order Sepiida; family Sepiidae; genus Acanthosepion; species Acanthosepion lycidas. The sequence goes on along the minus strand of OZ010578.1, from coordinate 24,278,334 downwards.
TATCTTTGTGCCAAAAGTCTTAAATATTAGGCATTTTGCCATTAGACACCAAACGGTCTAATAATGGCCAATGGTCAGGGAAAACTGGAAATGAAGGGGGACAAGGAATAAAAAATTGGTCAAGGAACTTCCTGCAAATTTCTAAAAGTCAAGGAATTTTTTCAATATTATGGGGATTTGACGTGATTAACATGATAGAAGAAGAAAAAAGAAACTAAAGAATTTTCTTTGCCAAAATCATTGGTCAGCCTGTTTAAATGTAAAGGTAGTCCTTTTTACTTTGTTTTATTTCTGAAAATATAACTGGATTTAACCTGAAAAAAATAAATAAAAAATATTGATTTAAGTTTCAATTGATTTTTATGTTGATGCTTGAATGAAGTTGGCATAATTCAAGATGATTTTTAATTCATAATTCTGACTGAACCTGTGAATATGAATTTTTCAGCCCTGTTTTCTGTCTGACATATTGTCTGAAAATGACATGAGCATAAAAATCTAGTTTCAACATCCAGAGCTATTCTTTTATAGGATTTAATATTATTAAGCATTTTTTGCACTAATGCACCCAGAGTGGTGGCCCAGTGTGCCTCAAGTTAACAGAAGAGTAATTTATGAATTACTTTTATAATTTAAAAAAAAAATCTTTATTTTTAAAAAGCCAGAGACACCAAACTATGTAATGTCTTAAAAAATAAATGCTTATTTCAGAAGTCATCTTTATTATTTTCCTATTTTAAAATTCCATTACTAATTTTTCCTTATTAAAATTTAAAGTCAGTCCCAGAGATTTAGTTATATACACACACACGCACACACAACAACAACAAATGAAATGAGAATGAATCGAATATAAATTCAGACATTCATAACATTAATTTAAAAACAGGGCTCAATACAACAGTAGAGCAATAATTCTTTATTATAGGATACTACATTCGAACATATGTAAACACTGCATAAATGCATTCATGTTTCAATGTATACCTTTGCATCTCATCTTTACCACCACCTGATGAAATGCAATGTTATGCATCAAAATGTGAATGCATTTATGTAGCAGTTATATATGTTCAGATGTAATATCCTATAATGAAATATATAAAAGCATAATTTTTAGTGGATACTCATATTTGAGTAGACACTCCACTTATTTATTAAGCAGTATGTTTATTTTCATCTACCACCCTGAATGTTCAAGAAATCTTACTAAAAAAAAAAAAAAAAAAAAATAATAATAATATGTGCTCTCTTTAATAAGATTTCTTAAACATTCAGGCTGGGAGACAAAAATACACTGAACATCTACTCGAATACAATTACCCAATACAAATAATGTTTAAAGTGCCAAAAATCCATTGGATCAATAAAAAAAACACACACACGCACACACACACATATGTTTGTGTGTGAACATTGGAGTCAACACTCAGAGGAGTTGACAGACTGTTTCATGCTAGATACAATCATCAGGCCACGTGTTGTTTTTTTTCTCGACTAATAATATATATTAGGTTGGTGCAAAAATAATGTCGTTTTCTCACATAAGTTACTATCTGAGAAAACGACATTATTTTTGCACCAACCTAAAATATATATATTATATATAATCACATATTGAGTGCTACTGTTAATAGTGTTCAATGTAATATAACAGGTATTAAATAAATATGCATATTATTCCTCACCAGTAACACAACTTTGAGTTTCATGCATAATGCAATCTACAGGAGTTGAGATTGACTATTACATAACCAGATATTTTTATTAAAATTTAAATTAATGCAATGTTGGCTCAGTCCATATATTATGCAGGGATTACAGGTTTTTATTTTTAAAAATATATATTTCCTTTTTTATTTTTAAAAAAAATTCTTTCACCTTTTTTATGGAAAATTTTCCAAAAATGTAAAAAGAAGTGATGTTTCATAAATTTTAATTTTAACTAAAATCATTTATTACCATCATTGTTAACTACCTGATGAGACATGTTTTAAACGTCGAAACAAAATATGCAATTTTGTAGTTTTAACTTGCTCGTTTTTTAAATTGATGAGATGAACGTTTGAATTTTATTCTTTTTGTTCTTTTAGATTTGGAGATATATAAAATAGGATTTATATTTAAAAGAAAAAGGTATTAAGTCTTTTTATTTTATATTTAAAATGAATTCAGATTAATTTATTAAAATAGACTAACCTAAAACTCTAAAAAAAGTAAATTTATTTAAAATAAACGAGATTTTAGCATAAATGAGGACAACCATTTTGTTTTTGTTTTTTTTTCTAAATTTTAAGTAACAGTTTTATTTCATAGAAAAAGAAATGTTAACAAATTGTAGAAATGTATTAAATGCTTTCTCTCCATTTCTGAAAAGGACAATTTGTGGATATTAAAAAAATTAGTGTTTATTCACAACTGCAACACAGCTGTGTTTATGTATGCATCAGGAAAACCTCTTCTCTTCCTGGTATCTCCCCAAAACCTTCTCTCTGTCTAGGCTGAGTGTCCATTAAGGGATATATAACTGACTAATGATTGTGCATCCCAATTAGAGAAGAGGAAAGAAAGTTAATCAAACGTGTCAATCTTCTCCATGCCAAGTGACTCTTGAAGTGATGACAAGAGAAAGCGACCTCTTTCAGCCACCACATTAGGAATTGTTTGCAGTGTTAGGCCTTGACCACTAACCTCTTGCTCCACTGGTCTTTTAGAGTCTGCTATGGTTTCTTTTTCCTCTGGTATCCAGCAGAGAAATGTCTTGAGGCCATTCTGCAGACATGTCCAAGCCATATCAACTGATAGTCTCTAAACTGGTTTTGTATCTTAGCTCTTCATTGGGAGAAATGACCATTTGTTTACTTGAGCAATAAGGCCATGATAGATGTAAAAATGAAATAGATGTTACTGTCACTGACTGCCAGCAATTTTTTTCTGTTTTTTGGGGTTTTTTTGTTTTTGTTTTTCGGGGTTTTTACAGATTCTTATGCTATCAGGATGAACTGGAAATATTTCATCACTTTCAGCAAATCTTTATGAAAAGATCACATGTTCTGATTTTCAGTTTGTTTAAACTGCTGGATTTCTAATGTGATCATGTGTGTGTGTGCACACACCATGCATTAAACATAGAATTGAAATTGTTTATCTATAAAGCTTTACATCAAACTGATTCCTAGACACTTTTTTTTTCTGTTTTTTTTTTTTTTTTTTTTTTTTAACCAAATTCTTGTTTCAGTCCCCCTTTTTTCCAAACAATTGAGATTTGTCTTGCCTCTATAGTCAGGGAGCCATGTGCCATATCAGATGATTTTTTTTCTTTCTTTCTTTTCAATAAGGAACTGCAACTTGATGCACTATAAAAATATTATATATGAGTAAGAGTTGAAGAAAATTTAACAGAATGGTAAATGTATAAGACAATTGGAAAATTCTGACTCTGCCATTTTGCCAATTAATCAACCTCTTCTGAAAAAGAATTTCTACGGCAAAACATGTCAAAGTAAAAATTTTCTTAACTGAAATCTATGTATGTGTGTGGTGCAATGGATAATTGTCTCATTTTAACAAATATATTTACCAAAATCATGCAAAAATATCTTGAAATACTAAAGAGTAAATTTATTGGATAAAATCAGCCACAGCCTCCAGTTGACTTCAGAATCTCCTGCAACTCTTCTGGACAGTCTCTTTGTTTAAGGTGGTGAATACTGCCATAATCCTCTGCACTTTCCTCAGATTGACACCCAAACACTCTGAAATGTTTGTATTGGAGCTACCAGCATGAATGCCAAGCAGTACAGCATGCCGTTTCCAAATTTCTGATGGAGTGAATTGCATCATGGTGCTCTTTTTCTCACAGATGGTGCCCAGATGACCCTACTATACTATACAGTTCACAAAAATAAACAACGTGCATGTAAAAAATTAAATATATAAAATGGTGACAGTTTACCCATTGCCCTGTGTGTGTGTGTATATATATATGAAAAATTTCTCAGAGTTAACCTGTAGAAAAAGACAATATTTATAAATGTAAAAGACAATAGGAAAACTAATATTAGCCAACATGTTTCATTCAAGGCAAAAACAAAATGAATTTATTAAAACAAAGTAAATATTAATAAGAAAACAAAATGTCCTAGTCATACATAGAAATAAATTCAACCACAATTTTGATTTTAAAGATGCTACACTCAAAAAAGAAAATAACTTGCTCAGAAGGAAAATCCTTGAGAGTGCTGCCATTGAATATTATCCAAATATTATTCTACACCCAGACTTTTTTCCTATTTCACCTTTCCTAACAGAATTACTACTCTCCCAATCATACACAATTGTATCAAGAAATCAAAAGAAAATGGTTGATTCCATCAGCACAACAATATTTCCACACATGACTGTACTTGATGTAATTTTCAGTTGACAATATGAATATAATGGCATTTTCTAATTTCTTCCAGTTGCTAAGAACATTATTAGTTACTTTGTTTTAATAAATTCATTTCTTTTTTGCCTTGAAAAAGTCCACAGTGGACAAAACCCATCAGCTAATATTACAGTTTTCCTATTGTCTTTTACATATATATTTATATTAATTGTAAAATAAAACATTCTTTATTAGTTGATTTTTACATTGGGTTTGATTATTTAATATCTGAATCCTGCTGTTACAGAATCATCATTCACTTGATTCAGGGATAGGTAAATATTGGTATTTTATCTTTGAGTTTGTAAGCATTTATTTGGTTGGTAACAGTCTGCATATTCAGGGCCCCACTGACAGAGCAAACAGAACATATCTGTGAATACAGACCCCAGTTGTGTTGTAGATGTTGGTTAATCCTATTTGCATTAGGAAATTGGGATAATTCCACAAAGACACTATCACCTCCTGCAATGCAGGAATGATGCAAAGATTAGTCTCCAAGTATTAGTGTACATATTGAGTACCTGGTAGAAAACTTCTTGAATCAACAAATACTAGAATTGAACTGACATACAAGAAGTGACCTACATAATTACAGCAACTGGTTTTACACATTGCAATTCTCTCACCATTAAAGAGCCTATGATAGACATGTTGGTCACTGTTCAAATTATTCTAAGCTTTCTATTTGGGTTATCTAATATGGATTCCCTTGTAATTTTTATTGAGAAGACAAAGCGGTGGTGGTAAATCAAATGAAATGCGGTCTTCCAAGTCCTTAGAAATTCTGGTTTAGGAGAAATGATTGCCCTACATCAAAAATTTTAATATTTTTTTTTTTTTTTTTTTTTTTTTTTTTTTAAAAATAAATCTACCATTTGTCCATGCCTTGAATATTACTGTCATATCTGGTCTGGTTTGGTACTGCAGTTACAAATCATGACTAATGCTAACCTCCAGAGGAGCAACTTATTGTGCTTTGTTTCACATTTTCTACTGATATGGAATGTAGCGATTATATTGAACCACTTACTAGGTCTGCTGCTAAGAAAGTTGGTTTATGGTGTCATAGCAGACAAATTCCACCACCCCCCCCCCGTCATGATCTTTCTTGCACATTATAAATCTACTCCTTGTCAGTGCATTAAATATTGTTACCCTATGTGGTCTTGTGCTCTGGTTATATATCTCAAGACATTTCAACTTCAGTCACTTTCTCATCACTCTTACACGGATTCCCTTTTTTCTATAAATATTGCCATGAAAATGATTGTCATTGCAATATTTTGTTTTAGTTGTTAAGCTCAAATATTTAACAATGTGATAGGGGAATTTCTATAGATATTTTATTGTTGTAGCACATGCCATCCGCTTACTCAAACATTAACTTAAGAATTAAGATTTATCAGAATATTAAAATACGAAAACTATACAAATTTCATAGATATTTCTCATGAAATGAATATTCATCAAATGTACTATAATAATTTTTTTTAACGAAGTTGATCAAATTGTTCAATGGAAACAATTTTTTTAACTGAGATTTTATTTTTTTATTTTTTTTTTACAGTCAGGTTCACCCTTTACGAGGCCAGGGCGGGGGAGAACTTGTAATAGAAGGTTATGTTGGGGGGGAGGGTGGTTGCATTTGTGTGTCTAGGTGTGGAAGATAATGGTTAACCCTAGCTTTAAAGATTGTAGTGATCCAGGAACCATCCTCTTGGGAGTCAGTTCCACAGGGCAGTGGTTCAAGGGAAGAATCTACTCAACTGGTGGAATACAGAGGGAATGTTGGTGGTTTGCTACTATGTAAGTGACATGGCATTTTCTTACTATGAAGATTTGCCTCAGTAGGACCAAGGAATGTAGTTCTGAGCAATTTCCATCCTACATTTCAAGTAAAAATGCTATAATAGTAAATGCTATTTTGCATTCAGATCCAAAAATTGCCATTTTATAGAGTACATGAGTGGCAGTTAAATGTAAGTTTTGTGGACTTCTTCAGCATAATCTGTTGCTAGTCTCATAACCTGTTCCTGCAGATGTAGCAACTGTGGGTATGTCATGAAAACCTGACAGCCCATACCTCTTTAGGCTGGGTTTGAATTCAGTTCTCCTTCTGGTTGCCATCCAAAATCTACCTTACTATTTAACCCATAGATTGCAAGGATGGGAGCAGACATATTCATGTCTTTCCCAAAAGTGAACACAACAGGCTAACTCGGAGTTTCACCTCCGTTGTGCTGAAAATTGTTAGTCCCCCCCCCCCGATTACCATTGAATTTGTTATATTCAATTACATATGAATTCCCTTAGGAAAGATATGAACCCACATATTCTCCTTCACCACCATCTATGGGTTATTTAGTATGACTTGCATCACTAACCCATATATATCAAAACATAAATCTTCCAATCTAAAAATATTTTCTGGCTTTAAATAAGCTGCAAAGGATAGATAAGCCACAAAAAAAAATGATTCAGTCAGATCCATTTTTTGGTTTGATCTAACTCTTGTAAAGATAAAGCAAGCCAGGAAGCGTCTGATACTTTCTAGAGTGATATAAGGGGATCACCCATTTTACCAGCAGATTAACTTTTCATCTTGAAGAACTGAAGGGTCTTGCTAGGATTATTTGCCAACATAAACCATTGAATTAACAAAACTCAAGATGACCTCTGTTCATTTGTTGCTGTAAAGGTATTTACATACTATTTAGTTTCTTTTAATCAAATTCACCACATACAAAGCAATAAAGCTACTAAGACACAAAGAGTTACTGAGTGTGAAAGAATAAGAAAAAAAGAGAAACCTTAGAGAGCAAGAAGAGTAATCAAGAAGACAGTAGATAACAATTGACATCGCATTTAAATTTTTGAAGATCAAAGTTGGCTGGAAAGCGAGGAGCCGGAAATAAGTTCCACTAATGAGAAGTGCAAGAGAAGAAACTGTTAGCATCGAACTTACAGTGATATCTAGCCAATTCAACTGTGAATTTATGAGACCTTGCTTCCGATCTAGTACTGCACTCAAATTCATAAAGTGTAGATACTATTGTGAAGTGTTCATCTGAACAATTAATATGAAAGTATTTATAGAAAAGGCACAGGGAAGCTACATCATGGCAGTGAGAAAGGAACTGAAGCTGAAACACTAGGTCAGGACTGATAATACTGCAGATTCTTCTTTGAATTTTATAAAGAATCTTTAAATATACAGCAAGAGTACCATACCAGATGAGAAGCAATATTCAAAACATGGATGAATGGTAGACTTATGAATATGTAAGATAGATTCTGGAGAGAAAAATTGTTTAGAATGATATAGTGAAGCAATATTTTGATCAGCTAACCTAGCAAAGCATTCAATAGTCTTACAACTTCATATCAGCCAAAAATATTAGACCAAGAAGGGACAACAAGTCATGGAGGTTAGCATCAGCCATGCCGATGGGAGGCAGGAAAGGCTCTTTCAAGTGATTAACAGAAGTTTCATTTTGGAGGCATTAAAGTAAACAAGGCATTCCTTGCACCAGTTAACAAGACTAGGTCTTTTTTTTTTTTTTTTTATAGATCACCTGCCAATTTCACCTTATTGAACTGAAAAAATTTATTATGGAGACAGGAGTAAATGGTTAAGAATTGATGCCATTGGGAATTGTGAAAATTAAGAACCAAAGATAGACCCTTGGGGAACACATGCATTAGTAAGGATCCAGAAGTGTGGCCATTCAGGGCAATTTTCATTTTGTGATTAAATAAGACTGAATCAGTTTAAAAATTCATCTGTAGTCTTTCAACTTTTGGAGAAGACCAATATGCCAAATGTTGTTGAACATTTTCAAGATATCCAAGCAACCTGAGCTTCATAGTCTCTTTCAGCAATAATCGTTATTACATCACCAGTTGACCTAGAGAAGCGAAAGTCATATTGCTTGTATGAAAGAAGGGTCTATGATGTGAGATGTTAGGTTAATGTAAAAATGGAATTGACCCATACACGAGGGAGATGATGACAGTTTCTTAACTAAGAGTCAGGTGTCTGTGTCGAGTAACTTTGGCCTAAAACTAATGGTGAATAAAATGTTAATAAAATTAAGCCCCATTTTCTTTGTCATTGAAATAATGACGAACCCATACGCTTTTATTCCAGAGTTAGTTTCTCTTTTGAAAAACTGAGATCATTTTTTTTCACGAATGTTCTCTGATCAAATAATCTTCTAGGTGCCATATCTTTTCAGGGCATTGTCAGTCCTGGCCCTCCACAACTTCCTATCTTTTGTAGCTCTTAGCAACATTTGTCTTTTCATTATCCCTCTCTCTGCTCTGTCATCCATTTACACAAGCTCATTAAGGGAGGCTACTTGATGTTTTCCTTTGTCCCGCTTAATTTCAATATACCCTGTGACTATCAAATTATCTAAAACATCTTTCCTTATTTATCTGAAAAATTTCAACAGCCTCTTTCTAAGTCTCCTTTTTGTTTCCATTTTCCTTAAAACTTTGTCATTACTTACTTATTCTATCCATGGTATTCTAAGCATCCTCCTGTAGAACAACATTTCTGTCACCTTAAGTTTCTTCATCTATATGGAAATTGTCCAGAATTCACTGCTGTGTAGGAGAATTAATATTACATAGCAAGTCAGTATTTGTTTCTAGTATTTTCCTGTTTCTTAAGATTTTCTTTAGTTTTTAGAAGTTATGCTTTACTATTCCAATGCACTTTTGGATTTTGATGTCACGTTGTCATTGCCAAGATATTTAAGATTTTTTTACTGGTTTGATTTTGAAATTTCCAATTCATAACTCGCATTTTGAACTGTTATCTACAAGACAATGTGGAAAAGCTTTTAAACAACACATTTCACTGATGTGACATGTTACATTCGGCTTCTTTAAGCTGGCAAAACAAATCATTTAAAAGATTTTACACTTTGTCTCATTATCTCCACTTTTGCTTTGGATACTATTATACAACCTACAAACATGCCTACACACACGCACGCTATTTTAAATCATTGTATTTCATCTACCTGCACATTCAAGAAAATTAATTGAAGAAAATACATTCCCCTTTGCAGGAGAAACTGCCATTTAATCCAACATGCTTTAACCACTCAGCTACAATAAGCTTCATAAACATGCCAGGTTCTATTTGCCTTTAAAGCATGTTTTACTCATTTGTGTTTTCTCAAAAGTCTTAACTGCTCATATCTGAAACACAAAGCAATTTCTCGAGAATTATTGGATTTTATGTTTTAATCTGACATTTTTATTACCTGAAATATTATTTCTAGTGGATATCTTGATTTGAGAAGACAGTCCATTTATTAGTAGAGCAGACTACGACATCTTTGAATTTAAAAGCAATTGGGCCTGAAACTAGAAATCCCACTCGGTAAAAAAACTCCTTGCTATGTATGCCACAGTAGCTGCATCTAGAATGGTGAAACTGTGGTCCTATATGCTACAAGATTCCAAACGCTCAACACACACACACACACGCACACATATATATATACATATAAATTCTTCAAACTCTTACACAAACACTTCCAGGAATCAAGCACCCTACGCAAAATATTCAACAAAAACACATTAAAAATCAGCTACAGTTGCACTGAGAACATGGCACAAATAATAAAAAAGCACAGCAGAAAAATTTTCAACAAACCACATGAACAAATTAAACCCACGTGTAACTACAGAATAAAGAACGAATGTCCCTTAAACAGTAATTGCTTACAAAACAACATAATATACCAAGCCACAATAAAATCACTAGATAATGAAGAAAAAGTATACATAGGAGTAACTGAAGGACCCTAGAAACATGCACACAAAACATCTTTCACAAATAGTAAATACACGAACCACACAATGCTTTCTAAATATATCTGGGAAATTAAAAACAAAACGCACATCACACCAAAAATATCTTGGAAAATAAGGAAAAGATCATCATCTTGCAACAACCAATCAAAAACTTCTTGCAAACTTTGCTTGGAGGAAAAATAGCTATCATTACCTTCCCAGAACAAAATAAATTATTAAATAAACGATCCGAGCTCATCTCAAAATGCTGACAAATTTTTACTACATTACTTAAAAATCGAAAACTGAAAAAAAAAATTAAAATAAATAAATAAACAAAATGACAATAAAATAAGTAAAATAAATTAACCCAAACAAATTACCAAATCACACCCATTAGAATAGACAAAATAGAATAAATAAAGTAAATAATAAACAAATTAACAAACCATTATGACCAAAATATTAGATTATAAAAATCGGACAAAAAACATAGCTATAACTGTTATATAACAATAAAAAAAGGAAAATACTACGTTGCTTAAAAATGGAAAAGAGTAAATAAAAATATAAAGTATAATAAATAAATAATAAAAAACAAGTAAAATAAATTAATCCAAATAAACTAACAAACCGATCCCAATAAATTAATCATTAGAAAAAACAAGATAATCAATCTAAATAAATAAATGAAGTAATAAACAAATTAAGAACTGCTCCCGCCAAAATAATAGTTAGAATAAACAACAACCCCAAAATTGAATAAATAGCTTTAATTATCTTCCCAAACCAAAACAAAACTATTAAATAAGTGATACAAACAAATTTTTACTACGTTAATAAAACACCAATTAAAATTAACATTAAACAGCCCATCGCCTCTAAGTGTTGACTTCAATGTTCACTTTTATATTTACACACGCTCTATCTCTGATATTGAGCACTTTATCCCATAAATATAGCACACCTTAAGAGTATATTTCTTCACATTATATATATATATATATATACACACACATACATACAAAGCAGGTATTACCACTTTTATTCAAGTTTCATCAAGTAGGGCTTATCATCAGTTTTCATTTTAATAATGCTCAAAAATTAAAATAAAAATATGTATCAATCCAACCTGATGAGTGTTACTTTGGGGTGAAAGTTGAGTAATGATGGTAATATATGTAAGAATTAATATATTTTTGAATCCAACATATTTTCATTACTTTAAATTTTATTTTCATTGTCTAAACATAGTTGAACACTTTGTTTATTTGAAAGATTATTATATAATACCTTTTAAAGTAATAAAAATGTCAGATTAAAGATAAAATCCATTAATTCTTTAGAAATTGTTTTTCATTTCAGGTATGACACCAAATAGTTACGGCTTTTGAGAACATCTGAATGAGTAAAGTATACTTTAAAGACAAATAGAATTTTGCTTATGAAACTTCTTGTAGCCAAATGGTCAGAGCATTACAGATTAAAAGGTGGTGTCATGCATATATATATATACATACATATATATATATATATATATATATATATATATATATATATATATATATATATATATATATATATATATATATATATATATATGCGTGTGTGTGTTTAGACAATCCCTCTTTTATACATGTTTCATTAAAGATGACCGACAAAGTACTGCGAATAAGCTTTTTATTTACTTTTTATATTTGTACAAGTGTTTTCATTTCTGGAGGCAAAATGTGTAAAAACTGTACAAAAGTTCTGCATGCTCGAATGCCTTCACCCATTATCAAGAGCAATTTTTATTTTTTATTTTTAACTAAATGTCAGGGTTTTTATGCATGTGTCCAGAAAAGAAAAATCGTATGTACACAAGACAAATCAAATAGAAAAGTTTAATTGCAGTACCTTGTTAGTTGTTTTTAATGAAGCATATAACAACTATGTTTATTGATTTTTAACAGTTTAATATTAGGTTGGTGCAAAAATAATGACGTAATAATGTCGTTTTTTGACGTTAAAAAATACGTCAAAAAACGACATTATTACGTCATTATTTTTGCACCAACCTAATAATTAGAATGTTTGCCAAAAAGAAGAAAAACAAGCAACTATTTTGTGTGATTTGTTAAAATGTCCTTTAATTTCAATTGTCTTTGCACTAACATGAAAATTATATCATGCTGTATCAAAATATTCAAGAAAACATCGACCACCTTTTGGTTTATATTTCAGAAATTTTGTCTTTGTTGCCCTTTATGTTAACAGCTCGTACACCTACACACTTCCACAGATGAACAAGTCAACCATTCCAATTATTTTTGCTGCCAGTGTCAAGCAGTCATATGTTAACAACAGTCAGTTGACTTTCCTGTTTTGCTAGTTGCATAGCAAATGAGCTTAATAGTCTGAGTCACTAAGTAATAGTAGCTTATTCATACACTGAATAGTCACCAACATCTACCAAGTAAAGTTAGTAAATTGAAAAAAAAAGTCTTCTCAATATTATCAGATATTATGCTGTAAACATACAAAAAGACTCTCATCCAGCTTTCTACTAACCAGCCGATGACTACCCCACATTGTGTCTCCATTCTTGTCGATGTCAGTATACACCAAAAACTAGGCAATGTCTGCTATGAGATCAAAAGGAAGCAAGGCCTTTATTTCTATGTTCAAGTGTTTTATTGAGGGCTTCACTTGCTCAGTCCTTCCAGACCATGGGTAAGTGGGAAGATAGCTGACATTTGGGGCAACTTCTGCCATGTTACTCAAACAGATCAGCTCTTTGACTCTTCCTTCAATCTATTCTCTTCCCTTCTCTATATCACAATGCTTGGCTAGCAACACAAATAAGTGGCTTCAGAACAATCCAAGAAATAGTCTGTCCTCTGCCGAGCGAGGACCAGAAATGGCTACCTAAATCCCAACCGTGATTATTATAAACCAGCAAACGGATCTCCTCAATATTCGGTTTGTTATCGCTTAATCCCAAATGCCATGTACCACTCATTTATTCTTCTGTTCCTTTTTCGTCAAGTGCGTGGCTGGTTTGAAAACTGTCTAACAAATATTTATTGCTGGTCATAAAACACAAAACACTTTAGCAAGATAAAATCATACACCATTCCTTTCTACATGGATTTCCCATTTATAATGTCACAACGTAATTATTCCAACAAGTTGACCAAAAGAACATTCATTGATAAGTAGGAGTTCAAAAGTTATATCAATTCTGAGGCATATAATGAGGAAAGAAGACCTTGAGAACTTAACACTCACATAACATTGAAGGCAAAAGAAACCAAGGAAAATGGCAAGTAACCAACTTCAAAAGCTGAAGCCATAAAAAACATGAAGTTGTGGAAGTCTGTGATCACCTACATCCTGAAAGAATATAATACATATGGGAATGGATGGTAAAGCAAAGACAAAGAGGGATGGTAAAGAGTCAAAAGTTATTTAAACCTACAAAAGGCAGGAAGTCGTGGAGAGCCATGGTCATCCAATTTTTCTAAAGACTTGGTACATAAATCTTTTATGTAGATGAAGAGTTTATAATTAATTCATTTCTAATATGAAGGCAAAACTTTATTGTACGATGAGTAGTGATATTTCTAGTCGAAGTGAAAACAGGAGATTTATACGCCTGTCTGGTTTGTTATCTTGAATGTTACCAATGAATTGATAAATATTTCTTTTGACCCAAAGGTTTAAGGTGGGGTTTGTGTGACTGATATTTTTTAAATTTTATTCATTATTTATATTTGTGTGCGGTTCTTCCATGTTAGAAGTGAGAGATTCAATTTCAACTATGAAAAATATTTGAAACCTGTCTTTATTTTTTAAGTGCTACTTATAAAAATGTTTTAGTATAGCCTTGGTTGAAATATAGAGGTCGTCGGAAACAGGAAAATACGCCACTTGACTTACTGACTGGTAATAAACCTATTTTTAACATTCAAAACATGTTTCAGTTTGTGATAGACAAGTAAATAATTTTCAAGGTATATACAATCATTACTTGGTGCACCCATTAAAAATAATCAAATAGAAAAAAATAATTAAAATAAAAATAATCATTAAAAATAATCAAGATTGTTTAATTTTTCCAAAACACCTTAACCCTTTACGAAGTATATATATATATATATATATATATATATATATATATATATATATATATTAGGTTGGTGCAAAAATAATGACGTAATAATGTCGTTTTTTGACGTTACGTCAAAAAACGACATTATTACGTCATTATTTTTGCACCAACCTAATAAAACACTTGACAACACCTCCAACAACAGATAGCACTTTTAATAGCAAGGGAAAATAAGGTTTGGAAATAATATCTTATTAATTCTCTAAAGAGCTATTTAGTGGACTTGAGAAATCTAATTTATTGATCAACTATTTTAAGAAAAATATTTTATAAATTTTGATCAATAGTAACACTAATTGTTCGGTCAGTAAATGTCTGAATGGAAATGGTTAATCTTATCATTACCGTTAATGAGTTGGAAAGAAAAACACTGTCTAAAAGAGTGAAATTTGTTGAACTAGTTCTTGGTTACAGGTGTTTTGACATTTTTTTCTCTCCAAAAACTATGGCATTGTATTATGATCTATTGATTGATTTGTTTTTTATGGCTTATCAACCCATTGCAAGTTATTTAAAGCCAGAAAATATTTTTAGATTGTAAGAATTTTTTTTAAGAGCATAATGGCTTAGTGCTAAAAGTCTTACTAATTAACCCATAGCTGGGGAAGAAGAAAAGGTGTATTCATACCTTTCCCAAAAGTATTTGCTAATAAGTGAATATAATGAACGCAACG
Organism: Acanthosepion lycidas; assembly: GCA_963932145.1. Lineage (NCBI taxonomy): Eukaryota > Metazoa > Mollusca > Cephalopoda > Sepiida > Sepiidae > Acanthosepion > Acanthosepion lycidas. Next base: position 24,263,258 of record OZ010578.1, on the reverse strand, counting down.
GAAATTGGAAGTTGGCTCTCTGATTAACAATTCCATCTAGGTACTGATCAGGCTTGATGTTGCTTAACTTCGGTGATTATACTGAAAGCAGTGTTTCAATGTGATGTCACCCAAAGCCTTATTATGATCCAACAGCAAAAATAGCAATACAAGAAAATGAAAATAGTTTTCATGGTGTTTATTATCTTTGAAAATTAAAAGTAATTTTTTTGCTATATTTAGCTTAGTTCAGTGCTGTGCCACAAATATAGGAGCCCCAGTGAGGATCAAATTCATGGCTTAAGCAAGCAGGCTTCAAGAATTATTACTTATTTGCTCTATGGCAAAACATCACTTGATCTATATTGATCCATAGTTGTAGGTTTCATTCCACAACAGTAAAAGCAACTCATCATAGGAAAGATTTTTCTTGGGGCAATATCACTAAATTGCTTTCGTTTAAAGAATAAAGCAATTTCATGGTATGCAGGGGAGGTCTTCGGTCATTCTCACCCCAATAATAATGATCTGATTTTTGAACGTGTGTTTGTTACAAAAAAAGAAAAATATTACTGACAAATTGCTATTGTTAAAAATATTTTTCTAGAAGAGACCGTGCTGGCTAAGTTCATGCAATACAGCAAATTGTTACAAAACCAAAACATTAACCTAAAAAAATGAGTCATGTTCTTTTAAATAGCGTCATCAGATTGAGACTTTCATGTGGATGGTGCCAAACTTTTTCAGAATTATCTAAACTGTCAGCTGTATACAACCATTTTCTCAGATTGGTGATTAAAGGTAACTTTGAGTGATTGAAGCATGTAGGTCTTAGCACTGACCATTCTTCTTTGACTTGTGCTGCAAAATCACAAAGATTTCTACTAGATAATAGAAATGACATCACTAGAGGACTTTCAACAACAGCAACAAAATGGATACCACCCGAAGAAGAAAAAAATGACAATCACAACTTAAACACGACTTAAAGCAAAAGGTGAGGAAAGAACCCTCTCCCCATGAATACTGGAAAGAAAAATAACAGTTACTGCACTTGAGAAACCTATTTTCCTTGAAAAATTTCTCGAGTCTATTTTCCTTGAAAAATTGTTTTAAGATAAAAATTTTATAAATTTCAACTGATAGTGACACTGGCAGCTTGTTCAATGAATGCCAAATGTTTCCTTATAAGGAAAATGCTAATATTATCATTACCATTATTTCGTGCAAATTTTTTTTTGTTTAATTATTTGACAGGAGGAATTACCAATATAGTTGGTATGATGTATTCAGACTATTGTTCTCATATTTAAATGTTATTGATTTTATTTTAGACTCTGTATTTTAGCCTCGTACTCTCTGTTCATCTTATTGTTTTGACATATTGTGTTGATTACTTTTATTTTTTCCCCTGCAATGTAATTTTTTGTTCATTCATACTGTATATGGATTTCACTACCTGATCCAGAGATTGAACTCACAGCCCATAGATGACAGCAGTATTTGATTACAAACGGCCAGATCAAGTAGTGAAATCAACATACAGCAAAAACGAGCAAGAAAATATATCACAGGAACAAAAATAATACAAAAATCAACAGAGAAAGATAATTCCCTATTAACCAAAACAATAGTCACCTGAAGATGAAAAAAACGTGCTTGGCCAAAACTTATGTCTATCATAATTTATTTATAACAATTAAAAATGAGACTAATAGTTCTAAATTAGAAACATGTATTATCAAAAAGCATTAAACACTCATTTCCTGTTGATATGTAGTTGGAGTTTGGCTAACCACAAAGTAATCTCCCCTTATTTATTTGCCAATATAATATGAAGCCGTTATTAATTTTTTTTTAATTTTAAGCACGTGTGTTGAAATATCTCTTACAAGTACATGAAGTACAACAAAGCCAATTTTAAATATAGAGTTTGGTTAATGACAGAATAGTTTCTCCATATTTATTAGCAAATAATTATAATGGTGGGTTTTTATCATAATTTTCATTTTAATTTGAAGCTTGGAATGTATGTTAAAAAATCATTAAACACTCGTCTCCTGCTAATTAGGGATTAGTAAAATTCGAGTCAACTTTAAATGTAGTCGGAAAGAACCAAGGACCATTTAGCTATAAAGATGAAATTCTGAAAATCTTCCAAAATTAAAATTTTTAAAAGACTTGTTAAGCTGATGTTTTTAGTAAAATATTTATAAGGTTTGATATTTGCTAATAATTCTAATAAAAAGGTAGTTGATTACAGTGTAGCCTCGTCTTATATATTTCAAAAAAAAAATCTATAAATCAGAAATTATTTTATATCAAGCTTAATGGCAGCCTTAAACTAAAGCAAGTTAAATACTATTTTGACATAAAGCGCGTTTGCAAATAAATAAGCCACTATTTAAAATTGTAAATAAAGGATTTCTTTTTTCTCTTTCTTTTTTCTCTTTCTTTTATTAAAATATATGGATTATACTATATACGCCAGCAGTCTACTCTTAGATATCAGTGCTGTTAATTTAAGTTTAAAAATCGATTCAACAGACTACAATCATACTATAATATATTAGTACTACTTTCATTGGCCTATCAGTATTAAGAGGGTCAAAATGAACTCTGATAATGGGAATAATGTATCAGTCAACACCGCCGCTGAAACTAGAGTCCAAATATAACAATACCTTTCTTTTGTCTACGAAAAAGAAAGGAATTACCAGTTGGTTGATCTGCCGCTTTTTCTTTGCCTCCCGTATTATTTAAGCATTATAATTTCCATCGATTTCATTGACATGGCTGAAGATATAATAGAAAATAAATGGCAATCATTAATCTATCTTGTCCTTTTGATCCAAGGATAAGATAAAAGGAAGATAGAATTAAATGGAAGTTTAAAATCGTAAGGCTTTGAAAGTTGAAGAAGGTCACGATCATATCAGATGCCATTGGTGCACTTGGTACAGGGAATAGAGACATGGGTAAAGAAAATTGAGATTGATTGCCCAGTGGAAGTGTTGCAGAAAGGACACACCTGTCTGGAACGGTACGAATCATCCAGAAAGTGATGAACACTTACAGTCAAAGGAAAATGGTCCAGACCGCACCCTCCAGCCTCGACAGAGTTCAAAAACGTCTCCGAGTTCTTGTGGGGGACGAATTATTTTTCACCTTCCAACCTCTCTCTCACGGTGGGGGGGATGTGGCAAGCCTCTCGCTTCTCTACCCTACTTTTACGGAAAGTGCTCGGACGAACTACATTCCTTGGTTCCGCCAGGCTTAACCTTCACGGCTAGGACATGCCAGGCCACTTACATTGTAGCAAGCCGCCCACATCCCCCCCGTATTTCATCGGCGAGAAATAAATTCCACTCGAACAGCCTCTTCCCAGGAACCGCTGCTCTGTGGAACCGACCCCCAAGAGGATGCTTCCCCGATCACTACAATCAACCTATTCAAATCTATCTTTAACCGTTACCTTTCAGCGTTTGACACAAAGAACTGTTACCGCTGCTAGGTAAAAGGTTAATATATTTGGGAAAGGTATTAATGCAGAACTTATACTGGGAGCAAACCGCTTGCATGAGGACAGAAAATGAAGTTAGTAAATACATAAAAATAGAAAGAGGTGTAAGACAAGGATGAGTTATGGTTACCGAACTTGTTCAACATTTACAGCGAGGCGAACCCAAGAGAATTAAAAGTCCTACCAAGATACATTATTGGTAGACGCAATCCTAACAGCATTAGATATGCAGATGATACAGTGCAGATAGCAGACACAGAAAGGAAACTACAGAACACACCTACAGAAGGTACTGAAGGAAAGCCAGAAGAAAGGACTATACATCAACTATAAAAAGGTAATGTATGGTTGTCGGATAGAGAAAAAGCCCAAGATGCGAATTGCCAATTGGAAATGTGAATATCAAATAAATACAGAAATTGAAATATTTGGAAAGTGTCTTAAACAGAGGATAGAACATGCGACACCGAAATCCAAAGGTGCATTGGGATAGTGAAAAATGTCTTCCAAAAGGTAAGCAAAGTATTAAGAAACAGGAAAATTTCACTGGAAACAAAGAAAAAGAGTACTGTACTGTTATGTTATGCTATATTGGTCCTCTTATATTGCAGTAAATGTTGAACAATCTCATCACAGATGGAGAAGAGATTTGAGGCAACAGAAATATACTTCTACAGAAGGATGTTGAGAATACCCTGGACTGAACATGTTAGCAACGACTAAGTTATTAGAGGAAATAGTATAAAAAAGACTCTTGTACATAGCATCAATAGGAGACAGCTGAAATCTCTAAGGGACATAATGAGGAAAGAGGGCTTGGAAAATTTGACACTCACAGGACAGAATAAAAGCAAGAGAAACAGAAGAAAGCAATGCATGAACTAGCTAACAGGTTTGTGTAAATGGTTTGCAGGGCAGGGATTAGGAAACGTAGAAAAATGCCGAAGAAATTATTATCATTATTATTATTATTATTATTAGTTTTAACCTGTGGAAATTTCACGATTTTCCTATGCTAATATTCTGATGAATCTTGATTCTTACGTTAATATAATTCCCAAAGGCCAGATAACAATAGATAATGTTGTCTTGAGATGCCATATTCTTCTGATTTCTCCTCTGAGATTGTATTATCCTAAAATTTTCATTGACTTGGCAGTTAGAATAATTATGGTGATTCATTGTCACAAATCAGACAACTCCAGTTCTACAGTTTCTATTTGCGTGTGTGAAATTTATTTAGGTTAGTAGTAGGGCGGAGGACAACAGTTTAGTGATTAACCACGTTTTCTTTATGTTAGATACATGTCCGGGTAACGAAAATAATACTGATAAGAAGTTGTATTCGTGAATAAAGCTTGAAATTATAATAAAAGTTAACATCAAAAAAATTTAATAAAGTGTTACTTTCCGCTTTTTGCATAAGATGCACCTTTATTTTTCAACTTTTTTATTCGCGAACAATTTCATTCTCGGCGTATTAGTCATTTGTATGTTTGATAAGATTTTTATGATAAAAGTCGGGTTTTTACATCGGCATGTATGGCATATGGCGTAGCGTAGCGGTTATCGGCGTGGAAAATGAGTTCAAACTCCAACCGAGGCCGTTGCATTCTTTCTTTCACACAAATAATCTTGGTAAAGTATGAATCATTTATTCCCCCCACACACACACACACCTCGTAAAAATCTACTTACTACGGAAACCACAACACCTACCGGAGTGAGGCTGTGGCTATATACTCTATAGCGGTGCCTATAGGGCTAACGGCTAACAACGTACGGAGTCTTTTCCTAAATTCCTGACCTGGCATCTCGTCTCCAGTTTCTTTCTCACCGCCGTAACGTAGATTCCCTGTGCTTTTTCTAGAAATACTTTCATGGTAATTGTTCCGATGGACTTTCTTCTAGACTCTACGAATTTGAGCGCTAGATTGGTGGAAATATCTCATCATTTTCCATTTGAAATTGCGAGATGTAACCGTCCGTAAGTTCTATGTTAACGGTTTCTTCTATCGCACATCATGCTTTTCAGTCAAGTTTGATGATGTCAGTCGTTATCTTCTGTCTTCTTCATTCCTGTTCTTTTATTGTTCTCTCTCCTTAATAATGTTGTTTTTCTTTTTCTTATATTCTTTCACATTCAGTAACCCCCTTGCGTATTAGTGGCTTTGTTGCCTTGCTTGGGGTGAAATGATTTTAAAAAATTGCAACAATCTAAATCGGAGTCAACAAAAATGAAAATGGTTTTGCTTTCTCCCACTTGCAGGAATTAAATCAATCACACACACACACACATTTAGTGGATACTCATATATATTTGTAGACGGTCCGTTTATTTATTGAACAGTATATTTATTTATTTTCCTCTACCGACCTGAATATTCGAGAAATCTCACTGAAATATGAGTATCCACTAAAAATAACGTTTAAAGTGATAAACAATATAAACATATATATGTGTGTGCGTGACGTAATAGGTAAACAAGTAGTATAGCTGTGGCAGTCAGAGGATACAGACAGGGTTTACCACAGTGTGATCATAAAATGACTTTAGGGGCCAGAAATAAACTCTCCCTTGAACTGTTGTGTTTTCTCAGCCAGGTCTCTTCAAGGAATATGTGAATTCTGGAGAGTGGTTAGGACTGAGTTTAAGTCTGTCCGGTCCAGAGATTGAACTCACGGTTACAATTCCACCAAATTCATGAAGTAATACTTTAATTCATTATGTCCGAGTGAGTTGTACTACAAAAAAAAACAAAAAAAAAAACAAGAGCAGATCCCTAAACATGGACAGTAGAAGGGTTTAGTTCGAAATTCGAGGAAGGTTACATTTGAAGGTCAGAGGTCACAACGGCTGTGATAACAGCAAAGATAAGGACTCTAGTTCGAATGCAAACATTGATAACTCTTCGTCACAAATTCATACCAACAACAATTTCTTCAATTTTAACTTGTCGACTTCTACACGAGTAAATCAGAATTTAATTTAAGTATAGCTGAACAAGTTACAGGTGAGAGTTAACAACCTGGAAGAGCTTCTCAAATAATGGTTCAGTGAGGCGTGTTGAGATTTATTTTATTTATTGTTTATTATTTTTATTTATTTATTGTTACCAATTGCCAGGTAGAATTCTCCATAGTTTCCATAGCTTCAGGCTTCATCATGTCGAATTCTGGCACTGGCAAAAAAAAAGTACATCTTTCTTTTATTAACTTAATTTTTATTTATTTCTTATTTTTGGTCGTAACTTTTTTTAAATTCGTAATTTGAAAAACGAAGAAGCCGGAAGTTAAATACACTTGTAAAGCTAAAAAAATACGATAAAGTTTTGTTTTTCGTTGCTTCAAGTGGCATTCATTTAATTTAATTAAAAGGAAAACACTTCTGTTAAGTACGTCATTCGCCTACTTAAAATCCAATAGCATCTTTTCTTGATGTTTACGAATCTTAGCTGAGTACTGCACAAGGTCAAATTGGGAAAATGGGGTTAAGAATACTTCGCCTTCCAAGTTAGGAAGGTCTGCCGGCTAACTTTCAGAATCAACATTTGAGGTCTTTTTTACCTATGCTTGATCCTTGGATTCTAAATTTGGTGGGATGTAATTATCTCAACCATAAATTAGGCTTAAAATAAAAGCTCATCTGAAAAAAAATGGGATACTATTTGTCGTTGCCGCGGTAAAACGGAAGAAATTTTTGTTGAAACATAAGAAAGTGTTATGTACTGAGAGACATTGAAACGAGAAGGCTTAATACCGAAAACTCGTCGGAAGAATTGAGGATTTAATTCACACATAAACGACTTAAATTGTATGTCAAGCAGTTCGAACAATGGATAAATGACACAGACTTATAGAGCTTAACCTCCATATGCCAGTGGATCAGAATCAATTACTGAGTGCACTACATCCTCATTGGACAAGAAATGTTAAAAACATTTCTAATTTACATTTTCATGTTAGTTATAGATTTTTGTGCAAGCTAAACACAATCCAGGCTCCAGACTCAAGTTTTACAATAATTGCTTCTGATTGGCCAATATATCTCAAAGTAATAACAACGCCTACGCACACGTGTTTAAACACAAAATACCGCCAAAAATCTTGAAATGTGTTCGCGAGCCACGCACGTGACCAGGAATGTAAATAAATACGATGCACGAACACAAGTTTATCAGTGAGCTTCGTGACGGATAACCAACTGCCAAACAACTCCACGTCACTCATACTTTTGAAGTTACAAAGTTAAATTTATTTAACACGAAACAACTCCAATACACTCACTCACCAACCTCTGAAATCACTCCTGAACTTTTATCAACTTTAGAACTCACAATTCCAAACTTTATTCTTCTGAATTACAAGTTCAATATTACAGTAAAAGGTAAATTACTTCTTAAGAACTTTCTGTTTAAAAGACACTTAATATTAACAACTTTAATATCAACATTAACGAACGATTACAAGAAAGACATTCTGAAACCTAAAACATCATACATATTTGCCAACATAACATATACCAAATATTCTGCTTGTACATTGTTTTGAATGTTTTATTAGTTTCTAATTAAATATGTCTTGTTCGTAATATGAACTCTGGTACAAATATTTCCAAATCAAAGGGACACGACTCTGTCCTACCTTTTCTTTACATGTTGTACACCAATATAAATAAATCTAATTGTTACGTTAAAACAATTCAGTTGAATTTTGTATTTTATTTTGATGTTAGTGGAAATAGTTAATTGACACGCAACTTATTCTCAACAAATATTACCACATAATTAACCCATCCACTACAGACTCAAGGGGTAATGTTGATTGACATGTGTTCTACGCAGCTGAAAATGCAAGCTGTAAAGCGAAAATTTCATTTTTCGTAAACAACGAATTAAGAGTTGATTCCCCTGGTCGAAAGTTGAGTTGGAATACCAGGAAGTCACCGACGCTCACTGAGATTTAGTGAGAGGTAATAGTATGAGAAAGTGGAAGAAGGGAATTCTCCAGAATTATCGAATTCTCTTATTTCGCCAGTTTGGGCGAATGCCCATAAATACGAATGCGCGAAGAGAATTAGGCAGAAAAGAGAAGAGAATCAGAAGAGATGGAGACGAATCGAAGAAGAGAGGAAAGAGGCAGAAGAGATAGAGACCAAAGACATGAGAGAGGTCCGGGCCATTATCTGCCAACGAAACCATTTGACTTCAGCCTTGTGCCAAACTTTACCAAAGCAGAAAACTAAACTTTGCCAAGTCAACAACGATAGTATCACTTCCGATTTAGACGCATTATTGCATGTGATCTCTGATATAAGCCAATTATTGTATAGAGGACTGATAAAAATCAGGATTTACTTTTGTTCAATTTGTTCGAGTGTTATTTTTTTCCTGTACGTCATCGCCCTGCTCGGAACCGCCCGACACGAAGATACTTGCGACGATTCGATCTTGGCTGCCTTATGATCGAGCTTAAAACACAACGTGGAATAGGCTGAGATCGGGATCGAAGCGATTTTCATCGATCAGCCGCAGTGTTGGAAGTCTTGGACAGCCGGAGTGGGTATTGTACGATTACACAAGATCACAATATTGAGATTCCCAATGAGGATTGAAATCACCATATCGCTAAACAGTGAGACGAGCTTGCAAACCGTTAATTCATTCTTCGTGATATTTCGATAATGTTCGTCCTTTTCTCCAAATTCACTCTTCCCATTTTGAAATTTAAATCACCTGTTTATAACAACATCAATAATGTTAATTATTATGATGATTGCAAGCACTTCCGGTCCCACTAGGGAATGCTGGGAGCAAAACTGGTCCAGCGAGGCCAGTGGAACATCAACTATACTAGAAGGACAAGTTGGAAGGCTTCAGGTTTTAGGCCATTTGTATTTGATTAATTAACATGAGATGTTTACATGCGTGTCATTATCTGGAATGTTAATCTTGACGGATGACAAATGGTTAATAACTTTTGCAGACCTTATTTTCAGTATCACAAATCTGTATCTGAACCCATGGGGTTCACTCGAATATGGCAACTTGCATTATAGATATGAATGACCTCAGATAATACACCTGAGAATATCTGTCTATATTTCTGAGATGAAGTATTATGTACATTATTTACATTATTCCGACTATTGTCCTCATCTTTGTCACCATATTTATTACAACGTTTCGGACACATGGCACAGTAGATAAAGGTGTTGGTTAGATCCAGTGACAGGACCCAAAGAGTGTGAGTTCAATACCTGGTTAAGGCAGCCGAGAACTTGGAGAGGGGAATTAACGGGAGATAACTGACATCCATTAGACATGGCACGTGAAACTAGAACACTCTACGCTAGTGAGCGAAATAAAGGGTTAAGTTCAACATTCCAACCACCTGAAGAAGGCCGGAGCGTACAACGGCCGAAACGTTGTAATAAATATGGCGACAAAGATGAGGACAATAGTCCGAATAATGTAAATAATGTACACCTGAGAATAAATTATCGATCACTTACAGCATTTTAGTACACATTCCAGTATGTACTCACATATCATGCGACTTTTGAGGACTTAATTTTGAAGCTAATTTTAAGAGGGTTGCATCATACACGAGATATAAAATTAGTGTATGTACTGCTGGCCCTGGCTACGCCGTTGGCCAAACTATATATCCATTTACTGTAGTCAAATTAGCTTCAAAATTAGGTCTTCAAAGGTCGCATAATGCGCAAGTATATACGGTTAATAAAAATTATTATTCTTTTTACCTCAGTAGCTTATTTATTTTGCCCGCCATTGTATATCACATTTATCACAGCTGATACAAGAATAATATTTAGTCAAATGGCAAAACTTTGATTTACATTACAAATCCGTTCCTGTTTTTCTTTCAAAAAAAAGAAAAGATGTTTATTCTGTTACAAATGAAGAGAAATGATTTTAAACATGACTCGAACACACAGAAGACATATCTCCTGTTTATTTCGACGGCAGCAACAACGTATACAGAACAACTTTTGGACTGCCAAACGATATTTTTCCACATAGTTACCCACTGACGCTTCAGGCAGACATTTCATACTCATTCCAATTTTTGCGTAGGGTGGAATATGGTCAGAGGAGGATATATCTAAAGAAAATCAACTTCACTTATTCTATATGCCATGTTCCCCTAAGTGGGTGGGCGATCATGGCTCTCCACTACTACCTATCCATTTCTTAATAACATTTGTCAATTTCCCATCCGTTCCGCCATCCAAACACACAAGCACGCCAGGTAGATAGCTTTCTGTCTCTCCCTCTATCTTTTACCTTCGATATGTACTGTGAGTGTCAAATTCTCCAAGTCGTCCATCCTCATTATGTGTCCCATAAATTTCAGCTCTCGCTTTCTAATTCTGATTATAAGTGTCCTTTTTTATTCCCATTTTCCTTAAAATATTTCACTGCTGTTCACATGTTCAATTCATGGTATTCGCAGCATCCTTCTGAGGCATCACATTTCTATTGCTTCAAATCTCCTCATCTGCGAGGAAAATATCCAGCAGTTACTGCCATAAAGGAGGATTGATATCACATAGCAGTTGAGTACTTCTTTTTTTTTTTTGTTCGGAAAGAATTTTATTTCGATTTCTTAATACATCACAACACGAGTAGGATTGATACGAAAGAGAAGCTCACTATCGTCCAACAATAAGAAACTAACATATTTTGTCGACTTTTGATTTCGGCTGAGAAAATTTGCCCTTCCCGCAAAACAACAGATAAACAAAATGAGAAAAACTATATCAAAACAAGCTATCAATGCATTTTGTTCATAATTTGATTCGACTGAAACCAAAGAAAGAAAAGTTTGGTGTGCCTGAAAATAAATATATCGATAAAAAGTGCGTGTTTGTCTAAACGAGAATGACAATGAGAACAATAGAGAAAAAGTCGAAGAAAAAAAAGACCGAAGACTACTTTCATCGCGACAACAGAGACTCTGAATTCATTTTAATGTTGGTGCTTGCTTGTAGTATAGTAGTTCATACAGCTGCTTATTAAATCAAACCTGAAAAGGTTTTGCGTGTATTGTTCTATCTCTCCCTCGCGCACACACCCTTTTACTCTCTTTATACAGACACAAACATACATACATATATATATATATATATATATATATATATATATATATATATATATATATATATATATCAAGTACAAAACCTGAAAGATTCATTTCAGTTATAATTTGTTTCAAGAATATATTTATATTAGGTTGGTGCAAAAATAATAACGTTTTTTGACGTATTTTTTAACGTCAAAAAACGATATTATTTTTGCACCAACCTAATATATTCATCTCTTTAGATTGAAACCTTTCAATAAAAGGAGGCAATCCCCCGGATTATTGTCTCGATTTATTAAAAGATTTTGGTTTAAAGCGATGAAAATATACGGAGATATTCATAAAATAAATTATAACTGAAATGAATCTTTAAGGTTCTTCTTCTTGATGATGATGATGATGATGATTCTTCTTCGTCTTCTTCTTCTTCTTCTTCTTCTTCTTCTTCTTCTTCTTCTTCTTCTTACATTGATTAATATCCTCCGTGGAATTATCCCTACCAGTCAAAAATTGGTAATATATATATACATCTCTTGTTTTAATGGTGCAGTTTCAGTGATAATAGTAATGATAGGCCCTAACACGGTCGCTGGATTCAGCTATTACATCATTATTAACTTCCTAAGTGATCACAGAGGTATATTTATTAATATATATATATCTGTGTGTGTTTGGGGGGTGCCTTTTCTATAAATACTTTCATGGTAACAGTTCAGATAAGCTCTTCACTAAGGCCCCACGACTTTTTTTTAATTTAAGTGCAGTACTAGACTGGCGTCGTGGTCTCATCAATTTACAATTGAGCTGGGCTAGATGTAGCCCTAAGTTCTATACTAACAGTTTCTTTTCTCGCACTTCTCGCTTGTGGAACTCCCTTCCGGCTCCAAGCTTTCTAGCCAACTTGATCTGCAACAATTTAAATACAATGTCAATCGCTATCTACTGTCTTTCTGATTACTCTTTCCTCTCATTATCAAAGTTTCTGTTCCTAATTCTTCCACACTCTGTAACCGCTTGTGTCTTAGTTGCTTTACTGCCTTGCATAGGGTGATACCGATTAAAAGAATATATATATATATAAGCACTTTATCCCATAAATATAGCACGGCTTAAGACTATATTTCTTCATATATATATATGTGTGTGTGCGTGTGTATGTCTGTGTGTGTGTGTAAAAAGGAAAATTAAGAAGGTCTGTCTATTCAACTTTTTATTATATTTTTCCAGTTTCCGAAAAGTACGCCAGGATTGAAGTTATGAATAAATTGTTTAGAGTCTATATTTACTTCTGCTATATTCAAGTACTTTCCACTATGACAGTCATTGTCAAAAATTGTGTGTTGTCAGTATATTAAGCAATTTTTTTTTCTCAATAAATTCTGGTGTTTTTTGAATTGCCGGAATTGGAATCGGTCCATAATGACTTGCAACGGTTAAATTCTTTGAAGTTAACAACTGCATTTCTAAGTTGCAAGGTTGCTATGGTAATAATTTTTCCTTGACTTTTTCAGTTGCTTCACTTATTGAAAGAAATATTTGGGCAACAATTTTTTTTTGTAATCATTTCACCCCAAGCTAGCCAATAAAGCCACTAAGGCACAAGGGAGTGTAAAAGAATATGAGGAAAAGAAAAACATTTAATGAAGGAGAGTGAAAAATAAAAGAATAGGAATTAAAAAGATAACAATTGACATGATATTAAAAAGTTTGAAGATCAAGGTTGGCTGAAAAGCAAGTGACCGGAAGTGAATTCCACAGGTGAGAAGCGCCAGAGCATTTCAACATGCAACCGGTTTTCACATATTCCATCTTAAATACTACGAGGCGACAACGTACAAAATAACATTGTTGCATAGAACAACTTTTCAACTACCAAACAATATTTTTCCACTTAGTTACCGCTATTGTCCATGTATATTTAAAACGCTTTGTCATATCGTAATTTGTCAGTTGTATAGGGCCGCCCTGAACGAGACTTGTCACACACATCGTTGTTGCCCCTGTTCACACTCATTACCCATCACCTAACTTGGCTCACATCGACTGTTTCGCTTTCATAAACCTTCAGCTAGCGTCAATAAATGGCAACGAGTGCAATTATTCTACATGGAAGAATTCAATGTGACACCTCTGCTTCGTACACATATTCATGTCAGACGTTATTTTGCCAGACTATTATCTGTATCAAGGCAAAAAGTTATGGGTGATTTGTAAAAAGGTTCAGCCGCTACTACCATATCAAAGACACCCGCCGCTCAATATTTGGGCATTTCGATGTGGTGTAATCGTTAGCAAGCTTGTTTCGCTAGAACACTGACGACTAAGTAATGAGTTCGACCCTCACTGGGTGTTTCATATTTTCGGTCCTGTGACACATCTAAGCTAAGCTATGTATTCTGAATGATTAGATTCAGTGATTGTAATATTTTTCAATTACATTCCAAGTGAACTTTGTACAATTAGAGATCGCAAATCCAACAAAATGTTACAGGGTCTCAGTTTTTTTAGAGATGGTATCTCTTTGCCGCTGACAATGTTACTCCACCAAGCAGTCATAAGATGTGATTTAAAATAACAGTCTGCCGCTGCACCATTCTTTTACTACCTCCCGATTCACAAAGATCGAATATTTTTAGAGGTTACTCCCCTATTCCTTAAAGTAACCGAGACCCCAATTTAAGTACTGACAAAACTTATTGTTTCTTAAGTTCCATGATCGAACATGAACCAATACTTTCAGCGTGATTTGGCCGTAAACGACTCTCAGACTACAGACTTATTGAAAAATAACTCCCTATGTATGATGGACTCTCCCGTCTTGTAAAAATTATAGTTAGACAGGAGAATCCATCATACGTAAAATAGGGGGTTACTTTTCAAATCACCCTGTATATATTAGGTTGGTGCAAAAATAATGACGTAATAATGTCGTTTTTTGACGTTAAAAAAATACGTCAAAAAACGACATTATTACGTCATTATTTTTGCACCAATCTAATACATACGATTTGTCGTCAATTTACTGATTACAAGGCAATTAGTTTTGAACGACCTTCAACTCCTAGAAATCTGGTAGGAATCTGACAATTTTTAGTTTTTTTTTTTTTTTTTTTTTTTTTGTTTAAGCATTACGCCCCGAGCAAGTCGTGAAGCCACGAGGATGCAGGGTGTTGCAGAAGCTTTCCAGCGAGAGCAGATAGGAGTGACAGAAGAAAGGATGAGGAGAGGGATAGTGGATAGATCAAGGTAACTGGAGATGTCGATTGACATTACATTTGAATAGTTGGAGATAATAGCTCCCACGGAAACAGTAATAGGGAAGGGTATTCGACAGGCGAGAGGTGCGAGGTATGAAGCTATTGGAGTAGAAGAGACGGCTACATTTAAAAGTTTCTACAGTGTAAGGGTGAGAGCGGGATGCCAGCCTCGTAGGGTGCTTGAATTCATAGAGTCTGGGAACCAGTGAAAGCAGCTCAGCGGAGCAATTACCATGAAAGTATTTGTAGAAAAGACAGAGAGAGGCGACGGCGCGTCTGTGAGAGAATGACTGTAGACGAGATGCCAGATCAGGGCCAATTGACTCAATGTATTTGTTGCATCTCAGGTCAGCAGTCAACGTGAGACCGAGCAGACGCAGAGAGTTGCTCTCAAGAAGTTGACTATAATAGTGGGCAGGGAGGGATCTCTATGGTGATTAATAGAGAGTAGTTTAGTTTAGGAGGCGTTAAAGTTGACCAGCCAGTTCTTGCCCCAGTTAACAACCGAGATACATTAAATTTGCACGTGATGTAAGAAAGTTTATTTATAACTTCAGTTTTAATCGTAGAATTTATTATTGTGTCTGGGAGAATATCCTGTTGTGGGTATTATATTGGCCCGCAGAATGACGGAAGACAGCAACAGGCAAAATAATTTTTATATCCTGAATCAGTTTTACAACGATCGCCGGTTAAGTTTTTTCTTCCGGTTGTTTCAAAAAATGTGGGAGTGCCGACAGGATACCACAACCCTACAGTTTTTTTCCACTCTTAAAAAAGAAAAGAAAAAAAAAAACTTCCTAATCGCCTTGTATGCCAAATATATCAAATTTCATAGGTGGACTTTAATTTTAAAATTATAATTGTATTTTAAGTGGACAAAATTTTCTCAAAAATCCTCATTTTTCGTCCTTGTTTTAAAAATGAATTCAGCGATGAATTCAGCCAAAACTTGTCTTCATAGCAATTATCTCTTCCCTGTCACTTTTTCGTCGAAATATTCGTCAGATTTTCCTCAGTTCTATCACGATACTTTAACTCAATCCCGTTTAATTTTGACGTCGATGCCTGTAACTAATCCGACCTGAATATTGTCTCTTATTGCTCCTATTGACCAGATTCTCCCTGAACAGTGTCTGTTGCCGGACTGACAGTCACACAAACATCCATACCCTCACATCTTCTACTGACTTGGTCCTCTAAATCAATGTCTGTCAAAGTAACGCACATACATGTCTCAACTCACTGAAATGGAACACAAAGGATGCTAAGGGACGTTTTTTTGTCTGAGGCGACCCTAACTTAGATTGGCACAGTGTGCCAACGACATTGAGCAAACTTGGATAAAGATTTGAACATTAAAGACTATAAAAAAAAGGAACCATGCACATACAGTGATACCTCGGCTTAAGTCGTTTTGAGTTAAGTCATTTTCGAAGATACGTCGGTTTTCTTAAATATTATATGAAAAAATAAAACTTGCCTTAGGTTCTTTTACTTGAGTTTATGTCGGCCGTTAAAAATATTAGAAACGTCAAAACACTAAAATAATTATAAACGCGTATAAAATCATATTTAGATAAATTTTAAAATAATATTATATATATATATATATATATATATATATATATATATATATATATATATATATATATATATATATATAAGATTAGAATAATAAAGTATATTCAGCAGATGTTCTTATTTCAAATTGCTGCCAATTTTGAATTCAGACTTGTTTACATCTGTGATCTGTCATTGACGTTCTTTCAATTATATTTCAGTTGTGATTTAGAATACATTTTTGCCCATGACTCCGAAGAAAAGTCCCAGTACAAGTGCTAATGCTAACTGTACGGATATATCACTGGAAGATAAGGTGGAAATTAATTATCTTATTCAGAATACTGTACATACATATCATAAATACTGTAATAGACAATGGAGAGTGCTTATTTGCGGTTTATAGTGTGGTTATTTCGACTTAAGTCGTTTTTCGACCTAAGTCGTAACCTCTGGAAACAATTAAGGACGTAGAGTGAGTTATACCTGTATAGCATTTAAACAAGGGCTGAAGACTACAAATTGGATTAACTAATAACGAAAACTGAAGAATGTCACCTGTTACAGATAAATTGTAGTCAAAATATATCTAATACTTGTCAATTCTTGTGCCTACAGAAAAAAAAACTCGAAAAGAAATCTATAAATAGATTAAAGAGCCAGTGAAAGGTAAAGAGCCCATTATACTCAACTGTGAAGAAGAGGTAGGTCAATGTCCAGCATGGAGATTTTGAGACCCAAAATGCAGGAAAATCTGAGAGACCTTTAATGATGTTAACTCCTAATTTATGTTTAATCGTGTTCATAACCTAATTTTGACTGATCAACAATTCTCATCCAAAAGAATTTCTTAGGCAACAGTGATACCCGGGAAACATGTTGGGTTTATAATTCATGTAAACTTATAAATATAACGAACCCAACGGGAATTTGAGCTCGGCTCTCTTATTAATAATTTTGAGTCATTATCTATTACACCACCCGCACATCCAAGCTTACTGGACCTGGTAATCCCAAGCGGTCGCCCATCTAGGTACTGACCAGGCACGATGTTGCTTAACTTCGGTGTTCTTACGGAAATGGGTGTTTCAACGTCTGTTTCGTAAAGTAGCAATTTTTGGAAAAAAAGCTGTTTGAGTGGAACTATCTCTTTACATTTGGTATCCGGGGCGGGCAACGAGGCTGATTCGATTCCGTGGAATTATCATAGAGTACATTAGATGTAAATGTCTAAACTGGGGTAACTAAAGAATGTTGCCCATCTAAATATTTTGTCATGAAAATAGCGATAAACTTGCAACGTTGCATCTGTGGAAAAGATCCTGCATAAGGCAATCGTACTGACATCCATAATGCAAGAAAACTTAAATTTGGGAAAGAATTTTAAAAACATTTTTGTAAGTTTAAATATGTTTTTTTGGGAGCTGATCTATTGAGGTAAAAATTGAAAATGTCTATTCTAAAATGTTTGTAGATACCTTTAATTTAGAAAAGGGTCATTATCATTCGAGTTAAGGCAGACTATAAAACTGAAGAAGGCCGTGCAATGGAATTAAATTAAAGTCTGAACAAATCTTTAAATATTTACAAATAATTTTATTAGTTATATGTCTCCCTACTGCTAGAAACGATTTTTACATAAATGTTTTGACCTTCATAGAAAACGTCTCCAAATCAAGATGCGGTCAATCACCAAGCATAAATAAAAATGTTTCACGAATAAAAGAAATTCAAACTCCATTAAAATTGCTTCATAACAATAGTAATGACTTCAAATAAAAACAAACAGATATGAAGCAAAAATTTTATTTTACGAGACTCTCTAGCGAATTTTTTTTTTTTTTTTTTTTTTCTTTGTTGATGACATGTCTCAAGTATGAGCAGTAATCAGCCATCACGTGGAAAACCCAGCGGCCTTGGTACCGTTCCTCCATAATCTTGATATCTTGGTGGAATCTCTTCCCTTGTTCGTTATTTACATCACCTAAATTAATTGGAAATTGGTGAAAAGATGGTTATTCAAAAACTGCATTTTTATGTTCATATTGCGACTTAACTCTATAAATGCCTAAAAAGTTTTCTATTAAGTCCACAGATGAGAACCAGATATTTTGACATTTAGGAAAATTGCTGTCATTAATTAATGTTCTTATTTGTGGACAGTCGAAAATTCTCGCCTTGATTTTTTGAAAACTTAAACTTGGAAATATTGAAGTTATTAGGTTGGTGCAAAAAATAATGACGTAATAATGTCGTTTTTTGACGTTAAAAAATACGTCAAAAACGACATTATTACGTCATTATTTTTGCACCAACCTAATATGTATTCGAAATATGATTTGATCTCTGCTCACTCAAGGTGGATTGATTATATTTTTTTCTCCGGCAGTAAAAGATGTTCGTTTTGGCTAAATTTGAAATAATGTTCTTCTTTGGCTCTGTTGCCCCATAATCAAAGGGATATTTATTAGGTTGGTGCAAAAATAATGACGTTCTTGATGTTAAAAAATACGTCAAAAAACGTCATTATTTTTGCACCAACCTAATAGTATACTCTCCTTGTCCTAGCAGAAAATTAACCATTTTTAAGTCAACACATAGGATCTACTCGTACTCCCTATATTTGACAAGATTTAAAACATTTTCTATATGTTCATACCTTTGGTGAGTGCCTAATTTGTATCGAGATGTTTAAATTGCCATTATGCAACAATGCACACTTAAGACTTCTTTTCGAACTAAAACAAATGCGAATCATTTACATCGTAAGACTCAACCCCCATCTTCTTTAACAAACCAGATTTGTCACAACAATATACTAAACTAACCTCTGTACTAAAATATTTAAGTTCTTCTCTTTTTCTGTAAAATGAAATGTATGTGTTTGAAGTGAACAAGTTCTTTCTCTTTAAGCTAAGCTAAGATTTCCGCAGCCTTTTTTGGCAAATTTAGACCCCCTTACCAGATAATTCAACTCGGTCTGGTTAAACTTTTGAGGATCTTTTTGACTGCCCTTGTCTCCAACAGGAATCGAACCTATGTCCTACACGGAATCGTCATTTGATCTGACGTACTATACCACTTATCTATAGAGAACGCATATTGTCTACGAAATTCCTCGAATATTCAGGATGGTAAATGTAATTAATACTGCTTAATTAAAAACAGCGCATTTACGTAAATAAATTGTATCTATTAAAATAACGTATAAACAGAAAATATATTAAATAATTGTTAGATTTAGTCCATTTCATTATATATATATATATATATATATGTGTGTGTGTGTGTGACACCCACCGGTGGTCGCGGTCGCAGCGCCAATATGTGACGTCCTATGGTCGCGACGCCAATATGTGACACTGCGCTGTCGGCCCGTGGTCAGCTCCCAGTTGCGGCGCGAAGCTGTAAGGTTTCTACCACCAGCGTTTTGAAGTTGACTCTTTGTCGCTGCCACCAGCCTGTGTCCCGGTCGATATGGTCGTTACCGGTTCGATATCAGCTTTGTCGTTCCCAGCTCACTTCCAACGTCTGTTTACTGAAGTAAATACTTTGATCTCAAGTCTAACCTACCCACGTTGTGACTTTGATCTTAGGTAGATGAAATCAACCAGGCGTCGGGCTGTAGTGCAAGTTGAATCCGGGGTAAAGGTGATATCGCAAACTCAAATATGTTAAGAAATAACAAATTATCTTTATCCGTCTGTTGAGTACAGGAGTGTATTTCTCTCCCAGTCCGTTTCTATGGATTCGTGACACTTGCATTTCTTAAGCGAGTTTTGGTATCTTAAGTCGTTCGTCAATATAACTTGCTTTTAGTTGGAAGGCTAAATCGGAAGGCCGTGGAATTTCTCGGTCAGCTTCTGCGAGGCAACGGCCTGACTGCAACTGCGAATCAACTGCTGGAACTAACTAGCTGCTGCGAGACGTTCGTTTATATGGATACCGACCAAAACCCGGTGTGGGGGCCTGACGTGGTTTGGGTTCCAAATAATTCTCGATTCCCAGCAAGAATTCTCTTTATTCTTAAGCCAGAAAAATTAATTACTTCCCATTTTTGGAAGATTAATCACTTTCCATTTCGGGGGTTTCTCCCTCGTACGTGAGGGAAGGTCGGAGGAGAGTTATCCTCCTAGACTCTTCCTCTCTCACATTGGTATCTCATACCAATCCCCTCAGTGGATGTTAACAACTTCTCCGTCTTTCTCATACATTCACCTTCGCCTATCACCCATGCTACCACTTGACCAATGATCTCTCGGCAGCGTGCGTGTGGCTAGACTGGCCCTCTTGAAATTATTATCCAGTATTTTATTTGCAAAATCTTTCTTTTTTTTTCTTCTTTTTTTCCTTCGGCCAAAACTTTTACAATTCCCAGATTGCCAAATAATTCTTATCACATCTTTCTTTCGGGAACACCCAAAATTCACTTAGTCGGTTCTCTCTGCCGACTCATCAATCACTGTCAAAACACGACACATGGTTTCTTCTGCTAAGTCAGCTTTTAGCTGGGAAGTCCGTATTTTACCTGAGAATCAAATTTTTATTTTTCTCATGCCTTAAAATCCTCTTATCACCAAATGTCCATTTTCGAGACGTTGTGTCTAACGTCAACAGTTTGAATAAGCAATAATAATACGATTTTCTTCCTCATGCCAGAATTCTAACAGGCACCAGATGGCTCCCTTCGTTGGACCCAGGAATTAAAATTAAATGATATCTCTGAAATATAACTAATATCGCTTCTCTCTGTGGTGGTCCCAAGACAAAAATTTGTTATGGCCGCATGTGTCAGTTGACTTTGTTTTTCCTTCTGAATTCTGTTTCCCTTGGTGCGTCACTCCTTTATCGTGACATTAATCAGTTTTGACAGAATCTCATATCTCGCTTTTTCTTATGGATTTTCTGTCTCGTGCGAAAAGTATCTTTCTTCGTAAATAAAATAAAATCTTCTTTTTTAACATCGATCAGTCTATCTTTCGATATAGCTCTTTCTCGCCTTAAGTCTTTCCTCTTTTTAATTTCTATGGTTAATTAGTTAGCCAATTACCATAGCTAAATAGTGTCACACAACACACACACACACACACACACACACATATATATATATATATATATATATATATGAATAAAGACAAAAGGAAAGCTACTCAGTTTGTTAACTATATTTTGCCTAAGAAAACCAGCGAATTTAAACAGGCGGTTCAATCATTAACAGAACTCTTCAGTCCAATAATGTCACTGTTCCATGAAATGCATGAATCTCACCCGCAAAGAAGACGAAGATTATACAACTTTCGCAAGTGTAGTTAATAAACAGTGCGATGACTTCAAATTGGCTGAGTTAAGCGCCAATAATTTTAAATGCCTGATTTTCGTCCAGTGTTTGATTTCAGCGAAAGACGCCAAAATACGTCGTAGGGTGCTCAACAAGCTTGTAGACGAGTCCGACATTACTTTACAGCAAGTTGCCGAAGATTGCCAACGTTTCATGAGCGTCAGAGAGGATTCGAAAAACATCGAACAGAATGGCGTGGCTCACATTAAAAAAATACGCCAAAGAAAAATTAAAAAGAGCCAACCAAAAAATAATAAAGTTACTTTGCCATCAAGACCATGTTTCGGGTGTGGTCAATTACATTGGTATAGAGATTGTCCTTTTAATGATAATTGCGATAAATTAGGACACGAAAGTTCCCACTGCAGAATAAAGAACAAGACAAAAAGAAGTTTTGTGATAATTACCAAGTCTGATGAACCAGAATGTAGTAACATCAGGAAATATATTGAAGTCCAAATATTTAACAAAAATATGCGGCTACAGCTTGATTCGGGTTCAGACTTATCCATAATTAATTATCAAACATGGAAAAAACTGGGTGAGCCGACTTTGTTAAGAACGAACTGAATAGCTAAAAGTGTAACTGGCGACCATATTAAGTTTATGGGCGAACTTATAACGAACGTGCCATTCAAAGGTAAAATATTTAAAACCAAAGGCATATATTATGAAGAATACGGGTAATTTGTTCGGGACTGATTGATTAGAACAGTTTCAACTTTGGGATATGCCTATTAATTTGTGGAACGCCTAACATTTTCCACAGCAATATTTAGACGTACGCATGCGCGGATTGCATCCCTTCCCTTCTCGTGTAGCTAGATATAGTAGTAACCGTCGGTGAGCCAGCTGCTGCTGATAGTGTTGCCGACTCCCTCGGAATTGGCTGCTACTGATGTTTGAAATTTGCTTTTTTTCCCGCGCGATGAGTTCTTCGTCACGAGAGACCGGCGTTTTGATTTCAAATCAGTTGCTGTTCTGATTCGAAGCTGTAACAACACAATTACCCCACGCTCCTAACCATAAACGAGCTGGGATATTTGACGCCTTCCCAAGACTAACTTTCGTCTTGATGTGAACAGCTTACGAGCATTCCTACACTCACGACCATAATTTCCAATACGTCGTCTCACACCTTTCCAAGACTATCTTCTTCGTCTTGATGCACAGAACTTACGAACTATTTCTACTCACTACTATATTCTGCAATACGGTCGTCACTTACATTTCCAAGACTATTTCCTCGTCTTGACGCGAACAACCAACTCAAAATTCTTTTCGACCAAAATTGCTAAACTGATAACGAACTCAGTATTTCTTTCTTGCGAACCAGTTACCTTAAAAAGATTCACATACACTCACATTAATACAAAATTACGCAGTGAGTATTTTTATTCCTTGCAATATTATTCATGTTTCTAATTACTCGGGCAGACATCCTTCCAGAACTTTCTCACAGAGAAACTGTTCCCGCCAAAGCCATCTTGTTTCCTCTTTTTTGGCGCAAAAATCGGATGAACTATTTTTGACTGCCTCATAGTCTTTTTGCAAGTTACAACAGTTTAATCTCTGTCTCCACGTACGAGACAATCTACTTGTTGATTATTAAATAAAATTGTAATTGTGTTTATTTGCAAGTCTGGCTTCAGTCATTCTTTGCGCCTACCAATTTTTCTTCCTTCTTATGCACGTTGATATGACCCTTTTTCCTTTTTAACATCCAGGAGATTGTGAAATTTAGTATGAGAAAGAACACGAGCTGAATATTTATATAATATTCCTCTTTCTCTCCTCTCCTTATTACTTTGTTTGTGGATCCGGTAGTCGTGTGTAGTGTCTGGCACAAGGCCACCTTTTTCGTACGCCAGCACTGCATTAGTCACATTCACACACCGGGTCCGCAACAAATTCATTATGTCAAAGAGTCGAAAATTTAACTGACGAAGCAGAAAAGTAGAAAGGTGAACTTAAAAAAAATGTTTCTGACGTTTTCTGTGGAGAACTAGGAAATTGCGCAAAAATGTCTACTAAGTTTGAGTTAAAGCCAGACGTAAACCCAGTTTTTAAGAAAAAAACGTAACGTTACATTTGCCTCATTAAATCAAATTGACGAGTTGAATCGATTTGAGGAAACAGGAAAGGTTGAATATAATGAATGGGAATCTCCCACAGTTTAGATTTAAAAAAAAAGAGCAAATAAATTCGTGTATGTGCTGACTTCTCTACAGGCTGAACAACGCCCTAAAGGATCCCCATTATCCCCTCCCAAGTCCAAAGGAAATATTCGCTAAGCACAGTGGAGGAAAATATACTTATACTGACCAATTTTTATCTAATGTCTCTGGGTCGCCACTTATGTCTTTTCCTCGGTGCAGCAGCCCCAATAAACTGGGATAGGCGGATACAAATGGAGGACAACAACACTCAGAAAATAGTCTGCCTACCTTATGTAAAGGTGTTATCAGAGAAAAAGGATCTGCGGTCCATATAACATCAAGACAACTTTCAAAATCTGGACCACACTTCGCAGATATCTCTTCCGAGTAAGAAGTGAGAACACGACTAAAGACTGTGTGTACGCTATCCCGTGCAGCCGCGGAAAGAAATATAAAGGGGAGACAGGCCGCCCTCTTAAGGTAAGGCTTCAAGAACACCAGAAAGCTGTAACACGAGGGGAAGTGGAAAAATCAGGCGTGACTGACCACATATGGAGAGAAAAGGGAGATCACTGCCCTCTGTGGGATCAGGTTGAAATCATAAACAAAGAACATCATTGGAAAATTCATAAACTTAAGGAATCAGCACATATGCTAGGTCACAAAGATCTCCTGAGCCGACCAAGCATAGAAATGAATACAATGTGGGAACCAATAATAAGGAGTGCCAGAGAAAAGCGATAATAACAACAAAATTGCAAAATGAGCTCTGGTAAAAAATATGCAATGATAACAGCAAAATTGCAATATGAGCACTGATTAAAAATGATTGCTGAAGACATTAGGTTTATAATACCCAGAAATTCATACACAGATGTCCTCAATGACACATTGCACATTGGATGAAGGCGTTGATTAGATTCGGTTAAGACAGTGGAGAACGTGGAGAGGGAAATTAACAGGAGATAACTGATAACTGACATCCATTAAACATGGTACGTGGAACTGAAACAGTCTACCCCAGTGAGCGAAATAAAGGGTTCAGTTCGACATTCCAACCACCTAAAGAAGGCCAGAGCGTACAACGGCCGAAACGTTGTGATAAATATGGCAACAAAGATGAGGACAATAGTCCGAATAATGTAAATAGTGTACATAACACCTCATCTCAGAAATATAGACAGAAATTAAATCGCGTATTAAAGAACGTTGTAGATAAATGCCCCACCCAACGTTGGCAACTGCACCTTTCTCAGAATTTACTTGCAATAAATAAAATTAAGCTGGAGAAGATAGTAAACATTATCAGCAATATCCGTGGTAGTTCTGTTGAAGGAATATATTAGGATAATTTTCGTATTTTCGTTTGGCCTAAAAAATTCGTCGGTTACAGGAAAATCGGTGTTGTATCTGTCGCGATTGTTTTGCACCTGATTCAAAGTTCTCTTTGAGTTTAGCGTGAAAGAAAAATCCTTGAAATGCAACAGACGCTTAACACGAGTGGCAGCAAGAATGGTACACCTGGATTTCTATACACGTGTTTCTCACGGAAAAGGATGCGAGCTCATTTGAACCTGAAAAGTTAAGAGGACGAAGAAGAAAATCGGAGAAACAGTTTATTGACGGAAAATGAAGGAATCACTACTTCTTTTTCTTTTTCTTTTTTTTCAAGTGAAAAGCAAAATAAAAAAGAGACGATGAATAGAAAGAAAGAAAAACACGCAGTGAGAGACGAGAAAAGAGGACGAAAAAGAAAGTAAAGGAAAAGATGCAGAGAAAATGAGAAAGGAAAGGATGATGATGATGGAAAAATCAGAAACAAAGAACACAGATACCCGGAAAAAGATAAGAAAAAAAGACTATGATAATGAGGGGGGGGGGAGAGAGAGAGAGAAGAGAAAAATGACATAAAAAAATAATGAAGAGACATGGTTGAGAGAAGAAACGAATTAGAAAAGAGAAAAAGGAAAACGTTAGAAGGAGATAATATTAACGAAGAGGAAAGAAGAAGAAAGTGTTAATATTAACGGGAAAAAATAAATAAATAAACAGAAAGAAAGAAAGAAAGAAAGAAAGAAAGAAAGAAAGAGACATTAATATTAACGGAGAAGGAGGAAGAAGAAGACAAAGACGCGTTAATATTAACGAGAATAAAAAAGAAACATTAATATTAATGGAGACGGAAAAAGAATAAGAGTTAATATTAACGTGAAAGAAAGAAAGAAAGAAAGAAAGAAAGAAAGAAAGAAAGAAAGAAAGAAAGAAAGAAAGAAAGAAAAAAGCATTAATATTAAGGGAGAGGCGAAAAGAAGAAGCGTTAATATTAACAAGAAAGAAAGAAAGAAAGAAAGAAAGAAAGAAAGAAAGAAAGAAAGAAAGAAAGAAAGAAATATTCAAATTAAAGGGAAAGAAAGACATTAATATTAACGAAAAGAAAAGAAAAAAGAAAGGAAAAAGCAGCATTTATTAACGAGGAGAAAAAAAAGAAAAAGAAAGATATATTAATATTAAGGAGAAGAAAATGAAAGAAAGAAAGAAAGAAAGAAAGAAAGAAAGAAAGAAAGAAAAGAAAGAAAGTGTGGTTAATATCAATGAGTAGAAAAGAGAAAGAAGAAAAGAAAAGAAAAGAAAAGAAAAGAAAAGAAAAAATAGATTTGCCCACTTCTCAATATTAATCACTTTCTGTTCAGTTTTCAACAATCGGTTTTGTAATGCGCAGATTTGGTGAACTTCTCCCGTTCAGGTTTCTTTCTTAACATTTCCAATCATCAAATGGCAAAATTCTTGAAGCAAGGAAATTATACATAACCCTATTTAATCAGTAGCGTTTGACCATTGACAATCCCTTTTATAAGGAGAATGTTTTTCCATTGTCTTCGCCACGGTTTTTTTTTTTTTTTTTTTTTTTTAATCCAGAATAGTTCTTCTCTTAGACTGGCGACTGCCGAAGCTGAGAGAACCTAGTCTACCCTGCTATTTAATCCATAACTGAAGGATGAGAACAGATAAATGCAAGCCTTTTTTCAAATGCATTTGTGCAAAATTGAATAGAACAGACAGGAATTTGAACTCGGCTCTGCTATTTCACTTTCCGTGTTAATTTGTTTGTAAAACTTGCATTAATTCATGATCACTGACAATCTTCCTAATTTTCAATGCATGACATGCAGAGTAAATGCCAAAATTTACAACATTCGATGGTTAAATTATATTTCAATTTTACTCGTGTGATAATCATTCGTTGTCCTTTGTGTAACATCCACTGATTGTTTCGTAGTAATATCGCAATTATTTGGAAATAATTGCATTTTCCCTTTCCAGCTAATCTGAAGCACGTGCAAAAATTTGATGATTGAAAACAATTATATGAGCTCAAAAGTTAAGATATTTGAAAACAAAATGTAAGTATTAGGTTGGTGCAAAAATAATGACGTAATAATGTTGTTTTTTGACGTTAAAAATACGTCAAAAAACGGCATTATTACGTCATTATTTTTGCACCAACCTAATATTTAAGGACGCTGCGATCAAAGCGAATATAGTTGCACGCAAAAGTCACTTATGCTTAATGTTTGTGACGTTCTTATTTGTCATACCACTATATACGAAATCATTCTTCTTCTTCTTCTTCTTCTTCTTTTCCTTCTTCTTCTATGTGCCGTGTCCCTTCAGGACATTGGCGATCATAGCCCTTCACAATTTCCAGTCTTTTGTAGCTACTTAATAAATTTTGTCTTTTTGTTATCTCTTTTAAACCATTTTATTCAAGCTCGCTAGCTCGGTTATGCGTTGCTTTCCTATGTCCATTTTGCCATTCTGCCCGGTGAGTATCAAATTTTCCAAGCCCTCTTTCCTCATTTTGTGCCCTAGAAATTTCAACCCTCTTTTCCTGATGTTAAGCATAAGTTTCTTTTTTGTTTCCATTTTCCTTAGAATTTCGTTGTTGTTCACATGTCTGGCCCATGGTATTCTCATTATCCTACTGTGAAACCATATTTCTGTTGTTTCAAATCTCTTCTACATCTGTGAGGAGATTGTCCAGCATTTACTGCCATATAGGGTGACTGATATTACGTGACAGTTCAGTTCTTTCTTTTTTTTTGTTTCTAACAAAATTTTCCTGTTTCTTAATATTTTTCTTAGTTTTCGAATGGCATCTTTGGCTATCGGAAATGCGGATTTTAGTGTCGCATTTTCCATCCTCTGTTAGCACACTTGCTGATATTTAAATTTCCGTACTTGTTTGATTTTGGTATCTCCAATATGTAACTTGCATGTTAGGCTGTCCCTTTTGCTAACAATCATGCAGCTATTAGAGTGAATAAAAGTGTTGACATGTTCATTTTTGACAAGCCTTCCTTTCATGTTATTGTGCTAGCCCCACTTTACTTTGGGAGCAACATGAATAAGAATACTTTATCAATATATAATAAAGATATTTATTTAAACCTATGGATATAACGGTTAAGCACAATGTCTTTTCCTATATACAGAGAATACGTCAGGTGGACTTACCCATCTGGTGGGGTGCAATATGGCTAGATACCTTTAAAACCCTCGGTAACTGGTACCATTGTCGGCGGAGAGAATTTCTTCTGTGTTACTTCGGAGCAGGTCCGGTCCCTTCTTTGGTGGTGGTCAGCATTTTCTGAGCCCACGTGGTTTTATCTACCAATGAGAGACCCCCTAATATCATGTAACAAATCTCTATGTATAGCAGCAGAGGAATTAAACAAACCCAACAGTCTTATTTTTACGTTACTATTTGTCGTTGGTTGCACGGGCAGCGTTTATGTAAAATCAGCGAACCAAATTCAAATATCCACCTCGTAATCATTGCGTTTACTTTCGTATGAATCTTTCTTAGCATAAATCCATCTCTTCTACTCACCTTCACACTTCCATCCCCTTTGACACAATGAAAGAGGCACCGAGGGGCAAACGTGATGGCGGAGATGAAGAAGTGGAAACTGCTGTAAGGAATTGGTAACATCAGCATCCCGCAACGTTTTACGAAGCTGGGATACGTCGTCATTCGTAGGAGAAACACTGCCATTGACACAAGTGATGACTATATTAAGAAGTAGGAATGTGGACCTGTGATATATAGCTATATCTTGATGTACGATATGTTTGTTTGTGTTCCTTATTTCTGATATAATAAAACAAATTTCATTGCTTTTTGACTCCCTCTCATAGTCTCCTATATTGCAATGAATGCTGAACAGATGAAAAAAAGATTTGAAATGACATAGACGAATAGTAAGCATAATGTTAATAAAGCATGTGAGCAACGAGGAAGACTTAAGGAAAATAGGAACTACAAAGAAATGTGTACATACAACCAGAAAGAGACGGTTATAATTACTGGCACGCATATGAGGAAAGAAGGCCCAGGGAATTCTTTAATTGGTTCTAAAGAAAACAGCTTTAGTCTGCCTACCCTATGTGAAGGGATTATCGGAGAAAATACAAAAGATCTGTGGTCCATATAACATCAGGACAATCTTCAAAAATGTTTCAACACTTCGCAGACACCTCTTCCGAGTAAGATCCCCCACCCAATAGAGGAGAATATGACAAAGGAAAAATATTTGAAAAAAATAGAAAAAAAACATTAATTTTATTTTCTAAATTACGAATAATCCTTCTCCGTCAAGGAGGAAATTCATTTCGGAAGAAAAGTACAAAAATATAGCCCAAGATTTCATCATCAAGTTAGGTAGAGACAATTGGTGAGATTTGTAGAACTTGTGAATGTTGTGACGTAGGCAAAAAAAGGTTGTGACGTAAGCGAGGTGTAACGAGTGTTTTTTTTTTTTTGCCCTATCTTTGGAGCTATTGGTAATATTTATCTTTTTATCATCCATATCTCCCCATTGTGCATCCATTCACATAAGTTCGTCAATTAAGTGACGCTGCTCCCCGCTGTCCTTCTTTTTTTTTTATCTTCGATATGTCCGGTGAGTGTCAAATTTTCCAAGCACTCTTTCCTCAGTATGCGTCCCAGAAATTCCAACTGTCTTTTTCTGATTCTCAGGATAAATATCCTTTTTGCTTCAATTTTTCTTAAAAGAGCCAAGATCCCATGCTTCACCCATAGTATTCTCATCATCCTTCTGTATCTTTCTTACCTCAAGTCTCCTGTTCATTTCTGGGAAATCACCGATTGAAAAGCAATTCTATCATAATTCTGTACAGGGGCTTATAGTTTGGAGTCTAGAGCAACCTCACGGATAAATATATAATTGCGAGACATCGTTGCGTTTGCTGGTTTCTTTCAGAGATAATTTAAATAGCTGCCAGAAATTCAAGACAATGTTTTTTTTTTGTTTTTTCAGATCTTAAAATGGAGATAATCAGACATGGGTAAGTACATATGTGTGTGTGTCAAAAGGAATAATGAATGTCGTGTCAGGGAGATTTACTTGTCACTAAATCTAAGGCGACACTTTATCTTACACTGAAGATCGAGAACAATTCTCGATTGGGAGAAAAAAAAAAAAAGATCCATTCATGTGTTTATAACACCTGTGGCTTCTTTCTTGCCCAGTGCACAATGACAACGCCACAATATCCAGGTCAATCCATGGCCATTTACATTTGTCGGACATACAATAAGTTTCAGAATAACATAACCAAAAAGCGGGATATTAGAATGTTTTTTGAGAGAAATACTTTTCAAAACAAGCGACAGACATTTGACATTTATCCCCCTCTCTCTCTCTCTCTTTCTCTCCCTTTCATTTTCTCTCTCTCTCTCCCTCTCTATTTTTTCTCTCTCTTTCATTCTCTCTTTCACTGTCTCTTCGCCTCTCTCTCTTTCTCTATATTTCATTCTCCCTCTTTTTCTTTCCTCCTCTTTCTCTCTCTCTCTTTAATTTTATCTCCTCTTTCTTTCTCTTTTACTTTCGCTCTCCATCTCTCTTTATCCCTCTCTTTCTCTTTCTTTCTCTCTGTCTTTCTTTATCTCTTTCTCTTTTTCATTCTCTCTTTCTCTTTCTCTTTATTTCTCTCTCTCTTTCATTTTCTCCCACACTCTCTTTCAATATCTTTCTCTTTCTTTCTTTCTTTCTTTCTTTTTCTCTTTCTTTCTTTCTTTCTTTCTTTTTCTCTTTCTTTCTTTTTCTCTTTCAGTTCAGAATGAGAAATCAGCCATTCGAATTTCAACCGAGTTCATTACTTTCACTTATGTGCAAATACCCTTGGGAAAGGTAGGAATCCATTGCCTCTTCCCACCTATGGGTTAAGTATCTTTAAAAATCAGTGTTATTTCTCCAAAAATGGTTAATGCATTGCTCACAAAAAGATATTTTTCTTATAATCCAAAATATATTTCAACTTTAAATAACCCACAAAGTGCTGCTAAACCGTAAAAAAATAAATCAATCAATCTCTCTCTCTTTCTCTCTCTGTCGATCTCTCTCTCTATCGATCTCTCTAGTCATAATTTATATCTATATAGCTAGCTATGGATCTAAGTTTAAGGCTTCCTTCATTATCATAAATTCTGTTTCTTCCTCTGTTAGTAAGTTAGCTTATGCGTTACGTCTTGACATTGCATCAGATAAATAATGGACCATTCCGTTTTTGAATGCGAGGAAAGATGAAAGAATATATCAGAGACGTTGTATGGTTTTAGCGAGGAAACGAAAGCATGCTTAATAAGAAAGAATGAATGAAAGAAAGAAAGAGATAAAAATGATAACGCTCTCATGCGTTTGCTTTAATGAAATAGAAAACTTTTTTCAATTGTTAATCTTTCTATTTGTACCCTCTTACTTCTTTAAATAATGACCTGCATTCATTGTTATGATTCTTATTGCTATATTTGGTTAAAATTGTTAAGCTCAAATATTTAACGGTGCAATAAAAGAATTTTCACGTGTATTTAATCGTCGACGAATTCGCAACGATTTTCTTCAATCATTAAATTAAGAATTACGATTCAATTGGAAAACAGTGAAATTTCTACGGCTACAGCGTTTCCTTTATAATATATTTTTGCAAATGGAGGATTCTAAAGAAAAGCAGATGAACTTTTTAACCTTGTAACGAATCTTTATTCAATGCAGTTTGACTACTGCCTATATATGAGGTTCAATCATAACTTTTATATTTGAATAGTTCGATAGGCAGACAACTACGGTTGCCTTCACTACAGACACTAAATCTTTATATTGAGAGAAAGACCAAACATTTATAGTTATCGAAAGCGTATAGAAATGACCAAACTGGGAGAAAAATAATATTTCGGAATTAAAAGTGGAAAAGTAAAAAAAAGGTGGTATGTCATAAAAGTCTACTTTATTTTAATCGAATTGAATCATGGTAGATTTGTTCAGCTATTTTGAGTGTGCTCGTACACAGCGAAACGTTAACAAGGAAATAAATGATTTTAAACATATAAGTGGTTTTCACGAATCCCATCTTACATACTGTAAATAAAATCATGCGAATCTTTAATCTTGTGAGGAAAATTATTAAATGTAATTTTACCTCTGCTCAGAGGTGAAGTTCGACCATTACTTTTATAGTAGAGTAGTTTGAAGTGGCAGACAGCTGTGGTTGCCTTCACCACAAATATCTAAACATATATATTAACGAAATCATCTACGATTTTCATTCTTCAATCAAATATCAATGAAATCAAAGCAAATTTTTCATTGATACATGTAACCTTTTTTGTCTTACTCATATCTCTGCACCCTTTATTGTCTTATTCATATCTATGTACCCTTTATTGTTTTATTGATGTCTATGTACCCTTTATAGTTTTATTCGTATGTATGTACCCTTTATAGTCTTATTCATATCTCTGTACCCTTTATTGTCTTATTCATATCTATGTACCCTTTATAGTCTTATTCTCATCTATGTACCCTTTATAGTCTTATTCATATCTCTGTACCCTTTATAGTCTTATTCATATCTCTGTATCCTTTATTGTCATTCATATCTCTTTACTCTTTATAGTCATTCATATCTATGTACCCTTTATTGTCTTATTCATGTCTATGTACCCTTTATAGTTTTATTCGTATGTATGTACCCTTTATTGTCTTATTCATATCTATGTACCCTTTATAGTCTTATTCTCATCTATGTACCCTTTATAGTCTTATTCATATCTCTGTACCCTTTATTGTCTTATTCATATCTATGTACCCTTTATAGTCTTATTCTCATCTATGTACCCTTTATAGTCTTATTCATATCTCTGTACCCTTTATTGTCTTATTCATATCTCTGCACCCTTTATTGTCATTCATATCTCTTTACCCTTTATAGTCATTCATATCTATGTACCCTTTATTGTCTTATTCATGTCTATGTACCCTTTATAGTTTTATTCGTATGTATGTACCCTTTATTGTCTTATTCATATCTATGTACCCTTTATAGTCTTATTCTCATCTATGTACCCTTTATAGTCTTATTCATATCTCTGTATCCTTTATTGTCATTCATATCTCTTTACCCTTTATAGTCATTCATATCTATGTACCCTTTATTGTCTTATTCATGTCTATGTACCCTTTATAGTTTTATTCGTATGTATGTACCCTTTATTGTCTTATTCATATCTATGTACCCTTTATAGTCTTATTCTCATCTATGTACCCTTTATAGTCTTATTCATATCTCTGTATCCTTTATTGTCATTCATATCTCTTTACTCTTTATAGTCATTCATATCTATGTACCCTTTATTGTCTTATTCATGTCTATGTACCCTTTATAGTTTTATTCGTATGTATGTACCCTTTATTGTCTTATTCATATCTATGTACCCTTTATAGTCTTATTCTCATCTATGTACCCTTTATAGTCTTATTCATATCTCTGTACCCTTTATTGTCTTATTCATATCTATGTACCCTTTATAGTCTTATTCTCATCTATGTACCCTTTATAGTCTTATTCATATCTCTGTACCCTTTATTGTCTTATTCATATCTCTGCACCCTTTATTGTCATTCATATCTCTTTACTCTTTATAGTCATTCATATCTATGTACCCTTTATTGTCTTATTCATGTCTATGTACCCTTTATAGTTTTATTCGTATGTATGTACCCTTTATTGTCTTATTCATATCTATGTACCCTTTATAGTCTTATTCTCATCTATGTACCCTTTATAGTCTTATTCATATCTCTGTATCCTTTATTGTCATTCATATCTCTTTACCCTTTATAGTCATTCATATCTATGTACCCTTTATTGTCTTATTCATGTCTATGTACCCTTTATAGTTTTATTCGTATGTATGTACCCTTTATTGTCTTATTCATATCTATGTACCCTTTATAGTCTTATTCTCATCTATGTACCCTTTATAGTCTTATTCATATCTCTGTATCCTTTATTGTCATTCATATCTCTTTACTCTTTATAGTCATTCATATCTATGTACCCTTTATTGTCTTATTCATGTCTATGTACCCTTTATAGTTTTATTCGTATGTATGTACCCTTTATTGTCTTATTCATATCTATGTACCCTTTATAGTCTTATTCTCATCTATGTACCCTTTATAGTCTTATTCATATCTCTGTATCCTTTATTGTCATTCATATCTCTTTACCCTTTATAGTCATTCATATCTATGTACCCTTTATTGTCTTATTCATGTCTATGTACCCTTTATAGTTTTATTCGTATGTATGTACCCTTTATTGTCTTATTCATATCTATGTACCCTTTATAGTCTTATTCTCATCTATGTACCCTTTATAGTCTTATTCTCATCTATGTACCCTTTATAGTCTTATTCATATCTCTGTATCCTTTATTGTCATTCATATCTCTTTACTCTTTATAGTCATTCATATCTATGTACCCTTTATTGTCTTATTCATGTCTATGTACCCTTTATAGTTTTATTCGTATGTATGTACCCTTTATTGTCTTATTCATATCTATGTACCCTTTATAGTCTTATTCTCATCTATGTACCCTTTATAGTCTTATTCATATCTCTGTATCCTTTATTGTCATTCATATCTCTTTACCCTTTATAGTCATTCATATCTATGTACCCTTTATTGTCTTATTCATGTCTATGTACCCTTTATAGTTTTATTCGTATGTATGTACCCTTTATTGTCTTATTCATATCTATGTACCCTTTATAGTCTTATTCTCATCTATGTACCCTTTATAGTCTTATTCTCATCTATGTACCCTTTATAGTCTTATTCATATCTCTGTATCCTTTATTGTCATTCATATCTCTTTACTCTTTATAGTCATTCATATCTATGTACCCTTTATTGTCTTATTCATGTCTATGTACCCTTTATAGTTTTATTCGTATGTATGTACCCTTTATTGTCTTATTCATATCTATGTACCCTTTATAGTCTTATTCTCATCTATGTACCCTTTATAGTCTTATTCATATCTCTGTACCCTTTATTGTCTTATTCATATCTATGTACCCTTTATAGTCTTATTCTCATCTATGTACCCTTTATAGTCTTATTCATATCTCTGTACCCTTTATTGTCTTATTCATATCTCTGCACCCTTTATTGTCATTCATATCTCTTTACCCTTTATAGTCATTCATATCTATGTACCCTTTATTGTCTTATTCATGTCTATGTACCCTTTATAGTTTTATTCGTATGTATGTACCCTTTATTGTCTTATTCATATCTATGTACCCTTTATAGTCTTATTCTCATCTATGTACCCTTTATAGTCTTATTCATATCTCTGTATCCTTTATTGTCATTCATATCTCTTTACCCTTTATAGTCATTCATATCTATGTACCCTTTATTGTCTTATTCATGTCTATGTACCCTTTATAGTTTTATTCGTATGTATGTACCCTTTATTGTCTTATTCATATCTATGTACCCTTTATAGTCTTATTCTCATCTATGTACCCTTTATAGTCTTATTCATATCTCTGTATCCTTTATTGTCATTCATATCTCTTTACTCTTTATAGTCATTCATATCTATGTACCCTTTATTGTCTTATTCATGTCTATGTACCCTTTATAGTTTTATTCGTATGTATGTACCCTTTATTGTCTTATTCATATCTATGTACCCTTTATAGTCTTATTCTCATCTATGTACCCTTTATAGTCTTATTCATATCTCTGTATCCTTTATTGTCATTCATATCTCTTTACCCTTTATAGTCATTCATATCTATGTACCCTTTATTGTCTTATTCATGTCTATGTACCCTTTATAGTTTTATTCGTATGTATGTACCCTTTATTGTCTTATTCATATCTATGTACCCTTTATAGTCTTATTCTCATCTATGTACCCTTTATAGTCTTATTCTCATCTATGTACCCTTTATAGTCTTATTCATATCTCTGTATCCTTTATTGTCATTCATATCTCTTTACTCTTTATAGTCATTCATATCTATGTACCCTTTATTGTCTTATTCATGTCTATGTACCCTTTATAGTTTTATTCGTATGTATGTACCCTTTATTGTCTTATTCATATCTATGTACCCTTTATAGTCTTATTCTCATCTATGTACCCTTTATAGTCTTATTCATATCTCTGTATCCTTTATTGTCATTCATATCTCTTTACCCTTTATAGTCATTCATATCTATGTACCCTTTATTGTCTTATTCATGTCTATGTACCCTTTATAGTTTTATTCGTATCTCTGCACCCTTTATTGTCTTATTCATATCTATGTACCCTTTATTGTTTTATTGATGTCTATGTACCCTTTATAGTTTTATTCGTATGTATGTACCCTTTATAGTCTTATTCATATCTCTGTACCCTTTATTGTCTTATTCATATCTATGTACCCTTTATAGTCTTATTCTCATCTATGTACCCTTTATAGTCTTATTCATATCTCTGTACCCTTTATAGTCTTATTCATATCTCTGTATCCTTTATTGTCATTCATATCTCTTTACTCTTTATAGTCATTCATATCTATGTACCCTTTATTGTCTTATTCATGTCTATGTACCCTTTATAGTTTTATTCGTATGTATGTACCCTTTATTCTCTTATTCATATCTATGTACCCTTTATAGTCTTATTCTCATCTATGTACCCTTTATAGTCTTATTCATATCTCTGTATCCTTTATTGTCATTCATATCTCTTTACCCTTTATAGTCATTCATATCTATGTACCCTTTATTGTCTTATTCATGTCTATGTACCCTTTATAGTTTTATTCGTATGTATGTACCCTTTATTGTCTTATTCATATCTATGTACCCTTTATAGTCTTATTCTCATCTATGTACCCTTTATAGTCTTATTCATATCTCTGTATCCTTTATTGTCATTCATATCTCTTTACTCTTTATAGTCATTCATATCTATGTACCCTTTATTGTCTTATTCATGTCTATGTACCCTTTATAGTTTTATTCGTATGTATGTACCCTTTATTGTCTTATTCATATCTATGTACCCTTTATAGTCTTATTCTCATCTATGTACCCTTTATAGTCTTATTCATATCTCTGTACCCTTTATTGTCTTATTCATATCTATGTACCCTTTATAGTCTTATTCTCATCTATGTACCCTTTATAGTCTTATTCATATCTCTGTACCCTTTATTGTCTTATTCATATCTCTGCACCCTTTATTGTCATTCATATCTCTTTACTCTTTATAGTCATTCATATCTATGTACCCTTTATTGTCTTATTCATGTCTATGTACCCTTTATAGTTTTATTCGTATGTATGTACCCTTTATTGTCTTATTCATATCTATGTACCCTTTATAGTCTTATTCTCATCTATGTACCCTTTATAGTCTTATTCATATCTCTGTATCCTTTATTGTCATTCATATCTCTTTACCCTTTATAGTCATTCATATCTATGTACCCTTTATTGTCTTATTCATGTCTATGTACCCTTTATAGTTTTATTCGTATGTATGTACCCTTTATTGTCTTATTCATATCTATGTACCCTTTATAGTCTTATTCTCATCTATGTACCCTTTATAGTCTTATTCATATCTCTGTATCCTTTATTGTCATTCATATCTCTTTACTCTTTATAGTCATTCATATCTATGTACCCTTTATTGTCTTATTCATGTCTATGTACCCTTTATAGTTTTATTCGTATGTATGTACCCTTTATTGTCTTATTCATATCTATGTACCCTTTATAGTCTTATTCTCATCTATGTACCCTTTATAGTCTTATTCATATCTCTGTATCCTTTATTGTCATTCATATCTCTTTACCCTTTATAGTCATTCATATCTATGTACCCTTTATTGTCTTATTCATGTCTATGTACCCTTTATAGTTTTATTCGTATGTATGTACCCTTTATTGTCTTATTCATATCTATGTACCCTTTATAGTCTTATTCTCATCTATGTACCCTTTATAGTCTTATTCTCATCTATGTACCCTTTATAGTCTTATTCATATCTCTGTATCCTTTATTGTCATTCATATCTCTTTACTCTTTATAGTCATTCATATCTATGTACCCTTTATTGTCTTATTCATGTCTATGTACCCTTTATAGTTTTATTCGTATGTATGTACCCTTTATTGTCTTATTCATATCTATGTACCCTTTATAGTCTTATTCTCATCTATGTACCCTTTATAGTCTTATTCATATCTCTGTATCCTTTATTGTCATTCATATCTCTTTACCCTTTATAGTCATTCATATCTATGTACCCTTTATTGTCTTATTCATGTCTATGTACCCTTTATAGTTTTATTCGTATGTATGTACCCTTTATTGTCTTATTCATATCTATGTACCCTTTATAGTCTTATTCTCATCTATGTACCCTTTATAGTCTTATTCTCATCTATGTACCCTTTATAGTCTTATTCATATCTCTGTATCCTTTATTGTCATTCATATCTCTTTACTCTTTATAGTCATTCATATCTATGTACCCTTTATTGTCTTATTCATGTCTATGTACCCTTTATAGTTTTATTCGTATGTATGTACCCTTTATTGTCTTATTCATATCTATGTACCCTTTATAGTCTTATTCTCATCTATGTACCCTTTATAGTCTTATTCATATCTCTGTACCCTTTATTGTCTTATTCATATCTATGTACCCTTTATAGTCTTATTCTCATCTATGTACCCTTTATAGTCTTATTCATATCTCTGTACCCTTTATTGTCTTATTCATATCTCTGCACCCTTTATTGTCATTCATATCTCTTTACCCTTTATAGTCATTCATATCTATGTACCCTTTATTGTCTTATTCATGTCTATGTACCCTTTATAGTTTTATTCGTATGTATGTACCCTTTATTGTCTTATTCATATCTATGTACCCTTTATAGTCTTATTCTCATCTATGTACCCTTTATAGTCTTATTCATATCTCTGTATCCTTTATTGTCATTCATATCTCTTTACCCTTTATAGTCATTCATATCTATGTACCCTTTATTGTCTTATTCATGTCTATGTACCCTTTATAGTTTTATTCGTATGTATGTACCCTTTATTGTCTTATTCATATCTATGTACCCTTTATAGTCTTATTCTCATCTATGTACCCTTTATAGTCTTATTCATATCTCTGTATCCTTTATTGTCATTCATATCTCTTTACTCTTTATAGTCATTCATATCTATGTACCCTTTATTGTCTTATTCATGTCTATGTACCCTTTATAGTTTTATTCGTATGTATGTACCCTTTATTGTCTTATTCATATCTATGTACCCTTTATAGTCTTATTCTCATCTATGTACCCTTTATAGTCTTATTCATATCTCTGTATCCTTTATTGTCATTCATATCTCTTTACCCTTTATAGTCATTCATATCTATGTACCCTTTATTGTCTTATTCATGTCTATGTACCCTTTATAGTTTTATTCGTATGTATGTACCCTTTATTGTCTTATTCATATCTATGTACCCTTTATAGTCTTATTCTCATCTATGTACCCTTTATAGTCTTATTCTCATCTATGTACCCTTTATAGTCTTATTCATATCTCTGTATCCTTTATTGTCATTCATATCTCTTTACTCTTTATAGTCATTCATATCTATGTACCCTTTATTGTCTTATTCATGTCTATGTACCCTTTATAGTTTTATTCGTATGTATGTACCCTTTATTGTCTTATTCATATCTATGTACCCTTTATAGTCTTATTCTCATCTATGTACCCTTTATAGTCTTATTCATATCTCTGTATCCTTTATTGTCATTCATATCTCTTTACCCTTTATAGTCATTCATATCTATGTACCCTTTATTGTCTTATTCATGTCTATGTACCCTTTATAGTTTTATTCGTATGTATGTACCCTTTATTGTCTTATTCATATCTATGTACCCTTTATAGTCTTATTCTCATCTATGTACCCTTTATAGTCTTATTCTCATCTATGTACCCTTTATAGTCTTATTCATATCTCTGTATCCTTTATTGTCATTCATATCTCTTTACTCTTTATAGTCATTCATATCTATGTACCCTTTATTGTCTTATTCATGTCTATGTACCCTTTATAGTTTTATTCGTATGTATGTACCCTTTATTGTCTTATTCATATCTATGTACCCTTTATAGTCTTATTCTCATCTATGTACCCTTTATAGTCTTATTCATATCTCTGTACCCTTTATTGTCTTATTCATATCTATGTACCCTTTATAGTCTTATTCTCATCTATGTACCCTTTATAGTCTTATTCATATCTCTGTACCCTTTATTGTCTTATTCATATCTCTGCACCCTTTATTGTCATTCATATCTCTTTACCCTTTATAGTCATTCATATCTATGTACCCTTTATTGTCTTATTCATGTCTATGTACCCTTTATAGTTTTATTCGTATGTATGTACCCTTTATTGTCTTATTCATATCTATGTACCCTTTATAGTCTTATTCTCATCTATGTACCCTTTATAGTCTTATTCATATCTCTGTATCCTTTATTGTCATTCATATCTCTTTACCCTTTATAGTCATTCATATCTATGTACCCTTTATTGTCTTATTCATGTCTATGTACCCTTTATAGTTTTATTCGTATGTATGTACCCTTTATTGTCTTATTCATATCTATGTACCCTTTATAGTCTTATTCTCATCTATGTACCCTTTATAGTCTTATTCATATCTCTGTATCCTTTATTGTCATTCATATCTCTTTACTCTTTATAGTCATTCATATCTATGTACCCTTTATTGTCTTATTCATGTCTATGTACCCTTTATAGTTTTATTCGTATGTATGTACCCTTTATTGTCTTATTCATATCTATGTACCCTTTATAGTCTTATTCTCATCTATGTACCCTTTATAGTCTTATTCATATCTCTGTATCCTTTATTGTCATTCATATCTCTTTACCCTTTATAGTCATTCATATCTATGTACCCTTTATTGTCTTATTCATGTCTATGTACCCTTTATAGTTTTATTCGTATGTATGTACCCTTTATTGTCTTATTCATATCTATGTACCCTTTATAGTCTTATTCTCATCTATGTACCCTTTATAGTCTTATTCTCATCTATGTACCCTTTATAGTCTTATTCATATCTCTGTATCCTTTATTGTCATTCATATCTCTTTACTCTTTATAGTCATTCATATCTATGTACCCTTTATTGTCTTATTCATGTCTATGTACCCTTTATAGTTTTATTCGTATGTATGTACCCTTTATTGTCTTATTCATATCTATGTACCCTTTATAGTCTTATTCTCATCTATGTACCCTTTATAGTCTTATTCTCATCTATGTACCCTTTATAGTCTTATTCATATCTCTGTATCCTTTATTGTCATTCATATCTCTTTACCCTTTATAGTCATTCATATCTATGTACCCTTTATTGTCTTATTCATGTCTATGTAGCCTTTATTCTTTTATTCGTATGTATGTACCCTTTATTGTCTTATTCATATCTCTGTACACTTTATGCCTTGTGCCACATTCGATCCCCGTGGGTGGATTGATAAATACCATCTCTGTACACTTTATTGCCATACTCATATCTATGTACCCTTTATAGTCTTATTCATATCTATCCACGCACACGGATGCAAGTT
This sequence comes from Acanthosepion lycidas, assembly GCA_963932145.1. Lineage (NCBI taxonomy): Eukaryota > Metazoa > Mollusca > Cephalopoda > Sepiida > Sepiidae > Acanthosepion > Acanthosepion lycidas. The sequence continues at coordinate 24,221,250 of OZ010578.1, read as the reverse complement.
TCGGTGAAGGCCAACGAAAGTTTAAGATTTTTCATTTGTTGTTAGATACAGACTGTTTTTTTCTGGAAGTATTTAAATATGAATTGTCCAGTGTTTTCTTGGATCTTTCGAATTTTATAATCCATTATCAAATGTGTTATTTATAGGCGTGAATATTTTTTTCTTTGGTGATGTGATGTGTCGTCTTCACGCGTCGATGGCTGTCGTGTCGTTTTTTTTTTTTTCTTTTTCAAATATCAAGCCTTCAAGCGTCAGTTTAAAAAATACCCTAAAAACAATGAGCTGTCACAAAGTGACGACAGGTGACGACAGGTGACCTAAGTAAAACATTGCCTCAATTCATGTGCTTAATAGCAAAAGATACTTTTCAGAAACTGACAAAGGTATTAAACGATCGTAAAATATCATCAGAAGAAAGTGTATTGAAATTCTATGCACACTGGCTACACACGGGTGCGACAGTGAATGCTGGGCAATTTCCTCACAAATGAAATAAATTACTTGAAGTGACAGAGATGTGAATCTACCAACAAAAGTTGGGATTGCCATGGATAGAACATCTCAGGAACGAGGAAGTTTTATAAAGAATAGGAGCTATAAATAAATTGTTGCTAGCAACGAGAAAGAAGGCTCAGAGAATTTAACACTCACAGGTCACATTGAAAGAATTGAGTAACCAACTTGATAGTCTTGAGCAAAATGGATGAAGGAACAAATACTAACGTGATAAAGAGAAACCATAAAGAAGCATGTCCCCTTAGAGCAATAGAAGATAGGAAGCTGTGAAGAAACATAATCATTTGTGTGGCGAAGTCACTCACTATGAAACAGGGAACCTACCTGTCAGATTTATGCAAATGGATGGAGGAACAAGTGCCACATAGACAAAAAGAGAAACCATAAAGGAGCAAGTATTGCTGAGAGCTAAATAACTAGGAAGCTGTGGAGAACCATAATCGTTTATGTCCAGAAGTCACTTGCCATATAGAAACAGGTATTTCATTTGGATACAACTTAGTTTTTTATTTATGTTTGTGCATATGTGTGAGTACGTGTATGTGTACTGTAGAGTCTTATTTTCGGTAACAAAAATGTGTAAAATAAAATTCATAAATATTGTCTGTTTCAAAGATTTTCCTAATGATTCTTTAAAGAGAGGAATTCAAAAATACGGGTATCGGGTGTTGATTCGCAGGTGGGGCTATTTAGTGGGGGAACTTTACATAAAAATTCCAGAAAGAAAAAGAAGTTTCTTCTAAGTAAACACCTGCAGCATTGACTTTTTGCAAGGCTCCTTTTGTTGTTGCAAGTCTCTCTTCCAGCACCACCCCATCTTTCCCTGGGTGTCCGCCCACCCCTGCCATTCACTCTGATCTACATATCTTGTTTCTATCATTTTACCACCCCACTTACCAACACGTGCTTTTTATAACCCAGTTGTAGTGGTCGTCAAGAAAGAGGTTTTCCATTAAGCGCCTTTTGAATGTTCGTAATGTTTGTTTATTCGTTCGTTCATTCATTTTTTTCTCTCTCTTTCTCTCTCTCTCTCTCTCTCTCTCTCCAGTTTTCTTTTTCCTTTCTTTCTTTTTCTCTTTCTTCTCTTTCATTTACTTTCTATTTTCTTTTTCTTTCGTTCTTCCTTTATTTTTGCTTTTACTCTCGTTTCTCTTCCTTGCTTTCTTTTTCTATTTGCTTTGATGTGGCGCTCTCTTTCCTTTTCTCGTGCTTTCTCTCTGCTCTTTCGCTCTCACTCATTTTCTTTTTTTTTTCTTTTAGTTTTCTTTTATTTTTCTTTCTTCCTGTTTTTCCTCTATTTTTCTTTCTTTTTCTGTTTTTCTTTCGTTCTTCCTTCATTTTTATTTTTTTTCTCTAGTCTCTCTTGCTTTCTTTTCTCTCCTTTTCTATTTTCTTTTTTTAACTTTCGCTCTCTTTCCTTTTCTTTTCTCTCTCTCCCTCTCTCTATTTCTCTCTTAGTCTTATTCTGTTTTCTTTTAGTTTTTACCTTTCGTTCTCTTTCCTTTTCTCTTTTTCTCTCACTCTCTTTCTCTTTCCAGTTCTCTCTCTCCCTCTCATTTTCTCTTTCATTGTTTTTCTCTGTCTTTTTTCTTTCTAAAACTTTCTCTGTTCAAAACAAAACTAAAAAAAATATTTCGACAGTTGACTGAATTTACGATAAGACGAAATTTTTAAAAATCATCACCGCAAATAAATAATAATAATAATAATAATAATAATAATAATAATAATTAACAAAATGCAATTAATAAATTGGAAAATATGGAAATATTAATTTAGTAGTAAGAAATAAAAAATTTACACTTTTTTTTATTTACTGTGTGTGTGTCGTACTGAGTCATTCTTCCGAGACTGATTGCATAATAGGTGAGGTTTAAAAAAAACGCTTCGCTTAATTCTTGATTTTCTCTTCCCGCGTGAGGTGTAGTAAGAAAGTGAATTTGTAGTCATGAACCTCACCGATCAGGTACTTTATAGAACTGCATACTAGAGTTCTTGTTAAACATCAAACAAAAAAATTATCATGATGAATGAAACTGATGCCTGTGTAGTGTAGTAGTAGTGTGGTGATTTTTTAAGTAAATGAATTCTCAGCCTATTTGACACTTAACTTGTTTCTTTTTTGTTTTGTTTTGTTTTTTTATCTTCAATCCGTTGCTACGACCACAAAGACCCACAACTTAAGTGTAAAAAATCATAGTAGTTGTACGTTTTCGCGAATCTTGCTAATTAAACCTTCCGACCACCAGCCTGCTGCCCTAACTGTTGAGATCTCCATAACCGAATTGTCAGTATTTAATATTTAGGAAGACATATTCAAAATAATAACAATGATGATAAAACAGTATTCATTTGTTACTAATAGTAAATTGTGTGGTACTAAGTCTAGCGTTTCCGAGGCGGGGAACCGAAGCGCGTTAACAGGCTAGCGTGGGGCGGAGACAGGTGTCTTGTCACGTGACTTAGCTGAAGAAACTCTTAATTTCCATCTAACAACAACAACAACAAAGCTTGACTTTCCTCCGCGGAGTGAAGAAGCGAGAATTAATTACGTTAATAATTACATTATTTAATTATTAATCTAGGAAGCAAATTAGGAGTCTGATCAAAGATGAGAACTTCTACCTCTTCAACTGCTGATAGTACCACTTATATTTCTTGCCCAAATAAAGATTTGGGCAAGAAAAAAAATGATGGTAAGTTTCCTTCTTTTTCTGTGTTTATTTTTTTAATTCTATTTCAGATTTTGATTTAAAATTAGTGTTTTATATCTTTAGATTTTTTTTTGTATTCATTTATTTCTGTTTTTTTTTTTTTTTTTTTTTTTGTACACTAGTTCTTATTGTTACTGTAGTGTAGTGTAGTCATTTGAAAGTAGCGTATTTTTTAGTTTCTAAAAAAAAATAAACTAAAAATCGCAGAATTAACATGTGAGTCTTTGAATTACACACAGTAACAACTTTTCCATGTGTTGTTTTCGTGTTTGCAAATATATGACCAGAAACTCACTTATATTGACAATTTATTTAAGTAGCATTTTTATTTTTCTCTTTCAAAAATCATTAGATTTTGATTTTTTTTGTTCATTACATTGTTTTTTTCCTGTATTTTTATTCAGTGTTTTAGTTGCAACAATTGAAACTTGATGATTAGCATGATTATTTTATTTTTATACTTTGATTATTTTTTTAAAATTCCTTAAAAATAAAACTTTTACTTTCAAGAAAAATCCGTGCTGGGAAAATAAAAATACTCAGCTTTTTAGACGGAACAACTTACGGACTTCGACAGCAGAAACCCAGAAATCTAATATTTTTCCAGTAAATATACAATTCAGTTATTATTGGCAATTAATTAACAGAAAAACGATCGTTTTTCCCCGATCTTAAAACGTTTTCAGTTATATTTGCTATGTTCGGAAAATACTGTAAATAAAAATTAATAATTTTAAAATTTTAATAATCCAAATAATTCCTCAAGTTTATATTTTTCTTTCTTTTTTAACAAGTACCTGGGGTTTTTATTTCCACAACAAAAAACAAGGCAACATTTTTCGTTCGTCAACAAAATCCACCCACAGTAAATTAAATTTTATGTCATTGTTTTTTTTTTTTTCAATTTTTCATGCTTAAAAAAAAAACAAAAAAAAACAAAAGGCATGAAATCCCCACCCTCTCTGAATAACAAAAATTGAAATTAATTTGTGATACTCGTTTCTATTTAAAAGGGGAAGGTTTTAAAAAGAAAGAACTCTTAGTGATTTCTAACCTGGATAACTGATCCATCATATCTGTTTACAGTACACAGTCATACTCCATCATCCTACCCACACTCGAGGGTCCGACTACTACTACGACTACTAAGCTACCAAAATAGTCGTTTTTTTCCTTCTGTTTTGATTTCTATTTACATTTTCTTGAATTTGGATCAGTGGTAAAAAAAAAAAAAAAAGTTCTGATCTCTAAGCTCAGCTTTCCACACTTCTCTGATTTGAATAAGGAAGGCTGATTGACAGTCACGTACGTTTTTCGGATTTTCCGATTTTACAAGCTTCCGATTCCAATATTTAAACACGTTATCTCGCATTTGTCTAATCAGTCGTAAATTGAGAATTTCTTTTAAAATAGTCTTTGTTGGAGGAACGATTTAAACACATACGCACACACACAGCAAAGTTTCGTTTGTTTAGTAAAAAACATAAACAATATTGTTTATATTGTTTACTGTTTATCAGTCACACATTCCAATAGGTAAAAAAGTAAAAATCAATACAATTAGTATTTTCAGGGAGTGAAAAGAAGTATTCTGGGGGTCTGAGAAAAAAAACAAACAAACAAAAACATTATTAAATAAATTATGAGAAAAGGATTATAGCTCAAATTGATGTAATAATAATTTATTATTAAGAAGATTTGCGATGGACTTTTTTGTTTCTTTTTAACCACAGAAATATTCTTTTTTTTCTTGTGTGTGCGCGCGTGTGTGTGTGTGTGTGTGTGTTAAGCACTCCAGATGTTAAATATAAAAAAAAAAATTATAAAACTTTAGGGAGTCCAGTTGCCGATATAAATTAATTATAAAATTGATCTCTAGCTCCTTATGGAATCTCATACGACGTGACTTCATAAAATTTAAAAAATATTTTTTTGGTGTGTGTTGAGGGTGGTGGGTGAAAGAATTCATCTGGTGTGTTAAAAAAAAAAAACACTTTACAAATTTTAATTTTTTTAAATTTTTACATTTTAAGATTCACGTGGTATTAGGTTGGTGCAAAAATAATGACGTAATAATGTCGTTTTTTGACGTTAAAAAATACGTCAAAAAACGACATTATTGCGTCATTATTTTTGCACCAACCTAAAGATATTTTGTTTTGGGTTACCTGAGCGGGGGAGGGGGGCAATTTTGATAATTCTAAAATTTATAATGATTTTTTTAGTTTAGCAAACTGCCCTACCCCTACCATCATTAACTTTTATAAAATTTAAATTCGTGTGATGATCCGAACTGCTTTTCTATGAAAAAAAATAAATAAAAATAAAATAAGTTGAAAAAATGTGATCGCAATGCCTTTATTTTTATATTTTGTGTGTGTGTGTGTGTTACTTTTCCAACTCCACCAGATTTGCTATCATTTTTGAGCTTAAAAGTGAAAGCTGTCAGATCAGATACTACAACGGGTTTGAAAATTCGGTGTCTGCTCCAATAAATGATGATAAATAATAATAATAAACCTCAACCTTGTTTATTTTGTTACTAAAATGATTTAAAAAACATAGAAAGAAAGTCTGTCTGGTGACGAGCGATTTTCCTAGAAGCGCTTTTTTACCTCATCTTTCTATTTTTTATAAAAAGATTTTTTTTTAATTGTCAACTTTATTAAAATGACCCCAATCACTTTTTGTTTGTTAGCGTAAAAAAACAAAATCTGTTCAGAGGAAAAAGAAAAAAAAACAAAACAATAACCACAACAAATAAATGTTATTTTATTAATTAAACACACACGCACCGTTCTGTTTTTTTTTTTTTTTTTAGGTTTTTATTTTCAGCTAAAAATTACCAATTAAAAAAAAACTACACACATGTTTTGAATTATGTTTCTCATTTTTCTGTAAATTATTTCGAAGAATTTTTATATTATTTTTTATTGTGATGCTCTCAAATTACGGTTTATTATTTCAATTATACCAAATATGCGGTAGAAAGCTTCTTTTCATCAAAAGCAAAACAACGATTTTTTGATTGTATTTTTTCTTTTTTTTTTTCATGGTTAACTTAAAAAATAAACAAAAAAAAAATGACAGTTTATTTTTTTTATTGTTATTATTTAAAATTCTATTTCAAAATAGTGCCACTTGTCGCCTTTCTGGTGTTGACAACACAACTCTATCCAGATTTCTGACATTCTGGAGGCGGGGATGTCATCTGTCACTTTTTTTACCTTTTGTCATTTGACAATTTTAGTTTACTTTTTTTTGCCACCCTTATTTTATCTTATTTTTTTTATTAGTAACTTTTTTTTCTGTTTTTAATTTCTGGATTGAGGTGATATATATATCATTGTTTTTAAATTTTATTTACGTTCGAACGAATCTCCTCATCTTTGTTGTTATATTATCACAACGTTTCGACCGTTGTTCCCTTTGGCCGTCTTCAAGTAACTATCGATACGGGTAACCTTCAGAGAATGTCGAACTGAACCCTTTTACGGTGTGTATGCAGTGGGGGTGGTGTTCACATTCCGCTCCCCATACCTCTCTAGCTAAGGATATATCTCGTATTTTTTTTTTTTTTTACTCTTCTTCACTGCTCAGTTATTGCTAGAGAGCTAAAACATTATTGATTGAATATATCCGTACTATCTGGACCGAGGATTGAACCCTCTTACTTTACTACCAAATTCGCTAAAACCTGAATTCTCTGTCGATCATTGTCTTGGTGGATTAAAATTAAAAAGCTTTGGTTAATGGAAGTACGATTTAAAAAAGAAAAAGAATATATATAAATAAACTAAAAAAAAAAAAAACGCATTTCTCTTCCATAACGTTTTAGATTTCCCATTGAATAGCACAATCCTGTCAGTAACACTTCAATTTTTAACCTTAATTAATTTCTGCCTACTGACAATCGTCTTTCTTGCTTTTTCAGTGCATTTTTATAGCAAAATTAATTAGTATCTTTATGTTGTCTGTATACACTTATATTAATTAATACTTGGCCACTAGAAACCCCCATTGACGTTTTCTTTTTCTTGATTTTGTTAAACAGGAATTGATAAATTATTTTCTCTACCATCAGCAGCAGCGCAAAGTAAATAATAATAATAATAATAATGTGCACGATGTTGGCACCCACTGAATATAAAACCCGACATGACAGAGTGGGCCAATATCTGCACTGGAAAATCTGCAACTTCTACGGGAAGGAAACTGAAAGAAACTGGTATCAACACCACCCAGACCCGGTTACGGAGATAGGACCTGTTACAATTCTATGAGACTACACAATTCACACTGACAGAACAATCAAGGCCAAGTGCCCAGATATTGTTATTAAAGACCACAAACAAAAAGGTGCCTCCTTATTGATATGGCAGTCCCTGCTGACTGCAATGTATCTTTGAAGATATTCAAAAAGCTGTCAAAATACAAGGACCTTGAAATAGAAGTCTCGAAAATGTGGTATATGGGAACATCAACAATCCCTGTTGTAGTTGGAGCCCTAGAAATGGTTGGAAAAGATTCCAGTAGACTAATTGCAGGGATTCCTGGAAGCCCATGCCTCAAGGAGATACAAAAAATTGTTCTGACAAGTACAGCCCACACTTTACAAAGGGCTTTATCTATGTAATCTTTATTTTATTTTTTTTAATTTTTTTTTTTTTTTTCAGTGAAAAGTGTCATGATGCCATTTCTAACCTTAGGTCCCTGGGTGGGACCCGGAAAGAAATGTGTAAACACCAGAAAGCAAAGAAAATAAAAATAAAAATAATAATTATAATAATAATAATAATAATAATAACTAAACAAATGGTGAGAGAGCAGTGGTAAAAACCAATAACATTCACTCAAGTCCCATAGACCCCCACCCCCTGGAGAGTATAGGGGTTGCAGCTTTCAGAACACTAGACATTGATGCTGTAGTTCTCATAGCAAGTAGCAGGTTTTTACTGATTGGAGATGCCATGCCCATGCTCACCTGGTATTGAATTCAGAGTTGTTCTTCTCTTAGACTGGTTACCAACCATGGCTAAAGAACACAGTCTGCTATACTATTTAAGTAGAGAGAAAAGAAACAGACAGAGACATTTCCCAAGCATATCTGCATGAAAGTGAATGCAATAAACTCTACTAGAATTCGAACTCAGCTCTCTGATTTCTAAATTTGAGCCACTATCTATTACTGAGAGGTTTTGCCTCCCCCCCCCCGATTCAAATACAATCATTTTATTTTTTATTTAAGTAAATTAACATATTTATTTATTGTATACACATGATTTATGGGTTATATGAAAATGGTCTAAGTTAGAATTTTGCCTTACACAAGGCCCAAGAGCCAATCAAGGTAGAGGATTACTGAATGACGTAGTTTTATGCATGTAAGAGGAGGAAGTAAAGAGTGTAGATTAGTAGGATAGATAATACTTGACCCTAGACCTGAACAGTTTAAGATTGTAGTGATCAGTGAAACATCCTCTTGGGCTTCTGTTCTACAAATCAGCCACACTTGGAAAGAAGTTGTCTGAATGGAACCTCCTCTTTACCAATGAAATACGAAGGGAATAAGGATTGTTCAACCCTGAATATTCAACATAGTGAGTTTTAGCTGTGAATGTCTGAACTGGTGCAACTATAGAATGTTGCTCATCAGAATGTATTCCATGGAAATAATAACAAGTGAGAAGCTTGTGATGTTGCATCTGTAGGAGAAGGGCTGCAGGGTAGAGAATAAATTATCACTCACAAGTCCACATAGAACTCCTGTCAAATCTGGAAAGAGAGAATGAAGCAGCTCATATATGACAGCAATATTCCATTCTGGGGAGCTTATCACATTGAAATCAGTTCCCATATGATCACCAAAGAAATGTTGAGCCTGGTCAGTACCTAGATGGGTAACCACTTGGGAATACCAAGTGCTATAAGTTTGGGTGTGCAGGTGGTGTAATGGATAATGGCTCAGAATTATTAATCAGAGAGCCAAGTTCCAATTCCCATTGGGTTTGTTATATTCACTCATGTTCAAATTCCCTTTGGAAGTATATGAATTTTCATATTCTTCTCTAACTATGGGATAATTTGTAAAACTTGTATCTCTAAACCATTTTTATCTCCAAAAAGAATTCTTACGATTTAAAAATATGGCTTTAAATAATCTGCAAAGAGTTAACCTGCAGAAAATGAATGAATCAATCAATCAGACCCATTTTTTTTTTATCTGATCTGACTCTTATAAAGATAAAGCAAAGCAGGAGTCTGATACTTTCTAGAGTGATATAAGGAGATCACCTATTTTACCAGCAGATTAACTTTTTGTCTTGAAGAACTGAAGGGTCTTGCTAGGATTATTTGCCAACATAAGCCATTGAATCAACAAAACTCAAGCTGACCTCTGTTCATTTTCTATTATTTTATTTGTATTTTGTATATTTCTTTAATTTTTTTCAAATTTGATAATGGGAGGAAATAGTTTGTATTCCCTGTTTCCTTTCATTTACATACACATTTTTTTGTCTTTTTCTTTTATACTAATGTTCATCCAATATAAGGCCTAAGAGCCACTCAATACAGAGGTGAGAATATTGAAGGAAAATGTTAATATGGGGATGATGTGATTTGTTTATTGTATGTCAGAATCATTACGATGATTATATAAAGTTAGAACTTTATATGATAATTATTCTTATATGTACCAAGTGAACCCTTTGTTGGCTTTTGCATTCCTTATCCTCTATTTGGTGAGCTTGTGTAAATGGATGGAGGAAAAGTGTTTAGGAGTGATAACAAAAAGACAAAACTTATTAAGAGCTACAAAGGACAAGAAATTGTGGAGAGCCGTGATTGCCTATATCCTAAAGGGACACAGCACATAGAAGAATTCTCCCTATTGTGAGTAGGGGATATCAACTCAATGGAAGGAAAGGATATAAATTCACCCCTGAGTAACCTTTGTAACACACTTTTTTCTTAGTGGGTCTTTTAGTCCTCACATGCGAACAAGCTTGTCTCGATGCCTAACACTTTGCTTAGCTATGAGGATGCTGACTCAAAGAGGTCTGCTACTTGGATTTTATTCGTAGATGACACATGTTCACTTTGAGTAATATATCTTTATTTCCTTCATTCTTGGATAGTTTCTTTCTTCATTAATCATGCTTGAAGTTAACATTTTCTGCGTTGGCATTATCCACCTGATAGTCAGAGTAATAAGTAACTATTAAGGAGGCTACCTCATCAGCAGGTGTATAGTATCAGGGGCTACTGTATTGCCAGTTTGTGAATGGGATCTAGACTATGAAGTCATTCCTGGTGGTGCCCCACTTGATGCTGCAATAAAGAGTACAGTTAAAGTTGTACTCTCTGAAAATGGATCCAGGTAGATTTTTAACATATTATTTCTGGATGTTGATCTTGTTTTCTTCAGCTTTCCATGATTTCAATAAAATTACTAAACCTGAAAGCAGAAGACTTTTACTTTATATTCAGTTTATTAGAAAGCTAGTTCTGCTACAGATCCGTGTTTGGTTGATACACAGAATTTCAAAGGTTTATTTTCAAGTCAGGCAGCTCTTCCATGCTTTGTAGATTGGCACAATACAGTTTTTTTTTTTTTTTAATATTTCAACTAAAACAAGGCAATAAAGCCATTAGGATGCAAGGGATTACTGAGAGAAAGAAACAAGGAAAACAGTAAAAAGAACAGGATTTAATTAGACAGAAGTTGACAAGTGACATTGCATTTAAATTTTTGAAGATTATAGTAGTAAGCCAGAAGAAAGTTCACAAGTGAGAAGTGTGTGTGTCAAGAAACTATTGCCAAAGAACTTTCAGTTACAACAGTGAAATTATGGAACCTATCCACCAATCTAGTACTGTACTTAAATTTGTGAAGTCAAGGTACCAGAGGAAAACTCATCAGAATAATTACCACAAAGACATTTATAGAAAAGCCACAGGGATTCTACATTACAACAGAAGAAAAGTGATTGAAGCCCAGATGATAGGTTAGGACCAATAACATTGCAGATTCTTCTTTGGACTTTGTCAAGAATCTCTAGATACATAGAAATACCAAATCAGCAATATTAAATGCAAATGGGGAGGGGTCTTACATGTTCAAATCCTCAGCTAATAAACAGAATCTCAAAGACAGGAGGGTCTTCAGCACTTTGTGGATTGGTGCAATCCAGTTTATCTTAGAATTTATGAGAGGAATTTATCATTATTATATAACTTTTGATACTCGCTACTCGCTATACTTGCAATGTTTCGGCCATTGTACCCGCTGGCCTTCTTCAGTTGTCAGTATTCTGTAAGTTTTTTGGAATTTTGAACTGGGCTTTTTATCCAATTCAAGGAGTAGATTGTTCACATTCAGCTTTCCAAGTGATAAATGAATGAATGAATTAAACCCCCGTTGTTTAAAACTTATCTGATTTGTGGCAGTTGTGTTTTCAATTCCTGTATCTGGTAGGCTTGAAAAAGTCATATACTTTAATTCAGTGGAAGAAACAGATAAGCGACAAAAAGTTGAACAGTTAATATGAGCACGGTGATCAGAATAAGATTAATTTTACACTCATGAATTGAATAAAGTGTTTGATTAAAAATTCTCATAAGCTTACTGAGTACAACAGAAACGTAAAGAAAGCCTTAGAGTACAATGGTTGACATGATAACTATGCTTGTTGAAATGAAAAGGTAGATAATCATAAGACAATGAAAGTTTCCTCTTCTTGATTTTTTTTTGTATGCCTTAAGTTTATCAAAGAGAGAAAGAAAAAAAACCTACCACACTGTAAATAGTAGAAAGGTGTGTGAGAGTGAGTGAGTGAGAGAGAAAGGAAGGACCTTATCTAAATG